>CM063248.1:19059272-20259272 GCA_032158295.1 Pycnopodia helianthoides
CAGTTTGTTTGAAGAGGTGAAGCCCCGTTCATTTGTTCGAAGCAGTGCCTGACAAAACTATTGTAGAGAAAGGGTTCGTTTCGAAAAGAAAAAATGTTTTGAATTGATAACTTTTCACCCCAAATCATTTGAATCGGAAAACGATTCATGCATGAATCGTTTCACAGATTTATGAGGCGTGGTGTCTGTTCGCGAATGCTGCGGCCCGCCGATATGCGGTCGGATACCCCGCTGTCACCTCGCTGAACGTGGGCGAGAATGTCTTTCTTGTTTTCTCAACAAGTATAATAGGCCTATAAATGTACATGTACACTGTATTCAGCTTTTAACTTTCACACGGTACTTCTAGTGTTTCATTTTTTGTAATTTTGCCTATGAAATCAGAATTACGTTGACAAAAACCAATCTATGACCATACCTTTGAGAGACCTAATAAGTCAGTCCCCCCCCCCGAAAAAAACCCCGAACTAACCCCCAAAAGGTGATGCATCTAATTTATTAACTTTATAGGAGAACTTATATTGTCCTAAGTTGTGAAAAAAATCGAAATAAGCACATTATAAAAGAGCACAAAACACTGACAAACCACTCGCTGAATACCTGGCAACCTAATTTTATGAAAAGTTGTAGTGTGGTGAGTTCATTGAAGACCGGAGAATTGGAATGTACTCGTCTAAAAACCCCAAAATGTGTCATATTTATAATTTAAACATGTACCGAGGCATGCAGGGAGGAAGCCCCCCTTACTCCTGCCTGGTGTCTGTCACAAAATCTGGGCTATGTAATCGCAGTGTATCGCCCCCTTCAAAGCGGTCATCATTTTAGTCATTTTAGCATTTTGTATAATTAGTATTTATTACCGTTAATCAGCAGTTTTATTAAGGTCGAGGCCCGGAACTACCACACTTTTTAAGGATGGAGCGCATCAATGGTTATTTTACACGAAAATGATGCACTGTATGGGTTCAGGGTTACTCACGTGACGTTGAGTAACACACGAGGATCAGAGATGTAATTTTGTGAATGATCTTTGTTTCTTGGAGACTGTTTTGTAATTCTGAGTTGGGGGAGTAGGGCATTCTGTTATAATGCTGCGATGGGCAGAACTGACGGTGAGACCATCTAGGCCTTTACCATGCTGCCACCAAATTGGTCATGCTCCTCTATCCAACAGAAGTAACGGATGTTAATGTTCATCGTACTAAAAGGAACCAGACTATTCGCCCTTCCAGCCTCGGTTTCGGTTACATTGAATTGAATGGGGGGAAAATAAAGATGGCTACACCACGATAAAGGTCTATTGGTGTGCATTAAAAAAAAACACCGGTTTGCATGTTGCCAAAAGTGCGTGTTGGCTTCGGTCTCAAAATGACCGTCTCCCCCATCCGCCTGCTTTATCTCAGCACATCGGAAAGAAAGGGGACACCTGGACCTGTCCAAACCTCCCTGTGTCAGCCACCCGATAGCGTGCACTTCCTAAATAGATCCCCGGCCGACAACTCAATTGAAGGGATAGTGGCAAACTTGGAAATAATCAGAAACCAATATGAGGGATTTTTTAGATCTGATAGCATGTGATATTTTGCAACCGTATCATTGTCCCGAGAGATGTTTCCGTCTGATCACAGCAATGAGTGAGATTCTAGCCCTTTGCACACGACAGCAATTTAGCAAGGGTGCCTTGCTTAATGTTAGCGTGGTTGCGAAAGTTTACAAAATATTCCCCGTGTGAAAGGACAACAATGTTGATACTTTCCATACATGACGGCAAATTTGAGGAGATTTCACTGAGGACCTTGGACAGTCCAAGCACTGTTGTCCTATCACATGAAATTTGAAAATTTTATAACCATGCTCAAATTAAGCAAGGGACCCCTGCTAAATTGCTATCGTGTGAAAGGGGCTTTAGTTTCATTTTGTCAATCTGTCAATCTTGCTCTTATACTCGAAACCTGATCACAAATTATTAACTTGGCCCGGTATAACCACCCAAACCCGTCAAAACCAACTGCGTGTTTTGTTTGGATCTGTTGGGTTGCGGACTGCATCGGTTAACTGATTGCCTTACATGATGGGAACAGGCACTAAACTATAGACAGTTTTTTTGTTGATCAACAAACCGCGCTGGTTGGACCACTATAGACCTTCTTTCTTTTGTTGATCAACAAACCGCGCTGGTTGGCATGGAGCGCCGAATGTTAGCAAAATATTCAATCGCGGGTACAGATATTTTGATAAAAATTTTAAATTTCTGCAATTTTTAAATAAACAAAACATACATCTTATGATTGGTTGCTTTGTTTCCAACAAATTCAACAGTATTTTTGAAAATGTGTGTAACATTGTTACAAACTGTGGCTATCCGTTTGTGCTTTGCATTGATGGCTTCCCATAGTTTTCCAACCTTGTTTGAGTTACTGTATGGTGTTGGACTGAAAACTGCAGTAGTAAACTGATTGTGCTCAGGATCAAGTCCCAACAGTTAGGGTGTTATAGTGGTTGGTGTTGGACTGATGACTGCACTGTAGTATTAGTAAACTGAATATATGTTTTACATGGGATCAGGCACAGAGTCAAATAGTTAGGATGGGTAGTTACTGTATGGTGTTGGACTGAGGACTGCACTGGTAAACTGATCATGCTTTGCATGGGATCAGGTATACCACCATTAATCAGAGTCCAACAGTTAGAATGAGTAGCTACTGAATGGTGTTAGACTGAGGACTGCACTGGTAAACTTACCATGCTGTACATGGGATCAGGCACAGAGTAAAACAGTTTGGGTGATGAGTTACTGCCGTGTTGGATTTTGTTGGAATTTGGAAATATTCTAGGAACTCATTCAATTGAATTAGGTTTATGAAAACTAGCGTTAACTATAGTTTTGGTGACTGATGTGTTTAATTGAAAACGAGAATCAATTCTGTTTCTTGTAGACAAAGTACGGGAGTGGTATAGGCCTAACTAGTATAAAAAAAAGATGGAAAAAAGAGAAGTAACTTTTTCTATGTATGAACCTGTAAACATTTACGGTATATTTTCAATCTTACAAATATTGTGCACGTCCCTTAAGTGAAACTAGTTTCGGTTTTATGTTCGATGTTGTTTTATCTAGCGGGCTGGGAACAAAATGTACTAAAACAAAAAAATACTAAAACAAAAACATCTGGAAACGGACCGAAACAAAAAGTGAGAATAAGAAATAAGATACGTATCTTGGATGCACTCAACTGTTATCTTCAAGACATACAAGCACTGAAACAAAAACTGGGATTTGATAAAAGGAGAATGATTTCTAAAAGGAAAAGAGGAACATTTATCTCAAATTAACAGAAATCGTGTCCTGTTCACTCGAGAGACATCACTGATATACATTTCAGGTCGTCAATTTTAAATGGCCATATATGGTTGCGGTGACTGTGTGTGAGAACGATTGTCATGTCATTTTCTATTATTGACGATCGGCATATGTTTATCTCGTGATAAACGCGGGCCCCAAAACGCTTTACTGGACTAGACGTGAGGGGCATGGCGACTGACGGTCCCTCCCTCATCACCAGCCATTCCCTGGACAAAAACTAACCAGGAATTTGTGTCATTATTCGAAGGTTTTTCATCCAAAGTTATTGATGCTCTCTCGAGAGGGTAATGAGTGACAGTAATAGTTATAGTATAGGGGATGTATGGTGTTTGAAACACCGTGTCCAAATTGTGTGTGTTCTTTTTTTTTGCGGAAACACGGCGTGGCTAATTTATTGAATAAGCAAGAGTTGAGGGCAGTCAGCCACATCACACTAATAATACATTAGGCCCCGCATTGCATGGATATTTGGCGTTGGTGACTGTTCCTATAGAGAAATTATTATCGAGTGCTTATGGCTGAATAGTACTTTTACGAAGCTGCTTTCATGAGGTTTTGATTAGATCACATCGATTATGACTGTGCAGTTATTTTCTGTATTGTACGGCTTCAGTTTCCGAGGCTGTATTCACTTTCGTTTTGCAGTCCGCTTCGGTTTTGCTGTACCAAGCGGTGTCACCAAACGCTAACGCGAGAACCTGGGCTGTGGTGGTGGACAGTTAATGGTGGGCACTGAAATATGCGGGTGCGGTGCAATAAAAAAATCTCCATAGGAGCTAAAGACTGGGGTGCTCCACGAGGAAACTGTGTACAAAGTCTCTGGGAAAATGTTAAAGACACTGGACACCTTTGGTAATTGTCAAAGACCAGTCTTCTCACTTGGTGTATCTCAACATATGGATAAAAGAACAAACCTGTAAAAACTTGAGCTCAATTGGTCGTCGAAGTTGCGAGATGACTATGAAAGAAAAACACCATTGTCACACGATGTTGTGTGCTTTTAAATGGTTGATTTCGAGACCGCGAAATCTAGTTCTGAGGTCTCGAAATCAAATTCGTGGAAAATTACGTCTTTCTCGAAAACTATGTCACTTCAGAGGGAGCCGTTTCTCACAATGTTTTATACTGTCATTGTCAACCTCTCCCCATTACTCGTTACCAAGTAAGGTTTTATGCTAATAATTATTTTGAGTAATTACCAATAGTGTCCAGTGCCTTTAAGCATGGGGACAAAGGGAAAGAACAAAAGATGTCTCCACAGGAATGCATATTTGAGAGTGTGTAGGGGATGCATGCCCCATTTTTAACCCCTCCCCTCACCACCACCACCCCACTAGCATCGCCGCCTGACTACTCTATTTATTTATCTGCATTTAAACACCAGAGTCTGTATTTGCCTTTTTTACCCTATACTTTTTACTTTCAAAATGAAAGCATTTTCTGGGTCAGCCTTATACCCGGAATAGGTCAGGCCCTGTGGGAACTGGAATCCGGGTCAACTCTGACTTGGGAGTGTTTTTTTTTTGAATGACAAAAACAATGACCTGTGAAAATCACATGATGTTTTAGTTGGCGTACGAGTTGGTGTACGAGTTGGCGTACGAGTTGGCGTACGAGTTGGTGTACGAGTTGGTGTACGAGTTGGTGTACGAGTTGGCGTACGAGTTGGCGTACGAGTTGGCGTACGAGTTGGCGTACGAGTTGGCGTACGAGTTGGCGTACGAGTTGGCGTACGAGTTGGCGTACGAGTTGGCGTACGAGTTGGCGTACGAGTTGGCGTACGAGTTGGCGTACGAGTTGGCGTACGAGTTGGCGTACGAGTTGGCGTACGAGTTGGCGTACGAGTTGGCGTACGAGTTGGCGTACGAGTTGGCGTACGAGTTGGCGTACGAGTTGGCGTACGAGTTGGCGTACGAGTTGGCGTACGAGTTGGCGTACGAGTTGGCGTACGAGTTGGCGTACGAATTGGCGTACGAGTTGGTGTACGAATTGGCGTACGAGTTGGTGTACGAGATGGTGTTTACCTATAGGCTAAGACGTGCTTATTTCGATCGCAACAATCGAAATAAGCAACGGTGGTATTTTGGTTAACTTCGACAGTTTTTCGGGCAGAGATATTTCGTTGTTGCGGACTGGCACACTGGTGTGGACTTCATAATCTGTGATCTTGTCAAAGCGAAACCTGTAGCGGACAAAATTGTTTGACAAGGTCCAACCCTGTTCCTTATCTTTATTTAATCATTTACCAATATTTGTAGATTTGTCCCTGTTTCTTCGGTGTGTATTATTACGGCAAAGCGGAAGTGTGTAATCAGTCAAAGCGAAAGCTAAACTACGCTGGAGGGCAAATAAAGACATGAAACAGATAAGATAAATCTGTGATTTTTGTAGGATTCGTTCGTGAACCGTTTTCAAATAATGTGAATTATATTTGTGCGGTGTTTAAACAGACGACTGTTCTATCTGTGATTAAAATAAAGCCGGTTGACTCGTGCCTGTATGTATAATTTAACCGTACTAGGCGATCAAGTTCCTAAAAAAAACCCACTGGGATCATTAAATTGGATTAACCCAAACCCTGTGCAGCCGTGCGTTCGACCATAACAGACCGGGTTGACTGTTCCATTCACAGATAAGGGTAAACTTAACACGTTATGGAACCACAGAGGGACTTTCATTACGTACTGATGAAATTCATACATATACATGTATGCATGGAAAAACAGAAACATTTGAATCACTGAGAAGTTGGTTTCTGAAAGTTAAACAGACGACTGTTCTATCTGTGATTAAAGTAAAGCCGATTGACGCGTGCCTGTACGTATAATTTAACCGTAATAGGCGATCAACTTTCTAAAAAAAACACAAAAAAAACACTGGGATCATTAAATTGGATTAGTCCAAACCCTGTGCAGCTGTGCGTTCGACCATAACAGGACCGGGTTGACTGTTCCATTCACAGATAAGGGTCAACTCAACACGTTATGGAACCACAGAGGGACTTTCATTACGTACTGATGAAATTCATACACATACATGTATGCATTGAAAAACAGAAACATTTGAATCACTGAGAAGTTGGTTTCTGAAAGTTATTTCTCTTTATTTTTTCTCAACAACAGTTCATTTTTTAACAACACGTACTTGAAATGAGTCCAAAATAAGTCATACTTTTGTTACACCTATATTCATCACTAAAATAACAGCAACAATAATAGAAGTATAAGAAGAAAATTGATAAATAATCATTAATGTAGTTACAAACATCTATTTGAAACAAAAAATAATATATCAAATACGAACTGAATCAAAGTATAAAAGAAGAAGAAAAAAACTGAATTGCCAACTATAAATGTACATGTGAATTGTTCTTCAGTTTTCTCTGGCACTATTAGAAACATAGAATCAGCTGATCAGCTGAAGTTACGTAACAAAGGGCCCAACACCGGTCGTGTATTCATGTCATTCACGAGAATGCAAAATATTGTCTGCAGATAATAGTGACACATGTTCTCCAGAGGTATATCTTCTTGTATCGGTGACCTCTAATCTAAAAAGCTCTCACGTTGACCAACTTTCTCCAGTTTGTTTTTTTCTGTGCTGTGGTTGTGTTTCGTATGGCACAGTAGTCCATTTTTTTCTTCTCTCTCAAATTCATAACCTAAAAGAAAAATGTAAGAAAGAAAAACTACAGTTAACCTTCATGATCTTCATAATCAAAAACTGTATTGGGCGTGTTTGGTATTTGGCACTTACTAATTTTGTTTTGTTTTACGCATTCCCTTCAAAAGAACCCATTATGTTAAACTTTCAGATTTAACAGGTCGAAGATTAAATCTCACCAAACTTAATATGCATAAACAAAGGAATCCAGGCGTACCCTCCTTTGACAAAAATGGTAAGGCCCCAATAATCACGTAGCGTCATGGAAGTGGTCAATGGCCCTCGCATCCTAAATTTAATGTTTTTTAGGTTCCAAATTTACACTACTTCAAGATCGAATTTCCCCGTAAAAAGTTCACAACATGGTCATTGATTATAACATAAGATATGGTAAGTTTTTCAAAGACTTACCAAGAATATAAACACAGAAAATCTGTTCTTGAACTCGGAAGATGAAGGTCGCATGTGGAGTTACTAAACACGTGTAAACAAACGGTGACCGGTGGGAACTAACTCCGGCCAACGAACAGAATATCGATCGACGATCATCATTGGTCACTTTTTCATCTTATAAAGTACGGTGGTTTTTTTTCAACCAATCGAAACCTTTCTTACATCACAGTGAAGGTAATAATCTCAACTATTCGATTCTTTTCGACCCGGTGGAATCCGACACTCCAATAAGAATCGGCACCCAAATGAGTCTGATGGGGTGAACAAATAATGCGCG
This sequence comes from Pycnopodia helianthoides, assembly GCA_032158295.1. Taxonomy (NCBI): domain Eukaryota; kingdom Metazoa; phylum Echinodermata; class Asteroidea; order Forcipulatida; family Asteriidae; genus Pycnopodia; species Pycnopodia helianthoides. The sequence goes on from CM063248.1 coordinate 19,067,027, forward strand.
CTACCACAGGAAAACCGGCACAAAAGTACGGTGTTTTTTTTTTAACGAAAGCAAACTGCTACCATGCTAGACCATAAAATATACTTTTAAAAACTGTTCGACCCCGTACAATCAGCCGTGGGGTTATCAAGTTATGATCGAAAAAGAGAGAAAAAACTGCCCTTTTTCGCTTCGTTTGTCACCAGGAAACGCGTAAACAGGGGAAACGAGCTTATTAAGTGAACACAACAAATTCATATGAGAATGAGGTTACCAGCCCAAATACTGTGTCTCATGCACCATCTGTGACTGGTATCCAGCTCAATTTTGCTTAATAGCAGAAAATCGTTGAAGGCAGTGGATACTTTCGGCAATGACTAAAGAAACACATTACCATAAAAAATTACTTGGTATTAAGGAGCACCTGAGAGCTGCTGATAGTATAAAACAATGACAGTTTTGAGAAAGAGATAATTTCTCACTGAAATATTTCAATCTGAGAAAGAAATGCTTCTGGCATGAAGCTTCTCAGGTTACTGAAAGCACACAATTCTATGCAACAAGGTTTTTTTTTTTCTTTCCTTATTTTTTTTTGCAACTTCGATGACCAAATGAGCCTAAAATTCACAGGTTTGTTATTTTATGCATATGTTGGGAACTTGGGATACACCAAGTGAGGATACTGGTCTGTGGCCATTACCAAAAGTGTATCCAGGCGTTAGTTTGTGCTGTACATGTACATGTATTGGGCCCAGACCTTGAGTCCGGTCCCAGCAGAGACCGCTCGGCCTCGACACTTCCATCCGTACCTTGGTCAATTATTATGGAATATTGTTTGTACTGATAATGATATTTTTCTCTTCCTGCAGATGAGAAGTGTTTTCTTGTGGAACCGTTAGGACGAACATCCAGGAAACCATGAGGTGGATTGTCTATTCAAGTTAAAGGTCCTAAACGACGTCACGGGGTAAGTGCATACTATAGTACTTTAGATACTCAATCTGAGAGTTTCAATCTCAAAGTTTGCTGATTATGAGATCATACCCTCAGAAACATGGGCTTAAGCGGAGAAAATGGCGTTTAAATTCCCCCTGAAAACACATCACCACATGGCTAGTTTTGATCTCAGCAAACCAAATAAACACTGAACACAAGTGTCCATAGTCCCTGGCCAACATAAATATGTCCCCCCCCGTTGATTTCACTTTCTTTCTTCGATTTCACTTACTTATTTCTGATCTTCAGTGAAAAGTCTAAAGCGAAAACACATTATTGTTGTACAAGTGGTGTAAAATCAGACACAAAACGCTTTTATTGATAATTATGCATAATTTTTAAAGGATTTTCGACATTTGACTGCAAATTTACGTGTATTCGAATGCTTGATTCCACTGTAGTGGGGCGGGGTGTATTTTGCGATGGAGAGACACTTTGCTTCGGGGATTGATACCGCCCTCTATTGTTTAAACTTTTGTTTTTCAATTTCAAAAGTTACATGAAAAAAATGATGTTTCAGCGTTCACAATATATAAATACATGATACTAATTTAGACTGTAAATTTCGTTCAAAATTGCGTTACTTCAGGATTTGGTGAACATAATATGTAATTATTAAGTATTTATTAGAAAACTGTATCTAAACGTCAGATACAAACATTATGGTGTGACATTTTGGCCTGTAACCTTTTCTCGCGAAACAAAATGATGGCAAACCAGTCAGCAGTAATAGACCTTTCTTTAGCGACGTCACAGCCCAAGTTTTTGCCAACCAAGGTTGGACAACCATGGGGAAGCCATAAATGCAAAGCAAAAACGGATAGCCACAGTTTGTAACAGTCAGTGTTACACTACAGATATTCAAAAATAGTGTTGAATTTGTTGGAAACAAAGCAAACAATCATAGGATGTATATTTGGTTTATTGAAAGTTTGCATAAATGTTGAATTCGGTCACAACATCTGTAACCCGCGATTGAATGTTTTGATATAGTATTCGGGCCCTCAGTGTCAACCAGCGCGGTTTGTTGATCAACAAAAGAAAGGTCTGTTGGACCGTTTGTCGGGCCCCCTGACTTCTTCACCGGTAGTTCTTTGTACGGTTTCTTGAACGAGGGAACACTGACAACGGTATGTCATCCCGGCCTCGGTTTGGTTACACTGATGATCTGAATGCGAGAAAAATGGCCGAACTGTGATAAGGGTCTATCCGTAAATGGGTCGGTCATTGCACACTCAACTCCAGAGATACCCCCCCCCCCAATGCTTATTTTTTAACGAGTCCAAGTGATGTCATGAATAAAACTGAATTGCTTTCTGGAACACTGATTTGACTGTATCATTCACCCTCAACTCCAGAGATTCCCCCCCCACGCTTATTTTTTAACGAGTCCAAGTGATGTCATGAATAAAACAGCATTTTCTGGAACACTGATTTGACTGTAAAGTAGCACAAATTAAACCCACTTGCTCGGTGAGTAACACCACGGAGGAACCATGGTAACCTATCCGCCGCACCAAACGTGACCCATCCACGTTCCCAGAACAGAAATGATGTGCCAATTCAACACATCAGTGGGCGAGACTTTGTTATAAATCAACCAGCCAGTATCAGCGCGCGTGGGGGATATTTTTGTTCCCCGTTGGGATGAGTTGAATGATGAAACAGTCGTCGCGCGTCGGCGTGGATGGCGATAGTGCGCACGCAGTGTTCATCCGCATTACAACAAAGAGCAGCAGGCCCGCGTTGTCTGCGTGGATGGCACTTTGTGTGTGTGTGTGTAAAGCGCGTGTGGCCACTGTGTACGTGTAGGTACGTGCGTGTCATCCCGTATCGAGGCTTGTCAAACATTGCAAGCCGCTCGGGCTTTAAGTTGATGTGTCAGGCATCTGTCGTCAGTTTGGAGCCGTATCTGCATCCTGCATCATACTAGCGTTACGTCCTCTCCTCTCGTTCTGCCTGTACTCGCACTGATCAAATATTAAAAAAAAACACCTCACGCCGAGGTTTTCAAAGAAAACTACCCTTATCTCCACCGGGAGGAGGAGGCTTTTTTTCCGTCTTTGTTTTGGTTCTATTTTTATTTTATTTGCCAAGATGGATGGAGAGCAGACTGATGGAGAGTGTAGAATTTGCGAGACGCTGTTCTTAGTGTCGTTGACGGTGAACGTTTGTGCGTGGCTGCAGTTCGGGCTGTACGCCGTGATGGACAGGCTAGTCGCCCGGGAGACGCAGACAAGACTAACCCGGTTCCGTCTAGCCCACAAACACAACGCAGCTTTCATGAGGAATTTGTAAGTACATATTATTTTCTCTGAATTCTACAACCTGAGCAAAAAAAACACCTTAATTTGTTTGAACGACGACACCGAACCCCCAAATTACCGCATATTTTAAAAACGATATTAATATTAATGTGGATTTATCGTTTGAATAAACCTATTTCGTTCTAACGGGTATTATAATGTTGATTAGATTATAAAGTAATTGTAGATTAGAGTTAGGTATGAATTGGGTTCTTTAGAAAGACTCTGAGGAGGTGGGAATGATTGCAACAACTAAAATCATCCTTTATTGATAAGTAGTTTAATCAAATTGTATATTAGTTGCATCACTAGCACTTTATCAAAATGTGTCCCGTACAAGTTGTGAGGGACACATTATTTCTAGGTTATTTATACCGATGATTTTCACGATACTTCTAGGACTGGTAATGCGCAGGAAAAAATAACCCAAATGTCACATAACATTTCTTCGATTTGTGTTCCTGAATCACCCTTCATTAATAAGTAATTTAATTAGATTATATTAGTCGCATCACTAGCACTTTATCAAAATGTGTCCCGTACAAGTTGTGATGGACACATTATTTCTAGGTTATTTATACCGATGATTTTCACGATACTTCTAGGACTGGTAGAATTTTTTTTAAAGTCACAAAATCTTGTAGATTTGTGTTCCTAAATCACCCTTTATTATTAAGTAATTTAATCAAATGATTTATGAGTGGCATCACTAGCACTTCATCAAAATGTGTCCCGTACAAGTTGTGATGGACACATTATTTCTAGGTTATTTATACCGATGGTTTTCAGGATACTTCTAGGACTGGTAATGCGCATGAAAAAAACCAAAATGTCACAAAATATTGTAGATTTGTGTTCCTAAATCACCCTTTTTTAAAATAAGTAATTTAATCAAATGATATATTAGTCGCATCACTAGCACTTTATAAAAATGTGTCCCGTACTTAGTTGTGAGGGACACATTATTTCTAGGTTATTTATACCGATGATTTTCACGATACTTCTAGGACTGGTAATGTGCAGAAAAAAAACCAAGTGTCACAAAATCTTGTAGATTTGTGTTCCTAAATCACCCTTTATTAATAAGTAATTTAATCAAATGATATATTAGTCGCATCACTAGCACTTTATAAAAATGTGTCCCGTACTTAGTTGTGAGGGACACATTATTTCTAGGTTATTTATACCGATGATTTTCACGATACTTCTAGGACTGGTAATGTGCAGAAAAAAAACCAAGTGTCACAAAATCTTGTAGATTTGTGTTCCTAAATCACCCTTTATTAATAAGGCCTGCGCTAAACGTCGCACTTTTGCCGAGCCGAACTCAAATGTTTTCAGTTCGATTCGACACGGCAAGAGCGCGACGTTTGCCACCGTGTCGTGCCGCTACCGTGTAGCACGGCAGGGCTTGCCGTGCTACACGGCAGTGCCGAACTTAAACAAAAGGTTTGCGCTAAACGTCGCTCTTTTGTCGAATTTAATTCCTAATTTTACAACTGTTTGAGTTCGACACGACAAACGTGCGACGTTTAGCGCAGGCCTAAGTAATTTAATCAAATGATATATTTGACGCATCACTAGCACTGTATCAAAATGTGTCCCGTACTTAGTTGTGAGGGACACATTATTTCTAGGTTATTTATACCGATGATTTTCACGATACTTCTAGGACTGGTAATGCGCATGAAAAAAAACAAAATGTCACAAAATATTGTAGACTTGTGTTTCTAAATCACCCTTTATTAATAAGGAATTTAATCAAATGATATATTAGTCGCATCACTAGCACTTTATCAAAATGTGTCACAATGCAAGTTGCTGACACATATTTCTAGGTAAATTGTATACCATTGCTTTTCACGATACTTCTAGGACTGGTAATGCGCAGAAAAAAAACCCAAATGTCACAAAATATTGTAGATTTTGTTTTCTCTATGAAGCTTACTTTGTGTAATACGCCCTCGATGATATTAATTATACCCTGAGAAATATTGTCATGTTAAAAGCAGTTTGGGGAGTTGTCAATGTCACCATAGTGCTTTGGTAATGTGACATCACATTTTGCTTAGCAATTAACAGTGATTTGCAGTTAAGATCAATGTTAGCTCTCTTTTTGTTAAAGGAAATCGAGCCCAGGCTCGCCATGCAACCTTTAATGAGCATCGTAAAATGTGCCCAAACCATAACTGATACATGTGCTTTTGTTCTGCTGTGTTCTTGGGCTGCTTCTGTTGCTGAGTGCAGCTGCTGTTACTGATCGCAGTCTATACTTAAAGACACTGTAGGACACCTTTGGTAATTGTCAAAGACCAGTCTTCTCACTTAGTGTATCTCAACATATGCACAAAATAACAAACCTGTGAAAATTTGAGCTCAATTGGTCGTCGAAGTTGCGAGATAATAATGGAAGAAAAACACCCTTGTCACACGAAGTTGTGTGCTTTCAGATGCTTGATTTCGAGACCTCACGTGTGAGGTCTCAAAATCAATTCAAATACTTTACTGAGAAATTACTTCTTTCTCAAAAACTACGTTACTTCAGAGGGAGCCGTTTCTCTCAAATGAATGTTTTATACTATCAACAGCTCTCCGTTGCTCGTTACCAAGTAATTTTTTATGCTAACAATTATTTTGAGTAATTACCAATAGTGTCCAGTGCCTTTAAACACCTTATCCACAGTCACTAATTCGTAAACGGCCGTTGTTTGCATCTCATTTGTTCATTAACCTAAAGACGAAACCCAACGGTAAAAATATCTCAAGGACATCTTGTTCCTTGCAGGACACGTGATCTCCCAAAATAGGAGAGACTATTTCGTCAGCACTATCAGGGGAATCCCATGTTCCAATAAACGCATGCCGGGGGCGGCAAAAAGCTGATATTGGGAGAAACTTGGGAATTCCAGAAATGTCAGCGATGTTTATTATGCAAGATTAGTGGGCGGGGCGTAAGTGTTCGTATATTGGGTGCATGACAGCCAGTTGAAGAGTGCCGTTTCATGATGCAGAACCCATTTGTGGATAAAACTCAGTTTTATGATATTGTGGGAACTGCAATATTGAAAAATGGCAATGGATTTGACTTTCAACCCGTAGCAAGTTTTGTTTATAAACAAATCTGAGTCAACAATATTTGTAAACACAAGACTTTGATGATTTATTTTACAATTCAGAACAATTGTCAACCGAGGAACGTTTCTTTGTTCTCCTATTGTTTGGACTTCCGTTTTTGACGAAAGCCCCCACTGATTTTCTTTTTTCTTTTCACAAAACCAAAGTGAAACCGGAGTTGGTGGTGTGCCGGACCAACCGTGTCAACGGAAAGACACGTTCACACACACACACAGAAAACTCCAACGACTATTAGGCCAGTCTAGATTGGCTGTATTGAATGTTGGGTTAGAACAAACATAGATTAATGGAATGCACTCTTCAAAAAAAAAAACCCAAAACAAACAAACCACTGTGTACTCATACTTGAGGGTATTTCAAAATGTCATGTTGAATCGGGAAAAAACTCTTGTCTGAAACGTTATCTGCATCGAGAAAAATCACAAATTAACCTGTATTTCTGAGAAGCCTTCCGTGTACAAGTTCCCCGCTACATAAATCATTGCAAATGTTACAGGGGAACCCCCACTACTTGACCTTTCGTAATAATGATTGCGGCTGCAATGTCGCTTTCGTTATTACCGAACTTACTGAAAAAAATCATTGTTTTATGATGGAGGAACTTCCCGCCAGAAGAATGAGGAACGTTCTTGGAGAGAGTGTATCGCTTTACAACCTGGGCCTAATTTCATAGAGCTGCTGAACAGCCGGTTCTGTGCTTACTGTGCGAGTATCCATTTCATAGCGCTGCTAATAATCGTAAAGCGAACGAAAAAGGCATGCTAACCTTCCAGTGCTTACCGTATGAAACTTGCAAATTTATGGTGAACGCGCAGGCTGGCCGCTCAATAGTGTTCGTGCTAACCTGTGAAATACGCTTTACGCTTAAGCAAATTTTTTTCTGCTACAGCAAGCACGAACATTTGCTTACCGTTAAGCAGCTCTGTGACATTGGCCCCTGATGTGACTTGTGCCAATTGGGTTGTGACACAAAGCGTTGTCTCTGTGTCTCATTAATTCTAAAACCGCCAGTTCGGGTTGAGCGAGCGCGAACCTATAACAATGGGCCGTGTTGTGCTTGGTTACCCCGTCTGGCTATACCATTGCAACTTGCGATCGAGCAATGATTCTTTAATCAAAATATGATATCAGTTTCCCCGTATGATTGAGATTTTCCACAATTCATACAGCATTGGTATAATCAATAGACTTCAATCTTTGACAATCATGACTAGTAAATATCGGAGGGAATCATTGATGAGTTTATAGTCAATCTGGAAGCTCCTTGATTATAAGTTTATGCCGGTGCCAATCCTACAGGGAGTTTCTTCTGATAATACTGTCAAAGTTGGAAAATGGCCGCTGAAGGCCCCCGAACAACCGTAGCTTATTTCGATTGCAACCACCGAAATAAGCTCGTTGTACATCATTAGGAAAAAGCACAAAATCCCTGGCAAAACACAAGACCAGTTTCACGTTGTTGTTTTCACTTATAAACGTGACATTCTAATTTAATGTATAATTTTCACTGGTTAGCTGTAAATGAGAAACTAAGCTAGGTGGACATGAAGTGACTTTTGTAAAAACAAAACAAAAACCCAATGATGTTACTGAACCTTTAAAACTATACATAGACATTGTAGTAGCGTTTTACTTAAAGGGGTGATATACAAATGAGTTTGGAGTTCCTTTAATGAAAGCGAAGTGCTGTAAAACAAGATTTCGGACGGGACACACCCAGCGATCTGTGACATAAATTAATTTCTTCCCCCCCCCCCCCCCACTTTACATCAATCCTTACTCTATGCATCAATGTATCTCACGAAGGATCTAGGGATATGGGCTTCTTTGTCTAGCGTGAATGAACAAAGTTTCTGTGGCCGGTTGTAAACGAGCTATACAATCCTCCATGGGAATTGAGGCAGGGCACACACACCTTGACACCCCGCTGCATATAACGAACACTATACATGTACATGCCCGCGTGTGATGGATGAAACGTGTGCCTTTCAATCCGACTTAACTAGACGGATTGCTTTACACTAACCCGAGTTCACGCGGAATGACTTGTTAATGTCTTGAACATTTTTAAAGGGGAACAATGTTGACCCAACTTTTGACAATAAGAATAAGTTGGCTTGCCCCACCTCTACACTTGCCTGGGGGAAACACTGCATAACAGAAAGTCTCGAAAGGTTTGCGATCATTAAATCAACGTTTGCTGTCACCAGAAATTTTTGTTTTGTAAAATTTTGGATAGGAAGCTACTAGGGCTGTATTTATGCAATAAACAATGAGAATTTCATAAAATGACACATAATTAGGGAGCAAGAGAGAGCACATTGTTTTATTTTTTTGTAAGCATTTCTCTCTATTTCGTTAGGGAGCATGGCTCTGACCATGCTCCGAATACTGTTTTATACATGGAAGGGATAATGTCCCGAAGAGCTCTCTGTGAGTATTCTTTTTGGGTTTAAATCATCTATTTTTTTAGAGAGAAATATTGTAATTTTCAGGGCTCAGTTGAATCGGATATTGTCAACTTGTATGTATGTAGCCATGCCCCGTGTTGACCTTTTGCCCATCACATTCGTGACTGTTGTGCTATTTGTATTGTGTGCTATTTATTGGAGGATTTTTTGCTTTAGACGTCATCGTGCGGATTTTGCGTGTAGTGTTTTAGTGAATGCTCGTCCTTTTTTTAATCAGGGGGCGGGCTGGCCCCCCTTCCAGTGCCTCTACATTATCCTTAAGCGTTTTGGGTGATTTAAAGGCAGTGGACACTATTGGTAATTACTCAAAATAATTATGAGCATACAAACCTTACTTGGTAACGAGTGATGGGGAGAGGTTGACAATGACGGTATAAACCATTGTGAGAAACGGCTCCCTCTGAAGTGGCGTAGTTTTCGAGAAAGACGTAATTTTCCACGAATTTGATTTCGAGACCTCAGAATTAGATTTTGAGGTCTCGAAATCAACCATCTGAAAGCACACAACTTCGTGTGACAATGGTGTTTTTTCTTTCATAGTTATCTCGCAACTTCGACGACCAATTGAGCTCAAGTTTTTACAGGTTCGTTATCTTATCCATATGTTGAGATTCACCAAGTGAGAAGACTGGTTTTTTTACAATTACCAATAGTGTCCAGTGTCTTTAAGAGTTATTTAAAAGTTGCAGTTGTTGTCAAGAACTCACTTTGGTCTCTCTGAGTCTCTTTTTTCGGCAGCGGAACGATTGTGTCTCTTCGTGATCAATTGGCAAACTTTATCGTGTTGGATTTTGGTATGATGTGTAACTTTATACCTGGACTATTACTGATAGTTTGAGTGCTTTAATGTTGAAAACCTGGATATCTAGTCCCTTCAAAGATCTTGGATCGAAGTGTGTGGCCCCCCCCCCCCCCAAACTTCACAATTGCAACTGGACTTGGCTTTCTTGTTTGCTTGGAAGTTTGTACTCATTTGATAGGCAATGGTATAGGTTTGGCGTTTAACTGGTGGTAAACATGAGTTTGACAGTTGGGATAGTTTCGGGGGTACGGAATGTAACAAAATCTTCATGAGAAGTGGAGCTGTCCACGGGGACTGCTCATTATAAAGTAAACTGATATGATTGTTGGTTGGTTTCTAGAGGGTGTAATCTTGTTACGGAAAGTTTGGAAAAAATCAGTTATTATGAAATATTTGTCCGGTAACTGTAGTAAAGGACCTCGAGACTCTTTCGGTTTTTCGTGGCTAAGATTCTTCTGACTTATTTCCGTGTCCCATTGTGAACTACATGTGAAATATCAGTCATCGTGAGATGAAGAAAGGAATTGATTTCAATGTTTGTTTGTCAGTTTTCAAGTTAAGCTTTATTTGAAAATGTTACTTTATCTTTGAAAACCCATATCAAATGAAGGACATGAGACCGTAAGTCACGATTATACCGCTTTAAAGAAAACTTGTAATAAATGTTAACCACCAAAATTTAAACCTTTCACAGCTTGATTGTTATGGGTGGTTTTTTTTATATATTGAAATCTAGAGGATGTGAAGAAATGCATTCTAACTTAAAAACAATTATGAACTTTCATCCCGTTTAACATTAATTTATACAAAGTGGGTCTGTTGTTAAAACGCCTTGACCTATACCGCACCATTGTAAACTTTTGTATCATGATATTGGGATGAACTTGAGGAACTTAAACTGTAAAAATGTCAAACACAGGAACCTCGGTTCAAGGCTATACGCAGAATGCAAACACAAAACACTGCCAAACATCCTTGCCAAGAACTTCCTATAGATTACTGAGGGAAGATGATTACTGCTAAGCAAGAGAGATAATAATCAGCGCATTAAACACACTATACGGTATGATTAAATGTTTGTGCTTGTTGCCTGCTAGCTTCGTATGTTTTGTTCCCGCGAAGTATAGCTTCCATGTTTTGCCCTATATTAGTTCAAGGATGAATTCTATAAATCTCTTTTAAAGCTAAAAGACAAATAGCGAGTCACCACAGTCCCTAAATGTGACCGAAATGATACTCTGGTTGGTAGTTCAATTCTGCTATAGAAGCAAGATAATTATTATGTCTATACGCAAAAAAAACCTTTCCGCTTAGCAGGTTTTCAGATTTTGGTTTGGCCACGGGTCCACTGTCATTAACACTGTCCAGTAGAAAATCGGCTTAAATTGATTGTATGTGCTAAGCGATAGAAAGACATCGGTACCAGTTACACTATATGTAGGTCATTATGGCAGGTTACCAATTTCCAATGATTAAGCTGAGCTTAATCATTTTTCTGGGTGTGGAGGGGGGATGTGCTTACCGTAAGCGCAGAATTATGTGGTAAGCATCACACAGCTGCTGGGCCCATGCTCTAGAGAGGATAAAAATGGCATTGGACCGACATGTGTGACTATATATATTTGTGGTTCACGGATATGACCGCGACATGACCGGGACTGATAACGACAGTTAACTAAACAGCTTGTTTGTTTTAACCACAAATAAAGATATGTTTTTTTAATGGCTTGGTAACGATAACATCATTAAAAGGCAAAGTAGACATTTTTGTTAAACCGTTGAACTGTTTTAATCCTATTTTGAAATAATGTAGACAACATATACAATAAAACTATCACCTGTGTGTGTGAAAATTACATTTCAATAGGCGGTAGCGCCTTGTTTTTGAGATATCGCCAAAAATCTGGAGTGGTTATTGCCCACGCAGGAAGATTAATGTGTAATTGGAATACACAATCTGAGAAACATTTCATACATGAAATGTTTCTTTATATTTGAATTGGTTTGAATCCCACTCCCTAAAACCACGTTCCTTTGAAGGGAATCGTTTTTCACAAAATGCTATACTGTCACCAGCCGCAGTGCTTCTTACCAAGTCAGTTTGTATGGGTCGTTAATTTTTGGAGTAATTACCATAGGTATATAACATCTCTTTGTCAACTCTATACCAACTTCCTGAAAACCATTTTCGTCTGAAATGCAGCCATGCAGTAAATATGCGGAAAGGTGTTCTTCATTAGGCCTACTCGATTTCATAATTATAAATTGTCATTTTTTGTTGAACCTATACGGTATCATTGGTAAAACATCAACCGTTCGTAATATTTAACCAACCGATTTGATGCCAGTTTCACCGGTTGTCTCTAACATGTATACGGCGTGCTTACTGAAAACTAAAAAGATCGGGAAAAGTAGGCTCTTTCGCATAATGACAAATATTGCATTGTGCCTTTAAAATAATTTCACACACCAAAGTTGAAACATTTTGAAAACGTAAGTTCAGAGTACATTAACAGAATGCTAATAATGCAACAAAATGCAGAAATAAAGAGCACCCCATTTTACGCTGCCAACATTTTTTATGTTATCAATCTTGTATACGCCTTCCGTTGACCTACTACTATTAAGCCGGGCCAAACCGCGCGGTCTGTCAGTCACCATATGCGGGCAACACCTTTCCCCAGTCGACAAGTTTTCCAGAAATCTGGGGCTGCCCTTCCTTTACCCCGATCCAAGCATAGGAAGCCAGATAAGTTCTTAATAACCATCCCATGCGCGGGGCTAATTGGGTGCCCCATCTAATATCTGTACTGCCGGGCTAGTTAGCGCATTTCCGCCGTGTCGTGTTATCTTTGGTGAAAGGACTTTTCCTGCATGTTAGAGTTAGTTCCCCCTTATACCCGGTGCTGTTGTCAAGACTGAATAACAATAAAGCCACCCACCAAATTGTCCCCCAACTGCCCACGCAATGTTGTCTGCCCGCCCCCCCCCCTCACTGCCACACAACAAAGCCACATTTAGTATACTATAATAGAGGAACACTTAAGATTTGAATGAAAGGCAGGGTATACTTTGGGTAATGTCATTGACTAGTACCCTCACTTGTTTTATCTCAACATTTGCATAACATAACAAACCTGTGAATATTTTGGTTCAATTGATGGTCAAATTTGCAAGAAAATAGTGACAGAAAAAACACCCTTGTTGCATGGAATTGTGTGCTTTCAGATGCCTTAGAAATGCTTCATGCCTTTCTCAGTTTCAAATTTTCCCAAAAGTTATCTCTCTAAAACCACGTATACTTCGAAGGAGGTCGGTCCCAACAATGTTTTATAATATCAACAGCTCTCCAGTGCTCTTTATCGTGTAAGTTTGTATGGTCTTTAATGAAGTCTGTACATACTTCGAAGTTCACATGGATATGGAAGCACACTTTGGACAAAGAATATAAGTTCTTCACAGTTCAAAGACGTAATAATATAGTATTGGTCATCAACATAATATTTTGGCAAATGTTTATGGTATTCACGGACGATGCACCATTGGTTATTGGAAGAAAACATTAAACAATTTCCAGTCCTGACAATTTTCTTTAACTGTAAGATTGATCATGAAGCCATTTAAATAGTTCTCTTAACTAGAGGTTGAATGGTGCACTGTGCTCTGACGAGTCTCCTAACGACGACCAGAGCACACTATAGTCGAAACGTCGACAATAAACCACAGGGCCAACAGCTCTACTGAGCAGAGAGAGCTGGTGTTCTCGCAAAGATACTCAATTTATGCTCTACCGTGCCAAGCCTAAAAATCCAACAAATACTAGCTACCGTCCTTACCCCCTTGATAACCACCCCTTCATAAAAAAAAAACAACAACAGCAATCAAACAAAACAAACAAAACCAGCATGGGTATTGTGTTTTGTAAACATTCGGATGTGTGATAATTTTCATTTTAGGATGCACTTTATAAAAGTGATTCTCAAATAATACTGTTGCTATTTTTGGTTCGAGAGCACGCGCTTCGGTCACGGTCCAGCGCGATAACAGATTTTTGTTGAGAGGTTCCCTATGTATTCGCTAACAAAGAACTCATGTTTTGGTTTCATGGCAAAACAAAAAAAGACCCTTCATAAAAACATCGGGACAAAGGAAACGCGAATTGGGGTTTTTATATAATCGATTCGCCACCTGTCCCTGCTTCGTTTGGTCGAGTCCTTTGTGTCACTTCAATTAGGGTGGTGCATCATGGGCCGATTACTCTATTATTGTTGGCTATAATTTGTCACTGACAACTGCACGGATCATAACTTTACATTGCACTTCGATATCATATTAACGGTATATGCAACTAGCATAGATCAGAGAAACAAATGCCATGAGATTGTGTTGTGTGTGTGTGGGTACAAACCAGCTGCTAAAGGACTGGTAATTACCGGAGGAGAGGGGGGCCAAAGGTCGTGATTAGCTGTAATCAGAAAGCTCTTTTTTTTTTTTTTTTTAAGCCAAACACAACATTGAATACCAATGTTTTTGTCTGGAATACCGTCAACGCTCAACTGAATGAAGACAATTCCAAAGACACCTACCATTTACCGTGGTTTATTTCGTGCACAAAATCCAGTCTCAAATCAAGCCCTTTGTCTTTGTTTTGACTAAAACGGGACAACTATAACCCTTGTTGATAGGTTCCAATATTCTAGAATACTCTTCCCTTCTTGTTTAGAACCCCCAAACCATCTTGACCAATTCCTGAGATTCCTAGCAACAATAGGAGGGGGGGGGGTATCACCATGCCACGACCACCGAATGTTTGAAAAGTGTGTGATTAAACAATGATCTCTGACAAAATAACGAAATAACTCAGTTATTTTGACAGTCCGGCTCCTCTTTTTTTGTCTTCCTGTGATTAAAAAAGAAAGAAATACGATTTATCATTCATTAATGATGGGCCTCGGTTTCGTGAAGCCAGATAATCAGATTGAATGTAGGCCGAGCCTTAAAAAACAATTTCTGTGCCCTACCCCATTTTTTTTTTAACTCATTTTTTCTTTTAGATTAGGATTTAGCTGTCTAATTTGAAGTGTAACACACCAGTATACAATCATGAACGTACCTCAAAACCCCGTTTTTCATTGTTTTCACTAAAACGTGAGCTAATTTGAGGACTTTTTAACAGGTTGGTTGTATGTGTTTATAAAAACTATCAAATCTACTTAGCACAACATATTTTCTTACGAAGCTATGGAAGAGGATCATGAGTGCAATTTGATTAGCTTGTAAGCCCAAGAACTTGCTAAGCACGGAAAACTATTGCTAACCAAGAATAGGCTACCAGCCAAAATACCATACAGTCACCACTGCTGCGACTGGCGGTACCTCACTCTTATCTTGCTGAGCTAAGACGTTTGATGAGCGGTATTTTCTGCTTATTACAGCTTTCTTCACGTTGGGCCCCGATCAACGGAGACGGGGAGCGGGTCCTGTACCCCCGTAACGATGTCAACACAAAGTCTGTGTGATCTTGGACAGTATTAGACAGTCGTGTGTCATTGTCATGGTCCAGAGTGGACCCATCCATCTTACATGAAAGTCTGATTTTTAAAGGAGGGTCTAGTGAAGGGTTTTTGTTGTTTGTTTGCATATTCCCCCCCCCCGTGCCCCCTGGAAGGTCAGTTCAAAGTTTATACGTCAATTTCTGACATAAACTGAAGTTTGAGGTGCATTTTCATTAAATGTTTCCGAATCACTATATAGGCATGAAAGACGTGTATGTAGTTATTAGGCACAAGTCGTAACGTTGCCAAGCAGAAACCTGCATGCGGCGAGTAAAGTCGTCCTTGCCTGGCGGGCTATTTAACTTTAAGTGCAACCTATACATTCAAGCTATAAGTGCAACCTATACATTCAAACTATAAGTGCAACCTATACATTCAAGCTATAAGTGCAACCTATACATTCAAACTATAAGTGCAACCTATACATCAAACATAAGTGCAACTATACATTCAAACTATAAGTGCAACCTATACATTCAAACTATAAGTGCAACCTATACTTCAAACTATAAGTGCAACCTATACATTCAAACTATAAGTGCAACCTATACATTCAAACTAAAGTGCAACCTATACATTCAAACTAAAGTGCAACTTACATTCAAACTATAAGTGCACCTATACATCAAACATAGTGCAACCTATACATTCAAACTATAAGTGCAACCTACATTCAAACTATAAGTGCAACTATACATTCAACATAAGTGCAACCTATACATTCAAACTATAAGTGCAACTATACATTCAAACTATAAGTGCAACCTATACATTCAAACTATAAGTGCAACCTATGCATTCAAACATAGGTGGTAAGGGCGCATTTTTATTTTATTTCCGAGAACAAAGACAGTTCTGAACCAGGACTATACTTCGCTGCGTTTCTCAGATTTCTGAGGTTGGTGTCCGTTCGCGAATGCTGCGGCCAGAGGTGCGGTTGGTACCCGTGTCATGCTCGGGTCAAGTCGTCACACATTTGCAAATTATTATAGCATCAATTGAAAAAGAATTCGCAGCTCAAACACGCCTAAAACATACTTTAATTTACGAGCGAATGTGCAGCAAATAAATTGAATGAGTAACAAATTGTGAAATCGTGTTTTTTTGAAGTCAAATGCTTTATTGTTATTTTCACGCATAAAACATACTTTAATTTACGAGCGAATGTGCAGCAAACAAATTAAATGAGTAACAATATTGTGAAATCGTGTTTTTTTTAAGTCAAATGCTTTATTGTTATTTTCACGCATACACGAACCCTTTAGCAAAGACGTTCTCTTTGTCGGGTCCCCTGTATACGGACTACCGATTATACGCGTGGATTCTCCGTACACAACGTAATGGTGCCCGACTGTGTTCGGCTCTTGCTTTTTTGTCCCATCCACTGACCCATTGATTGAAAAGACAAGAAAAAACAAACATCGAACAAACACGTGTTTTTGTCCAATTGAACAATTTCGAATGGAATGTTGACTCAACTGGAATGTTCAACGTCCTTTTGACTTTTTAAATGTTAAAAATACATTCGTTTTTTTATTTATTCTTCCCTCACATCACGACGAACCGCAGACTCTATAACTTGACCTTTGACCATATTCGAGCAACGGTTAAGACTGCACGTCCAGCCCGAGTGTTGATAATGTATTGGAGTCGTGCTGGGTTACCGGTTTAGCCCTGCGGGGGCCAGTGAATGATACTCAGTTCAAAGAAATATTTTAAATTGAACCAAATAAAAATAAATACAGAGGAGAGGGTGGGGAATGTTTTTCCATGCGTTCATGTTTTTCCAAACATTCAACTATAGAATACCTGAAAGGTATACATGATTGGTTCTGATTACTAGCCCACCCAGACCCATCAAAATCAAACCGCATTATTTCACTAGATTCTTATAAACTCAGGGACTGCGTTGGTAAAACTGATCAAGCTTTACGTGGAACGAGGCAATCCGAGTCCAACCGTTTGAGTGTTGAGTTTATACGCATTGAATGTGATGATGGATTATTACAGAGGGAGGAAGGGATCTTCGTAGATCAATCATGGGAGTTATGGTTTGCAATTGACAGCTTTACGTTTTGATTGATTGGAGAACATGCTCGCCTTAAAGACTGGCCACGCCCACATGTGATAATTTTTTTTTTTAAACTACCTCCAACAGTGTTTTCTTGAAATGTGACTAATTTTAACAAAGGAGATTTAACATGTTGGTTGAATTGCAGGTATGTCCTTTTTATTAAACACACTAGGAGAATGTGAAAAAGTGAATGATTAATCACTATTTTTTTTTTGGGGGGGGGCGTAGAAAACTCAGTGATTATAAAGATCACACCAGTACCAATCCTCCAGAGAAAAATTGCTGCCTAAATTACGGTCAATGTCGACTGGCATTTTGAATTCCCCACAAATCACCGTTTTTTTGCAGTTTCGATTGTCACTTTGAAGCAAACACGTGTATATTAAAACGTGCACAAAATCTATGAAACCAGTACCAATCCCCCAAAGAAAAATTGCTGCCTAAATTATATACGGTCGAGTGTCGACGGGGATTTTGAAATTTCCACAAATCACCGTTTTTGCAGTTTCGATTGTCAAAATTAAAAACTAACACGTATCTATAAACGTGCACAAAAATCTCTGATAAAACATAAATCAATCTCCTTTGTTTTTAACGAAACGGGACCACTAATTAGGATGAACTTACACAATCAATGAGAGGTGCGTTAATTAAAATAGAGGATGTTAGTTACTTTCAATACAATTCAATTCACCTCAATTTTAAATTTATTTATTCACAGTAATTTTGCCAATCAAAAGTTGATAGTTGTTTTCACGGCGTGCACTAAAAAATTCAAATTCAAGACTGACGACCAAAGGACAGTTCATTACAACAGATCCCCCCTGCATTATGATGACGTCACAAGCTTGTACGTCTCGATTGTTTGCCCTTAGCAATGGCGGTCTCTGCAATGGGTCTATGCATACACAATCCAATACTAACCATTCACAAGCACAGTTTTGTTTACTACATACATGTAAACTCTCCCCCCCCCAAAAAAAAAAAAAAAAAACAGTGACGTAAATTCGAAATAAAGTAACTCATTCCGAGCCAGAGAAGAGAACTTTTTATTCGAGGGGCATCTGAAATGAAAGTCCCTGTGTATTTTGCAATACTGTTTAATTTAGTTTTGATAAAGTAATGTTTGTTCCTTACAACGTGACCCGCTTTTGGTGAAGGCCGCGAGATAACAATTTTTTATCTCATTTATCCTTGTCACAAGACACAGTTGGCAAAAAAAGGATGACATGAGACAATTTACAGTTCAGAAAAGTTACGCACGTATACTGTATTGTTTTTCTGTGAAAAAAATTGAGAAAAAATAGCATGTTATTACGTTTGTTTGTTTGTTTTGTTCTTTCCCTTCTACTTCTTCAGAAACTTTGTTTGGTTATTACGTTTGTTTGTTTGTTTTGTTCTTTCCCTTCTACTTCTTCAGAAACATTGTTTGGTTATTACGTTTGTTTGTTTGTTTGTTTTGTTCTTTCCCTTCTACTTCTTCAGAAACTTTGTTTGAATATGTTTGTACACATTTTTTGTGTCCAACAAATCCTCTGACAAAACATAAAACATTCTCCTCTGCTTTTTACGGAAACGTTTGGCAATTTGTTTGTTATTCATATTTCGAATTTTGGGGGCATAGTTCTTTCAACGATGAGGGCGTTTCAATGCAAATCCCGTACCAGGCAACCCATTCGCAAACTCAATGGTGAACCACCCCCTTTAAGAAGCGACTGCGGGTTCATCTGAGGTTAAACACTGACTAAGTATAGAGACACTGTGTAGAGACACTTTCCCCATTGAAGTCGTCTCTTTTCCCTACTCCGGGGTGATCTACCTCAGATCAGAGTGTGAGTCTTTTTCTCACATGTATTAAAAGTCCCCTTTCCAGGAGACAAAGAACTCTCCACTTTCCACCTTAAGGGTTTGTAGACAGCTGTTTTCAAGGAATTAAGTAAAAGGTGTGACAAAAATGTCTTATTCTCGGAAAGAGAAGGTAGTTGTTCTATTTCAGTTTTATGTCATTGAAAAACAAACCCCGCTCTTGATCCCTTGAACCATAGAGTAAGCTTGACCACGTCGCACGCAGCTACTGCCTGCCCACGTTCTGCCTCAGTTGTGCCATTGTGGGAGTCAATGTGCCAACCTCGTTCCCAGTTGTGTACGATCGCGCTGCGCCATTTTTTATTTTCTTTCCCGGGATGTCTTGCTCGATCGTAACGAGATGTATCGATACGGCACGCCGCCCATGCCGTATAGCGAGGCTGGTGGACTAACTGCACGCACGTCCCCTAAACCCCGCCCCTTTACACACTAATAACACGCACGGGACCCGACTCCCAAAATGGCGCAAGCACAAGTTGTAATGACGTCATCGAAGCATTTCCCCCTGTTATGGGTTTCTTCATGTTTTGACAAAGTTTTGGCGTATTCCCCTCGATACATGTTTGAAAAACTGAAATCCAGTTTGATAATTATTATTACCCTCTTGCGTGTCTGTGGTCTGTGATATACTTTTGTACAGCTCAATATTACCTGATATTTGTGTTTGCCCAATACATGATATGAAACACGTGTCTGGTAGACTCGACATCGAACGGTTACAATGGTGTGAACTCGACTACGAGGGGCCAAGATTGATGGGCAAAGGGAAGCCCTTGATGTACAGCATCCTCTACCGGGTTACCCTGATATAAATCGTATCCTTCCGCTATACCCTACTTACTCTCCCTGCTGCCTCCTAAAGTCCCCCCCTTAATACTCGGTTGACGGTCAGGTCAGAAAAAAGAATCTTCTGTTGAGGCCTCGGGTAACCCTAAAAAAAAAAACATGCAAAAGGTTATTGCGAGTGCTCAATCTTGAGAGAGAGAGAGAGAGAGAGAGAGAGAGAGAGAGAGAGAGAGAGAGAGAGAGAGTTCTTATTTAAAGGTGCCGTGGCCATGGCACCTTCCCTCTTAATACACAGCGTCAATGTTGTACCTGTGAGGCGTTTAGTTTAGTTGTGCATCACGTAAGCTCTTGTGGAAGAAGCGGCATGAATAATTAACAAGTCTACTCTTTTTGCTCCAACGAAAGGGCGCCTCAGTCATCAGGTTTTCCTTCAATTATTTTGACACGTGGGTTTATTGGGAATTTTTTTTTTTACTCTGAATTTACTCTATCAAAGAAAAAACAAACAGTTGTGTGCCGTAGGGGGACTGTCGTCATGATCAAAGCAGTCATGTGGCTGATGGAATAGATCCTTCCCACAAATTTATGTAAATTGAACGTCGCGCGTGCGCACTCTCCCTGCTGGTTTTGCAAAATGAGTGAACACCGCACCTTTTTGTAGGGGTCTGATGGTGTCGTGACGCACGCGCGTTTGTGCGTCTGCCTAGTGCACAACTAATAGTGCGCATGCGTGAATGTAATCAGCATATTTCACGTGAAAGGTCCATTATGAACACAGTTATAACTCTATATGTTTATGAACTGTCACACACTTACTACACGCATGCGCGCAGTAACTGGTATGGGAGTTCATATAAATGTACAGCCACGAATCTGCTTTGATCACGAGGATAGTGCTCCTTTAAATTAAAGTTGTCTTCAGGAAACATGCCACCCCTTTAAAAGTTCGTATTACTATAGTGTGGGGGTTTGTGTAGAAATGCTTTCCACCTTTTTCGTTTGTTCAGTGTTCGTTTAAATTGATCATCAGTCGTTGGTGCGTTAAGAAGTGGTACCGTACCGTACCATTTGGTACCAGCGCTTGTTAACTCACATAGGCTTTTGCTCGCTGTGAATGATAGCTCAGTTTAAACGCAATATGGGTTCGGTTGTCTGGCGTTGTCGATGAGTGCTAGATTATTGTAAGCCACGCTCAGTGAAGCGTATTATTCCCTGCAGCGGTCTCAGTTTATTGCAAAGGAGTCGACAACGTGCAGCGCGTTCTGTGTCGAGGGCTGTATTGTGTTCAAACTTCCATTTATAGAGTAATGCAAGTCTACAAAATGAAAACAATCGATTGCAGGAATTTTTAATCTCTAGTCTAGATCAATGGGTGGAGAACGCCGGTTATGTTGAAATGTTCAAACGTGTGTTCAGTCACGTTATCGTCGTCGTGATAGGGCCACGACGGGTAATTCGATCGACCGCGTGACCTTGCGTCAGAATTTCGGGTGTTCGGACTTAATTTTTTGGTCCCTTTGCCCCCCATCGATACAATGATAACAAGATTCTTCTTCCCTAATGCTTGTTTTAATTTATTGGTCTCATGTATAAAAATAACAAACATATTGATTTGTTTTATTCATTTTAAATCTTCGGACATAAAATACAGACAGACATTTCCAATTGTCCGGACCAGGAAAACAAAATTGAAATGAAAACTGCCACCAAACATGGTGTCAAACCCAACAAAACCCCCATTGTTAAAATGCGAAAATACAAAACGCATAACTACCGTATACGGGCAGATTTACATTGTAAACAAAATGACCATGAAAACCGGAATCTACACAAAACAGAAATGCATTATCCCAAAATCAACCAAAGAAACGAAAACAATCTGTTGGTGACAAAATGAACAGACAAATCAAGTCGTCAACCAAAAAACCAGGCAATTAGAGAAGGTTGTATATTTTGATATGTTGAGACACTCTCTATAATTTTCGTGATAATGATTATCACGAAAATTATTCAATGAAACATTCTGTTGATTAACTTGTTATCGTGGCAACGTGAGTAACTATTTCAGAAAACTAGAGTGTTATTCCGACCATGCATCCTGTGAAAGTAAATGCCCCCAAAAATGTTAGGTATATTATTTCTGTGAACGAAATGTCATAATGTAATACTAGAATTTAAATCCTGTGAACGGAAAGACCATAATGGAATACTACTAGGAATAGTAATAAGGGTTAGAGTTGATTTTAAAGGTTCATTAAATGGGATTTGAATTGAAAAACACAAGATGTGAGACTTACGACTGCTTGTGTCGTCTCTATTTAAATATGGGCCTTTTCCAAACCTCAGCTACGGGCTTCGTTTGATGCTTGTGGTAACACCGTACGAAATGTACACTGCTCCAAAATATTGATGACGGAGCCCAAGCTAGACTTGTGGACAAGTCGTTAAGTGTTTGTCGCAGTGATAGCGTTCCAACGCTCCGATACTCGCGACACTGGCGATGCTCTCGCGAGATTGCTTGCCCCCGCGAGACTACTGCTCTCACGGCTTGTAAATTTATTATCTGCAGCACACGCTGGCTACGGAGTCAACAGTTAAGGGATAGGGAAGAACAGCCTATCCCTTAACTGTTGACTCCATAGCCGGCGTGTGCTGCAGAAGAAAAAGAAGTCGCTCACGGCTTCTGTCTCAGAGCAGTTATCTCGCGTGGGCTAGCAGTCTCGCGAGAACATCGCCAGTGTCGCAAGATTTGCGGAGAGAGTTGGAACGCTATCACCGCGACAAACATTCAACGACTTGTCCACAAGTCTAGCTTGGGCTCCGTCATCAATATTTCGGAGCAGTGTACATTTCGTACGGTGTTACCACAAGCATCAGACGAAGCCCGTAGCTGGAGAAGAAGCCCAAGCCGAGGTTTGGAAAACACACACCCCCAGTATTAATTGGGACAGAGATCAGGATAAACCAGTCTGAACCCTTCCTTTTTTTTTACAAAAAGGATACGTATCCATCATTGTTGTTGGGCTACAGGGGACATGACCAAGATGGCCGATGATGCGTCCTTCCCTTGTAATAAATGTACAAATTAATCCCAGAGTGTGAGGGTTCGCATGGTGCTATAAACGCCAGCCGTTGGTTAGGGGGGGGGGGGTGGTAGAAATTGAGAGAGGAAGTTTGCGGTGTATAGCCAGGGTAGATGGAGGATGCACGTCATGCAATCTATGGTGTCCTTCGGGCAGTGGATGGGGGGAACAAAGTTTGGGGGACGGGGGGAGAGAAAGACCAGGGATGAGTAATCGAAATTGAGCCGGTGGCGGTGGAGGTCACGGTACAGTTTGGAAAAACAAGCAAAGACAGGAATAACAAAAACAGGGTAGTTGTTAACACGCAAGGCTTTTTAAGATGTATATTTTGTATAATGATTTAATTTGGGATGAACAGTCCTATTTTTGAAGAATAATACAAAAGCTGAATGGTGCTTAGGTATTCTTACGGCCGAATGGCTTTGGGCGCCTATGACACACTTTAAAAAAAACCTCTATACTCCAGTTGGGAGAGACTGAAGTCTGACGTGGGTGGGGGGGGGGGGACACCACAGGGGAACATTCAGGGGATATATCACATTAATAGCTTGTATCGGATCCGTTTTCACAGCTGGATATTTTCGGAATGTTTTTTGGGGAGTGCTTTTGAGCTCGGTGAGGGGTATGGGGGTGAACATGAGGCTTGTAGCGATCATACCCTGGTACCTGTTGGAGCGATAGCCTGGTACCTACAGCAATCATAGCCTGGTACCTGCAGCGATCATTGTCTGGTACCTGCAGCGATCATAGCCTGGTACCTGCAGCGATCATAGTCTGGTACCTCGGGGAGCGGTGAGGGGTATGGGGTGAACATGAGGCTTGTAGCGATCATACCCTGGTACATACAGCGATCATAGCCTGGTACCTGCAGCGATCATTGTCTGGTATCTGCAGCGATCATAGCCTGGTACCTGCAGCGATCATAGCCTGGTACCTGCAGCGATCATAGCCTGGTACCTGCAGCGATCATAGTCTGGTACCTGCAGCGAACCATAGCCTGGTACCTGCAGCGATCATATAACCTGGTACCGCTCGTGTAAAAAAAGAAAAAGAAATAGTGCCCTGTACCGTCATGACGTAGACGGGGTTTCTGACATGATGGCCACGGCACCTATAGGAAGAGGGGGAGTTGCGACGGGTGCTAAAAAAATGAGTAATGCCAAAACATGCACTCAATCATAATAAACGACTGTTGAACTTTCGGAAACGTAGATGTACGTGCAGTTTCGAAGTTGTGGAAATAGTGGCCCCACTTCGGAGGAGAAGTTCCAGGCGTGTGTTTTATCAGTGGTGTAATCAAACACTATTGTGGAGGGTTCTTGGGGGGGGGGGCTGCCGCTCCTCCCCGTGGTTAAGCCACTGTAACATCATTGATGACTACATGAACAGTGGTTTGGTAAATGGACATTCCGAGTGGCCTTTAAAGTGTTGTTCTGCCTTAAAGCCCCCACTAGGCCTATGGGTTGTCCTTCTTGGGTAATCTTTTCGTGAACCGCGAATGATGGTTTCTTGTTTTGTCTGTAATTTTGTGCATGCTTATTGTATGCATATTATTCCGAGTTTTCATTGCCGAATGTGGGAACTGGGAAGTCAAAGTTTCTTGAAGATGACCTCTTTTCGGACGGAAAGGGTCTCATGATCACAAACCATGCAACACACTGCAGGCCTCCCTAATGGTGAAATTGTGGTTCTCTGGTGGGTTGACAAGAGGTGTCTGGTGTTACTCCTTAATTCCTATCCCGGGGGTGTTCGGTTCTCCAGCGCCCATGCCCTGTAATTGTACTGCTGACATCTTGAGCCGGGTGCACCGTCGTGCGGGGGGACCACACCTTGCGGCTGACGGTCGCGTGCGAGCCTCGCTCTCTCGGGACTGCTTCTAAAATTAATACGCAAGATCTTTGTGAATGTTTAGTCCATCATACTGGGAAGGTATATAGGCCTATAAATAATATGACGTCATTTTGTAATATTTCGCAAACATTGAGAAAGTTTCGCCAGGGATGCTGGTTGGTTGTTTCCTGTCGTGTGAGAGGGGCTTAAGACGTCTGGTTTTGGAAGAGCGCCGTTTAATTCCGTTTGGGAAGAGAACGTCGGTGTTGGAAACGTTTATTGATTTTTATGCAGGGAATGTGAAACTTTGATTTTTCGAAAAAATGCGATCACAGTTGGTTCGTTTGAGGCAAAGTTACCAATTTCTTTTAAACATTGGTTTGGTCCTATAGCTGGTCCTGTAATCGGTCCATGAAGCTGGTTTGATCACAGAGCAAGGGCAGAGACTTTGCTCTATGGTTGGATGGACATTATTTGGTTTGCTGATTTTTGCGTCTGAACTTCAGCATTGATCGAGGACAAACTAATTGAGGTCGACATTTTGTCTTAAGGAAGGGGAACATTTTATTTAATCAAAAAGAAAATTTTTGACAGCAAAAAGGCAAGACAACATATTTTAGTTTTTTTTGCTCGGACTCATCCAAGCTTATCTTTGAGTGTGTTTGTTTTTGCGTGTTGTCTTAAGGAAGGTGCAATAGTTGTGGAAAAGTTCATGTTTGCCGTTTGTATATATTGTTTGCCCCAAGTCACATGAATGGCTTATCGTTTGTCTTTGTTTAACCATCAAACTCAAACAAAGTCAACTATACTCAAACTAATCTCCAACAATTAATGACACAGATAATGGATTGAGCAAACGGTGCGGTCACGGGGGAATTTCAACATCTCTGATCGCTCGTGATTGGAATGACCAGTGACTGAAACAAAAAGAGTGAAACTTGGTGACAGATTTCGGACAAAATTTTTTTTTTTTATTGGTTGGTACCCATCATCTACCTTTCAATAAACACTACATAATGGTTGCAACCAACATGTGAATGTTTGATGTATTCGAATAGTCTTGTTGTCGAGATAAAAACCGAAAAAACGGTTCATGCTCTGATGGCAACTCGTGCACGTTCCTACACGTGCGTATTTCGATTCGACAAACCGAAAGAGGAATCGAGTATACGGGGGGGGGGGGGAGTTCCTAGTTGTTCAAGCTAAAGGTAGACGTTCAGATTGAAAAACTGTCAACTGATTTCTTCACTCATGACCAACCATTGTGCAGTTTAAAGCCAACATCGCTGTTTTATCAGCGACCAGTGTTGCACTCTGTGTGACCCCAACATACGTGAGATAACAGGCCTGTAAAAGTTTAAGCTCATCCGTCCATCGGAGCATGGAGGTAGAATTAGACTAATTCTACCTCCATGATCGGAGTCACGAGAAAATTGTGACAAACCCCAAAGAGTTGCATAATAGAGCTAGAGGGATGGAGCACACACACGTGACTGCGCTGGCTCACACAGCTCTGTGTTACAGTCACTCTGTACACTTTCAGGAAAATCCCATTCTTCAACACTGTAGAAAAAGAGAAAAAAAAAACACTGTGTGGACGTGTGTAAGTCCACATGGTGTCTCAAGTCTCTTCATTATGTGGACCTCTTTTGTTCTCATCAGGTCCACACTTTGTATTGTGGCGTTAAAACACCATGGGTTCGAATCCCTATGGCTAAAGTACATTACAAAATGTCCCCCTTACAAAATGTTGTTTGTGTGAAGTGGTGCGTGACCTGTGTTTTAGGTTGGGTCAGCTCCCCCCCCCCCCACAAAAAAAAAAAAAAAAAATGCTTCTTGTCTCTTGTCGGGCTGTGTCTCGTGGTTTTGTACGCCCTCTGGGTTTTATTATAAAACTTTATGGACAAACCTCATCACTGTTTTTAAACTTCGGATTTCGGACTCTCGAGATAAAAACGTACTAAATTCTATAAAAAAAACCACTTTAGCATTGCAGGCAATCTTTTACGACAAGTTTCCCACCATGAGCACCTTTGTACCATGTAAGTTATAATATGTGAACCTGTGAACATTTATATTATTGAAATCTTACAAAATGCTATGCACAACACTTTAATGTACAAACTGTATAGTATATCTTTTTTTTGGGGGGGGGTGTAGTTTTATTTCCGTTTTCATCCAACCAACGTGTGAACGTTTCATCAAATTCAATGATCAACGACCGAAGTTTTATTTTGTTGTGCTACATGGGGATCATGTGCGCGTGAGAGGGTCTTCTGCAAAGTGCGATATACCTTGACTTTGACAGTATCTCACCAGACGTAAATAATTCCCTGGGGCGGTATTTACTTTGCAATCGTTTAGCTTAGTCAGATTGACACTTGGTTTTCCCTCCAAATACTACATTTGTTACGTTCGTTGCCATAGGTTTCCCCCTGTCACGTGAGCTGCGAGGCAATGACCGTGCGCACATTCGGTGGGTGTCGGTGACAAATATCTCAGATATTGATTACATTTTTTGTGTACAACTGAATTATGTCGACATCGGTCAGCAAACCGTTGTGAGTAAATAAACAGCGAGGCGTGCTTCCCGTGACACCACCCTTCGCGTGACGTCATCGCGAACTTTGATCTCGAACTCAAAATGTCGTCAGACTTGTCCACGACTCTTTCATGTGTGAATCGTAAAATGTGCTACGAACTTTTTTGCCAGTACGTAATATAATACAACGTTTAATCTAAACTTAAAGTTGGGTCATAACTATATTGGCTTTTGTCAACGTAATGCTGGTTTGTTGGCACAAGTATAAAGAAATATACAGTAAAAGTCAGGCGTGAAAGTTTCAGCTGAATAGAGTGTCTACTTGTTTAGTAAACCCGTTATGGTATTTGCACAAGAACGTAGAATCCATACTCGTTCAGCGAGGTGACAGCGGGTACCATCCGCATCTCTGGCCGCAGCCGTGGCGAACAGACACCAACCCTCAGAAATCTGAGAAGCGATTCATGCGTGAATCATTTCTAAAATTGAAAATGTTTATTTTATCGATTTTTAATCAACGGGGGCAACGAAATATTTTCACAGGGTGCTTGCTATACCATTACAAATATTCACAACATGTAAGCTTTCGGATAGAAATGACACCATTTCTCTTTCGGGTAAATTACCAAACGACGACCCTGCCTTTAATACTGAACATCACGATGGTGAGATAAATAGATCCAGCCAATCAGAAAACAAATTATTCCTTGAAAATTGGTTTGTCATGATGCACTTCCTAATTATCCTTTGATCCTTTATCCTCGACACGTACTTGATGATATTGTTGTCATCAAGTTGTGGTATGATGCACCATGCATGCTTTTTAATGGTGTGTGTTCATATAGGTGTGACACATATCATTCATTAATTAACATTCTCAAAAGGTAATCAATTAGTTGTGACTCAAGGGGTTTGTGCTATCGGAGTATTATGGGCCCATTAAGACCAGCAGTGCCCAACTTCACGGAGCTGCTCAAGCAGACCAGGTGTTGATTTCACAAAACTCATCCTAACTTAGGACTAGTCCTAGGCAATGCTAAGAGATAGGACTAGTCCTAAGTACTGGTCCTAACTTAGTACTGGTCCTAACTTAGGACTAGTCCTATCTCTTAGCACTGCCTAGGACTATAGTCCTAAGGTAGGAAGAGTTTTGTGAAGTCGACCCCTGTAGGCTACTGCTTACCAATTTTCTGCTGAGCAAAAATAAACAGGAAACCATGCAGTCATAAATAATTGTACTTGTGAAATTGTTGTTGTTGTTTTGTTTTGGGGGCTGGTTACCTTATTCAAGTAAGCAAAATTGTTTTGTGCTTAGTTACTTTTCGTGGTTAAGCATCTCTATGCAATTGGCTCCTGATCTGTACAACACTATTCAGACTTGTACAGGTCAATTGCCTCTGTTGCCCCCCCCCCCCCCCGTGATCTCGGCCTTGGTGTCCCTACAAAATCTTCCCTTAGACTTGCATAATTCCAAGCCAGGGTTTGATCCTTAGCTGTTATCATCTTCGCCTTGTTCCCTATGTACATTTAGCAATATATACTTACTGATTGGTATCAAACCAATACGGGGGCAGACTATTTTGCCTTTTACAGTCGATATATACTTACTGATTGGTATCAAACCAATACGGGGGTAGCCTTGTTCAAGGCAGTCGCAGTTTTCACTCCGAAAAAGACGCCGTAAAAACCACCCGTTGCCTATACATAGCACTGTGCGTAACGTGTGTATCACACATAGCACGACGCCCGTACTGCTACTGTGCGCAGGTCATCCGCACTCGTATTACTTTCCGCATGCGGAGGCCGTCAGGCAGCGTACACATACGCACACACAGAGCGGGCGCATATCATGACAATACTGTATACTGCATGCAGTGCATTGACAATACACTCTTTGTCGTTTTTGCTCGTTTGTTGGTCAAAGTATTTCTGCTCTTTAGTTGGTCAATATATTTTTGCTCATTTGTTGGTCAAAGTATTTTTGCTCTTAGGTGTAGTTTTTTAAATCAGTTTTTGTGCACAAATTCATTTGTAACTGCGTTCCTTTGGGAAGGGCTGTTGTTGGGATCGTTTTTTTTTTTAAATAAAAACAAAATACACTTTTATTCAACTCTGATTGAACAATAAAACCATGAAAGGGATTAGGGAGGGAGAAGAAGTCAGCAAATAAACACTAACGCTACCCATTCATATCACTCAGTGTATTTTTGTTCAACTGAAACACTCTTGTGTGAACAGATTTGAACTGTACAGTACTATTTCTGAATAATCTATGATGGTCACAACCAAATAATAATCTTGCATAAAACAATTGGGGAGTTGTGTTTAGCTATAAACACTTCTGGTAAAGGAAACCGAAAAAGTGGGGTTTGGTTGGTGAAAACGAACATTAACACAATTCTTGCGAGCAGACAATGTAACAATCTCTTCTTGGAAGCAGTGTTGGCTCTGAAAAGAGTCGGTTGGTTTTGCCAGACCTGCTATTAATGGTTCAAACTGCCAGTGACGAAATCTTCGTGTTGCAAAGTCAATGAAGGTAGCAATCCATGGGCTTTCCTGTGTAGATAATGCCTTTCCCCCTTCAACAGACCGTTGTTTCTCGAACAGAATAACTACCACAAAGCCAAAATTCTCTCTTGGCAACTTTGGTTACATGGACATTAGACATCAACGACCTGCAACATCAGAATGACGTCCACCCATCGCTCTTTGATTGTGATTTGTGCCTGCGACTCGACTTGCCGTGTCCAAATGTATGGTACACATTGCATTATGGCTAAAATGTTTCCACGAGGAGAAGTTTACCCAATTTTCAGTTACTTCTTACCATTTGTTGTGCAAAAGTGACACTGCTTGAGGTTTAAACAACAATTTGTACTACCCACTTCATGAGTGATTTGAGACTCTGTGTTATGCTATTTAATTTCCATACCCAATTTGGGGTGCTGTATTACATTTTCCTTGAGTATTTGTTTTATACAAGTAAGGGGTAAAACGAAAATTGTCGTTTTACCAAAAATTGACCAAACAAAACTAAAACGCTCAATTTACCCAACGGGGATGACAGTTTATTTGGAACAATTCCAAGATTTTCGAAAGCGCGCGAATATTACGTAAGATTTACGACTGCATCTTTGCTGCCCTATACAACCTGCATATGCCTTATCACCTAGTTACAGAGGATCTATCTCAAATTGGTCTATGGGAACATCAAACTAAGTTGATTTCTAGGCAAGTTTCGGGCATTTGGATTATCCAATAGGCTAACCATGTCGAGTTTCTCCATCAAGTGTTACTAGTAAACAGGGCTGTTCATGTCGGTGATACATTTATTTTTTTCCAAGTGGTGTGTTGTTGGTCATATTAAAAAAAACCAATGGTTTTCTCAAAGATAGCTGTTAAGTCCAATGATTCACCAATCGTTGGGGAAGGTTACTCATTGGATTGGGTTTTTGGACTTGCCCTATAAGGGCTAAACCAATAATAGGTTCAGCTTACTCAAAGAAAGGGTTAAAAACAAGATTCAGTGTTGGTTAAATACGTTTAAACCATTATGATGTAACCAAGAGACCATGTGTTGGTTGGTCTAAAGGTAAAACCGAGTATCTTTTACCAAGGGATGGGTAAAAGTTTTTGTTCAAAATGACCAATTACTAGGGAAGTTTTAACCATCATGGTTGAGCTTATTGCAATTACCCAATATTTGGTTTGAGCTTACCCAAAAACAAAGGTTACAAAACAAGCCTCAATGTTGGTTAAACACTTTTAAACCAGTATGATGGAGAACAAGAGACCATTTGTTGGTCTAGGTAAAAACCAAGTATGTTTTACCAGGTGATATGGTTAAAAGGTTTTTCCAAATGACTAATTACTAGGGGAGTTTTAACTATCAGGGTTGGGCTTATTGCAGTCACCAAATAATTTGGTTGAGCTTACCCAAAACAAAGGTTACAAACAAGCCTCATTGTTGGTTAAACACTTTTAAACCAGTATGATGGAGAACAAGAGACCATATGTTGGTCTTATGGTAAAACCAAGTATCTTTTACCAAGTAATGGTTAAAAGTTTTTTCTAAACGACCAATTACTAGGGAAGTTTTGACCATCAGGGTTGGGCTTATTGCAGCCACCCAATATTAGGTTTAGATTAACCAATAACAGGTATTTTTTAAATTGACCCAACTCAATTCATGTAAGGTGGGTAATTATTTCTAACTTTTACCAATAATGGGATCAATACCGACCAAACGTTGGTTAAAATGACTTTACCCAATAATTTTTACCCAACGTTTTTAGAGTGCACTGTACTGACAACTCCAGTGCAGTGACCCGTAAACAAGCTCTGGCGCTGCCGTTGTGCGGCGCAAAGAAAACCAATAAATACATGAAGACCGAATTAATCTCAAACTTCAAGGCCAATACGGGGGCGACTATTTTGCCTTTTACAGTCGAGGTTGCTGTTCATAATGGAAAAGTTATTGGTCCTCAAATTGTGTTTCATTCATTGGATTCTGCTCAGGAATGTTTCCCGATGCAGGATTTTCTCCAAATCTCATTCAGCCTTCCAAACACACAAGAGTACCACATTGTGTCCAAACCTGGTGAAGCGCAGAGTCTAGCCAACCTTTCAAATTGTATACATGATGTACAACTTGGAGGTTCTGCGTCTAACATAAGGAGACATCCGGACCCGCGGAATTTTCAAAGGGGGTACTTTCACATTCATCAACTCTTATACAGCCCTGCGGTGTTTGCACGGTCAATTAATTTCAGTTTTACAGCTTCGTGTAGTGTGCCGAGTGACCAGAAGCAAAAGTCAACTTTTTTTTCCCCCTTTCGTGTCATTTCAAGATGAGATCCATTTCCAGACGGGCTCAATAGTTCATTTTCACGCCAGTGATGATGTCATGTTCGCAAGTGCTTAATCGAGGAAGTCGTTGCTTCCTGAAAAAAAGATGTCTCGAAATAAATGTAAATACAAGAGAGAGAAAAAAAAACACATCATTGCGCCAATTAATAACAGTGGCTACCCCCATGATGCATTTGTGTTTCTGTTAAAACGGTTTTACTGATTTGCATTTTTTTGACTTGTCGTTCAACATCTGTATTACAAGCACACTCAAAGATAATAGCACACTCAAAGATAATAGCACACTCAAAGATAATAGCACACTCAAAGATAATAGCACACTCAAAGATAATAGCTCACTCAAAGATAATAGCACACTCAATTCAAAGGTAATAGTATGAGTAGTATTTCACACATGCACGCATTTCCATTGTTGCACCCTTGTGGAGATTTCGTTTGTTCTTTCCTTTGTGCCTGTTCTTAACATTTTCCCATAGACTTTGTGCACAAAATGCTCCACGTGGAACATCCCTCTCTTAAAATGCTCCACGTGGAACACCCATCTCCTCAGAATGCACTGTGGAGACTTTCTGTGCCTTTTTTGTCTTCGGTCTCCACAAGCGAATATTGAAACAGATTGCAATGCCACTATCGGGGGCGTGTTGGTTGGTCTAAAGGTAAAACCGAGTATCTTTTACCAAGGGATGGGTAAAAGTTTTTGTTCAAAATGACCAATTACTAGGGAAGTTTTAACCATCATGGTTGAGCTTATTGCAATTACCCAATATTTGGTTTGAGCTTACCCAAAAACAAAGGTTACAAAACAAGCCTCAATGTTGGTTAAACACTTTTAAACCAGTATGATGGAGAACAAGAGACCATTTGTTGGTCTAGGTAAAAACCAAGTATGTTTTACCAGGTGATATGGTTAAAAGGTTTTTCCAAATGACTAATTACTAGGGGAGTTTTAACTATCAGGGTTGGGCTTATTGCAGTCACCAAATAATTTGGTTGAGCTTACCCAAAACAAAGGTTACAAACAAGCCTCATTGTTGGTTAAACACTTTTAAACCAGTATGATAGAGAACAAGAGACCATATGTTGGTCTTATGGTAAAACCAAGTATCTTTTACCAAGTAATGGTTAAAAGTTTTTTCTAAACGACCAATTACTAGGGAAGTTTTGACCATCAGGGTTGGGCTTATTGCAGCCACCCAATATTAGGTTTAGATTAACCAATAACAGGTATTTTTTAAATTGACCCAACTCAATTCATGTAAGGTGGGTAAATATTTCTAACTTTTACCAATAATGGGATCAATACCGACCAAACGTTGGTTAAAATGACTTTACCCAATAATTTTTACCCAACGTTTTTAGAGTGCACTGTACTGACAACTCCAGTGCAGTGACCCGTAAACAAGCTCTGGCGCTGCCGTTGTGCGGCGCAAAGAAAACCAATAAATACATGAAGACCGAATTAATCTCAAACTTCAAGGCCAATACGGGGCGACTATTTTGCCTTTTACAGTCGAGGTTGCTGTTCATAATGGAAAAGTTATTGGTCCTCAAATTGTGTTTCATTCATTGGATTCTGCTCAGGAATGTTTCCCGATGCAGGATTTTCTCCAAATCTCATTCAGCCTTCCAAACACACAAGAGTACCACATTGTGTCCAAACCTGGTGAAGCGCAGAGTCTAGCCAACCTTTCAAATTGTATACATGATGTACAACTTGGAGGTTCTGCGTCTAACATAAGGAGACATCCGGACCCGCGGAATTTTCAAAGGGGGTACTTTCACATTCATCAACTCTTATACAGCCCTGCGGTGTTTGCACGGTCAATTAATTTCAGTTTTACAGCTTCGTGTAGTGTGCCGAGTGACCAGAAGCAAAAGTCAACTTTTTTTTCCCCCTTTCGTGTCATTTCAAGATGAGATCCATTTCCAGACGGGCTCAATAGTTCATTTTCACGCCAGTGATGATGTCATGTTCGCAAGTGCTTAATCGAGGAAGTCGTTGCTTCCTGAAAAAAAGATGTCTCGAAATAAATGTAAATACAAGAGAGAGAAAAAAAAACCACATCATTGCGCCAATTAATAACAGTGGCTACCCCCCATGATGCATTTGTGTTTCTGTTAAAACGGTTTTACTGATTTGCATTTTTTTGACTTGTCGTTCAACATCTGTATTACAAGCACACTCAAAGATAATAGCACACTCAAAGATAATAGCACACTCAAAGATAATAGCACACTCAAAGATAATAGCACACTCAAAGATAATAGCTCACTCAAAGATAATAGCACACTCAATTCAAAGGTAATAGTATGAGTAGTATTTCACACATGCACGCATTTCCATTGTTGCACCCTTGTGGAGATTTCGTTTGTTCTTTCCTTTGTGCCTGTTCTTAACATTTTCCCATAGACTTTGTGCACAAAATGCTCCACGTGGAACATCCCTCTCTTAAAATGCTCCACGTGGAACACCCATCTCCTCAGAATGCACTGTGGAGACTTTCTGTGCCTTTTTTGTCTTCGATCTCCACAAGCGAATATTGAAACAGATTGCAATGCCACTATCGGGGGCGTGTTTATTTCCCCATGGCGCAATTAATTTTGCAATTTGCCAGGAACCTCAATATGTTGATGTGTAGATAACAAAGTGGTCATGCATAGCCGGATCCAAAATATTGTCCATGTTTTTATTTTATTTCCCTGATCAAATTACTCATGAAGAGCACACAGGAGCTTTCTAAAAAATGATCAATTCCGCAGAGGAATCTCGCAATCGTATATATATTGGCCGTTTTCGAAACCACAGCTTGTGCCTATGGGCTCCAGCTAGGGCTCCGTCCACCTGTTTGAAGCCCCGTAAGGAAAGCACACGCTTTCTTGATGACTGACGGAGCCAAAGCCAAATCTAAAACCATGGTCTCGAAAAAACGGCCATAATACAATACACGATCCGGGGCCAATAATAACTCTGAAACGTTACTCGGATTGGCCAGAGCTATATACAGAGCTTTCGGGGAACCCCCTAGTGAATATGACCTCATTGCAAATCAGTAACAGTTATTTTTTAGAAAAGTCGTTGGGTCAGTGTCTACCCCTGACACCGCGATTTCTACTCTTAATTTCACATATATCCAAAACAGAAACAGGAAAACTTATCAAACAATAAACGCATTTGATAGTTAACTCTTTACCGATTATCATAGGCCTAGCTATAACAATTAGCGTTGATCTAACCTCAAACCAGTTAAGTTAATTTTGTGCGTAAGCAGCTCTATTGAAAGCACGGGTCTGCGGCTTTTCGGCACTGGCTCTCGGTAGAGCAGAAGCTGTGGATGGGAACGTCGAGTATAGCCTTTAGGTTCTCTCGCATAAAGAACCACTCGCAATCAGTAGTTTATCCTACAGTAGCTTACATGTAACATACATATAAGTAACTAGCTTACATGTAACAAACATATAAGTAACTAGCTTACATGTAACATACATATAAGTAACTAGCTTACATGTAACAAACCTATAAGTAACCAGCTTACATGTAACATACATATAAGTAACTAGCTTACATGTAACATACCTATAAGTAACTAGCTTACATGTAACATACTTATAAGTAACTAGCTTACATGTAGCATATCTATAAGTAACTGCTTACATGTAACATACCTATAAGTAACTAGCTTACATGTAACATACAACTAGCTTACATGTAACATACCTATAAGTAACTAGCTTACATGTAATATACCTATAAGTAACTAGCTTACATGTAACATACCTATAAGTAACTTGTTGTTTGTGATTGATGACTAGTATTTGCTTTTACTACACTTTCCTCACTGTTTTCGTGTCTCTTTTTTTACAGTTATGTTGATGCGGTTATCTTCACGTGCCTTCCGATTGCAACTTTTGTTCTGACGTTCACCACGCGGGCGTTGGATTCACCGTTTGCCGCCCACTACCACAAAGAACTCCGGGTGCTCTTCAGCGTCGTGTCCGGCGTCTTCATCTTCTTGCTCTTTCGGTGTTGCCTGGTCGCCAGGAACGACCCCATCAAATACATGAACCTCATCATCTACATCGTCTCCCTGGCCGCCGCCGTCACGGTGCTGGTGACCGGGGAGGACGTCTCCATCGGCCTGGTCCTGGCGATCTCCACGGGGGACATTTCCCTCTTGAACGTAGGGAAGTTCCTCCAGGTGGCGCGGGTACAGGATGTCCGGTGCCAGCGGGTCGTGATGCTACTGTCGGTCTACGCGTGCATCGTCTTTCGGGCGCTCCTGCCCCTCGCCTGCATCACCCTCTCGCTGTTCAACGGCCAGCCGTTCGAGATGAGCTACCAATCCATCTTCGTGTTCTTCGTGGGGATCCTGTTCTTCGGGTCGATGAACACGTGGCACGTGAACGCCGGGATCGCCCAGCTGTGTCGGAAGACGGAGACCGTCATCGAGGTCCCCTCTTTTCAGTACGGCAACGGCTCGGTCCCCAAGCCCGAGGACATTGAAATGCCGCCCTCGTACAACGAGGTGTTCAGCGGCTTCACCTCGTACTTGCCCGTCAGCCTTCCGTCGGCCGACTCCCCAATAAACGGAACAGCGCCATCTGTTGTCATCAACACGAACAATGAACTGCTCGTACTTAATGCGCAAACGTTAACTCAGGACGTCACCCAAATTGAAGCAGCCCCACAACCAGAAACAACCTCAGACACTGCAGCGTTAGTATGAAGACAGCACTAATATAAAAAATGATCAAAAAGACAATGGAAACTTTCCCCAACGATTCATTGATGAAGTTTTGTATATCTTGTAAAGATTTCGACTCTGTTGGTACAACTCAACGCGATCCTTTTCGTTTACATTGTTGTGTGTCCAATCTCGTTCTGTGTTGGTTTTAAAATTGAAACCAATGTTGATTCTTGTCCACCGCATACGAGTAACATTGCATCTTCAAAAGAACTATGACATGTTTCTTGTTCAACTTCTGCAACTGCAATCAAAAATTCACGTACATTGATTGCCAGTAAAATTAAAAAGGGGGTGTCGACCATCTCACTTTTTTAACGGGAGAAAGCATGGTAATTATAGATCACGGTGAAAAGCTATGGGGATTCTGAAATGTTTTCATTTTGTTTGAAGAACCAATTTGTATAACTTGTCGAGCAGTTAAAATTGCTTACCAATGTTGTAGAGGCTATTTCCGAAACCATGGCTTAGTCCCCAAGCTGGAGCCCTAACAGCGGATTCCATGACTCAAATAACACATTTAATCCGAATTGTCAGGTACGTTTGTGAGGTTCCTACGAGTGCAACGTATACTTCTAACGTGACTTGTGTGAAAGCTTTCACTATGGCTAGTTTGAGTGAGTATAATAGACCCAATCGGCGACCGTAGTCACGTGACTCATAGTGGGTGTAACATGTAAACAAACCAAGCAAGCGACGAACAGTGTGCATAGAAAAGCATGGCTGCGCCCGAGTGCTTCTGCCGTATGGTAGGAACCAGCCAGGCTTTTCCGTGCACACTGCGTGTTGCTTGCTTGGTTTGTTTACATTTTTATACCCACTATGAGTCACGTGACTACGGTCGCCGATTGTGTCTATTGAACGAGTTGTCGGTATACCTGGGTGGTGTTTTGTCTGCAACCAGCGGGACCCCAAAACATCAGCTTTGAACCCCCCAAAGGCTTGTTTGATAGTCTTGGCACAAGACGTCAGTGATCGGTAGCGGATACTGGTTAAATCCGGCCGTAAGAGGGCGCGCTATAACGAGTTACAACGAGTATCCGCTACCGATCACTGACGTCTTGTGCCAAGACTACTTGTTTTGTGTTTTGAAAGTGAATTATCTCTTTCAAATCGTCTGTAGATTACTAGGGGCAAAACTTATTCACTTATTTGTTTGTACAATTAAAAAAAAAAGTATTCTTTTTGTGAGTGCAAAAGTTTGCTCCAAACAAAGCTTAAAAGCCACTTCAGGTGAGGGGCTACAAGAAAAAAATATTTTAGATGAAAATAACCGGAACAACAATTCCTATATAGTGTATTCATTTCGGATAAAGTGTACGGTGCCTTCAAACAATTACATTACACTCCTTTCGAAAAGCTGTGATTTTGTCTTCTTAATTCCAGCTAGAAATTAGAATTAGCTGTTGCAAACTGCTTACCAACCAAAAGGACCTGTAGTATAAATGCAAAAAATTAGTTAGTGGCCTGAAGTTTCGAACCCTAGCAGAGTCTTTCTCGAAGGCTTTTTTTTTAAATTCAAGCTAATTTGAGTTTTATTTTATTGTATTATTTCTTTCGGTGAGGGGTTGTTGGGGGTGGGGGGAGAAGAAGAAATGTGTACAAAGTACAAACTGTTAGTATGTTTTATGTATCACCTTTAAGGGAAGGACGCAAAGTTCACAATTAATCTGTGATTTTTGTGTGTGTGATCAGTTATTGTTATTCCCGTTCCAAAACTGCGTAGAAGTATTTATATATTTGTTTGATATTTATCTTAGAATAGTTTGGTTTGGGCAGGTCGCTCAATTATGTCTGTTTTCCCGAAGCCTTGATGTTTAAAGGGACATTACAGAATTTGTAAGAACAAAACTTGTAAAAAATACTTTTTGATCATGGATTTACATAAAACTTACACGGTCTAATGATGATGATAGTCGAAAAAATCCCTTGAAATATTTCTGTCTGAAATGCCATATTTGATGAGAAATGAATGAACGAATTTTCCGATTGGAGTTTATCGCTCAGTGAGCGTTTTATTCATTTGTTGAATCTATATGATTTCATGCAAATGTGTAATCGGTTTTTCACTATTTTCTCGTGACCAAGATGGCCGATCGATCTCAAACTTCTACAGGTTTGTCAGTTTATGTATATGGTGGATTACATAAAGTGCTTACACCGCCAGCAACTGTTTTGTTAGCAAAAACCAATTCTGTAATGTTCCTTTTAGTTGCAATTGCGGAGTTATACTGATTGAAATGTTGCTTATAGTGCATTAGTGTTTTGGGTTTAACGGTTTCGTTTAAAAAAGGGTAATTAAAAATAATTAAAAAACTCTACTTAACCATGTACTTAGTTCCCCGTTGAGGGCGTTATGTTTGTAAATTTTCTCACACAAAATTGTGTAAAGACCGATCTGTCTCTAAGTTGATTTAAAAAAAAAATTAAACGTGAGAGCTGGTGTTTTCATGCGTCCAAATCTTGCTGTTTTGGTGAAAGATTATTTTAATGAAAATCAAATGTAAAATTTAATATAATCATTTGAGCGTACTTTTTTCTTGTGAAAACAATTGATAATAAATTAATACTTCAGTAAACATAAAATGTGTTTGATTGGGAGGTTGTGGACTTCTCGTTTTGTTTCATAACATAATATTGTTTTATAATTGGCTC
The DNA here is from genome assembly GCA_032158295.1 of Pycnopodia helianthoides. Lineage (NCBI taxonomy): Eukaryota > Metazoa > Echinodermata > Asteroidea > Forcipulatida > Asteriidae > Pycnopodia > Pycnopodia helianthoides. The sequence continues at coordinate 19,106,718 of CM063248.1, forward strand.
TTGCATGAGGGAATAATACTACACTGTTGCTTTTGCAAAAAAATGTGTCGACAAAACTATGTTTTTCAAATTATGTTATTGTTATTCCCGTTCCAAAACTGCGTAGAAGTATTTATATATTTGTTTGATATTTATCTTAGAATAGTTTGGTTTGGGCAGGTCGCTCAATTATGTCTGTTTTCCCGAAGCCTTGATGTTTAAAGGGACATTACAGAATTTGTAAGAACAAAACTTGTAAAAAATACTTTTTGATCATGGATTTACATAAAACTTACACGGTCTAATGATGATGATAGTCGAAAAAATCCCTTGAAATATTTCTGTCTGAAATGCCATATTTGATGAGAAATGAATGAACGAATTTTCCGATTGGAGTTTATCGCTCAGTGAGCGTTTTATTCATTTGTTGAATCTATATGATTTCATGCAAATGTGTAATCGGTTTTTCACTATTTTCTCGTACCCAGATGGCCGATCGATCTCAAACTTCTACAGGTTTGTCAGTTTATGTATATGGTGGATTACATAAAGTGCTTACACCGCCAGCAACTGTTTTGTTAGCAAAAACCAATTCTGTAATGTTCCTTTTAGTTGCAATTGCGGAGTTATACTGATTGAAATGTTGCCTATAGTGCATTAGTGTTTTGGGTTTAACGGTTTCGTTTAAAAAAAGGGTAATTAAAAATAATTAAAAAACTCTACTTAACCATGTACTTAGTTCCCCGTTGAGGGCGTTATGTTTGTAAATTTTCTCACACAAAATTGTGTAAAGACCGATCTGTCTCTAAGTTGATTTAAAAAAAAAAATTAAACGTGAGAGCTGGTGTTTTCATGCGTCCAAATCTTGCTGTTTTGGTGAAAGATTATTTAAATGAAATCAAATGTAAAAATTATAACATTTTGCGTACTTTTTCTTGTGAAACAATTGATAATAAATTAATCATTCAGAACATAAAAGTGTTGATGGAGGTATGTGGACTCGTTTTGTTTCATAACATATTATTGTTTTATATTGGCTCTTGCATGAGGGAATAATACTCTTGCTCTGCAAAAATGTTGTCGACAAAAAACTATGTTTTTCAAAATTATTGTTATTGTTTATTCCCGTTCCAAAACTGCGTAGAAGTAATTATAATATATTGTTTGATATTTATCTTAGAATAGTTGGTTTGGGCAGGTCGCTCAATTATGTCTGTTTCCCGAAGCCTTGATTTTAAAGGGACATTACAGAATTTGTAAGAACAAAACTGTAAAAATACTTTTTGATCATGGTTTACATAAACTTACACGGTCTAATGATGATGATAGTCGAAAAAATCCTCTTGAAATATTTCTGTCTGAAATGCCATATTTGATGAGAAATGAATGAACGAATTTTCCGATTGGAGTTTTTATCGCTCAGTGAGCGTTTTATTCATTTGTTGAATCTATATGATTTCATGCAAATGTTAATCGGTTTTTCACTATTTTCTCGTAACCCAGATGGCCGATCGTTCTAAACTTCTACAGTGTTTGTCAGTTTATGTATTTGGGTGGATTACATAAAGTGCTTACACCGCCAGCAACTGTTTTGTTAGCAAAAACCATTCTGTAATGTTCCTTTTAGTTTGCAATTGCGGAGTTATACTGATTGAAATGTTGCCTATAGTGCATATGTTTTTGGGTTTAACGGTTTCGTTTAACAAAAGGGTAATTAAAAATAATTAAAAAACTCTACTTAACCATGTACTTAGTTCCCCGTTGGGGCGTTATGTTTGTAAATTTTCTCACACAAAATTGTTGTAAAGACCGATCTGTCTCTAGTTGATTTAAAAAAAAAAAATTAAACGTGAGAGCTGGTGTTTTCATGCGTCCAAATCTGCTGTTTTGGTGAAAGATTATTTAAAGTAATCAAATGTTAAAATTATAACATTTGCGTACTGTTTTGTTTATAACATATTATTATTTATCATTGGCAAGTTTGATGAGGATGTGGAATACGTTTTGCTCTACAAAAATTGTCGCAAAAATACTGCTTTTGCAAAAATTTGCGACATTCTTTAGTCAAGCATTCTAAGTCGAATGATAAATCGAAGTGACTATGTATCGAAGTTGGTTAATTCGAAATTGATCATTTTGAGGAAGGAACCTGTCAAATCGGTGCGTCCTTATGGAATTACAAGCTGATACGATGCTCAACGATACTCGATTAAGACTCATTGTGACGTGTTTTTTTGGAGGAACATTCAGTCTGCAAATCATTATATTGGAAGTCAAATTTTTGACTGTTCTTTCTTCAACACTGAGCGGTTACTCTTTCGAATATGAAATAGAAAGTGATTATAGCATACACAAATCATCCAAATAAAGTTAGTTTATTTCTGTTATCTAGAGGGCGCCCTTTTACCCACTGTTAAAACATAAGTGAATGCGAGTTCAATTCTGAATTCATACCGTCCACTTCGCTCGGCCCCAGCGGCCTATCCAGGCCCGCTGGGATGGGCTAATCAGCTTGCACAGATTCTTGTTCAGGAAGTACGTCATGCGTGCAGTGCTTGCAGTGTGAGTGTGATGCATGATGGGACTGAGCATGGGACTGAGCATTAACGTTAACGATACGTTTGCCCATCCCAGCGCCTTTGGTTTTAAGGCAAGGCGCTGGGGACGAGCGAAACCGTCCACAAGAACTTGAATTTGAATCCAGGTACGTTTGTATAGCACGTGTGGCAATAAACATTCCTTTTGTATTGGCTCTAAAACAATAAATCTATTTTCCTTTTTCTTACTCAAAAAAAAAAATGTAACTAAACAGACTGCATTAATCGTGATCGTTAGATCCTAGGGGAATATGTCCCTGGAGATGAAATTAACTTGGGCTGAAGGAGGTTGATTCAAAAGAGGGCGCTATCAGAAGAAGCTTGTACACAGTTCGCCATATTGGGGGGGGGGGGACACCAGAATCTCCGTGGGGACAAAATCTCCTGCCACACCGGTTCTAATTTGTTACACACATGCACAGAAGGTTAACAAGTGGGTTAAAGATTTTCAAAAAACAAGTTGGAAGAGTCGAATAGTGATTGTGGGTCACGCTTTTGCAGACGGTTTAAATAAAAACTATCGAATACTGCATTTGAAAACAATTTTCCTGACACTCAGTAGAGAGCACTGTGAATTTTAATGTGGAAGTAACTCCATGGTTGTCAAATTTTACCCCGTAAATGGTGAATTTGGTACTAAAGTTCTCTACTCTGTGGGGCGATTCGTAGACAATAGGAAATAAATAAGGGCTTCGTAGTCGTAGACAAGACTGAATGACCAATGACTTGGTGAACCACACGTAGGGCAGCCAGAGTTGTTGATCTGTCATGGTGCAGCCATTCTGTTTCTTACCTTCAAATCAATGTAACCAAATCGAGGCTGGAAGGAATAGTCTGACCCGTTTTGGTCGATGAGAATCAGTGTCTTGGTTGTTATTCAGTGCCGAAACTAGAGTTAAATTTTAGGCCTGCGCTAAACGTCGCACTTTTGCCGAGCCGAACTCAAATGTTTTCAGTTCGATTCGACACGGCAAGAGCGCGACGTTTGTCACCGTGTCGTGCCGCTACCGTGTAGCACGGCAGGGCTTGCCGTGCCACACGGCAGTGCCGAACTTAAATAAAAGGTTTGCGCTAAACGTCGCTCTTTTGTCGAATTTAATTCCTAATTTTACAACTGTTTGAGTTCGACACGACAAACGTGCGACGTTTAGCGCAGGCCTTAGGGGGGCACAAGGGGTGCTGGGGGCACTTCTGGCCAAGTTTGCATTTGCTTAATTTTTTTCTTTCTCGTAAATCAAGCCCCCTTTTCAGCGCTCTTGTTATGCCAATTACTTTTTTTGTACTAAGATAATCTGACGTCAGTGTAAATGCCTTGTCTGCCTGTAAATAGAAACATAGTTTCAAAAACATTGAAATTATCAAATTATAAGCTTATCAAAATGTACTATTTTACTCTGGTAAATTTTAATCGTATAAACCCAGATTTCAAATGGGGGTACCCAGAGGCACGGGGAACGTACCCCCCCCCCTTAGGTACGCCAGCTGTTGTTGTTATTGAACAAAACGAACCATGTAAGTGCAGCGTGTGTATAGAACCTTGCCATCCTGCTTAAAGTTGATAAACATCGCCCAAAACAAGGCCAGAAGGTCACTCTGGGTGAGGGATGCAACCGTTATTGCCACATTCCTACATAGTCTATGTAGTACTAAGAATCAATAGAAATAGCAAGAGCCTCGTTTTGGGTTACCCTGACATGAAAGGGAGAAAAATGGCCAAAGGTCAGTATTGACATCTCAGTTATGTCAGTGAGGCTACAGTGACATCTTTGCTTTGTGGTCGGTCTAACGAGTCGATATTCTTCAAGGTTTAAGACACACTTTAGATCTATAGAGGACATTTTAGAACAGTCGAATCCGAATATCGGTCAAACGGACCATAATCTAGTACGAAATTCATTACTACTGCCATTGATCAAAACGTATTTTGGCCTCGTTCACTTTATGCTTGCAAAACTTTGGACCAATAAACATTGACTCGATTGAAGCACTATCAACAGTTGGGGGCGCCCTCAACAGCTACCATTATATACAAGTCGCTCGTGCACCATTGCTTTCACCAAGTCTGTCTTAAAAATCACTCGTTTATCAGGGAAATGATCTTGGTTGTATGTGTGCGTTCGGAAATTCTTTGACAAAGTTGACCGGATTTTCCAGATGGAAAATGTCTTTATTTTCATCGGTAAGTCAAGTAAACTGGTTAAAGTACAACTTCAGCTATGCAATTGGGAAGTAGGGAGGATTGAGGCTTGGACGGAGCCTCGAGCATGCTGTTTTTTGTGTAAATTGTGTTTGTTTCTTTAGTGTTATGCGCGTTGCATGTGCGTTTGCGCCAACAGTTTGAATGAAAACCTGACTTACCGTGTCTCACAACCTGTTGTTGCCAGTGGCGCACGAACTTCGCCTTTCCCAACGTTATAAGTCAGACGTTTATTAAGTCTTTTGCATTGTTCAAATGTTTTGTTTGTTTTGTTTATTTATTTATTTATTTGTTTATTTATTTATTTAATTTATTATTTATCTTTTGGGGGTGGGTGGGGCTGGGCATGTGGTGCAGACAGTAGTCATGGTAGTCGGGGTTGGGGGTCAGTGGTAGGAATTTCAGCAAGAATCTTTGCTTTGCAATTGAACTAACCAAATTAGATGTTAATGTGGGGCTAGTGTCTGCTTGTGCAGGAATCTTTCATGATACTAGTATTATTACTACATACATAGACAAGAAACTCACAACCAAACTGTTCACTTTGTTGAGCAAAATGTTGGATGTGTAGTCAATGGAATCAGCTTGGATTAATTTAAGAACCAGAGCTCTCTGAACCTGGTAGTTCTTAGCCCAGGTTCAGTTTAATCATCCAGATTACTTTACTAATGATGAGCATGACAGATGACTTACAGTTGAGGTACAAACTCGATACACTCTGCATTTAATCCTGGCCGGTTATAAGTTGAGATTATGTCTCCTTTCCCCTTCCCACTCATCAGGTGGGCTCAGTGGTTTCTCCCCTGCCTTTCACCTCTGTGGACCCCGGTTCGAGTCCCACCTCAGACCAGACTGTCTTGCATGTGGAGTGGGTTTTCAGTCCCTACCGGATTGTGCAGGTTTTTTGTCTTTAGGGTTCTTCTCCCACAGCTTTTCATTCATCATGTTATATGGCGCTTGTGCTGTTGGATGTGTAATGATATGAATAAACTCCAGGTAGTTGAGATGATCATAACCCCTCTCTCTTCCGGCCTTGTCTGGAAGGAGGGTAACGATCATCATATTTCTAGGCCTTAACTGAGCCTGTGGTACCCACAGCAATTTTAGTAGACCCTTTGCATGGTACCACTATCTTTGGTGGTTCGCCCAATCCCATTCAAATCATTGCACCCAAACTGAGGCTGTATGGGCAACATAGTCTGTCCCCGTCTTAGCCTGATGAGAATCAAAATATTTAGTTGGGCTTGCACAAATAGGGAACAAGACAGAGATAGCGGATGATAGGTTTGTTGTTGTAGTACCCCCTTACTCATTGCTCTCACTGCGTGTCATTCTGTCTACAGAAACTGAGCATCACAAGACGGTAATCTTGACATCATTACTGTTATCATTGCTGCTGTGTCAAGTTCATCTACTGCTTAAAGGTAAGTTCATAGATTGGTAAATACTCCAACAATTTATGACATAAAAACTTACTTGCTGGGAAGCACTGCAGCTGTTGATAGTATACACTATTTTGAGAAAGGATTCCCTTCACAACAGTATAGTTTGGATAGTTATTTGCCCCAAAACATTTGAATCTGAGAAACGATTCATGCATGAATACGGTTTCTCAGATTTCTGAGCGCTGGTGTTCGTTTGCAAATGCTGTGGCCAAAGATGCTGCTGGTACCCACTCTCACCTCGCTAAACATGGTTAGATTTGATATTCTTGTGAAAACACTGTTACAGGGTTTGACTTTTAGATTATTTTCTTGTCATAAAGAGCTTTCAATGCCAAAGCTTTCTGTACCTTGATGTCTTTCTCAGTACTCCATATCCTGGTGCTGAGGTACGAGTGAGCTTGAGAGACACACCACTATTGGTCCTGAGAGCATCATGGTCGCTGATGTTGAACTGTGTTACTCAGTTTTTCTTGGTGTTGAGGTGAAGCCCCACTCTTCCTCTTCCAGTTAAACCAGCATAAGAGCACTTATATGTCATCACTATCAAATTCAAAGATTCAGTCTGCCTGCATCGGCTCTTGAGAGCGGAGGGTCTTTGGTTGTCCTCCTGCCCCGGGTCTCCATGGATTTTTTATACACAACTGAGAAAGTGCCAAGCGAGGACTGAGATTGGCTCAGAGGTCATGCACAGCTACCTTTCACCTCTGAGAACTAGGTGTGAATATTCCCTCGGACCAAAGCTTTCAGGCCTGATACTTCACATTTGGGAAATGGAGGCAATTGCCTCCATGTCCCTGGTCACTTCACATGGGAAGGAGAATGGAGGCCAGAATGGGTGCCTCCATGCCCGACTAGGTCAATCCTTCCCACCATGGAGGAAATGGGGCAATTGCCTCAAGCCCCTGGTCACTTCACATGGAGGAAATGGGGCAATTGCCTCTAAGCCCCTGGTCACTTCACATGGAGGAAATGGAGGCAATTGCCTCTATGTCCCTGGTCACTTCACATGGAGGAAATGGAGGCAATTGCCTCTATGTCCCTGGTCACTTCACATGAGGAAAAAGAGCTGAAAAATGGAGGCAATTGCCTCCATGCCCCATGTCACTTCACATGGAGGAAATGGAGGCAATTGCCTCTATGCCCCTGGTCACTTCACATGGAGGAAATGGGGCAAGTGCCTCCATGCCCCTTGTCACTTCACATGGAGGAAATGGAGGCAATTGCCTCCAAGCCCCTGGTCACTTCACATGGAGGAAATGGAGGCAATTGCCTCTAAGCCCCTGGTCACTTCACATGGAGGAAATGGGGCAAGTGCCTCCATGCCCCTGGTCACTTCACATGGGGGAAATGGAGGCAATTGCCTCCATGCCACTGGTCGTTACCTTGGTGCCCTTTGAAATGTTTCAGGAGAAAATGACCTTTTTCCTCATGGAGTTGCTCATTGTTAAGAAAAACTGCCTTGCCCTTACAAGTACATGTAGGAAGCATCTGAGATCTGAACTTTGCATGGAGATTGGATTTTTCTGCATGGAGACTGAATGTCCCAATTAAAACTTGTCCTTCCAGTTCTACACTTGAACACTTTCTTCACTGTCTCAATTCGTCTTCCCTACATTATCATCAGGCTCGTAGCCTACAGTGCTAGTCCCTTTTGAGGATTGGTTTTAATTCTGGACAGATATAACTGTACAGAAGAAGTTAATGTTAAAAGTATGCAGCATAATGTGAATGTTTATAATGTGAAGGGTAAAAAAAAGAAAAAAGAAAAGAAAAGGTAACTAGATATAGTAAACCTGCAGATACAACCATGTATGTAATGTCTTTGGGAGAAGTGTTGGCTCTGAAAGAACCGGTGTGGTCAGTTGGTTCTGAAAGAACTGGTGTGGTCTGTTGGTTCTGAAAGAACCGGTGTGGTCTGTTGGTTCTTAAAGAACCGGTGTGGTCTGTTGGTTCTGAAAGAACCGGTGTGGTCTGTTGGTTCTGAAAGAACCGGTGTGGTCTGTTGGTTCTGAAAGAACCGGTGTGGTGTGTTGGTTCTGAAAGAACCGGTGTGGTCTGTTGGTTCTGAAAGAACCGGTGTGGTGTGTTGGTTCTGAAAGAACTGGTGTGGTCTGTTGGTTCTGAAAGAACCGGTGTGGTCTGTTGGTTCTGAAAGAACCGGTGTGGTCTGTTGGTTCTGAAAGAACCCGTGTGGTCTGTTGGTTCTGAAAGAACCGGTGTGGTCTGTTGGTTCTGAAAGAACCGGTGTGGTCTGTTGGTTCTGAAAGAACCGGTGTGGTCTGTTGGTTCTGAAAGAACCGGTGTGGTCTGTTGGTTCTGAAAGAACCGGTGTGGTCTCTCAGAACCAACTCTTCTCCCAAAAGAGATTTTGTACATAGCTGTACTCTGCAAGTTTAGTCTTGATAGTTACCTCATCATCCGTACCATGCAAAGCTTCAAACATCACTTATAAAAAGAAAACATGGAGGCAACCATCATCGATCTTGCCCTTGGAAGCTTCCAAAGCAGTCATTGAGTTCAGTTAACTTTTTAATAAGACCTTCCTTTATTTATTTTGCTTTGATATAGTGGCCTGTTTGTCAACTCTCGGCAACTGTGGACAAGAAAGAAGCAGAAAGGCTCCATACTTTTAGGAAGGTAAGTCATTTTACTTTTCCATACAGATGCCTTTGCATATAAACATAGATTGATCTCTGTTTTGAGCCGTTAGTGTAAGTTGTATGTGGAGCTTACTGCCACTCTTTATTACAACCATCTGTAAAATGCCTGCTAAAATGGCAGCTCAATTGAAGGGTATAGCGCCCTCTTTTGGTACCTGAACCCATTACAAAAAAATGTAGCATGATCTCTGTTTTGAGCTGTTAGTGTTAGTTGTATGTGAAGCTTACTGGCCCTCTTTATTATAGCCAACTGTAAAATGCCTGCTGAGAATGGCAGCTCATTTAAAGGCTATAGCGCCCTCTGTTGGTGCATGAACCCATTAAAAAAATTGTTAAGGAGTATGCTGTTTTAAACAGCATGCCAACTGACCTAAAGGGCTGGATATAACTGGGTTTATTTCTGCCATTCATAGTTGCAAATAAAATTCTGAAGAATTTAAAAGAATGTAACCGTCGGAAATACAAGTCCAAACGTGGGTATTGACATGGGGTATCGTACATGAAAATTGTGAGTCAGAATTCCCTGCTTTTTTTTAAAAGAGACTTATGGTTTAAACATAAAGTAACTCAAACCGAAATGCACATCAACTGTAATGTTTTTGGTTTTTTTTATCTGATGGATCCAACACCTAGTCATGCTACATTTGATAAGTGGCCAACCAGTGCCCCTCGCCTTGCCCCATCCTCAAGAAAAAAAATGTCTTGGCAATCAAGCCTAATAGATCCACCTCTATGTGTAATCCAGTTTGCTTGAATCTCTAGTGGAGTGACCTGTCGGGTCACACGAACTTCGAAAGACGTGTAGACCAATGGCATAACTCCATAGTATCCTTACCATTAGGATGAGGGAACATTAAGCGCTGAGCAAAAAAAAACTTGACTATGGCATCAGCAAGTTTTCAACTCGGTGAAGAATTTCACAAAACCCATAGCGATAATAATGGCTTGTATCCAACCCATTGAATGGCAGGTCACTTTACTGTTATTTATCACAGATGTTTGGATAACTTGGGGCTATCCAGCAAGAGACCCATTAAGTGAAGGTGTATCAGCCAGGAATGTATGCACTTGGGCGTTTTCTTTTCAACCCCGAACAAAACAAAAATTGCCACTACAATTTTTTTATGCGAGCTGATAACCAAAATGTGGTCCACTTAACTTGTCGCTTGTAGGAATCACTTTTCTTTTGTCGATGGCTGGGTGAAATTTAAGCTTGTTCCTCCCAGGCGACAAGTGGCAAGTGTATAATGTGTGATGGGAGTGGGGGAAGGGGGTGGCAGGTAAATGCCAAATAAACCACTAATACATTTCCCTTCTCGCTTTTTCCCCCTGTCTCTCTAAAAAAAAAGGAGAAAAAACCAACAACAAAATGGACAGGCCCTTATGGCAGTGGGGGGGGGGGGGAGGGGAAAAGTTCCCGAGCACCTTACCTCCTTGGCTGTATGACTGAGGTATGCGATAATGAGATAAGGCATAAACGCAGAGAAATTAGACTTTACCAGCAAAGCTTGGATATAGCAGTCAATTTGTAACTATTCTACCTATAGGCGATCTCCATGCATTTGACCTTTGTAATGTGCAGTAGTGGTAGTGTTAAATGAAGGTATATGCAAAATGTTGTACTTAAAAAAAAAGTTGCACTTGTTAAGATTGCTGAGTATATGTTTTTTTTGAAAAAGCACAAGTGTTTTTACCCCTGCCCTTTGGAAACTCTTGTATTTATGTGGGCGTATTTATTCGCTATGTCCCAAATAAATGTAGAAATATGTTGTTTTTATCGAGCTCGGAAGCTCTTACCTTTCCTGATGCTACTTTTTAAAAAAATAAGCTAACACAACTATCCGCCACCCTTTATGTGTACCGTTGTCACAATTGGGGCCGGTGCATTATGTGACTGCCCCCTCCCCCAATGTGTGCGTGTGTGTTCCCCAAACGGTAAATGTTAACATGGACTGAAGGAAGTTGATTCAAAAGAGGGCGCTATCAGACGTAATTTCTACACAATTCTCCCTATGGGGGGGGGGGACAGATTCACCGGGGGGGGGGGGACACCAGAATTTCCGTCCACACCGCAGACGCTGCTTGTCATGCACCTTTATTAGATAGAGTGCAGAAGCGTATTGTTAATCTGCTTGGTGAAGAGTTAGGCGCGTACATTTCTCATCATAGGTCTGTTGGCCAGCCTCATGTCCGTGTGACAGATATTTCAATGGTTGGTGTTACACCAGTATACCCAAACCCGATTCCTCCTTTACCGGGGTGTGTGAGCGTGAACGCAGCCTTGCTGCCTGCTCCCACCCCTACACTCTATAGCTGCGCCAAGATAATATATAGAGCCATTCCACTAGGCCTTTTCGCACGTACTGCATCTCATTGAGATACTCTGCCCGGTGCATGTTTTGCTCCACCCCAAGCCCGTTCTTAGAGGCATCAATTCCTACCTTCAGCTTCCCTTCACCTTCATCGTACATCTTCTTCCCTGTAGCCCCTTACCAAAATTGGTTTATAGCCTTGTTTGTGCGAACTTCCATAAAAAATAGTCATGAACTTGGGTACTTATTGACCCAACTGTATCCAATATCGTCCCTATTATTATGACATTGGAACATTTTAAGAAGCATCAATTCCTACCTTCAGCTTCCCTTCACCTTCATCGTACATCTTCTTCTCTGTAGCCCCTTACAAATATTGGTGTGTAGCCTTGTTTGGGCGAACTTCCATAACAAATACTCATGAACTCGGGTACTAATATGCCGCAACTGTATCCAATATCTTCCCTATTATTATGACATTTGAACATTTTAAGCGATCATCTACTTAGCTTCACGTACATCTTCTTACCAGTGGTTTGTACCTGTTTAAAAAAACTTCATCAACATCTGAATCGGTACTTACTGTATCCATTCTTCCATATTAGACATTGAACATTAAGCGGCCAATCCCCTTTTGCTCAATCGTACTCCTTACCAAGGTGGTTTGTAGCCTTGTTTAAGAAAACTTCCATACAAAACAAGTCATGAACTCGGGTACTTATTGACGCAACTGTATCCAATATCGTCCCTATTATTGTGACATTTGAAAGTGAGGTGTCCCCCCCCCACATGTTAAAATCTTCTGCCTTAATTATGGTGTAACTTAGTGAACGCATAGATGACACAGCTGGTATGGAACTGTCATCATAAATCAAATATTTGACAGTGACCGTGAGAAAGTACACAACCTCTTGTGTTCTGCGGTAGGGATGGGGTCAACCGTCAAGTAGAGAAACAAATAACAGGGTCATTTTTTTTATAAGCCTCCTTACTGTGTAATGTAATCTCCGGATTCCTGTGAGCTGTTTTTGTTTGAAAACGACATGCGAATCAAGTATATCTCGGCTCAATTGCCAAGTAATGGAATTAATATTGAAAATGCAGGAGTCGTATAAGTGTTGGTAATCTTGACTAGTTTCACTTTGAGAACTGATGATTTATACACCGATCATCTGGTGAATCATTTCCGTCTGAAATACTCGTCGAGAAAAAAATTGTTTAATTATAATTTCACATACTCATTGAAAGCCACGAACCGTTTTCCACTGTTTTCAACTGAAACGTGAATTCGATGAAAGTTCACAGTTGGTTGTATGTGGTGTATTATTGAAAACTAGAGGTTGGAACAAATTTGATTTCCCCTCCTCTAAAAAAATATAAAAAAATAATAATAAATACCACTTAAAAAATAAAATAAATAAATACAAAATAAACAAAGACTAATGGCCCCTGTGCAATAAATGACTAAGACACCGTAGTCAACTGAGTTCGATGGGAAAATGGTGTTAATCCTATTTGCAAACTTACACACAGTCTTACTTTGAAAATCACCAACTCCATCTAGTGTGGTTGAAGAAAAGGGGGAACCTTTTCAATGCCAATGTTAAACATTACCTCTATAGTGCTTTTTCTCTGTGTGACGTCAGTTCGTGAGTGTGCTTGAAGTTATGACGTTATATATAGTTCATGGTTGATTCAATGAGGCCAGTACCAGCTGGCAAACTTACACAGACTACAAAAAGGGGGAACTGTTATTCAACATAATGGCACCACCATCATATTTTTCTCAGTTCAAACCAATGGGGCCCAAACCGAGGCTGGAAGGTTTCAACAGCACATAATGGTGGCATCACAGCGTGATGAAGTTCTGTATAGATGTTGATAAACGGTGCACAAAAGTTGTTGTAGTATCTTCAATTTACAATTTGGAAACGAACGGGAATTCGAAGTGAAACCCATTTGACCCACTAGGGCCCAACTGGGGATATGATGATAATGTCTGTACCCCAAACCCTGACGTAAATTGAAAATCGGTTGCCCAATTACATACTCCGAATATCATACATGTTAATGAGGGATAAAACACGGTGTTCCCAAACTGTCTAAATTCAAAATAGACTTCGTCAACATTTTGCAAAAAAACAGAGTATCCCAAATGCTCAGTACATTTATGTTTACAATGTAAATTGGCAGTTCACGGTGTCAACATTCAAGTCAGGGTATCAGAAGACACGAGGACACATGTGGCTAAAACCAATAGCAAAGTTTCTTGTTTGTTCTGTGGTGGGGGGCCCATGGATGATAGGATAGGCCTACATTAATTTTTAAAATGTGACCGAGACAACTGATTCATGATAACAAATATCAAACTCCACTCATTAAAGGCCCTGTACACTATTGGTAAGATCGAAAAACACAATGTTCACAGATTCACACATAACTTACATGATTTAAAGTAAGTAATGGTGGAAAGGGTTCCTTAAAATATTTCTGCCTAAAATGCTATCGTTTCTGAGAAACGAGTAAAACAATAGTAATTATCGCGCGCGATAATTTGAAAAAACAGAAAACACATAAGGTCTCTTTTCACTATTTTCTCGTGACCTCGATGACCAATTGAGCTCAAACTTTCACAGGTTTGTTTGTTCATGCATATGTTTAATCACACTAAATGTGGACACTGATTTTGAGCTGTTACCAAAAGTGTACGATACCTTTAAGTACAATATTTTTTTAACTGACAAAAACTTTGAGAGCGTACTATAACGCTATGGAAGCATTTTATTTTTTTATTGTCTTTTTGAAGACTTTTTTAATTAGACAATTGAGAATAATAATGAGACACTTTCGAAATGAACCAAATTCAGCAAACTATGAATATTCATGTAGTCATGAATACTCACGTGAAGACCGGTTTTGGTGTTGCCATAACAACAGTAACAACAGCAGCAATAGTGATAACAACATTTTGAATTTATTATGCGCCTTTTCAAGACAAGTAGCCTTCTCAAATCTCTGTACATTTTGTTTGTTTGTTTACACCTGTTCATAAGCCCTAAGCTTTTCTTTAACCATCTCATCTCCTTAGCAGTATGCAGCACCGGCAGCCAAATGGCACAGGTTGCTAATATTTCAAATCAACAATCCCTACCATGACGGGTGCCTATGATTATACTCCTGGGTGATAAGAAGCAATTACAGTTAAGCGTCTTGCTCAAGGACGCAAGTGTCACGACCGGGATTCGAACTCCAATGACTCGGCCACCAAAACGAGTTCGATGTGCCGTGACTACTCGATCCGGGGAAAAATCCCCCTCACGTGGTGAAACTGTCCATGTTGTGAAAAAACTCAGATTTGTCAAGCTTTGCCAGAAAGTCACGAATATAAAGCAGTTTGGGAAACAGTTCAGTGTCCAAAACAAATCTTCACCCAGTTAGGATCCCCCCCAAAAAAACAGACATTCAGATCGTTAAAGGAACATTACAGAATTGGTAAGAACAAAACTTGTAAATATACTTTTTGATCACAGATTTACATAAAACTTACACGGTCAAGTGATGATGATAGTAGAAAACATCCCTTGAAAAAGTCTGAAATGCCATATTTGATGAGAAATGAATAAACTAATTTTCCGATTGGAGTTTATCGCTCAGTGAGCGTTTTATTCATTTGTTGAATCTATATAATTTCATGCAAATGTGTAATCGGTTTTCACTATTTTCTCGTGACCCAGATGGCCGATCGATCTCAAACTGCTACAGGTTTGTCAGTTTATGTATATGGTGGATTACATAAAGTGCTTACACTGCCAGCAACTGTTTTGTTAGCAAAAACCAATTCTGTAATGTTCCTTTAAGAACATGGAATAAAATGTTTTCCAAAACAATCTCTCTCATCCCCGTCATAATAATCGGTGGCTGTATTATAGACACGCTAATGCAACACACGAACACTGTGGTGCTGACGATTCCGTGTGGAGAATAGTGCATTTGAATTATATTACACGTGATTGATGGGAATTGTCGTTAATTTGAAACAAACTGGAACATTTCCTCAAAGACAGGCTTTACACTACTTTGCAGGAAGGCCAACCCCATGCCGACAGGTTTCCATTTGAATCGCTGTCATACTCTTACCTGTTCTTATCGTCAGACGTGGATATTGTAATGAAAGTAGCTTTTATGACAGACAAAAATGTTGAGCCATGATTTTCTTTTTTAATAAGTGAAAAACCACGTAGGCCTAGAGATAAAATGAAAACCTTAACATTAATAAAAAATAGTTTGTTCAAGGGGTGAGATAAACAAAATTGAACTGCTGTTATCTTACAAAGATTTATAAATAAGCCACCTTTTCCCCGTAAACAATGCCTCCAGAATTAAAATAATTTACGTTCATAATAAACCGTTTCCGTTTTCAAAAGGACATTTTATCTCAGTATAGAGGGCGCTATGTATTTGTGCCCTTCCGTTCGACCAACCCCCGCTTATAAACAGCACATGGGAGTGTCCAAGACAAATTACTCACCCGTTAACATAACGATTTCTAACAGTTTACAGTGTGTTAATAAATTAAAAACCTGATTTTCAAAAAAGCAGATTATCTAAAGTGAACCTGTTTATGTCCCAAATAAATTATTCATTATGCAATCATCATCAAGTAAAGAAGTATCTTGGTGTATATACAAACAAATTTAATGTTTTGATAAGTATACAATATCAGCAATGGTTTTGTTGTAGTTTATCCCCATCGATTAGTCATTCACGACATCCACCAAAGCCCGGGCTTTCAGCTCTAATCCCTTGCAATGAACACGCGTACGAACCACAGGGGAAACGGTAACAGCAATATTTTGTGAAGTGCTAACATTCTATTCAGCCTGATTAGCCCGGCACTCAAGTTGGGAAGCGCAGACTCTCTACTAAAATTGCCCCCACTGAAGAAAACAACGAATTATTTTGAAGGTATAATGGAACACAACGATCTCATTAAATGCATCACAACTACACTGACATGACAGCTGAACATTCGTGGGTTTAAAAAAAAACCGCATTAAGGTGTATCTCCTCCAAATCTCCTCCAACGCGCGAGAGTCGCCAAAACTCGAGAAAATGGAAAGTGCAAAAATTCTAGACCATCTGCTTCATAATCCTTGCAGTCAAATTGACGAGTCGACTCTCTAGGGAGATTCGTGTCGCAAACACAATCCCCGGTGCATGCAACGCTCCGTCGGCTTAACTGCACTAAGTTGAAACTCGCTGGCACAGATAATGTTGTCATCGTGCCACCGTGCACGTTCAGTAGTTCAAAGGTCATAGGTTATCAGTTGAGTTCGCAACTGGGTCACGAGTCCCACCCGAATGGTTCTAAAGAACCTGCGGGAAGCACGTGGTATTATCAAGAAGTGCTCCATATAGCTCTATAGCTACGTTTATCCAACATTCCCAATGTAGTGGAGAATTATGAACGTAAGCGATGGGCCCTCTGACGTCACGGCGAGACCAAAACATTCTAAATTTGGATTACGGGTGACGTCCTTGGTCAGAATGCCTTTGAATTAAGTGACCTTTAAAAACTCACTTGTTAACCGAATTATGCACAACAATAACTGTGCGCGTATAACTCCGGGAAGATTCCAATAGAGGGCGGTTTTGATGTTAACAAACGGCACGTAGTTTATGACGTCAATGTACCTGTTGAGTGGCCAAGTGTGAGTTATGGTAGTTTATCAACTTGCGGTGCGCCAAGTTTCAAAAGGAGAAGAACTTAATGCAGTGGTTCCCCGCATCCGCTACTGCAATTTTGCCATCCCCAGCAATGGCTATGCTCTCTGGATGCCGAAGATCATCGATCGGGTCGTCGATTCGACGAATGAACTGGCCGTTGATGTCGAACATCAGCAGGCTGTGGTTACCGACATCCGCTACGATGATATGACCCTCTCTGTCCACCGTCAGGCCGTTCGGCGAGCGGAACTCCCCGTCCAGTTTACCGCGGGCGCCGAACGCGCGCTCCAGCCTCCCGGACATTTCGAAGACGTGGACGGTGTGGTTTGTGGTGTCCGTCACCACGATGTCGTCGTTCTTGGTGACGGCGATGTGCTTGGGGTGTCGGAATGCGTTCTCTGCCGTCCCGTAGCGCCCGAGTAGCCGGAGTGGGGTGCCGTAGCGGTCGTAGGTCCGCACAATGCGCGCGTAGACGTCCACTACATGGATGTGGCCGTCGCTGGTCACGGCAGCACCACCCGGCATACCAAGGTCGTGTTTCCCGACCTGTCGTAGCACCCTGCCCTGGAAATCGCACACCAGTACCTGTTTGTTGTTGATATCCGAGATGACCAGTCTCTCGCTTGCGTCCATGCTTAGGTGCCGTGTGATGTTCACAAACGTCGGGGTGAACTTTTTGCTCAGGTTCTTCACTACGAGTTTTCGGAGGAACTTCCCGTCCATATCGAACACCTGGATTCGATTTTTGCAGTCTGCAACGAATACTTGCTCAGTGTCGATACTCACGGACACGCCGAGGGGTTTGTACAGCTGTCCCTCTGCGTTCCCCTTCACCCCGAACTGGTGGACAAGTCCCACGAGTATCGACGACACCGAGTCGTTGGTCTCGACCTTTCGATCCAGGTACTCCATGATCGATACCACGAGCATGCTGTCCGGCAGCGTCTGGATCCCACCTGCTGGGACCGGAACCGAGTCCCTGCAGACTGGACATTGGAGGCTCTTTCCCCGGATTGGGCGGGCGTTGTACCACTTGAAGAGACACCTGGAGCAGAAGGTGTGCTGACAGGGCAGCTGCTTGGGCTTCAGGTAGCGTCCCAAGCACAATGCACACGTCAGGAAGACTTCTCGAAGTTCCGTTGACAGCTCCACTGCACTGCAAGTAGTCATCGTTGCGCACCTAAAGTGAACAAAATAAAAAATAAAAACAACGAAATCAATATTTTCTGCTCAAATATATTATACAAAACACCTGTTTATAATATCTTCTTACATATTTCCCCTGTAACATAGCCCGACTGATTGTTGCGGTAACTTTAAGTTCGTCCGGTTTAGTCTCTCGTCGCACCGGCACAAAACCACACCCTAAACAACTCCCGGGTCAGAATTGATCCGGAGTACGGGTCCCAGGGGGGCCAGACCTATTTCCCGGTCAGGCTGACCCGGAAAATGGTTTAAAATTACATCTAAACTCGAGTTCTGCGCCAGGTTCACCAATTTCAGGGTCATTTTGACTCAGATTGCGGCCTAGGGTCAGCCCTCATGGGACCCACATCCGACGGTCACTTCTAACCCGGAAGTTCGAAGGCGAACACTGTACTTCAAACCATCGTAGCTTAAAATTGATTGGGTTGGCTATTTCTTGAGCGATTTTACACCAGAAAGTGTATTGAGCGACCGTCTGATTTTTTAGGTCGGCAAACATTGTAATTCTTTGCAGTTGTATAAAATTGACTTTTTTTTGTGCTTCCTTTTTAAAAAACATTACAAGGTAGAGCTTTGATTCGGCGCTTTACGCGGAGTTTTCATTAAAATAAAAAAAAAATGAGCCGAGTAGACCACGATGGAACCGATGTATGGCTGAGTCTATTTGCAAGAGTTAATAATAGCTCAGTCGGGATTCAATCAAATGGACTCGGGGGGTATCTGATGTTATTAAATGTGGAAAGTTTATTGCTTCTACCGCGTTTGCACTTGATAGTTTCGTGTATTAGACAACAATGCAGGAATGGAGCCGTCTGTCGCGAGAGAGAGAGAGAGAGCCGTGCTTTAGGATGCAGGTCTGGCCGGCTATGTGAGCCCCCGCACGGCAACAGCGTAATGTTTAACGGTATCGCATACACATTTTGCCCCCCTGATATTGGGTTAATTGACTGGGGCAGCCTGTGCTTGTAATAGACTCTGGGCATGCTCACCACACGGCAAGCGCTGTGTCGCAGCGTCACACACACAAAGGTGTTTCGACTCAGTGCACTTTTCTGCCGGATCGATTGGGAATCCTAGCCCCTGTGTTAGATTAAAGGCTGCGCACGAACGCGGATCCTTTACACACGCGCTCCGACGTGATCCGGATCATTAGCCGTATCGCCCCCCCCCCCCCCCCATAGGCTGCACCAGGTGTAAAGCGCAAAGCTATGTCCATCCCGTAATCAGATCGTGGCTGCATGTGCACCAGACTAAACAGTGGTCGGGGGGGGGGGGGGGATGAGCCCGTGTGGGCGTAGCCAGGGTGTCTCTTCGAAATCATGGGAATCTGCCGGTGGGTTAAAGCAATTAACGGAATGTGGTGTACAGCTACACCGGTGAATACATGAGCTTGATCAGCTCTGCTTTTAACTTGCCTTCCCCAAGGGATGGGGGGGGGGGGTCGGTTTGGAGTAAAACAAAGTCTCCCCTTTGACGACGCCGTAATTGAGATTTTTTTCAGGATGGCATGATGGTTTTTAATGGATAAAGAAACAGCTCCCTGCAGGGAGAAAGCTAAAAAGGTGCTTTTACATGCGTCTTGGAAGACTATACTTTCATTCCAATAAGCGGCAGTTTGAATTTGTGTGTGTTTTTTTTCGTCTGAAACAAAATCCTGGAATTATACGGGGGCCATTGACGCCTCTTGCGTCAGTTTCTGCCCCCACCCCCACCAATCCCTTGCATAATATTGATAATGACTTCATGGATTTTTCAATGGAAGTGCCATTTGAAAGATGAACTTCGGATGGCCTTGTCCTGTCAAAAGTGAAATCTCAAACCTATGAAGACAGATGTAAACACTTGTCAAAAATTAACAGAGGACTGTTTCACCACGTCCGAAAAACCGTATGGACTAAATGTTGCTGAACTATGTTATGTATGGAAGCAATGGAGACCCCAGATGGCAGATGGTAATGTCCTGTCATATCATTATTAAACCCATAGTTTTTTTTCAAAAATGAAAGCAATCATGCTCATTTTGAATATGGTTTTCTCTTCAAATTCATAACTTGAAAATTAGAGACAAGCCGATTGTTAGCGTGGTCCTTATATTTGTGTTACAAGCCGCACATTTTATATACCAAGATCGGAATGGTTTGAGTTGCTGAAACTGGGGCTACTATCACGGCTATGACTGCCGGAAAACTATGTCTGTCTTGCACACACCTCTGTAGGTAAAACAAAAAAAACAAGCAATCCACAGCCAGAGTCGATGATGCCGCACCCAGACGTAGCAGTATTAAAAGATCCACCGAAAATTGATCGAAATTGGTCCCGTCGATCAAGTCCGAATCACACTCGAGATAACAGATTGAGGAAACGCTCCGGCGCAGCGGCCCACGTGCCCTCAACAGTTATCCGTTCCATTTTCGCCCTTTTTTAATTATTTACTTTCGATATACAACGGACAGCGTCTGTCTGTCGTAATGTTCTGTGTAATGTATGGGGAACTGCCAGACGCATTTGACTATACCATACATCAACCGGCCTTTTATTTTGCTTGTGACGCCCTCTTTGGTGAGTGGATCCCATCAATGCGAAAAAAAACATTATTATGCCGTTGTGTAGAAATAGAAAAAAACCCGGATACCCCAATTTCATGAACAATGCCCCGTGTATTAAGTATCCAGCTTGACACGTGACAGCCCCGAAGTATGATCTGTGCATGCTTCCAGTCATTGTTTGCAAACGTTATGGATTGTGTTTATTGGGCGGGGCCTTCCATGTCAGATTTTGTGAACATTTTGGTGAGACGGGATAACTCCTGACGAGGCTTGCAACTTTCGCTTAATGTAGGCCTGAAGAGAGGTCAAGAAAACTGGGGTCGTGGTACCCGGGGCGGGGCAGGGGGTTAGGCAATACACCCTGCAGTGATGGCAGGGAACATGATATTGAATTGTGTATCCCCCGTCTCCTCGTATCGACGCCAATTGGGCTTATCGCGCCTTTAAGTGACGGCGTTTAAGGTCTGGTTCCCGATCATCAACAAATCAGGTGCATCTCCATAAGTAAATATTGACGTTTCCAGGCGAGGTATAATATAAAGTAAACCCATGCCGTTTTGCTCAGTTTAACTGCTGCTTTTTTTCTGCATCCCTCTTCACATCTGTTTGTTTGCTTATGACCCTGCCCGATCGACCGGCGACGTACGTCAGCCAAGTGTACAAAAAAAAAAAAAAAGAAGAAGAAGAAGAAGAAGTGAAAACAGAATTAGAAAAAAAAACTGTCGCGTGCTATCGGATCTCGGTATCTCCATCGACTCACGGGTTATCAAGTACGATTAGAGTTGACATGTGAGTAAACCGTGCGTGGGGGGGGGGGGGGACACACAGTCATCCAAAAGAACGGTCATGGTTAAGCAGTTCGTGCGGGTCCAACCCCCATAAAATAGATCACCCAGATGTATGGGCACCGACAATGCCTAATTAATTCCATCTGTATGCGACTCCCCCACGTATTCAACATGAATGTACTTTGAGGAGGGCCGAATTAAGAGGACAAATCCATTCTGGGATGAAATAAATCAATTTTGATACCCGCCGTGATCACGGCGAGGTATCGCATGCAGATGAGTTACCTCGATCCAAACAGTCAAGCGTACTTACACTCACCGCATCATCAGTCGTGCGTCTCACGTGGGGGTGTTTCCCTGGCTATAGGGTTTCGTTGGAGGGTGGATGTTTAACTTGCCAGAGAAACTTGGCCGAGGGGGTAAAGCGCGAAGGGATCTAAGTCAAATACGAGGCGGCTTGCCTCGAGTCGAATTACCCCTCTTGAAAACAAAAAACCTCTCTTGATAAGA
This sequence comes from Pycnopodia helianthoides, assembly GCA_032158295.1. Classification (NCBI taxonomy): domain Eukaryota; kingdom Metazoa; phylum Echinodermata; class Asteroidea; order Forcipulatida; family Asteriidae; genus Pycnopodia; species Pycnopodia helianthoides. The sequence continues at coordinate 19,128,685 of CM063248.1, forward strand.
AATTATAACCGGGAAATAAAATATTGATGGGAGAGGCAAATCGGAAAACAACAAGCTAACATAACTTGTGAATATACGTACCAAAACGTGTCTTCATAGTTGTATAACAAATAGTTTATTGTGCAAAATATTATTTTGTTGTCGTCGGCAATTTCAACTAAGTTATGTTAATTTTCATTATAGAACACCCTCACATTAATGTAGTTATTCCAATTGTTATTTTCTCTCCTTTTAAAAATCAATTTTTAATAGAGTTTCCCTTTGATATTTTGTATGAATTTAGTGTCTGTTTCGTGAACACTTGGTTACTTTCGATTGTCTGTCATGTTCGTTTTATGAGGCAGTCCAGAGACCACAATGTTAATTTTGATTTCCAGTCGTTGCAGTCAAGTACAATGAGCCATCGAAGCGCATGGGATTTTGTTTTATATCCGTTTGCTTTTTTCTTTCATTATTTATTTCATCGGCAATAAATTTCAAGGTTTTGACTGTAAATCAATGTGAGTGAAGCTCACTGAATAATTGAGTAAGTTTCTATTTGCTACTCTGTTATGTTTAGTGTGTTACCGGTATTTGTTCGCCAATTTTTGTCCACTCCAGTCCGTCATCTTTATTGAAATTCTTAATTTCATAAGTCACTTTCATATTGAGATGAAATCAAGTGCAGAAGTATAGAGAAAGATGAATATGACTTATGAAATTGCTAATAAATGTTTAAATTGATATCGTAACGTTTTCTGGTCGCAATAATAAACCCCTGTTTTGACGGCGTCGCTGTTTTTACCGCACTGCGTAAGTGCCGTGGGGCCTGCATTTCCGACAGTTTGTGCAGCGACACAATGGTATCCCATTCTTCTGCAAAGAAGTGGTAGACACACTGTGACGTCATCGGTCCTAAAGGTCGATTGCCTCGGTATTCTCTGTGTATTGCTACTGTCTGGAGTACGCCGGGCGCCAGTTTTGTGTGCTGTTTGACAACACACATGTACCGCGAACCATGAACCGTTGTGCAACAAAAACATTTAATGCACAATGCAAACAGAGACCGCAGATTGGATCGTCCCTGCGTGTGTAATTAATAAAAATAACCGATATGAGATCAAGAAGACCGGCAGGCACGGTGATCCGTCGGTGTGAGATCATCTGCTCTGGAATGCCAGTTGTGTTCGAACCCATGCGAAGTGTCTGGGGAGTTGTCCACCCCTGCATGATTCGAATGCACCGATTATGTAGTGCTTTATAAGTGGCGCACCCATCTCTTCGGATAGGCCTTGTCTTCAGTGGATGTGGGACGGTGCCTTTTACATGTTTTAAGGTTGATGTCCAGTTTTCAAATGAAACGGAAGTGGGTGTCAAATTTTTATTTTTTATTACAAATATATATTTATAAGCAATTTGATTGAGAGCCTCTAGATTAGGCATAATAATTTATCATTTTTCGTTCATAAATAATTTGTCGTTCTTCCCATCAACTGAAAAGTATAAATAAAATGTTCGATATTTCTCTAAAATTTACAACATTGAGCAGAGCCAAATAATCATATTTGCAAAGGGTTGCAAACATATATAATTCTGCTGTACACACGTCCTTTAAAGGCCCTGTATACAAATGTTCACAGATTCACAGATCACTTACATGGTTTAAAGTAAGTAATGGTAGAAAGGGTTCCTTAAAATATTTCAGCCTAAATCACTATCTTTTCCGGGAAATGCGTAAAACAATAGTTTTTATCACGCGTGATAAAAACTCGATGTTTGAAAAAAACAGAAAACACATAAGGTCTCTTTTCACTATTTTCTCGTGACCTCGATGACCAGCTGAGCTCAAACTTTCACAGGTTTGTTTGTTCATGCGTATTATGTTGAATCAACTCAAAATGTGGACATTGATTTTGAGCTGTTACCCAAAGTGTACAATACCTTTAATATGTGTGGTTAATTAAGATCAGTGATCGTCGGCTATATTTTGAAGGAGAGGCTGCAGGCATGATACCACGGAGACCTGGGTCTGCGGGACATTAATTGAAATTGATTTGGCGAATTTCGAAGCTATTGCCGTGTTACTTATTCTCCGCACGAATCCGATGCGTCTGTTGATTAGACACCCCCCCCCCCCTGTCGAAAAAAAAATAACCCACATCAAAAAAAACACAACAACAATCGGAACATATAAAATATAAGAAACAGTCTGCCCAGAGGGCAACACTCTCCACGAACAAAGCAGAGACCCAAAACAAAGTCCAAACCCCACGGGAACGTAGAAAAGGGCTCATTTCCGCCATTTAGAAATCTGGATTTTTTTTGTGGTACTATCTCGACAAAGAATCGCAACGGGGTACAATATCACCTGAATTGCCGCCAAGTGAATTAACCACATGCCCATGAAGATATTTTAACAGCACCCGAAGGGAGTTCGTATATTAAACCTATAAAGTGAGGAAACAATTCCACAAACGGACTTAATTTATTAGAGAAAAAAACCGAATCAATAATACCTTATTTTGTTTCTTTCTTCATAAGGTGCATATATATAGCCCGACTGAGTTCAGCGTCTGAAAACGTGCAGAACCTAAAGCGATTCGATACGGAAACGTATTATTAATCAACCTCGAACCCCGGCTAACTGTATAAGAGAGCCCAGACCCGTGTACCTTTACACGGCAATTTCAGACAAAGGCCATGAAAGGTTGTGTCCGGGCGATGCACCGTTCATAGCAGAAAAATGTGTTTCGAATGTTACATTTTGTTTTTTTCCCCAGCGACAAACTTTATCTGTTGTGATGGTATCTGCAATATTATAAAACTAAACCGGGGTTGGAAGTGTAAAATTAATTGTTCGCATGAATTTTGAGTTGGAGCTACGGTGCTTACAAAGATTAAGAAGAAGGAGAAGAAGAAATAACAGCACTGGGCCTCCTTCCTCGAAGGACTCTCAGCCCCGCCCACCCGAGAACCCCCACCCCCACTCCATCCGGAGTATGTTATATTTTCTTTTCGTGTACTTATCAGAAATGTTTTTCTCACACCTGAAGCACTTTTATCGACTTTAGTTGTTCAAGTTTGCCAACTTTTTAAAAGATATTGTAAGCCAAGATTATGGTTTATTGTTCCACACGGGGTCCCTATAGTTAGTAACAGCCCTTCCCCCTTAACCCTTCCCCCATAAATCTCATCATACTGTCTCATCCTTAATTAACCTCACATTCCACTCCCACAGTTCCTTCCCTTGCCCCCCCCCCAAACCATGTGCAGTGACCAAAGTGACCACCTAGTCTGTCCCCACTATAAAATGTCCTTAGTTTCATCTTTAGCTTTTATTCTTCTCTGTTCTGCTCTTATCGACAGACCCTCCTGGTTAGCCCAGTGCAACATCTTGCACTGTGGCCTGATCCAGTATTCTTCATTTCTACTCTTTCTTCTTTATACACCCACATCTAATATCTTTGTCATAGCCAGAGTTGTAATAAACCGATTCTTCTGAAAGCCCAAAGATAAGGATTCATCTATGTGTGTTATTTATATATATCTTCGGCCAGCTATACTCATCTATTAGTGACACCTATTTTACGTGTTACAATATGATATACTGGTTACTGGGGCCATATTCAAGAAGGTCTTCAAGGACGAATAAAGTTTTGTGATGCACTCATTTTCCAAAAAGAAGAGCCCATATGAAAGTAAGGAAAACCATTGCAACTCTCTCTAACCTCACGTTCAAATGGTGTAAAAAATGTCATCTTGTTCGATACTCTGTCAGAGCGAAGTTTGGAACGTGACGTCATTGGATAGCACCAAACAACCGGTCAGTCCACACCGACGTGACCCACATGCAAGGTAAGTTCACTTTACAGGAGTTAAGGAAGTCGGGCAAGTTTGTTCGCTTCGGTGCAAACTCTGCGATTGGCCACAACCTTGTTATGGGAAGGTTTCATAGCCGAAGTTTCCACCTTTGTGAGTACAACATAACCATTGAACCTTGGCAGTTTTTTTTTTTTCATTTATTATCTAATCCACTCTAGTTAACATGTGATTATTATTTACGTTTTTAAGCATTCTTACGCTTGTGCAAGTCACACTCCAATAAGCTCATGGCCGGGGGGGGGGGGGCTCAACCCGTGGTGTGCTCGGGTTGCACCAGTCGAGCTGTTCGATCACACCCGCTGCTATAGTTCTGTGTGCCACATTCGCCATATCCAAGTCGTGACAACTTGTACCCGGCCTTCGGTACACCAACAGAATGCGCAGACATGCGTGCAACGAACTTGACAGATGTCACAGGTTATTTATAGAGATAATTGTCACGTTGTTTGTCATTAAAGATGCATCACCCGCGTTCGGGCTGCAATATTAAGATAAAGAGAGTATGTATCTTCACGTTCGACTGGATTTTGACTGAGTATAAAAAAAGAAAGAAATGGTAATCGTTTCACTTTTGAACCGAAACAAGCTGATGCTCCTCGATAGAGAATTCTAATGGCGCGCACACCCCCCTTTCTTATGGCCGGCCACGCGGCAAAAGCGAACTGCACGACTGAGTTAGTGTACACCGTGCGGATACATTCAACGAACGCCATGACGAAATATAGGCATGGCTCACCGGTACAAATAATAAATAAATCAAAAACCAGTTTGAAACTGCCGTTCATCTTAGGGGAGGGGGATTTGTTTCATTCGATATCTTTCTGTTCTCAAATGACAACATCCTTGGCATACTTCCTCGACCCCAGACAACTAGCTCGGACGATGTTTCTTTAAGTTTACCTCGGCTGTATATACGTCACGTTTAGTAACACTTTCTCTTGTGGAGTTTCAGAGAAACACAATCAATAGTTATTGCATGCATCGTGACATTTTGTTTAAAAATTGAGAGTGCCCGACAGGTCGTGTCGGTTACTTCATGTAGTCCATGGTTGGAGTGATTTTTGACAGTAAATGTGGATACTTCAGATATTATGCAGGCGTATAGTGTTACCTACATGGATCTCAAATTAACCTAGTTTCTTTTTTTTTTCGAGATGTGGTGTTAATAACATTGTAGGTTTTCCTGACAACATTTCAATGACGGCTAAACCGCGTGACTGCATCGAATAAGGTCATAAGAAACAACCTTTGGCGAGAGTGGTATAAAACGTTTGTGAATCTCATGGTTTAAATTTAAACCGACGACTCGGGAAGCTTCGCGTGTGGATCGGTTTGGTTGGTCCTTACGTCGAAAAAATATTGTTGTATCGGGGGTTGAGAATACCGGGCACCGTCGGTGGCCCTGTGGTAAAGACAAGCTCAAACATGTCAATCTCCTGCTTATTTATCTGAACTTGTTCACCATTACTCCCCTGCTAGGACTTTACGTTCATCACAACAATCATTGCTTACTACTACTACTAGGGCTTCTTCCATTTTTTATGGTCAAAGATCATTTTCTTACGCTGCTCCATTTCTTTGGAATAGTCTTCCTGTGCATATTCGCCAGGCTTGTTCTTTACATTGTTTTAAGTCTCTGTTAAAAACTCATTTGTTTGAAAGTGCTTATTTGTAATCTGCTTACTAGTAATGTTTCTTTCACTTATTGTATTTTTTTATTGTTCTCTTTATGCGCTTAGAGGCTTCTGCATTAGGCGCTTTACAGATGTCTTAATTATTATTATTATTATTATATGCTCTAGCAAGCCGGAGTGTGGGTTCGAACCCCACCCGGTGCGCCTGCGGGTTTGTCCCGGTAGGACTTAGAGTGTATACAAGTTAGCATGATCAATGTCAAAGGCAAGAAGGTGCACTATGAACCCCGTTCTTGAATACACGACCTTTTCCTATTTGAGATATTTCGTCATCATCTCTATAGACCATGTGACCTGTGACATCACATGTTTACAAAAGAGCCACAGAGCCTGGACTTCCTGCAGGCACGATTTGTACACAGCTCAATGGAAGAAAGCATAAAATCTTATATTTTATGGAGATTGCACTGTCTAATTCTTATCAACTTTTGATATGATGAAAGGGGGCACATCTAAAAACTTGTCCAGCATTTACTTTCATAACTCTTGGTTTTATGTGGAAATTATGACACAAAATGTCAACTTTCCCATAGGACCAGTGTAGTATCTTGCCTGCCAGAATACTCAAAGAATGTACAAGGTCACACTTATTGTAAACAACGTTCACATGGTCTACTATACATCACATGTTTTTTCTCCTGTATTATTACACAAACGTTTTTGAAGCACTGAAAAAGTCTTGTTGGAGTATAGAAATCGGTCACCAGCCAGAATACCACGTAGTGTATATTGTTTGTGACCGGTTACCCGCTAATTGTTGTGCTTAGCAGCAGCAAAGGATTTTCTAAGCACCGAAGTTTCTGCTGAGCAGCTTTGTGATCTTGGGCCCTAGTTGTGATGCAGGGTGCACAGTACGTGGGGTGTTTTGGTTTAATTCTCAAAGCTTTAACTGAAAATGTTTGACGAAGAATGTTGTATTATTCTCCGGTTAAAAAGCAAACGACAGGGGCGTAAACGTAATGTTTTTCTCATTCAGCCACACTGTTTGTCATGTTCCCAGTGTGCATATAAACGATGCATGAATACTGATCCTATATTATTCAATCGGGAGCCAGACTACCCCCTCTCCTTCAAACCTCTGTTTTGGATCAGACAAAACAAGGTGGCTGCATGCACTCTGCGCTGTATCCGCAAAAACAAAGTTCAGTTTGGGTCTTAATGCCATTCTGTTTTTCATTCCAAAAACAATTGGTTCGAGAATAGCAAGCTGGTTTCTTCCCCCCATCACCGCCAGAGTGCTGAGAGCATAATTATTTGGAAAAGGAAGTTGCACACTGACTTTCCTTCGCGAGATCTTTTATACTCTGCGCTTTCAACTTAACGATTAAATGTTAATACGTTTCGTCGAGATCTTTTAAACATCTCGAAAAAGAAAAACAACGAGCAACAGCGAAATCAACAGTGTATCCCCACAGTTTTTTGTTGTTGTTGTGTTATTTTTGTTGGACGCGGGAACGGATCGTCGGATTGACCCGCTGAGAGAAACATTGATTCACACCAACCACGCGCCTCGCTCGCTCATCATCGATATACGTGCACGACGGACTGTCCCCCACGCAAAATGTCTGGTTTTCAGGCAAATGACGTGTGTTTTTTTTGTTGAGATGTGGTTTGGCCTGGGGGCTATCCTCCACAGATCACCGTACAGCTCGAGTATAGCTCATTTATATTATACGAGTGCATTACAGGACAGTCAAAAATAATGTGCGACCAAAGCCCACCCCTTTTTTTTCCTTACTTAAAAATTGTGATCAAGTCAACAAGGGGGCGGGGGAGTGGGCAGGGTTGCATTATCTGTTTATCAACATTCTCCTTGATGGTTAAGAAGATGCTGTAATGAACATATTGGATCGAGAGAGTAATCTCTTAAATCAAATCAAAGCTTCATCAGTTCTCAATACACAATATATAAACAAAAAATAGAGAGGGGGGGGGGAAACTCCGGAGGAAATCGAGTTAAGTGCGGTCGAGATGACGCGCGATGCGAAACCGTTCAGTCACTGCAAATTACCACATGCCTGTGATGGACCCCCGCTTAAAAAAAAATACATATAAAATATATTAAAAAAAATAAAAAAAATCGCGGGTCCGGGACGATGTTCCGGACGGGGTTGGAAATTACGACCGAATGGATTGGATTAGCCTGTCGCAAAAATATTTACACAAGTGTAAACATAACTTGAGATGTATATATGTTTACTAAAATAACAGCGGCGGCCGTGGGTGAAAAAAAAAACCACCATGTTGACTTTGAAGTTATGGGTGAAGTAAATCAAGAGCGGCGGTCCCACTCAAAAGATGCATTTTACAAATTTGGTTTTTAGCCGGCAATGGAAGTAGTGCATATAGGGTAATTTAATTATTTTTTATTTTCAAATATAACCGTCTCCAGTAGTGTATTAATTTTAATAACACTTTTTGAACGCGGACGAAAACATTTTTCATAATGTTCTTGAAAGTTTGTGAACTGAATACAGTCAACAGGAATTGAACAATTTCTGTGAAAATATGTTTTAAGCGTACTAGTTTTTAACGAAATGTGGTTTTTTTTCTAGCACATTTCTAGTAAATCGATATATTTTCCGAGTCGAATTTTGTTTTTTGAAGTATGAGGCATCTTTGTTTTGTTTTTTAGAAGAGTAAATTCCTGCCAATAGATCTTATGCATATGACGTCAGTTGAGTAGGGCGCCCTCGCCCGGAGATTGAAAGTAGGTTGTTCAAAGGCCGGTCCTGCGTGCCGCGCGTACACATCAGGGCCCAATTTCATAGAGCTGCTAAGCACGAAAATATGCTTAGCATGAAATTGCTTCCTTGATAAAAACAGTACCAACCAAATTTCCATTTTGTTGCATATTGCTTGTTAATGGTATTCAGCTGTTGTTTTGCTTATCCTGAAAATCACGCGGAAATTTGGCTGGTAATCCTGTTTTCATCGAGGCAAAAATGTCATGCTAAGCAAATTTTTGTGCTAAGCAGCTCTATGAAATTGGGCCCGGTGCGTTTCCATTGGTCCACCATCGGTTGACCTCTAATAATAGGCCTGTGTCCACTGGATGACGTCAATGCACGGTACCGCATATCCTCTAGTTTTCGCATAACACACCTGCGAACATGAGTTCATGTTGTCATGGATTTTGTGCACGTGCGTACACCTGCGTATTTCCGATTTTCGAGGAAGAAAAAAAACAACAACCCTGAATGTCGGGGAACAGTCTTTCCATTAACGGTACTTCAGACAGAAATATTTACCAGGATTGTTGTGACAATAGGTGGCAAGCTTATCAGGGAGATGTCACATTCAAATTCGTCAATTTGTTATTATTCATCCCCGGAGGGGTGAAGTTAAGATCTCCAAGCTGTCAATTTGTATACGGTGGTGGCTCTAAACTGCAACCTTTAAAAAAAATCCTGGTAATTTGACACTTATTCCTGAAGGACTCAAGATCATGTCGATCGAAATGTTGCCATAGACATCCGTTCATCCGTGAACTAACATCACTATCAATCCATGGGAGAAATCTACGATGGTATCCGCGGCCGTCCCTCGGGGGAAGCCAAGTTTTCTATCTGTAAATAAAGTCAATTTTTTTTTGTTTAAAAGCGTTTTTTTTTTTGTTCATCCCGAAACTCTACTCTGAGAGAAGTAACTTGTCAACAGCGATGCAACACAGTCTGTGGGATCGAAAGATACTAACAAAAGAAGAGAGAGGGAGAGAGCGAGAGCGAGAGAGAGAGACAAAACCGTCACCGTGGCCGAGGCAAAACGCCGATCAATGACCGCTGTTTCCTCTCTCGCCACCCGAAATCGATAAGCCGTGCCACGGGGTGACGCGATCCGCCGAGCCGGCCGGGAGATGAAAGCCTCTGCCCCGGTGGGATATACGCATCGGGCCCGGGATAGGCCCGGATCAGTTCGGTCTGCTGGGATGCCGATTCGTAATCTTACCCCCCTTAAAGGTGTACACTGCGCCTGACGAGTGTATGAGGACTTGGCCAACTTGCGCGTTTATGCGGTTAGTGTTGCGAAACTGTAGCAGTTTGGAATGGTGTCCATTTCAACAGCAAGTGGCGAACCACACTGTTATGTGTGAATGACAGTTCGGTCAGAAAGACCTATAGCCTGTCCAGTGTTTTATAGTGTGTTGGCCGTGCAATGCCGGTCATCAACGGCACTGGTACCAGCCGTGGCAGTTTACGGGAATTGAGCCATCCGAATTGGCGGCTACATCTACGGCTGCGGCTGTTGCTACGGACGTCCTATACCTCAATGCACGATGACGCAGAAATCTAGCCGTAGCCGTAGCCGTAGCTGTATAGCCGTCAAGTCGGACACGGCATTATAGCCGATATGTCGGCCGTGTCCGAATTGGCGGCTACGGCTATGCGGGCTGGATGGCCGCGTCATCATGCGTCGAAGTACAGGACATACTTTATATAGCAACACAATGGCAGCCGTAGCCCTAGTCCTAATTTGGGACACGGCGTCATGTTGTCAACGGACAAGCTGACTCCGGACACAATGCTTTAGTGTGGGGGTAGTTTATGGGCACATTTCTAGCTTGAAGTGCCTGTGTATACCCCCGCAGGATTCCGAAATACTGTATACTGAAGGACTGTATGGATGTATGTGTATATGTGAAGGGTTTGAAGAAACAAAAACCCCACTGGGAAGAGCCTGTGGAGCAGTCACAAGTTAACTCTCCAGATATCCTTGCCGCGTTTACCAGTTGCTCCCGCCAACTTGTTCCATTGAGTGTCTACCCCGCACACTGCTACACTCATCTCGTGTAAGACCTTGGGCTGCGAGATATCAGGCATGAAATCATCCGGCATTTAATGTAATTATTTTACCAAGCTGCTTCACTGTATTTGATATTTTGCAAATTTTGCGTGGTGTGGTTAATAGGAAGTAACTAGTTTACGTGTGGTTTATGAAGAAGATGTTTTTTTTTTTTTATAACCAGTGGTGAGTGAATAGGGACTCGACGTTTCAATAGTTTGTCTTGTGTGTGTTTTTTTTTCTCTCCCTCCTTCTATAGTTATTGTCCGAATGGGAGTATTGGATTCAGTTTGTGACATCTGCGACGTATAGTCCCCAGTAAACCAACCACTTTAGTCACGTTTATACAAAAGACGCATGCAGTCTGTGGTTTTGAGAACTTTACATAGTGTCCATTGCAAAGGCCCCTTTAAAACCCTGCAAGAACTTTTCCAAATTTACACCAAGGCGAGGGTGTTTGGACCCCCCCCCCCAATTATGCTCCCATACTGTTCCCCGTATCTGACATATCAAGGGTAGAGTAAATCAAAGGGCAAACCTACATGATTACGGTCATACCATGGTTGTCCCATGACAGCCAGCACACCGAGAAAGGCACAATTTCCATGCATGTGGTATTACCCAGGCGAAATAAAGGGTGTACATTGTACAAGTACAAGTTTTTTCCCGAACCCAAGTCCAAACCGAATAATGTTATTCAACCAATCATGGCAAGAAGGGGGGTTATCCAGCAAGTGACGTGGGACCCACGTGGAAGGTAAAACGAATTCATGAAAATTCATTTTTGTGTGGTGGTTTTTTTTTTATCCACACACGGAATAATGTCCGGAGGGTTTTGTACAATGTATAAAATTGTTACCCAGCGCAGAAAGCGTCTGTGAATCCAGGCTAATGTCTCGCTCCACCGTCGCTAAAAATCTTTTCCGAGCGCATTTCACTCTAGGTTGATAACACCCTTATAAACCTGCCCCGAAACCCCAAAATACATATTGATTTTAGAGGGATTTTAATCTCTTGGTTTTCCCTTTTTGCTACGAAAATGTTCAACTGGAAAAGTTCGCCCCCGAGCAGAAATCCCCCCATTAAGTGTGCAGGATACTTGTTTTTCCAGACTCTTAAAATATTGCCACAAAATAGGGGCCTGTCGCTATACATCGATTAATATTGTACCATTTTTTTTTCTACCTGTGAAAATATTGCGCGCAATAAAAACAATCTATATGCTGAACAACTGAACCACCGGCAAATTGTGGCGTGCCTTTTCCTTCGCTGGCAGCGAGCATCTGCATCTGTTGACTATTATGTGTAAACTCCAGTAGACTGGATATATCGCACAGGGCAGTGGTTATAGAAAAATGTTGCGAAGAGTTGCTCGCTACTACCACGGGTTCTATAAAATCGGCACCAGCTGTTACCAGTATGTTAGCGTGTCCTTTGCAGGGTCGTAAATAAGGGGGGAGGCACGGGGCACGTGCCACCCCCTCCTATTTGAAATCTAGACTTTTTAGATTAATAATACCAGAGTAAAACTTTACATTTTATAAGCTTCAGTGTGATCATTTCAAAGTTTGTAGAACTTTTTTGTTCTATGTACACGCAGACAATGCATTTGTTTTTACACTCGCGTCAGATTATCTTACGAAAAATAGTACATGGCATAACAAGAGCGCCGAAAAGGGGGTTTGTTTAGGAGAAATGCAAACGGAAGCTACAATTTTAATTGGCCAGAAGTGCACACCTACAAAATAATGGTGCACCTCTTTGTTACCCCCCCCCCTAAAATGTTCCCCTAGTTTCGGAACTGCTTCTTTGCTTGTGTTTATAGAAATATAAACATTATTGACCAAATTTCACAGACTCGCGTTCAAGCAGAACCAACAAATTGCTTCGACGTATTCAGCTAAGCCAAAATGTTCAGGAAACCAGTCACAAATGGTTCGTGTGATTCAGTTTTTTAATTGTGACCGGTAATAACCTTTTAGCTGCAATCGTAATTTTCTGCTTAAGCAACTCTGTGTAATATTAGACCCTGCGCTGAGAGGGCTACCCCGTAAGCGGAAATTGTCTGCTTGCAGAAAGAGAAGAAGAAAAAAAAAACACCGTCCGCTTACGTGTTTCATGAAGTTGGCCCCCAGGAGGCGAAAACATCCGAAGGGTATAAACGCGCGCCTCCTAATTTGACACTCCTAATTTTCCGAGAGATCGTTGTTCGTGCAGCTAGTTATAAAGAGATAAACAGCGGGTCGATGGTAATAAAAAAAAAATGAATTCAATAACTAAGCAGGGAGAAGTGAGAGTCAGCTAGAAGTAGAATCCTTCTAATTCAAATCATCACCGGTCGCACTTAAAAAAAAACACCGAAACAAAACAAAATATTTTTCAAACTGCTGTTTCAGAGTCTGATTTTAGTTTTTTTTTAAAGACAAATATAAAGCTGACGTATATCATTTGTACAGAGTTGACAATAATATGTTTTCATTCTTGCAACTGTTTTAATTAGTAATTAATTCCTAAACACTATGTATATCACTGTGTAATGGGGTGATGGGTAATGGGGCATATAGGTCACTGTGGAAACACAAAATGGCAAATCTGGTGATACGTCGTTCATATACTAACTAGTGTAATTACGAAAGTATTTCGTATTACGCACTGAAACTTGCAGAAAATATATTATTAATAATTTATAAGGAAGGGTGGGGTGTGTGTAGGACTACAGGTTTAAGACCAGGCTACAGTTATAAAAAAGCGATTTGCAACACTTTGTGGTTTTTGATAGATCGGTCACTTCGTGGCACTAGCGAACGTTTCCTCGGCGAACACATTTCTTTTCTTGATGTTTTCTGTCTATTTGTCTAATTTTGTATGTATTTGCATGTACTTTCCTTCGTACATTTTGTATAATTATATTTTGCATGTCCTCGTATTTTGCCAAATAAATCTTCTTGAAACTGAAGTAGGCCTATATCACTTACGGTTAGGAGAATTTAGAAGACCAAAAATGTGTATTTAATTTAAAAAAAAATTGAAATGATGTGACGAAATATGGATTTATTGCCTCGGTGAATTTATTGTATCGGTGAATAAGTCCATTATTCGACCTCAAACCAAGTCTGGTTACCTTTTCCGGATTGAAAATAGGCGCTGTAATGTAGTTTGCTAAACGTAGTTAGTACATACATGTCCACTATTCTACCCCAAACCAAGTCTGGTTACCTTTTCCGGATTGAAAATAGGCACTGTAATGAAGTTTGCTAAACGTAGTTAGTACATACATGTCCACTATTCTACCCCAAACCAAGTCTGGTTACCTTTTCCGGATTGAAAATAGGCACTGTAATGAAGTTTGCTAAACGTAGTTAGTACATACATGTCCCTTATTCTACCCCAAACCAAGTCTGGTTACCTTTTCCGGATTGAAAATAGGCACTGTAATGAAGTTTGCTAAACGTAGTTAGTACATTCATGTCCACTATTCTACCCCAAACCAAGTCTGGTTACCTTTTCCGGATTGAAAATAGGCACTGTAATGTAGTTTGCTAAACGTAGTTAGTACATTCATGTCCATTATTCGACCCCAAACCAAGTCTGGTTACCTTTTCCGGATTTAAAATAGGCGCTGTAATGTAGTTTGCTAAACGTAAGTACATACATGCACTTCTGCAACTTTGCACATGAAGCCTATGTATGCATGTACACAAACAGTACATACATGCACAGACGGAAGAGACGTGACTTTCGCAATCATATCATAATGTAATAGGCCTGCAACGTCTATTTACAGTTCTATAAAGACTTGCCTCTTATTTTTTTCTCTCTCCCTTCTCTCCTAAATGGGTTAGGTTACGGCCTCGAATACATTTTTGATTAAAATCGGTGATTCCGCTACTACCGTGAGGTTATTGCATGTCCGGCGGTGTTTTCTTCCCGAGCGCGGCGGGCCGGGCACATTATCAGCGCGTATCGCACTTCGGACAATTGGACTAAAAACGCAAGCCTAGAAAAAACATCTGTACACCGTGGCTGGAGGGCGGGTTGGGGCTCGAGTAGACTCAAACAATATTTTCTGGAGATGATGATGCCGTGGTGAGGAGGGCTATATCGGTGGGTAGGGATATATATCTCACGCCTTGTGGCAACCGGGAAATTTACTGCACGATTGCGTGTTATGGTGTGCCATAAAGTCTGTTTTTTCGCCCCTTCTGTCTCGCGCTCTCTCTCTCTCACCTAATAAATTGCAGCCGGCGTGAAAAATGCTCCTCGCCAACTGTGACAAAAATCTGCACATGGTACGCCTGCGTGTGAGCTTCAATGACAAATAAATCCCCACGTGCACTTTCGTGTTCGTTGAAATAGATAAAAAATACAAACCACACATATGGAAACCTTTTATGAAATATTATAAGCATACGTACGTAAATTATCACACGTTGATGGCGAAAATATTTAATTGCTTTAGGGATTGTACACTGCCCCGGTCGTGTGTTCGAAACCATTGCCATATGCGCGCACTCTTTCCAGAAAACAGTGTTATACATTATGGTTAAAATATTGTATACACATGTAAGAGCGCACATTTGCAAGAGCGCTATATAAATGCTTTTTTTGTATTGTATTGTATGTAGGGCCTTTGTAAGTCTTTGTTTAAAAAAAAAATAGCTTGCTAGAGAAAGAGCAGGTTTAAGGAGTATTCAAGAGGTCAGTTTTAGGTTGGCTAATTTATGAGGATATCAATGTGCTGTACAAACCAACTCTGAATCATTCACGTTAACTTTATTTAGTTGTATAAGAATCACAAGTGTTTATCATTAAAGTTTTGACGATACAACAATGCTTAAAAGCCTGTTTTTTCCTATAAACTTGCCCAGCCAGTTTGCCTAACTATTGTCCAGAGAAACTTGCCCGGCCAGTATGCCTAACTATTGTACGGAGAAATTTGCCCAGCCAATATGACTAACTCTTGTACGGAGAAACTTGCATAGCCAGTATGCCTAACTATTGTCCGGAGAAACTTGCCCAGCCAATATGCTTAACTATTGTACGGAGAAACTTGCCTAGCCACTATGCCTCACTACTGTCCGGAGAATATTTGTTCCGTTCGAGATGAGGATCCAGATCAATTTAGAATGCAGTTTACCAAAATAAAACACCTAAAAAACAAGTGTAAAACCAACCCTAAATGCTACACTTTGTTTATTGTTGAAGAATCACAAGAATCATGAAAGTTGTGATGATACAACAATGCGTAAAAGCTTCTTTTCCCCATAAATTTGCCCAGCCAGTGTGTCTGAAGAAAGGTTGTTCCTGCTGAAATACTGCCATGTGTGAGAAGATTGTCTCCAACACTCGTGTTGTTTCTGTCAAAATAGTCTGTTGCCTTTTCACATTATAACACTCTGAAAACTCTCGGGTTAGAATCGACCCCGATTCCGGGTCCGAGTGGCCCGGAACCATACCCGGGTCAAACTGACCCGGAATGTGGTTTTTAAAAGAAATTGGATTTTTAACTTGGATTCTGCGTCATTTTTGATCCATTTTGGGGTTTTTTTTTGCTTTAAAAAAAAGGAACATTCCAGAATTGGTTTTTGCTAACAAAACAGTTGCTGGCAGTGTAAGCACTTTATGTGATCCACCATATACATAAACTGACAAACCTGTAGAAGTTTGAGATCGATCGGCCATCTGGGTCACGAGAAAATAGTGAAAAACCGACTACACATTTGCATGAAATCACATCGGTTCAACAAATGAATAAAACGCTCACTGAGCGATAAACTCCAATCGGAAAATTAGTTTATTCATTTCTCATCAAATATGGCATTTCAGACAGAAATATTTCAAGGGATGTTTTCTACTATCATCATCATTAGACCGTGTAAGTTTGATGTAAATCTGTGATCAAAAGTATATTTTACAATTACCAATTCTGTAATGTTCCTTTAATAAAGATTCCAGGTTATTCTGACTCTCAATTTAATGGGCCGTGCCCCCACGGGGCCCGGATTCAGGTCATTTTTAGAATGCAGTACTTTAAATGCAAAAACTCTATAAAAAAACACTGACTCAACACTTGAAAACTGCAGACAATGACAATTCTTGAAAACTTTGGACCACGCCGATGAAGTTACTATTATACATAAAAGCCGAGTGCAAAATTTAGACTACACTCTGTAAAATTTGTAAATTCAGCCGTATTAAGAAAGAGTAGTCATCGGTCAAACTATTTTGAAGTGTTGATATATACACTTCTGTTTGAAGAGTGTTCCATTTCACGACCGTGACCAAAGTCGCTAAAAAAATGACTGACATGTGATCTTTGGACCCAAATACATGGAACAGTCGTCATTAATTACAATACTATGCATCACCCCCAGCAGGTGTCCACTCCATCACTGCTCCGGATGGGGACGTCTGACATCCAGATCGAACTCATATCAACTCCAGCCTGAATATTCAGGCTGATGTGCCAGAATTACAGCCCGATTACACGGAATAGTTGACAGGTACGAATCCGGTTGCGCGTGTTGTTCGACTCGCAGCCTTTAAAGCGGTCTCGCTGTGTAGACTGAGAGGCCATCTTGAATATGCCCTTTAACTGTAATTGGGCCGTATCCGAATGGACGGTTTCGGCAGTGGCTATGGCTGGAACGCTGCACACGGGCCATTACCTTATAAACATTGCGGCCAGTGGCCCAATACTGTAAGGCCGGAGTCGCTTGTTCCGGACGCGGCTTCTTATTGAAGCCAGACACCCATGTGCGTGACGTCACGACATTGCAATTAGCAAACGGCGCCCGTGATGAGGACATGTTCCCTGAACGCGAACAACTGGGCAGCTTGTTACATTTTTACCTCAGACAATCGGGCTAGATTGTACGCTTTAACAAATACTTTAACATCTTGCCTGTCTGCAGCAATGCTAAATTTGACCCTAACATAGTGAACATCTTGTGAAGAATTAGTCGAATGTAAATGGGTATCGTTAACGATCTATAGCGTTCTTTAAATGCAGACACTGCAACGTTCAGAGAACGAAATTACGAACAGGGGAACAGTTTTATCAGAACATTCATTATCCTTTTTCTTGAAGGCGGACAAATTAACATGCATGGATTTGTTATTGGAAAAACAACAGAACAGACATTTTATTTGTGCGAAATACCACTATGAGAACCGCGTACATTTATCAGTTAAAATATGTTGTTGCTGTTGAATCGTCTAATGGTATCAAATCGATTTTGTTTGAAAAATACGAAGGTTAGAATTTTGTAACTCATTTATCTCTGAAAAAATCTCAAAATTACATTTCCAGTGAAGACAGCATTTTTCCAATCACGTTCATTCCAGAAATCATTGAGACCAATTTTTATTAATAATTGAATTATACTTATAAAAATAATCAGGTTCCCCCTTCCAATTAAAAATGTATTGAAAGCTGGATTGAGTTTGAAATCCCAAACGATATCGTTGATGATTCTATAATCTTAACGTCCATTTTGTATTATTCTTCGACGAGCCCAGTTTGGTTAAGCTAGACTTGCTATTACTTGCCATGCTTGCTATCTTGCTACACTTGCTATCTTGCTATATTTGCTACACTTGCTACACTTGCTACTCTTGCTATCTTGCTATATTATTTGCTACTCTTGCTATCTTGCTATACTTGCTACCTTGCTACTCTTGCTATCTTGCTATATTTGCTACTCTTGCTATCTTGCTACACTTGCTACTCTTGCTATCTTGCTATACTTGCTACCTTGCTACTCTTGCTGTCTTGCTACATTTGCTATCTTGCTACACTTGCCAAATTGCTATCTTGCTTTATTTGCTATCTTGCTACACTTACTATCTTGCCATCTTGCTATTAAATAATTCCATTCTTCTCAAATGCTTTCTATTCGACTAAACAAAGTAATAATAATTTAATCATAGACCTGTATACAGGTTTTGCTATCCTTTAATCTTACAAACATGTTAAATGATTCATCCTCTATTTTAACAAGCCGGAAAGATCTTATACGGCCCTTGCCCGAGAGGATTTTCCGGCATTAATAGAAAATTGCTTCGAATAATTATTTCGCACCGGTTTTTTTTTATCTGATAAAATGTGGGATTTAAAGATTTGTGGCGTGTGTGTGATAATCACCATGGGATTTGTTGTTTACTATGTGTTATGTATTTCATTATTAAATTTCGTTTAATTTTTTTTCTTCCCTTCTTCTTTCTATTAATATTTTAAACTATATTATCTGTTTACTATAACTTGAATAGTTATTTACTTGTTGCGATTGCTTTGTAGATATAGCTTCATTTATTCAAGATACTCATCTCATTGAAACAGTGAAGTACAATGTGTTCAAAACACTAATCAAAGGACAGTCGTTTGTTTTTCATTCTTTTGGTTGATTGAGACTTTGTTTATTTAGTTTTTTTAAATGTGAATGTGTTGATTGATTTTTAAATTTGTGCTTGTTTGTTGACTTATTTATGTTGTCATTCTTGTGTGGGTGGCAATGCAAGCAGTGGAACTGCGTATACAGAAATATAGTCGATACGCTGAGAAATCTTATATTTCAACTGAGAAGCATGGGTGTCGCTGGATGTCAGGGCTTAATTGAAATTGTGACATTGAACACCGCGGTTTCATTTCTAAACATCACAGGAGATTGACGAATGTCTCTACATCTGTGATGTCTTGTCTTAACGATGGGGGGGGGGGGGTAGAGTGTTTCCAAAAGGAACATCATTTCTACGACTTTTTTTTTGGTTTTCGAAATTGGCAAAATGGGGTGTCTGAGCAGATCGGTTGATTTGATATGAAAGGTGAAACTTTTTGTGGGAAAGCATAAAAAATGTGTTTGATATTGTTGACAACATTGTGGTTTTATCTGTCAGTTTTGGTGGAGTACACATTGTGTGGGCTGATCAGTATTTGTGTTTGTGTCTGTTTGTTTTTTCGGAGTGTTGGGAGGTTTGTTTGTTGTTGTTGTGGGGTGTTTGTTTGTTTGTTTGTTTGTTTGTTTGGGTTTGTTTGTTTGTTTGTTTGTTGTGGGTTTCTTTTTTGGGGGGGAAGGGTTTTTTTGGCGGGAGGTGGTTCGGTTCATTTGGGATGGTGGTGCATGAATTATTATTTTTTACTTTACAATGCCATTACGGTTAATGTTATGGGATATTCATAAATTGCACGTTCTGGATTGCTCATGGTGGCAGTTGAATTGCTGGAAGATTTATTTTGTAAAGGAAATTAATTAAGTATGTCGTACAAATATGTCTATTTTTAAAAGTGTGCTAAAGTTAAAGGTATTATACAGGATTGGTACAGCTGACAAAATAGTCGCAGACAGTGTTCATGTTTTGTGGGATTCAGCATATGCATGAACAAACAAACCTGTGAAAGTTTGAGCTCAATTGGTCATCGAGGTCACGAGAAAATAGTGAAAAGAGATCTTATGTGTTTTCTTTTTTTTTCAAACATCAAGTTTTTATCACGCGTGATAAAACCTATTGTTTTACTCATTTCTCAGAAACGATTGCACTTTGGGCAGAAATATTTTAAGGAACCCTTTCTACCATTACTTACTTTAAATCATGTAAGTTACGTGTGAATCTGTGAACATTTGTGCTTTTCGATCTTACCAATAGTGTACAGGGCCTTTAAGTAACATTATGGCAATCGAAATAAGCAACAGTGGTTTGGGGTCTTCAAAATGCTATTTTCCTGAATTTGACAGTTATCCAGTCTGAAAGATTCCTCTCGAGGCTTTGTACTGATATGGACTTGATAGTCAGTGAGATTTTAGATCGGATTTAGTCGGCTTTGTTTTTCAGTGATTACCAATCACACACAATTCTAGGTAACTTCTGATTTCAATTGGAAAACGAACGGACCTCATCGACTCAACTCGTAAGGCCGTCTTCCCCCCAATGGCCTTTTCTCTTGCATAAGTAATGCAGTTCGCCATCAATGGCAAGTTGTCACAAATTATGTTGGGCTCATGTTTTTTTAATCATCTTTTTTTCTTTCTTTTTTTAATATTGTGCACGCGTCACGGCAAATGATTTATTATGCAGCTTGGCTGGAGTTTTTACACAGACTAATCGAAAACGAGAAGTTGACACCAGTGCGTTTTAGTTCTCAAGACGAACATTTTTTTGCTTGCTTCAAGGAAACGAAGGTGTTAGGATAACACCAGTGGTGTTATCTGCAGATTTCAACATGGACTTTACTAAACACGTCGCCTAATATGAATAAATAATTACTATACCTCAAAAAAATTATGTTGTAATAATAAATGAATGAAATGGCGGTGATTGTAATTAAGTTTGTCATTAGTCCACTTGTGCGCTTCACAGTCACAATTCTCCAATAACAGGGTTAGTGCCGAATTTCTGCGCTCAAAGAGAATAATGCTTGTAGTTACGTGAAGTTCGCACGCACGCACGCACGCACGGTAAGCACAAAATTCCTTGCTGAACTCCGAGATAGGCCTATACGCTTTACGTTAAGAATGAATTTCTCTGTCACCTAAGCGTCAATGTTCGCTTAGCACGGTAAGCAGACCCATGACATGGGGACCCTGATTCGAATAGTTAAAAAGCTTGCAAGTGGGAAAATGCTTAGCATAGACGAGCTCGTGTAGTTTCTTCTATAACACTGTTTACAGCTGATGATAGTAGAAATGAGTGTTTCAAATGACTTGGTTAGCAAAAGCAAAGTACGAGCAATGTAATGTTATCTGTTTTTTTTGCTAAGTGAGTTTTATGCACAGTGCCAACTAATACATTCTTGTTTTACAAACATTTGTGTCACAACTGGAAAAGCAAACCGTTGTGAAGCGCAGCAGTCCTTAGTCCAATCCAAACACGTCTGTTTGATTCAAGTATAGGCCTATGATGTTACACAGTTAAAAGGGCCGAACTGGAACACTCTTGTGCGGAACGCAAGCTGGTTTGCGTCTCACATACCCATTACATTTGCTTCAACTACACCCTGTACTTCATTTACAAACTGCGGACCGAACATCGATCCTTGGATGAGACCCGAGGCCAGAAAGTGACTAATGTCATCCATGAGTCACACCTGCTCATTACTGTGTGGGGTCCATCACGGTTGAGCGTGAAGGTGTGTGATTATCGCGTGAAGGCCTTCGAACGTACTACGGCATTGAATACCCGACATAAAAAAACGTGTTTCCGCGGTGTAAAAGTGGCTTTTCTGCGCACCGACAGATATTCCTACTGGGTGCGGAAGACTTCAATGTGTACCATTTTGCAAACTCTCTTCAATCGATATGGAGGCCACTGTATTTGCACCACTAACTGTTGACATAAAAAAGTGGGTTTTCCCGCGCGTGTGTTACAAGAGCGTGCTTGACCTCCCGGTTATATCAACATAGCTGTTAAATCAAATCGATAAGGTGCATCTATGAATTGAAAAAACATTAGTTTTGGAGGGGGAGAGTGGTTACTACCCCCCCCCCCCGACAAACATCGGCGTACGACCCAGGTGGGCAGGGAACAACTACCCTCACAAAGTTAGGAAAAAGAGTGGCGGGGAGAGGGGGGGGGGGGTCGGGCACAAGAGAAGAAGAAAAAGAGGACAGAGAAATCAAACAAAAATGCTTTTTACCAAATTAGAACTTGGTACTAGTGTTATTTCTGTGAAATTATTCGGGCAAATCAACACCCCCCCCCCCGTAACCCAAGAGTTCTCTTCATTTTCACTCGGAGTTTTTAGAGTGTGGCATTAATAGAGCTTATTAGGCCGATACATATACAACCGATGTGAGGATTTTAACTTAGAAATCTAAAACTTCTCCCTATGCAAAATGTTATTTTCATCTCTCCCCTTAACCCCAAAGAGTTATGGGGTCATTTTGAAACAGAGTTGTGAGAGTGTAGCATCATAGCTTATTAGGCCAATACATAAACAACAAATGTGAGGATTTCAACTTAAAACTAAAAAAAACTTCTCCCTTCAGAAGGTTTTTTTCAAACGCCAAAAGTCTTGCAACCCACCCCTTCAAGGGCCCAATTTCATGGAACTGCTTAAGCACAAAAAGTAGCTAAGCACAACAAAATTATGCTTAGCAGAATAAGGTTACCGGCAAAACTACCATGTCACGTGTACACTTTGTGTCTGGTATCCTGCTCCTTTCTGCTGGCAGACAATTGTTGAGCAATATTTTTTTTGCTTAAACAGCTCTATGACATTGGGCCCAGATTAGAAGTGACACTTTCAATATTCTTTGAGTCAATGCCGACAGATCAAACCGCACTCATTATATTCTCAATCATAACTGATGTAAATGATGGAATTAATTTTGTTCTGTATAGTTTTTTTTTCAACGAGTATTGGGTCACAAAAACTGGTTTAAACAACCCCTTGTTTGTACACGCACCATCTACGATGGAGGAAAATGTGGCGATGTGATGTATTCATTTTTAACACAAAGTGACATCAAATAATTAAAGCCTAATGAATGTCGGCCTAATTAAAATTAATAGTAATTGACTTCCTCAAGAGTTAGCATCTGGCCCAAGTTTGTTCATCATTTGAAAGCTCTTCTCCAGATTTTTGTTATTCAATTTGAAAAAGAAAATCTAATTTACTTTTATTTTTTGGAACAGGTTGGCGATAGGCCTAAAGGAAGCTTTGAAACCCCAAAGGAAACGTTCATGGGGTAAGTTTGATTGTTTCTTTGAAAACTTGGGAATAAAAACAGTTTCCTGTAAATAAATAAATTATAATATTACGAGCACATTTTATGAAGCGAATTTCCCTTTGCGTGGATACAGGGAGGAAAAGTACAATGGCAGAACATAATAATATTGCGAGATATTTATAGATTTTTCTGAATTTTGAAGTCGCGTTAGAGTTTTAACGATTGCAACTTCATCGACTGCTTTTTTCCCTTTTTTGTTTGTTGTTTGTACGTTTTGTCCCACTGCAACGGTTGATTGCCCAACTGTCTTTTTACTACTTGAAGTTATTTGGTGACAAAAAAAGTTACATGTTGTTATTCCGTAATCATACATGCCTCCCTTATGCTGTTTCATTCAGTTGTCTTTGTGTACTTGAAAATTGGAAACACAAAATGCGTTCGGAAAGGATTTGTATAATGGTTCTTTTGTGGTTTTCTTCGTTTTTCTGTTTGCCTTTTTTCTCTTCAAACAGTAAAATGTACATGTACAACTTGTCTGGTAACATATACTTGGTTCTTTTAAAGGAACATTACAGAGTTGGTTTTTGCTAACAAAACAGTTGCTGGCAGTGTAAGCACTTTATGTAATCCACCATATACATAAACTGACAAACCTGTAGAAGTTTGAGATCGATCGGCCATCTGGGTCACGAGAAAATAGTGAAAAACCGATTACACATTTGCATGAAATCATACAGATTCAACAAATGAATAAAACGCTCACTGAGCGATAAACTCCAATCGGAAAATTAGTTTATTCATTTCTCATCAAATGTGGCATTTCAGACAGAAATATTTCAAGGGATGTTTTCTACTATCATCATCATTAGACCGTGTAAATGTTGTGTAAATCTGTGATAAAAAGTATGTTTTACAAGTTTTTTTCTTACCAATTCTGTAATGTTCCTTTAAATGAAACTCAATGCATTTATTGTGAAGTGCCCTGAAGCGCTGTCTGTTTTTTTTTCAAACTCTAGAACACCCGGGTACCGTGGGGCCTGACCCACTTCTGGGTCAGTATAACCCGGAATCTTGTCAAAATGACCCCAGCAATGGTTTAAATTATACGCACAATCCAAGTCAGACAAACAAATCCGGATCAGCCTGATATCGGCCCCCTGTGGGTTCCGGACTTCGAGTCAATTGCTGACCCTGGTGTTGTTTTAAACAGTGCAGCGGTATATAACCACGAGTCAATTGCTGACCCTGGTGTTGTTAAACAGTGCAGCGGTGTATTACCACGAGTCAATTGCTGACCCTGGAGTTGTTTTAAACAGTGCAGCGGTATATTACCACGGGTTAATTGCTGACCCTGGTGTTGTTAAACAGTGCAGCGGTGTATTACCACGAGTCAATTGCTGACCCTGGAGTTGTTTTAAACAGTGCAGCGGTATATTACCACGAGTCAATTGCTGACCCTGGAGTTGTTTTAAACAGTGCAGCGGTATATTACCACGGGTTAATTGCTGACCCTGGTGTTGTTAAACAGTGCAGCGGTGTATTACCACGAGTCAATTGCTGACCCTGGAGTTGTTTTAAACAGTGCAGCGGTATATTACCACGAGTCAATTGCTGACCCTGGAGTTGTTTTAAACAGTGCAGCGGTATATAACCACGAGTCAATTGCTGACCCTGGTGTTGTTAAACAGTGCAGCGGTGTATTACCACGAGTCAATTGCTGACCCTGGAGTTGTTTTAAACAGTGCAGCGGTATATTACCACGAGTCAATTGCTGACCCTGGAGTTGTTAAACAGTGCAGCGGTATATTACCACGAGTCAATTGCTGACCCTGGAGTTGTTAAACAGTGCAGCGGTGTATTACCACGAGTCAATTGCTGACCCTGGAGTTGTTAAACAGTGCAGCGGTGTATTGCCACGAGTCAATTGCTGACCATGGAGTTGTTAAACAGTGCAGCGGTGTATTACCACCAGGTTGTTGTATTCAATTATTTCATTACATCGAATTCTCCTAGATTATTTGTGGATGACTGTGCGCCATGATTATACAACCCATTCGATCGCATTAACCAGAAGGTCGTCATTATAGATTGTAAAGGAATCCAAAACCAAATTAAATAGTATAGTCTCCTCCTCTGTCCTGAAGTCAGCCCTGAAGGCAGGAGGTCTAGCTTACATCTATATCTGAAGGATACTTCAAGGATATTGTAATGAGTTGTAGTCAGAGTGGAGTGGAGGCTACAGTTACCACAAACCCGAGGTCAATTAAAAAATATAAAAAAAGTGAAAATGCTTTTAATAAAAGTCATTAATAAGAACCGTTTTATAGACTTGCCGGTCTCGACTAAAGTAGGCTATATCAGCGGCAGTAGTGGTTGGAAATTATTTTTTGAAAAACTTATAGGTATTTCTCGGTGGGACCTATCAAGTTACGTTAATCAAAAAAGAACTAATGATCCAGTGCATGCGACCCGCGTATAGGCCTCAGTCCCAGGTGCGGTTGACAAACATTTAGAATAGAGGAAAATGTTGTTGTTTTGAAAATCCAATTACTCTTTATTTACTATTTAAGGATATAACCTTGCATTGGTCGTTCGGGTAATCGTAATTTAAAGCACCGTACTTAAAGGAACATTGCAGAATTGGTTTTTGCTAACAAAACAGTTGCTGGCAGTGTAAGCACTTTATGTAATCCACCATATACATAAACTGACAAACCTGTAGAAGTTTGAGATCGATCGGCCATCTGGGTCACGAGAAAATAGTGAAAACCCGATTGCACACTTGCACGAAATATCATATAGATCCAACAAATGAATAAAACGCTCACTGAGCGATACACTCCAATCGGAAAATTAGTTTATTCATTTCTAATCAAATACGGAATTTCAGACAGAAATATTTCAAGGGATGTTTTCTACTATCATCATCATTAGACCGTGTAAGTTGATGTAAATCTGTGATCAAAAAGCATATTTTACAAGTTTTTTCCTTACCAATTCTGTAATGTTCCTTTAAATCATGTCGATGGCTTGCTGGATGGCGTGTCTTCGTGTAAGTTGGGAGTTGAATGCCATCTTTTTCCCCCTTTTGTTTCTTTTTTGAACAGTTACATTTTAATACTAGCTTTCCCTATCCATGCCTGAGCTGTCGAACCTCCCAGCATCACCCAAATTTAAATGTTGACCGAAACTACTTATTAAAAGCTTGGTTAATTCCCTCGGTCTTCTTCTTGTCGATAGCCCCGCGGCTCGTCAACATCGAGACGCGGTTAATTTTTGATATCATTTTCCGGGCGAAGTGGCAAAAAAAAAAAAAACACATAGTTCAGTGGAAGATGAATTTTTGAGTTTACTCTCTGTGGAATTCTGTCCGACAAACAGAGAATGGAAAACGGATCTTCGGCTGACTGTGAACGATTTTAATAATCTGTTAAAGGCACTGGACACATTTGGTAGTTGTCAAAAACCAGCAATCTAACTTGGTGTATCCCATCATATATATGCATAAAATAACAAGTCTGTGAAAATTTGGACTCAATTGGTCATCGCAGTTGCAAGAAAATAATGAAAGAAAAAACACCCTCGTTGCACAAATTTGTGTGCTTTCAGGTGCATAATAAAAGGCTTCGCTGAAGTCTTTTAATTATTTGAGTGAGAAATTACCTCTTTCTGAAAAACTACATTACTTCAGAGGGAGCCGTTTCTCACAATGTTTTATACTATCAACAGCTCTCCATTGGTTGTTACTAGGTAAGTTTTTATGCTAACATTTTTTTGAGTAATTACCAATAGCGTCCAGTGCCTTTAAGCTGATTTGAAAAAAAAATGTGTAATTCAACATAATAACGATTGCTTTGCTTCTTGATTTTGATAAGGGAATATAAACTTTAAAACTGGTGAGAGAAAATTTGTAATGATTTTTTTTCTGAACATATGATTGATGTTGTTTGTTTGAAAATATTAATGTTTGAGAATCACGCGGTCCTTATTTTGGGAATGTAAATATGAGATATACTGCCCTCTATTGATTAAAACGAGAAACGTTCAATTATAGTTAGGCCTACTCTCTGTTGTTGACCGGTTATTAATCTGGAATGTACAAAGAAACTCTGCGCAGATCTTGACACCGATATTCTTGATCATCACAGTGTAAATGTAAAATAAAACCCACTGCCATAAATATTCCAAAGCAGCTTTAATTACAAAACAAGAAGACGGTTCATGAATTCTGGCTATTTTCGTGCGAGACCGGCCAGATGATTTCGATTATTCCCGAGCCTAAAACAAAAACAATATCGAGTGGCGACTCTCTGCAGTATTTACGTATAGCGATACACTCGGACTGAAAATTGCACCACGCCATAAGACAGCATCTCGTGGCCGTGCCCTAGCCACGATTAACCCCCGGACACAGCCCGACAGTTCACGGTCACCTAACACCTCGTCAACCTTCGAGGTGTGGGGTGGAATAGCATTTCCATATGAATTATTTTCCTTGTCTTTCCCGAGTCGATACTTCTGACAGCGTACAGGCGTGATTCTACTCGCTGCTCCCCTGTCACCACTTTCCAAAAAAAAAAGTGAACGCACAAAATAAGAAAATAAGGCTCGGCCAAAAGAATTTGACACGTACGGATTTCGCATCAGTTTGTGCGATGGCCTTCCGGCAAAACGGGGGTCAGTCGACGGGAGAAATTGACACCCTGTCAGTTCGGCGTGAGTCAATTCCGTACGCGGCTTCATCGTCACTTCATAAGTGAGTCTTATGTGTATGTGTTATGCTTTTATGAATTTATCTGCGTATAGATTGAAAGCACCGTCGCCCTCAGCCGTATGGGCATTTATATTACGGCCCCGTGCAAATTGCATCTGCGAGCGTGCACCAGCCGCGGTTTATACTCGAACTGGTCGGGATGCGATCGAATTTGATTGAAACCAAATTGTAAACAGTGTACGCTGCTTGTGTTGAGGTGTATTAACTTTAGAGTGGATTGGAGTTCAGAAATAGTAATGGCTGTGGGGTGACGAAAATAGAAGTGAAGATGGGGAAAAGTAGGTATGGATTAATAGGTGAAGATGAAATATACATGGTGAAGATGAAATAGTAGATTTAGGTAATGGTGAATATGTAAATAATAAGTATGGTGAAGATGAAATAGTAGTCATGGATGAAGATGAAATAGTAGTTATGGTGAATATGAAATAGTAGTCATGGTGAAGTTGAAATAGTAGTTATGGTTTAAGATGAAATAGAAGTTATGGTGAAGATGAATTAGTAGTCACGGTGGATACGAAATAGTAGTTATGGTGAAGATGAAATAGTTGTCATGGTGAAGATGAAATAGTAGTCAAGGTGAAGATAAAATAGCAGTCATGGTGAAGATGTAATACTATTCACGGTGAAGATGAAGCTGATTGAATTAGTTGCCATGGTGAAGATGAAATAGTAGTTTTGTTGGAGATGAAATAGTAGTTATGGTAAAGATGAAATAGTAGCTATTGTGAAGATGAAATAGTAGTCATGATGAAGATGTAATAGTATTCACGGTGGAGATGAAATAGTAGTTACGGTGAAGATGATTGAAATAGTTGTCATGGTTAAGATGAAATAGGCCTTTTTTGTTGGGAGATGAAATAGTAGTTATGGTGACGATTTGTTTCTACACACACGTTCGCTCTTCCATTAAGTTCAACAGTTTTTTGGGGGGTAATGGGCAGTATATTCAAAACAAGTGAGTAGGCTCACGTGTACTTATACACCCTCTGCCCATCCCTTCCCCCTCCCCACCCCCCAGCAAACGAACTAACCACAAAACAGTCATGAATGTCATACGTAACAGAGTGGGGTTTTGAATTAATACCATGATATGCCAGTATTGTGAACACATCGGAAAGAGTGTCCGCTGTCATACTCGAGATCATGCGCAACAGTTTACCTAGCGGGTGCTATTTTAACTCAACTGCCTCTTTGTTTATTGTAAAACAATACGTTAGTCAACTTTACTCAACAGTAAATATTACAGTGTTTTATAAAAAGTATTAGAGATGCTAAAAAAAACTGGTTTGAGAATTGGATCTTCCACGGTGTCCCCCGTATTTGACTGCTCCATGTGGTGATGTCATACTGCTCGGCGGTTGGCTTTGTGATTGAGTACCATTGTTGCTGTACGGGAAATTGATTTACCTTGAACCTATACCACGAATCTGCGTGACTAAAGTGATTCCCTTGAAAGCTAAATAATGACAATTGTAACCGTAGCATTGTGTCGAATGGCGCTTAGGGAAATACAATGTAGTAAGCAACTGGGCTTTGTTGTGTGGGTTCAATAAACCACGTGGGTGCACATTCACGAACAGGTGTGCGTTGCCAACAGTGACAACCTGACATTGGTGCTCGATGTGGGCCATGGTGTACCCCCCCCCCCCCATTGTGTCTTCATTGAGTGCTTAGAACCTCAATAATTCTGAAGAGGATTTTAGGCGGGTACTTCTGTACAAAAGGAAAAATACCCTATGACCCAACCTCGTCCCCAGGGTGTGTCGAGCAGTACGAGGTTGACCGCTCTCTCACCCTGGTATTGGATCATTTTCATATCCAAAAAATTTGGATACGTATGCAAATTAGATTAGTCTGGCTGCTTTTCAAAATTCACATCTTCGTCATGGTCTCGTGGTCCGTTACCAGATTTAATAGCATTTGTACATTTGTTGCCGGCCGGCTGTTTTGACAAAGGTTACCATTTTGGTTTTGTCCAATCACGGTCCGAGTAAGGAGTTTCCCTCCCAGGGTTTACTATTGTCAACATGGTTGTAAATAAAGTAAACCATGGGGACGAGGTTGCCTCTGCCCCATATCGGGCGTGGTATAAACCTGGGTGGTCATGTTCACCGTGCTCAAGAGTGTTGGGTATCGGAAGGTGGGTTCGGTGCCCGATCTTGGCACTTGTGTCCTCTTGAGTATAAGACAGTTGACACTATATAAACTGCTTCATCCTTGGGATGAGACCCATGTGTTGTGTAATACACGTCAAGCGAACACACTAACTCGTTAAGAGAAAGAGGTTGCGCCGCATCACTTTGTAAACCGCTTCCAAGATGCTGTATGAATGGGGTGTCATCATTAAACCATTATGCCTAGCTCTTCATACGTGTTTGGTACAACTGTTGTACCGTTGAAGTACTTGGTTGGGACTGCATTAGGTTTGGGGCTGCATTTACGTATTGGGTTGGGGGGGGGGGCTCCCCTTGGGTCTCGGGCTTACATTTAGGTGCCGCTCTGACGTCATTAAGTACGGACGTCATTATGAAGTATAGAACCTCCAATTGGGCAAAGAGCAGGAGAATATTTGCAGTATATTTGTGTGTCGCTCGCTTTTAAACTGGTCGTTAATATTGGGGTCACAGAAGAAGAAAAAGTAGTGTTGTCTATCCGTTTTAAATCTTTGCATTTTTTCTTCTTCTCAAATTGTTATTATATAAGAGAACAATACATTCGTCTCGAGTATACTGTTGTTGTTGTTTTTCTCTCTCTGTTCTTTGTATAATGTTATACATCAGAATAAGGGAACAAATTATCATAAATTCGTCATGCCATTGCCAATGCAGTAGTATTTATTCTACAGACCTCTCTATTGCGCAGCTTGGAATGATTGTTATGTTCATTTCCAGTTGTGCTTCTGCCTGAATAATTCATAAAAGCCAACAGAGAGTACAATGAGTCTATGCAGCCTCTCTGTATTATACACATTGCATATAGCCAGTCGGGCATGCACAACTGGAACCAGGCTTTTGTCAGCAGAAAGTGACGAAAACCAAAAGAAAAGGATAAATTAAACTTGTTTTGTATTTATTCGTATCTATGGTTCCGCCCAGAGTCAATGTTGAACGTCACTGACCTGATCAGTGAGTTCATGTTCTTATTTGGAAAACAGTTGTGAATGGCCTAATACACATTGCATACAGCCAGTCGGGCGTGCACAACTAGAACCAGGCTTTTGTCAGCAGAAAGTGACACTCGCCAAAAAAGGAGAAATTCCTCTTGTTTGTATTTATTCGCATCATTATAGATCCGCCCAGAGTCATGTTGAACGTCGCTGACCTGATCAGTGAGTTCATGTTCTTATTTGGAAAACAGTTGTGAATGGCCTAATACACATTGCATACAGCCAGTCGGGCGTGCACAACTAGAACCAGGCTTTTGTCAGCAGAAAGTGACACTCGCCAAAAAAGGAGAAATTCCTCTTGTTTGTATTTATTCGCATCATTATAGATCCGCCCAGAGTCATGTTGAACGTCGCTGACCTGATCAGTGAGTTCATGTTCTTATTTGGAAAACACTTGTGAAATTTCCGAGTAGGGGAATTACCTTCACATGCGGTGGATATCACAAGTTGCAAATAGCCCCCTAAGAACAAATTTCCTGAAACGCGCAAAAAAGTGCACTTGCAACTAAACAGATTTGCACGAGCAGCCATTTTCGCCATGTTTCCTATTTTGCGCAGGACATTTTGAATAGTGTTTCTCGTTATACCAAAAAGGGGACAGACTGTTTTACCCTCTAAAGCCTCGTTTTGGTTTCACTGATTTGAATTGGTGACGTGAGAAAAAGCAGGAGGCCACCCCCATATGGTCAGGATTTGTATAGTTAGACTTGCCCAATGTGTGGAAGCTATAAAAGGTGGGCGTGTCCCAACTCTATATAGAAGGGGACCGTATCAACCGTAGTTTCGGCGTAACATACGTTTAGACAAAACCAAAGGGTGTGGCTCCAAAATAATGTCGTTATCATCGATGTAGTTAATAATCGATACTGCGATCACAAGTTTATCTATATGGGCGGCACAGCTATATCCGAAGAAACGAATAACGGGGACATCGTCTCGGTAAATCGATACCAATGTCATGGTTCACTGTGGTATTGGAACAGCTGTAGCACTCCACTTGTGTACAGTTCTTTACATTTATCTACTTTCCATTGTATCAATATTTCTTCAAGTGTCCAGTATATTTTATGCTGAGTGTTGGAACGTCATATGGCGCAGTCAATTCGAACAAACGTTCCAGTTGCTGCTCAACCTTAAATGTTCAACTTGAGCGGTACATGTACAGTATTTAAGAACCATACTATAGATTCATTGTATAATAGAACCATACGTTAGATTTTAAAGGAATTAAATGGTTCCTCTTAAAGACACTGGACACCTTTGGTAAATGTCAAAGACCAGTCCTTTGAAAATTTGAACTCAATTGGTCGTCGAAGTTGCGAGATAATAATGGAAGAAAAAACACCCTTGTCACACGAAGTTGTGTGCTTTCAGATTGATTTCGAGACCTCACGCGTGAGGTCTCAAAATCAATTCAAATATTTTACTGAGAAACTACTTCTTTCTAAAAAACTACGTTACTTCAGGGGGAGCCGTTTCTCACAATGTTTTATACTATCAACAGCTCTCCATTGCTCGTTACCGAGTAAGTTTTTATGCTAACAACTATTTTGAGTAATTACCAATAGTGTCCAGTGCCTTTAAGACGAAGAACATTGGTATAAAAATCTTTCTGGCCTTGGTCGTTCTGAGATATACCTTTCCAAATAGTATACTGTAATCTCCGAGACATTCGCATTTTAATCAGTTATTCCTACACATGGGTGATGGCCAGACGGTATCGACGAAATATTTCCCCCGAAATATGATAGCACTTGCTTCAATGATTTTTCCTTCACCTTGAGGAATGAAATGTATACTCTTCCCAAACTCCAGCGGTGTAACATCACCCCTCCGTGAAAAAAGAAACAGGGGTATCATGTAACAAACTGCAGCATTTTCTAAGATAATTTGTGATTAAGTTCCCGAGAAAAAAGATGTACATCAACTGTACGTTCGAAAAAAAGATGTACATCAACTGTACGTTCGAAAAACGTATGTTTTTGAAAAGGGGTCGCAACACATTTAAAACTTTGCATGGACAGATGTTGTTTTAAGTATTTTAGTTTGTTTGTCATACAAAACAACAGCAAATATAATACGAAGAACAGGAACAGATGGGTTACAAAAAAGACAAGCAACTCACAACGACAGTAACTTAACTAATATTTGTGGAGCGAAACCCCGGTTTCCTTCAGGCGTCTCGCCCCCAGGCTGTTCAAATCTCGATATTATATTTTAATAGCAAACTGTAATAAAAATAAACAACAACTGAAATGCGTCGATTAAAAACCCTCAAGCGAGCGATCTGTTTTGGTCGCATTGCATCGTGATACGTTGCCAGGACATGGGTTAAGAAGGCTTGCTGTGCATTTTTTTCAACGATTTTATTCTATTTTATCGAAGTGTGTTGTTTACATGTCCAGGTATTGCCAGGATTATTTTCAGCTTATTTGTTCCGTGCTTAATCAATTAAGTTTTATAATTTAGTTTCAATTGTTATACCGATTTCGTACACAAAGGGTGTTGGCAGAGTTTTGTCCCGCCCCTTTCGAACCCAATCACCGTCCCATGTTGGTTGACACTCCCCTCTACTAGGGCGTGTGGCATGGTCCAGCTTAGGATAAAATGTCATGTATGAGCTGACTGGTATGTACGATGTGGTTAAGACAGTGGAAATATTACAATTTTGTCAGCATGTACTGACGGCGGCCTTCACAACAGGGTTTTATAATGTGATTTTAAAAAGTACCGTGCCACAAACTTAGGGGTAGAATTTCAGGGTTTTATAATGGACAAACGCAATGCTCGGGGGAAAAACGCCTTATAATAACAAAAACGACCACTTTTTGTAGTATTTTAGAGCACCAGTAACAAACTAAAATATCTCTATTTTAATACAAAAATAAATAAGTTGAATTTTTAATGAAGTGAAAACCTAATGAGATAAAAACCTTCTACCCAAATGTGGGAACAATAATGAAGTGCGCAATACTAAAGTGCAAATGAGTATGATTTTACAAAGTTAGAAGCTAGCATTCCTACGGTGGCTTGTATTCGCCAATTCCTGAATTAGGTAATTCGCCGTACTACTACGGTATATCGCCGTACTGTTACGTTAATCGCCGTACTATTACGGAATATCGCCGTACTATTACGGTATATCGCCGTACTATTGCGGTAATCGACGTGCTAATGCGGCAATCGCCGTTCTGTTGCGTTTATCGCCATTATTGCGTTGTATCGCTGTGCTGGTGCGTTATGTCGCAGTATTTATCAGGTTATATCGTCATTTTGTGCCTTATATCGCCTTACTATTGCGTGATATCACGGACCAATATGTTAAACGCTGTACTATTGCGTTGTATCGCCGTGCTGGTGCGTTATATAGCCATATTTTATCGCGTTATATCGGACACTTTTATATTTAAAAGAATAAAAATAGAAACATTCAAAATGCTTTTGCAAACTCTCGAGTTGTACGTACGAGTAAACTGTAGATTTTTTAACAGCGCCACACCTGTGTACCATGTAATCATGCCTGAAGGTTATCGTTTTAAATTAATGCTTTCACTTAAGGTGATATGACAGTCTGATTATTTATTGACAAGATTTGAAATTATGTTGTTAACAATGCATTGCCCTCCCGTACCAGCATGCAGTATTATACGTGACCATCTGAGCAGAGTCCAATGTATACTACCGTTGAAGGTAAAATAACGGATGCCTGATTGTGCTATGGGGGAGGGATCGCAAATACACGACTGGACTCGGCTCCAATTCGGGGTCACGCTGTGAAAACAGCCAGAAACGGATTGTTCTGTACGGAACTTTCTGCTCATACGTTTCGATTATTTTGATTACGGCAATTGAAATATACATTTAAAAAACGGGAGGGGGGTCTTCAAATGTTGCTTCCTCGTGCCTTCCTTTTCTGGTATAAACTTTATAATCTGTGAGCTCTCAGATTGCAACTTATCAATGTTGTTATCGATAGATACCAACCTTTTATACTTTTTTCTTTAATCAGCTACGCTTTAGATAATAAATTTTTCAATATCGAAACTATACTGTGTTTTCCCATTGTGCCCCGTGGCGATCATCGGATGATTTTAATGACTCTACGAGAGAGAAAAAAACTGCTCGCGAAAAAAACATAAACACCATCATGATTATTAAGTCATTATTCAAAGCAATTAATAGTTTTCCTAAAAATGTGAAAGCGACAGTGAAATTCGATATCATGCATCACTGCCGAATAATTGCGAAAAACCTCGGAGTGTATAAAATAAACAAAATGATAAGTACCTTTTCCATTCTCAGCTCGACAGTATTATTACGACTGTGGGAGCGTATCATTGGGTGGTATTTTTCTAACATTCCTACAGGTGTATAATTACTCATCATCCACAGGTACTTATGAAGAGTTAATTCGAACAGAATATCGTGGTGTTTGTTTTTTTGCACGAGGAATCGGTGAGTTAGGCAATGTAGTACAAACTCGACTCTTCTCTCTCTCGAGAACGTTATTAGCGTTTTTGGCGTGGCATTTGGTAATTATTTGCAGTAGTTTCCGTTTGAAGTCGCGTCCCCTTATGGTGATCCCCTTACGATGACTGACGCTTCTGGTTGTATCGTCAACTGGATGTGATTCCATGGCTATACGGCAGCAAATGGTTGTAAGGCCTCTGATTGCACCCCCCCCCCCCCGTGGAACAGAGATCGACGAAATAGGGAGACAGCCAACATAGGGTTAGATAGATAGCTCAGTTGGTAGCACCGAAACGTTAAGCTCAGAGGTCCTAGGTTCAAATCCCGTTCTGGTCAATTTTTCTTAAACTCAACCCCAACATATTGTTTTCTAATACAACGCCACAAGTTCATACCAGGTTTTTTTGCTTCATAATAATTTGCATAATTGAAATGGTTGATCTTCCACATGTATATATAGCAAAAGTTAAATTGACAGGGGGATTTGGCTACGCAGTTGTCTATATGTAAATGCCCTGATTTGTGTTTAAGGCCACATAGATTAAACGACTAGCTACAGAGCAAGGCCTTCACTATTTTGTTTGTCTGTTTCTCGGCTGCGGTGAATTGCACTGTTTGTAACAGCCATCGTCTGGATGATCTGGTCAAAGTTATATATGTGCTAATTTGTGTGGGTCTGTCCATATTTTTCAAGGTTGTTTGATCGTGGCTGTAGCAATCGCTATAATGTCACGTCTCTTGTGTCCAACACGCAATCATGACTTATGAGTAGCATTGCATCAAGCAGTAGCCAGAACCAATTCCCCCCTCCCCCCACCGCCGCGCGCAGCGGTCATGCCATCTTGATTTGAATTGGTAAAAAAGAAGAAGAAGAAGAACGTGGCCGTGTATTATGGCGAACATAAAGGTCATTTCGTTCACGAGGGAACCCCTTTTGTCTTGACTCACGTCATCACCGGTTGTTGTAAAGAAACGTTCATTATTTTCTGTGGAAGATGAACAATGTTTGTTGCTCATGGAATCATGTCCTTTGCCAATTCGTAAAAGTGTCCACACTATAACTTAAGCCTATATTTTAGTTATCCTCATAAAAGTTGCTGTAACTTTCCCCCTTAATCTGTAGAAATAACTGTTTAAGGGCAGGATGTGCTTTTGGTAATTTTGTCAAGGCCTTGTATCCTCAATTGGTGTATCCCAACATAAAATGACACACTTGTGAAAGTGTGGGCTCAATTGGTCATCGAAGCTGCAAGAAAAGAATGAAAGAAAAGCTGTTCTCGTTTTGCATTCGGTAAAAGAAAAACACAACATGGCCGTGTACGGTGAAAAAATAAAGGTCACTTTGTTCGCCAGTGATCTTCTTTGCGTTTGTTACACGTCATCACTGGCTTCTGTATCAGACATTCTCGTTTTATTTCCGAAAAGCAACCCGCAGCATAATCCAGTCCCCATGCTTTAGTTAGACTATGTAACCATTTTAACCAATCAAGTTTTTGTCTCTTGTTTAAAAAAATCAGCTAAGTTTGATGGATTTTCTATGTGATTTTCAAGGCGATTTTAGACGATCTTGTATCGTTGGAATTTGAAAGAGCAAAATTCATTCCAATCCTCAATTCTTTCGTACCGCATACCAACTTTACACGTTATTTTGATTGAAAACAACGAAAATCTGTTTCTGTTTTGTCAGAGATTTGAGCCGAAGTAGGCTGGCGCAGATTCAGGGGGGAATGGGGTCCCTCAGAGGGTCCAAAGCCATCCCTGCTCTGGACGACATTGTAAAACTATCCTTTTGTAAACTTGAAACTCGCGCGTTTACACAATAAGAGCCCCGTGGCCGATTTCACAAAGAGATAAGACTAGTCTTATCTGAAGTTAGGACCAGTAACTGGTCTTAACTTAAGACTAATCCTATCTCTTAGCATTGCCTAGGACTAGTCCTAAGTTGGGAAGAGTTTTGTGAAATCGACCCCCATCTCGCCAGATTGCGTCGTACGCATAACCATCAAGGCGTTCCAGTTACCCTTGTTCGGGGTTCGGGGTTTTTTCGGTTGTTTTTTTCGGACTCTCTTCTTTAGTAAAATTCTTGTATTCTCGCCTGCATACCTATACTATCTGTGATTTGACAAATCGAAATATATACAACCCAAACATTTGGGACATGTTCTTCCAGGGACGTATGGCAGTATTATCACCCAACGGAAAGCTGGTACTTATAATACAATATTAATATGTGAGATGAAGCAGTCTCAGTACAACTCAGTCTTTCAGTAATTATAGTAGTCCCATTGTTCTTGCACAGGACAATGGTGCCAATTGTGTGTGGGTCTGGGGATTCCAGTCCTTACACCTTATCATTCCACAGCAATGACAGGGAGTACCGGACACGGTCAAGCAGGCCCAAATATGGGGCAACTTATCCTTCCTCATTTGTTTTAAATGCAACCCTCTTTCTTAAAACCATCCACACATATTCTTGTATTGTTTAATTATTCAAATGTGTTCTTAATGATCTTAAAACACTTCCTAATACGGTTATACTTGCTGCAACAAGTAGTCTTGGGTTTTTACAATAAATACCGTGTTTAAGTCAGAGAGTAGGCAGTGAGAGCCTCCGTCTTCAGAGAGCAAAATAAACGTATCGACTACCTGCAACCGTGTGTTACTGTGTGCCTCGGTTTGGCGTATAATCAAGCTGGTTATAGTATTTCTACTCAGGATTCAACTGATTAAAAAAGTACAGCTTTCAATTAAAAAACTCGCAAATTGATGCACCGTTATTAAAGCTTACAGAATTACAAATTACAGAATTGGTAAGAAAAAACTTGTAAAAAAATATATACTTTTTGATCAGAGATTTACATAAAACTTACACGGTCTAATGACGATGATAGTAGCAAACATCCCTTGAAATATTTCTGTCTGAAATGCCATATTTGATGAGAAATGAATGAACGAATTTTCCGATTGGAGTTTATCGCTCAGTGAGCGTTTTATTCATTTGTTGAATCTATATGATTTCATGCAAATGTGTAATCGGTTTTTCACTATTTTCTCGTGACCCAGATGGCCGATCGATCTCAAACTTCTACAGGTTTGTCAGTTTATGTATATGGTGGATTACATAAAGTGCTTACACTGCCAGCAACTGTTTTGTTAGCAAAAACCAATGCTGTGATGTTCCTTTTAACTAATGTTATACGAACAATAGTGCACTTTCGAGTATTCTATGTTCGCCGAACGTTTTAAAATGTTTACCGCCCACCAGTGATCCATATGGGTTAACAGCATTGCAAATTTATATTACAATCATGTACACAATAAACGAGCACATCGACCTTAAATCGCCATACGGTAGTAGTAGTAGGATTATTACTACTGGGAACTGACCAAATAAACAGGGCTCGCCGAAAAAAATTACCATTCGGGTCCTTAAGCCCATATTCGGTTATCTTGAAATCTCCCTCCGCGCTCTTGTTAAGGGAAAAAAGTGGGTTAAGTGATAACAATATTATGACATTCTCTGTCTCTGATGCAGTGTGAGTGCACGGGGGGCTAAGGCTGCGGTAGATTTGAACTGAAGTGCACCCCCCCCCCTCCGTGTAAGCCAACACGGTCTTGGGGAGAGGTACTGATGATGGCCGGCACTCGAATCGGGGAGCTGCTTACGTTACAACACTAAGGGCATTTACCGCGATTTATTGATTTAATTTTTTTTTTTTTTTGGGGGGGGGTGGATCGTGTGTGATTTTGGGTCAGAAAAGATGAAGAAAAAAAACCTAATACCTATGTTCCAGCGCGGGAAGTGGGATTATGTGACCGGCTAAACACTTACAAGGGTATTAGTTTGATTTTACCTTCCTGGAATTACGGGGGACAGATTGGGGGGTAAAAAATGCCGATAAAAACGAAAACAGATTCTGTAGTGGAGGGTTTGTTGGAAATTATGCCGGTAATTTGATCGAGATGATTGGGGGGGGGGAGATGAATTAAAACCACGTTAATGGTAGTTTCTCTCTGTACTCAAGTTGATCGGCTCTGCTGTAGACTGCGCAAGTCTCGCGCGTATTCGAACTTCTCGCGCGTATTCGACCGAGTCACAGCCGCATCATGTGCGCGATTCTTTTATTTTCTTTTCTCAAAATGCTTTAGTTTAAAGTAGTTCATGGATATAAAAAATCATTGTTGGGAAAGTAAATTGGAGGGCCTACCATGAAATACATGACATAAATAAGTTTTAAACAAAATCAACAAGAAGCCCTCCCCCCAACAAAACAACAACAACAAAAATAAGACAATAAAACTAAAATTAGACTTGACCTCCGTTTCCGCTTATACTTGTAAACAATTATGAGTTTTGCCCAACTGACGGTCATGTTACCATTAAACCTATAATTGTCGCACAATGATTCGGGCACGATCGTCTAATGGGGTTTCTAAATAATAACCAAATTATTTGTGTTTATGAAAAATTGAAATTGTACCGATAACAAATTGCCGTGGGAACTGTTATTTTCTTTAAACGTTGTATATAAATTGGATTTAAAAAAAAGAAGATTTGATTTTCATTAGAAAAAGTGTAGTGTCCGCTCGAGTCGTTTTCTCGTTTTCGGTACGCGCTAGACTTGCACAGTCTGCTACAATCGCAGGTGCTTGACCGCGGGGTGATCGACCATATGACATGTTTTTCCCCCATCAGTAAAATTAGCTGTAAATGTATCCACGATTCTTTGGTTTAGATTCCCACACCTTATAATGTGATAAGTACGGAGTGCATAACCCACGCATTTCTGGTGGGATTCGAACCCAAGACCTTTCGATTTGACAATCCACTCATAACAGCATTCGATTGCGCAGCAGTTTTTTTTTTGCTGGAATCTCTGTAGTTGCCCTTCTCTGCTAAATCGAATGCCGATTTCGCACGGCCAAAAAAAACAAACGCTTTATTAAGTTTAATGAATATACTGCCGTATAAATTCGCACGCCTTTTTCGTGAGATTGAATGACGTTTTCAACTGAAGAGGCAAAATCACATTAATACGGACGCATGAAAGTCAAATTAGGCTGTCGTTTTGCCAACACATAATTACCGAGAAACTTCTGTATTTTTCCGTGTATACTTCCATACTCGAGAGAAGAAATCGTGCATGAACTGCGTGCAAGGCCGCGTCAAACGACTTCGGCTTCGGCTGCTGGCTGCTGGCTGCTGCTGCCTGCGCTGCTGCCTGCTGCCTGATGCCTGCGCTGATGCCTGCTGCTGGCCCAATTTCATAGAGTTGCTTAAGCACAAAAAGCAGCTAAGCACAACAGAAAAAAGGTTACCAGCCAAACTACCATATCACATGTACAATTAGTGACTGGTATCCTGCCCGTTTCTGCTAAGCAGACAATTGTTAAGCAATATTTTCTGCTTAAGCAGCTCTATGAAATTGGGCCCTGCTGCCTGCTTGCTGTGCCTGC
The DNA here is from genome assembly GCA_032158295.1 of Pycnopodia helianthoides. Lineage (NCBI taxonomy): Eukaryota > Metazoa > Echinodermata > Asteroidea > Forcipulatida > Asteriidae > Pycnopodia > Pycnopodia helianthoides. The sequence goes on from CM063248.1 coordinate 19,169,557, forward strand.
TGGCTGCTGGCTGCGGGCTGCTGGCTGCATCAACACTGTTAGAGAATATGACTTTTCGGCGCCCTGACAGAGTCACTCCCAAGGCCAATAATTCTCCGGCCAATTGCGATGCAGGCGTTTGAGTAAACAATCGTGCCGCTACGGTGACCTTTACCTTTCACTTATTGAGAGCGAGAGAGAAAAAAAAAACTATAGCAAAAACCAATTTCAATCGAAATTCAGAGGTTGTTCCCATGTTTGAGTAATACTGGACGGTTGGGATGACTGTACTTTGCTGGAACGAACGTACCATTATTTCGTCTCACCTTGTTGACGTCGTTTAATACAAACTGACTTTAGGGACGTGTATGTACGTTCTACACTACCGATTGCTTTGAAGAGTAAATTTCATGCGAAGAAAGACAGGTTACGAAAGGAGCATTGTGTATTGATAACTGGAACGATTGTTATTTTGCATTGTTACTTTACATAAATAAAGTTTTGTGTTGTTCTCTGGTCGGGGTGTTGTCGTATTAACCATTATACGCTTCACTTGGGCCAGCGAGGCCGGGCTGGTCCACATTCGGTTTATTCGCTACGGTTCGATGCCGTTAAAAGGACGCGGCCAATCATTCGTTATGGCCAAAGACCAGAATCCACAATTCTTGTAACGGTGTATAACCCAACATTATGCGTGAAATAGCAAAACTGTGAAACTTGGTCATGCAGTCCAAGAATAGTGGGAAAACTCCGTCACTGTTTTAACTGTTGTCGTTGTTTTTGAACATCAGACTTGCGAGATGAAAATTAACTGATATACTCATTCTTAAAAACTATTATAACATTTCAGGAAAATTATTTCAGGGGAAGTTATTGACTATCCTTATACCATGTAGGTTACAAGTAAATTTGTGAACATTTATATTATTTAAACTAACAATATCAGTCACACCCTTTAAAGGTATGTCATAGATTGGTTTGAACGAAGTGTTGACTTATTGGCCAAATTATCATGAAATATACAGTGAAAGTCACATGTAGAAGTTTTGGCTGAGTATCATAACATTTCAGGAAAATTATTTCAAGGGAAAGTATTGACTATCCTTATACCATGTAGGTTACGTGTAAATTTATGAACATTTATATTATTTAAACCTTACCAATATCAGTCACACCCTTTAAATGTATGTCATAGATTGGTTTGAACGAAGTGCTGACTTATTGGCCAAATGATCATGAAAGATACAGTGAAAGTCACTAGTGGAAGTTTTGGCTAAGTACAGTGTGTCTACTTGTTGATGAAACAGAATAAACAAACTTGTCCCCGTATTTTCATCGAGGTTTTAACGCCAAATCCATCTGGTTTAGCGAGGTGACCGTGGGTCCCAACCGCATCCCTGGCCGCATCATTCACAAATGGACACGCTGGAAGTTTGAATGTCCAAAAAAAGTCGCCTCGAGGCGATCTTTTTGGAGAATCAAACCTGTCGAAACATACTTTTAGTCAACGGTGGTGAACCAACACTAATCAAAAGAGATTTTAACATGGTGTTACCGCAAACCTCAGAAACAACACTACTCAAAAGAAATTTTTAACACGGTGTTACCGCAAACCTCTCTTAGGATTGTTACTATACCATTACCATCTTTATAACAACTAGGCTTACGAAATGAAAATGACACACATTTTTTCCCCCAAGATCATTACCAAAGCCTGGCTCCACCTTTAAGGGAGTATTCTCTAATAAGAACCCTCAACAATAATGTAACCCACTATGCATTGTTTGATAAAGGATTAGAGCATTGATAATGCGTTCTGCAAACATTGTGTGCCGAACTGAGTCATCGGGCGTTCATACCTCTACAATTTCACCCCCACCCACAAGTTTTTACGGCACCATCGATTCCAGCGGATTTCAACTTTCTCCATAAATCAATTTTCGACGGGACTGGAATATTTATCAGCCTCTCGCGCTGCGTCCCTCAAAACCTCAGATTGTCCAAAATGTTCTGCTCAAGTGGTATACGCGTGCCTCACGAGGCGCTAATAGAGCTGTCACTTTGTGTGATATCGTCGCGGTGGAAAGTTGAGTAACGGCAAAACCGACAGCCGTATCAACTTCGGTATCGATTCGCGAGTATCGAATACATATTTGAGGTGGGCCCTAATGAAGCAATCCGATACGGGCAGACCGTTTGAGACGCGTGTATTACGTGAAACGCGATACCGCCATTCGCCAGTTCATAAAAGTGTCGGCACTTGCGCAAATATGCGTCAATTTCAGACGCAAGCCCACTGAAGGAAAAATAAAAAGGACATCGATCGCTTTACGAGAACATTTAATTTATAATGTTACGTACTTAACAAAATGATTATGTACTGTACGGGGAGATCGCGCTCGCTTGCTGTTTGTCGACACTGTATAGATATCAGAACGGTTATGTTAACTGTGGTGTATATAAACAGTTTTTATTTCAGACATGGCGATGATGAAGAGTGTCGATTAGTAATATGTCGACTTTTTTGTTCAGGGGAAATTTTGTCAAATGTGTTGTTCGACATACTGGTTGGAACTCATGGTGTGACCATTTTGTGCACCATCGTAATATTTGTAGAACTCACCATACCGGAAACAAATCAACTTCACAATATAAGAACTGTACTTACCGATAATTTGAATTCAGCCACAAAAACACAGTAATCTGTAGTCTTTTCCCCTCGGCTCTTTGAGACAGCAAAAAAAACCACCACCGCACAAATGTTTTCCTGGCAACAACGGGCCGATGAACTCCGAGAGCGGGCAGACCGTAAACCTCAAGCTACCCTTTCCGTCTGTCAACTCTGTTCCCCCTTCTCTCAGCACCGCGTGTACACTACTTTAGGCGTCGGGGTCAGTTCGAGCAGACAGCGGACTTTTATAAACGTTTGTTGACTTCCCTCCCTCTCGTCGTCTACAGTGTGCGGCGACGGACGCTGTCAGCCCTTCAGTCCTTGACTAAAAAGTCCGGTCAGCCTATACTGGACTGTGGGTCTCTATGTAGACGATTGTAAAAAAAAAACGGGTTGTTTGTTGTGCGATTGGCGACCGTGAAACCTGACCTTATTCGTCTTTTTTTTGGTTAACAATACGCGTGTTTTGGATTGTTGGTAGATATCTGCCCTTCGATGCGTCACCGACTTCCTGATGGGTATTTTGGGCTCTATTGTTAACGCTATCCAAGTTCCCGTATGTGCATATCCTCACGGTGAAGTTGAACCGATCACAATGGCATGTGACACACAGCGCTCATCAGACGGGTTCGTGTGTGGTATCGCGAGCGTGCAGCAGGCAAACTATCTATACACGACTGTTTTATTTTTGCCTCTCCCTCCCCGAGTTGTAGTCGGTGCTTTCCTCTCCTCACCGCTGAGCTTGATGAGACGCAGGTCAGTATTGCTCGCCGTGCGGACTCTGTGTGTGTTACTGGCTGCTCTGACGTGCGTCCCGTCTATTCACTTAATGCCAGAACTTCATCACCATCATCACTTTGATCGTTTCATACCGATAATATTCGCCCCGTGTGAAATCGCCTTCTTTTATTCGCCAGCGGAGCGTGATGATGGGACGGCGCTATGGGTTCACCCGACGGCCGTTGCGTGTATAATACGTCGGACGAGAGCGCGAACCGATTCGCACTCGTGTAACACAGTTTGCAGAGAAAGCAAACGATTTTTGAAAGGCATAAAGGTTGAACAAATTTTTTAATCGAGAGACATTTTTTCTTCCCCTCATCATTCCGACGTCAGTGTGATTCGTCACGTTGAAATTGGATCGGCCGTACATCGCAGCTGCAAGGTTTGGTTACAAGCTTTAAGGGACGGTTGATCCATGGTCGTTTGGTAGATTACCCGTCCGGTCCTCTGGTTTCACGACACACCATACGAAAAGAATGTTGCTCAATAATTTCGTGGAAATATGCATTCAGTCAAGCCCATTTGTTATCAAAGAACCTATAGATTGATGTTTTCAATTTTGCATCTAATCACCGAGGCTTACAAAACCACGTACTGATATCTCTATACTATGAGCTCATATTAACAACTCGACGTTTCGATCCGTAGGCCCTGTTTGTCTTCATGAGAGAGGAAAAAAAGGTGATACGTCGTTTATAAAAAAAATAGTATAGCCAGAATATTTGTTCCAGTTTTCAAGACAAATATCATATAAGGGTGATGCGGCGACATCATTGCAATCCACAGGGTTTCGCTGGAGCATGTCAAGAGGGACTTGTTTACGCTTCATTGAAAGAATGTAGCACTCATTCCAACCATCATTCGTCTAAGGAGGCGAGGCATAATGTGGATGGATGATAGACCATTGTGGCGTGTCGTGGCCGAGCGGGCCGAGTTCACCGGATCCAAGCTCTGGTGTTGTCAGCAGCCTAGAGTGTGGGGTTCGAATCCCGGTCATGATACTTGTGCCCTTGAGCAAGGCACTTAACCATAATTGCTTGTAAAAAGTTGGGAAGGTACATGTTTATGTGCACTCTGCTCTACCAGCCAGGCTCCAGTAGTGGATGATACCCATGCCTTCATCCTTACGGACTGTGAAGGGGGTAACCCTGTTTCAGCCCCAGGAGTAGGTGGCAACGTGCCCCTGGTGACTATTGATCTGGGTCGACAGACCAAATCAATTGATTTGGGTCGACAGACCAAATCAGTTAAGTGAAGCCCTCACCTTGAAGTGGCCGTCCAGCCTTCCCTTGTAATTTCGGCAATATCTCTTTTTATAAAAAAAAAACCAAGATAATAAAACAGTGTTGTGGCTTTTTGAGAGTATGTTTTATATTTCATTCCAATCAGCTATAGTTTTCGAGGAGAGTGTCATGAAGGAATTGTTCAACGTCGGAAGAGTGCAGACTCCTGTCCAATCTTGTCCGTTTCCAAGACATTAAGTGTATAGGCCTATTTCATTCCAGCCCGCTAGTTTGCACAGGAGCATGTCATAAAGGGGATTGTTCATCCGCGGAACGGTGGACATTCGTTCCATCCGATCCTTCTTCCCCCCAAGACCTCACGGACGGATGCCCCGTGGATGATTGTGTTTGTCGGGGCAGGTCTATTTCATTCCGATCCACTAGTTTTCAGGGACTTACAGGTCTGATCAATTATGTGTCGGTCTATTTCGGTTGAGAAGATCCCTGTAAAAATCGCGTTGTTTTCCGTCAACGACAAGCAGACACGATTTGCACAGTTTAACATTGGCAAGATTTCGAGGAAAACGCCTCTATCGGTTTGTGTTTTGATGTTTCTATTTTTTTTTTTACTGCTGAAGGAATTCAGACTACAGAGACGAGTGTTTCCAAAGATAAATGCGGGAAGGTTTTTACAGCTGAAGATGAAACAAATAAAACCTCTGCAACCAAACAGTGCCTACCCCAAGACAGACATCAAGCGATAAACCAACACACTGTTAAATTGCGAAACAGACCAGCAACAATCTAACAATAAACATGCAAGCGTAGTCCGGCAGGTATTTACAGAAACTCATACAGCTCAACATTTAAATGTTCATGGATTACGCTTGAGTATTAGCGCCCCATACAATTAATTTGCATGATAACTGATGAGGTCATTGTGACGTCATGTAACTGAACTACAGTTGTGGCATGTTACAGTCAAATTGGTTTAAGTGTGAAGGGGTAACATAGACATGCTTGATCCCCTAGTGCTAAGGTTACCAGAAATGTGTGCGCACATTGTAACTGGACTTGCGTTGAGCAGGAAACATTAACAGCGGTTGCGACAAAGTTTACGGTCCATTTACTAACAATAAAGATCTATAAAGCATCGTACATTGTAAAAATGAGAGTGCCAACACCACTTCACACCAGTTAAATTTTCTTCTCCCAACATCAAACGGCCGTCGGTGAATGTTTCCCAGTTACTCGTTGCCGATTGGCGGGATAGATTGATATCACAACCAAGGAGCCGTGATATCAGGCGCGCATACCGGTACAACTTTCAGAGCGAGGTTCTTTTTTCACGAATGCACCCGGGTGCTATGGGTTCTAGCTAAAAGATGTCTTTAAAGAAACCCGTATAATGGTAGTAAGTTGTAAAACTTTGTTGAATTGTCTATTATTGACTCTCTACAGTCTCTGTGGTACAAAAAATGGCACCTTAACTCGACACTGTCACACACACACACGTAGGTGTGAGTCACCCGTCAGCCTAAATGTAGTGTAGTGTACGTGTGAATTCCAAGCCTCTAACTCTCGGCTTTACTCGTGTGAATACATCAGCATCACGGTTTGGTGGCAACGTGATAACAGTTTCCAGTCTTGGGAGATTTCCTGTTACAAATTTGGCCCCCTCAAAAAACAGTGTTTAAAAAATGTGTGTTTATTCGTTATGCTTTTGTTTAGTGCTTTTGTAAAGCGCTTTATAAATGTTGCTTTTATTATTATTAGTATTAATAATTATGTATGACTTCTTGTAAAGATAGCCACTTGTAATATTGGCAGGTCTGGAATTTCAAGGGCACTTCCATTGGAAAATCAAGAGATTTGAAAAGAGTGTTTGCAAAATCAAAGTCTAATCCGGCTTGCATGTTGTGATTAAATGGTCAAGCGCACTGGACCCAAGCTCTGGTGTTTCTGATCAGCAGATAGTAGGGATCTCCGCATTCCCCGGGATTTACGCGCGTGGTCACTTGACTACAGTACTTTATTCGCTGACGCCAGGCAGTGTAAAGAAGACAGGTTGCACTAACCATGCACTGCACTAACCTTGTCAGAGTTACTTTGTCAAGCGGTAGAGACTGTAACCTGTGAATTATTACAAAACATCAGCCAGAACATGTTGAAGCTTCAATGACACCTGATTGCCGACCTAGGTGAACTTGTTTTAATACGAGTGTGTTTTGTGGCAAGCAAACTGATGCGTAGATCATACTGGACTAGTTGATGTTTTCTGGCAGTCAAACTGGTGCGTAGATCACAAAGGACTCGGTTGGTGTTTTCTGGCAGGCAAGCTGATGCGTAGATTATAAAGGACTCAGTGTGTGTTTTCTAGCATGCAAACTGATGCGTAGATCTTAAAGGACTCAGTGTGTGTTTTCTGGCAGGCAAGCTGATGCGTAGATCAAAAAGGACTCTATATGTGTTTTCTAGTAGGCAAATTGATGCATATATTATTAAGGACTCTTGTGTGTTTTCTGGCAGGCAAACTGATGCCTATGGTTATAAAGGACTCAATGTGTGTTTTCTGGCAGGCAAACTGATGCCTATGGTTATAAAGGACTCAATGTGTGTTTTCTGGCAGGCAAGCTGATGCATAGATCATAAAGGACTCGGTTTTTTTCTGGCAGTCAAACTGATGCATATATCATAAAGGACTCAGTGTGTGTTTTCTGGCAGGCAAGCTGATGCGTAGATCATACTGGACTAGTTGATGTTTTCTGGCAGTCAAACTGATGGTCGGTAATATCAATAAATGGACTCAGTGTGTGTTATTTCTTTCTGGCAGGCAAGCTGATGCGTAGATCGTACTGGACTCGGTAATGTTTTCTGAAGGCAAAAGTATGCGTATCATAATAAAGGATAAAGGACTCTTGGAAAAGGGAACTGAAAGTTTAGATTGAATATGGTCCCACAAGCTTTACAAAAGCTATGAGTCAAATAGTTTGGCAGGTACAAGTTATTGTAGAAGAAATTGATCATTAGAAAATTGGTAAATATATGGGGTTTTTTTTTCTTTCAGAAAGTGCAGTCTACAGTTTTTTTTAAATCTCTTTTAGATAGTTATAAAGTATACAGGATTGATAGTCATTAAAGTTTGATTATTTTCGATCTAAATTTTCATTGATTAACACCAGCATTTGGAGACCCCCCAGTAAACCGTTTCTTAATTCGATTGCTGCGAACGCAATAAAAGCAAGTGTGAGAACGCGCTCAACATTTTGCGTTTTTTTGTTGATTTCGTGGCCATCACATTTCAGAGGTTTGTCGTACGGTAGTTGTGTTTGATCAAAAACTAGAGGATGGGAATGAGTCTGTTCTTTAATATGTAACAATGCTGCATAGTGCATTATTTGTAAGAAGAAAAGCTACGGGCAAGGTCACAGCCTAAAGCAGCTTACCTCAGGTTATGATCGAGTAGGATCACAAAGTGCAACACGCCAGCCATAATGCCCACGTAATTTGCCGCGTGAGTAGGGATAGATTTTATTTGTACTTGGAAACTAATCGTGGTGCCCGGGAGAGTGCGTTTCAACAAGTCACGATCAATATAATAAGGGAACCAGGGAAGATTAGAACACAAAGAGTGGAAGCTTCTCGTTCGATGTGTCTTCGTTGAGATTCGCCTAGGGGCCGAACAGGCAACCTTGAGATTTCACCGTCGGTTAAAGGAAGAGCTCGTTCGCTGTTTTAGCGGACGATCTGAAAGCGTTTCCTTCTGCGTAGCTTACAGAACAATTTCCCCTGTAGTCGATAAAATCATTTGTGCGTAGCTGATAAAGTCATTTCTGACAACGGAATTTCTGTGGGGAAAAGGAATTTGCCAGTGTACCGCACAGTGAAATGTATTTCCTTGAACTAATGCTTTCCAGCAAAGAGATTATTATTAACATCATATAGATTTGGAAAGTGTCGAAACGGGTTTATATTCATTGTTAAAACCTTATTTTATAAAAAATAAGATACCAGTACCCGGTACAGATTGTTAGTAGGGAAAATCTGTCTGATGAACTGCCGCGTGCCCAGGAAAAAACATTGTCCCCGGATGTTCATCACATTTTTGTCTTGATTTGCCGAATCGATATAAGCGCGCTTTGGAACGTGCACACAGTCCCCGATGAAACAATAAGCCGTAACTTTTTTCGTTGATTTTACGAAAACGTGACCACCCGATTTCGTGAAATATTCACTTGCTGTTTGTGTATGGCGTGTATATCATTCTCTAGAAAATATGAATAACAGCTCCCTTAAAACAAAACCAACAACAGCATCAGCAGCAGCAGCAACAACAACAACAACCAAAACAACAACAGCAGCAACAACATAACAACATAACAACAGCAGCGACATCATAACAGCAGCAACAGCATTAACAACCAACAACAAAACAATAACAGCAACAACAGGACAACAGCAACAACAACAACAGCAGCAGCAGCAGCAACAACAACAACAACAACATCGGCAACAAATAACAGCAGCAGCATTAGAAATAACAACCAAAACAACGACAAATCAACAACAACAGAACAATAACAGAACAACAGCAGCAACTACAACATCAACAACAACAATAAGCACAACTACAAAACCATAATCATAATTACACCAGCAACCACAACCAAACAAACAAAACAGTGATGTGTTGTTTCGCAACTTCCACTTTTTAGAGACAAAAAAAGACACGGGCTTTAAAACACTGACGGGTTGTTGTATTACACACAGATTAATAAAACCTGACTTCTTGATGGAATCATCTTCCTGATTCTCGAGATAATAAAATGCCAAGGCCAAGAACCTAAATCAGGTCCGTTTCGCTGTAGATTACTGTTAACCACACGACCCATCAACCATGTCGGCTTGGAAACAAAATGTAGGTTACGCTGTTAGATAGATCCGAGAAAGGCAAGGTCGACGTCATAATTCCCGTGTTTTATTAGATTAAACCCGTAATAGTTAAAGAGGGCCTCCAAGGTCAAATCAAGTTTTGTGATGTACTCATTTTCCAATAGATTATATATAGTCCTTATGATTCTGGAAACAAAGTTACACGTCTCGAACCTCACGTTAAAAACGGTGTCAATTGCCATTGTGTTTCATACTCTTTTCAGAGCGAAATTTGAAACGTGACGTCATTGGATGTCAACAATACATGGGTCTGTACATTCCAAGGAGGAAATTGTCGTCAGTCAAAAAGGGCCACAAATTCAACGCTGTTTTGAATGCACATCAATGGAAGGTCAGGCATGAATTCACAATAGCCCGTACAAAAATGTAAACGCCCACGTATTTGAAATGTGACGTCGTTGGATGTTTTGGGGATTTTGACAAAATTCGCATTGAAGGGTATCAAATGCAATGGTATTTGTACACCGTTTTAACGTGAAGTTTATAGAGACTTGCAATGTTTCTTTCCCCTTTCATAAGGACCCTACCTAATGGGAAAATGAGTGCATTACAAAACTGAATTTAACCTTGGAGCCACTCTTACGAGATGTACATTAAAGGTATTGCGCATGCTCGACGAACGATCCGAAAATAAAGGAAGATTTTTTTAGCACTGAAGCTTGTGGTGCGGAAAAAAATGGTCTCCCAAGATTTAAGATACATCCCTATTTAGCAAAATCAAAATCGGAACTTTATATCGTAGCAGCACAGTCTGTCAGGACTGCTGTGAATATTTCGTGGCTGTAAAACTGTCTGAAACACTCAAATCTGGTTTAGATGTCCTTGAATCAAAATATAGACAATCATAATACGAGCGTTAACAAAAATCCCTTACAAATCGACCATAAGGTGTTTCTTGAAAACATGATTAGATTGTATTTTCACAGGTCAGTTGTGTGGTATTTTTTTTTTTTTTCAATTTCCGTTTATTTTAACAGGGTTGTCTTACAAAGAAACTGCGTTGCTTGAGGACCATGTTGAAAAGATTAAGAAAGGCAGAAATCAGTTTAAATTTTTTATTTCACTTGTTTAGTTAGCTTACCGGTAACAGCAAATTATTCAGATAACATTGTAAGCATTAAACATGTTTTGAACGAACATTGAATACAGAATCATCAGAGGTTCACCGACATAATTTCGAGCAGCAATCTTTAGACTTAATTGTGTCGAAGCTTCTTTGGTTTAAAAAAAAAAAACGCCGTTAAGTTGTCAAAACCTCTCTAAAAAGAGGCCTCGATCCTCTCCAATTATTTCGCTTAGTGTCCTCTACCTGTGGAGTTCCACTACCCCTTTCAGCGCTCATTTTTGGTTAAAATTGGTGACAACTTTTGAATGTATCTATCAGTTGATCTTCCTCGCCCATCAGTCCACTTTGTTTTGTCTGTGTTTTTGTTATATTTATTATCATGTCCAAGGCAGTTTCTTATGCAAGCCTCTGCATATTGGACCAGCCCCCCCCCCCCATACTTAACACTTCCCCCTGTTTTTCATTACGAAAAGACCCCGGTTTTGGACCGTAATCTGAGACCACGCTCAATTGTTACGTTGTTATTTTCGTCCATTCACAAATTGATGTCAAAATGTTTGCCCTTTTGTTGCCTGTTTGCCTATACCTTGAGTACGAAAGTAAATGACAAATTGAATGTAGAATGCAAATTTGTCAACTGTGTTTATGCAGACATTTATGGTGAAAACAGGATGTGTTTGTCATGTTTTTTATCATCAGTGTGCCAGGAAATTTTTCCCGAAGGGCAATTTTATTCTTTCTAGTTGGCACGTTCACAACCCCGTAGCTAGGCCCTGCGACAGAAAACATTCTTCCAGCAGTCATGACCTATACGCATATACCAGGAGGCATTGATATCATTTTTTTTTTTTTTTTACTTTTTGCAAGTCAGCCATTCCCGATCGATTTGATCTTCACATGACAGGAAACACTTCAGGCCTACGCAGGCTTCCTTTTCTCTCAACATGTCGGTATTTTGATCATTAGTTGTCCACGCTAACACGCTGTTTTAAAGACACTGGACACCTCTGGTAATTGTCAAAGACCAGTCTTCTCACTTGGTGTATCTCAACATATGCACAAAATAACAAACCTGTGAAAATTTGAACTCAATCGGTCGTCGAAGTTGCGAGATAATAATGGAAGAAAAAACACCCTTGTCACACGAAGTTGTGTGCTTTCAGATTGATTTCGAGACCTCACGCGTGAGGTCTCAAAACCAATTCAAATATTTTACTGAGAAATTACTTCTTTCTCAAAAACTACGTTACTTCAGAGGGAGCCGTTTCTCACAATGTTTTATACTATCACAGCTCTCCATTGCTCGTTACCAAGTAAGCTTTTATGCTAACAATTATTTTGAGTAATTACCAATAGTGCCAGTGCCTTTAATCCAAATCGTGAGATCCTCAATTGATAAAGTATTCGTGAAAGAAAAGGAGTAGGTTTGACGTTTATTCTCTTCGAAAAAACGAGAAAAAAAACCTGAACAAAAAAAAATCCTACATGATGAATCGCCCCTTTAAGGTGCAATCGGCTGTCATCATTTGATACTGTTAGATAAGCCGTGGGTAAAAACAAAAAAAAATCCAGGAGCATTAATGCAAAGCTGAATGTTATAGACGTCGCCTCAAGCGTCTCCACGTTTATTAGCAAAAGTTTCACATACACGCTCTTACACTCGCTACAGCAGGCGTTTAAAGTTACTGATTTAATATTTGACATTTTGCTTTATGAGGAGCGGCTGCGTGTCTTTGGAATGCCATCGGTGACTCTGAAAATTTTCACAACCGTTATATGGATACAATTAGGTACACTTTCTTTGGTTCGGGTTTGCGATTTGGGGAGAATGTTGTTGTTTATTTCACGGCCCCCTTTTCAGAAAACCTCACCGGGCATCGAGGGGAGAAATATTCCTTAACTCTATGGTGGTGTGGAGACAAATCCTCCAATCTGTAGCGCCGTGTATATCCAGGGTCAGATTCGACCCGGATTCCGGGTGCCAGGGAGCCTGACCAATTTCAGATTTGACCCGGATTCCGGGTGCCAGGGAGCCTGACCAATTTCTGGGTTAAGCTGACCCGGAAACTGGATGACAATTTGATTTTTTTTCTGATTTTGTGTCAGTTTTGGATTCTGTGTCAATCTGACCCACTTCTGGGTCATTTTGACACAGAGTCCGAGTCTCGAATGAGACCCACAAATGGGTCAGGCCCCACGGGACCCGAAGGCTGGGTCAATTCTGACACGGCGGATATAGGAATGTGTATTAAATTCAGCGATTTGATGACAGTTTAAAAATTAACTTTATAATAAATATATCAATTAGAACTTGTTTAATGATATATTATTACGCAATAAGCTCTGAATATTAGCTTGCAGAAAGTTGCACATGTTGTCATTTGTGAAATACACACCCAGATTGAGAGAGACAAACCCAATCTACATGATAATTGTGAAGATTTTCAATTTTGTATCTTCACACCCTGTAGTTTGTTTGTTTGTTTGTTTGTTTGTTTGCTTGCTTGTTTGCTTGCTTGCTTGTTTGTTTGTTGTGGGTTGTAGTTGGGGTGTTGGGTGTTTGTTTGTTTGTTTGTTTGTTTGTTTGCTTGCTTGCTTACCTGTTTGTTTGTTGTGGGTTGTAGTTGGGGTGTTTGTTTGTTTAGTTTGTGTGAGGTTTTTTTTTTTTTAAGCATAATTCTCAGAAGGCGATTCGAGCTTGTCTATCTTATAAAATCAATGTTCAGTTTTTGCCGCATCTTCCCTGTTGAATCGCTTCTGTCTGAGTATAATGAATTAAACAAAATCACCGTGTCAGATTGACCGCCCAGCCTGACGAGGTGTCCGTTCGCATGCAACAAATCACCGGGCTTACCGTCTCAGTGCCCTCGCGAGAACCCCCCCCCCCCTCTGACGTCTCTACCGTGATGCGATATCATTAGCGTTGACTGTGGACTGAGACGTACACTTAGCGAATCAAAAAGTACAGGAGCATATATCGACTGTGATGCACCTGCTCTTGCGGATATTTCAAATCAGTAACACTGTATTTCACCGGATGATCCCGTATTCAGCTACGCTTCTGCTGAATGGCGGAGGTCAAACATTGGGTTTGGGAACGAGTGCACAACTTTAACTTTTTAGTTCTCAAGAAAACAACTGCAAACAATAACCTTTTGAAAAAAGACATAGGTGCACACGTTTAAAAAAAGAAAAGAAAGGAATAGGCCTAATACGTGGATCTTATTTAGCGCGCATATCCTAGTAGCTATAGATCAAGACGCTTTACAACATCACTGTTCACCAGGCGAACCTAGACCACCTGCCAGTTAATCTCTTCGCCAGTACTTAAGCAGCATACAGCAACAGAGTCCAGCATTCTCCTGAAGACGATCTGGGCCCAAATTCATAGAGCTGCTAAGCACAAAAATTTGCTAAGCATGAAATTTCTTCCTTGATAAAAACAGGATTACCAACCAAATTTCCATTGTGTTGCATATTACTTGTTACTGCTTTCAGCTGTTGTTTGCTTGAGCTGCTTAGCACAAAAGTAGCTGAGCACAAACAAAATTACGCTTACCAGAATAAGGTTGCCTGCCAAAATACCATGTCACATGTACCATTTGTGACATGGTATCCTGCTAATTTCTACTTAGCAGAAAATTGGTAAGCAATCATTCCTGCTTAGGCAGCTCTGAAATTATTGAGCATAGAGCATTGTCGAGTTCGTCAAACCACCGGTTATTCTCAGAACCACCACAGCGCATAAAGAGATTTATGCACATGTTGTCATCGAAAAACCTCACTTGATTGTACTCCCACCATGCAGAGTTTCAAATCCTACTTCCTTCCCCTGGGTACTTTGTCGGGTCCCCTGTATACACAGCTATAAGAGCAGTTCTAACTGCCAGCACTTAAAGAGGAACCAGACTATTTTTTTTTGTCAACGTTTCCTGTGCACCCTTGCATTTATAACTGTGCTGATTGTCATTGTATCCCACAGGGGCCCAGACTGTTTCCCCTTCAGGCCTCGACTTGGGGACGCTGGTTATGTATCGGAGAAACGGACTGTACGGTGAACTGGTATGTACACTTTACATTGTTTGAATGTTTGAATGTAGTGAGGAGGAAATCACAATGGTGGATTGGAAATGAATTCACACACAAAATAAAATAAAAGCGCAATACCATCATTTAATGAACTAGGTAGACATATTAGGCTTTTCAGACGACCCAATCCTTCAAAAACCAACTGCACGTTTTGCTTGATTCTGCCGGGCTGAGGACTGAACACCTATCATGCTTTACATGGGATCAGGCATGTATCATAATCCAACTTCTGGGTTAAGTTGACATGGAAACTGGTTAAAAACGGGATTTTTTATTCGGATGCTTTTCAGGTTTTTTTAAATTCTGTGTCACTCCGACCCATTTCTGGGTCATTTGGACACAGATTCCGAGTTGGGCTGAGGACTGTACTTGTAAACTGATCAATGCTTTACATGGGATCAGGCATTATACCGTATACCATATAGTCCAACAGTTTGGCTGTAGAGTTACAATGGTGTTAGATTTTGTAAGAGTGAAGAAGGATCCTATAAAATAAAAAAGCTCGAGAGTTTATAGGTTACCGTAATTTTTTGAAAATTGTTATATACTTCCAATTCATTCCTCATTGTATTTTCCTTCTTTGAGAACGTTGATGGGATAACCAATGGTGTACCATCTCCTGTTTGTGAAGCGGAGTGTATCTTTCGTATCTGAAAAAGGTGCAGTTGAATTGTTAGTAAAGTGGCCTCATGCATTACTTGGCCACTTGTCACGTTGTCATCATCTTATAGTCGTATGCCCCGTGTACAGTCGCGAGCCCGATTCTGGTTCTAAATCTATCCAGAGGAGCCAGACTATTTATTCTTCCCAGCCTCGATTTTGTTATTGCATTGATAATGAATGGGAGGGAATACAGGATTGCTAGACCATTGGAAATGTCTTATGGCTAGAGGACTCTTTCAGCCGGGCCCAATGTCAAGCTTTACCACATAATGATGATGTGCTTCTGGCAACCTGTATACGCGTGCGAGTCTATGGGCCGTAGAATTCCGCGGGAAGCCTATCTAGGTCAAGTCGTCTGTATGCTATATAGTCCGCATGGCTATAATTGTGTGAACTTCGTAGAATTGGTCAGCATTATTTTGAAGCTCCTTGTAAAATGATGTTGATAGCATTTCCCAACCCAAAGTTATTAGATTGGTAAAGATCAACTTCATGTATGTATGTCAGTATCGTCCGGAATCTGTGTCAGAATGACCAATAAATGGGTCGATCTGACGCAGAACTCGAGTTAAAATCCCATCTTTTAGCCACTGTCGGGGTCAAGCTAACCCGGAAAGGGGTCAGGCCCCCCGGGGCTCGGAATCCGGGTCAAGTTTGACCCGGAAGGTGTTTTTTTTTAAATTGAGTGTACGTTCCCACAGTAACGTCTGCGGCATTTGCGTCTTCACACCTCTCGACACAGCAGCTGCGACCGGTGGCCGTCAACGTCATCATAAAAAACGAGTAACGGTAATCGCGAAGCTCTATTACTGGCACGACGTGGTCCGAAATAGAACACATAGGCCTACTCTATGCAGGAGAGGCGACTGATTGCTTCGGTCAGAGCGCAGATGTGGCGTTTTAATTAGGTCATGTTTTGGCCGATTTGATTCGAAGGTTTATTGATCATCTTGTACTATTTATTATAGCATTGACCATCCATTATCTGGGTAGGCCTATAAGTATATAGAACAGCTTTATGTTTTCAACTGGGCTCAGTTTCATAAAGCTGCTTAAATTAAAGCAGACAGGAGTGCTTCACAGTTTTCTGCTAAGTAAAAACAATGATGTTTAAAGACAAACAGGGTTGGTACATTATTCGAGAAGAGAAGGCGAGCAAATTGCTCACTGTTAGAGCCAATCCAAAAAATACTGTCAAAGTAGTGGACAGATTGCATTTCGTGGTCTGGTGTGTTCAGGGCCCAATTTCATAGAGCTGCTTAAGCAGGAAATATTGCTAAACAATCTGTTAATAAGCAGAAATGAGGACAGCGCACAGTTAGTAGTACGGGCGTCGTGCGATACACACACATTGCTAGTGTACAGTACATAGGTTACGGTTGGTTTCACGGCGTCTTTTTTCGGAGTGAAAACTGCGACCGCCCTGAGCAAGGCGACTTTGATGACTTTTTGACAGGCTAGTTGTATGGTGTGTTTCCTGAAATCCTGGGGACGAAAAACATATGTTCTCTTCCAAATTTGGTTTAAATGTACCTTTGAAACCCCCCCCCCAAAAAAAAAAACACCACACAACGAAGTTGTGATCAATGGATCTAAGATTAAAACCAATTTCCAAGCCATTCACCCAATGCACTCTTCCAGTGACAGTTTATCAGTGACAAGGGCCGTGATCTGCGAATCGTAGTCGACATTTTCCCCCTCTCCGTAGAGTCACATCAGCCTTTAAAGGAACATTACAGAATTGGTTTTTGCTGACAAAACAGTTGCTGGCAGTGTAAGCACTTTATGTAATCCACCATATACATAAACTGACAAACCTGTAGAAGTTTGAGATCGATCGGCCATCTGGGTCACGAGAAAATAGTGAAAAACCGATTACACATTTTGCATGAAATCATGTAGATTCAACAAATGAATAAAACGCCCACTGAGCGATAAACTCCTATCGGAAAATTAGTTTATTCATTTCTCATCAAATATTGCGTTTCAGACAGAAATATTTCAAGGGATGTTTCTATACTATCATCATCATTAGACCGTGTCAGTTTTATGTAAATCTGTGATCAAAAAGTATATTTTACAAAGTTTATTTCTTACCAATTCTGTAATGTTCCTTTAAAGGCGAGTCTAATAATGAAGTCACGTTCTTAATGAAATATTGACTTTTCCGCGGGAAGCGTCGTGGCCGGTTTTGCGCGCACTGTTTAAAGTCAGCCCCCGAGCCAAGGCACTTATATCCCCCTCCCATAACTATTTGATTTTTGCTTGACCTGTTAATCGCGTCTGCCTCATTGTGACAGTGATTAGCTTCCGATGAGAGGACCGTCTGTCAGCGAAGACCCATCAAGGTGATCGAGAGCGTCTCCGTCGAGTTCCCTTCGTGCCGTTTGCAATAAGGGACGCCGAGTCTCATACCGCACGGGGGTCAGACTATAGTCTGCCCTCCAGCCTCGGTTATGGTCATATTGATTTGAATTGGGGTAGGATTTGGGGGGGGGGGGGGGTACAAGACAAGATGGCTGCGGCATGATAAGGATTTAATAGATGTGTATTATTGAACCGTTGCTAATCGTAACTGCGAGCTACGAAGGTGAGGTCTCACTCAACGTGGTCCATCCCCTTTGCTTGCTAAAGATCACCGACACCAGACTGTGTAGGTCTTCACCGTGACTATCATGTATAGCTCTGTGGTACAACAACCATTCATTTAACTTACTGACACCAAACAGAAACTGAACGGGAAGAGGAAAAAAAACCTGTGGAGTAAAATGAGAATCGGCATTAATGGTTGATTCTGAACATAGGGGACATTTATACGTAGAGGGAGGGGGTGAGTTGGTGACAATGGGGTTTGAGGATTTTTCGTCTCCAAGGGTCGATTTCACAAAACTCTTCCTAACTTAGGACTAGTCCTAGACAATGCTAAGAGATAGGACTAGTCCTAAGTTAGGACCAGTACTTAGGACTAGTCCTATCTCTTTTAGCATTGCCTAGGACTAGTCCTAAGTTAGGAAGAGTTTTGTGAAATCGACCCCAGGCCTTGACTTCATTGTCGGTCATTTTGTCAGCACGACCTTACAGTGATTTTAAATCTCTGTGCAAAATGCAGATCATGATCGAGAACAGAACCACAGCTCGCATAGTATTGCTTTTCTTAGTATCGTATTAAAGCCCATTTTGATTGAAACGAGGCTGGGAGTGAGAATGTAGTATGATCCCTATTGTTCTTCATTGTATACTGTACTTGATAAGACGGGGGACACGTCATAAGAAGGCCACTATAAATGATGAGGGTATACAGGTTCTCATTCACGCGCACTTCCTGATATAATACATTATGAATGCACGCGGTGACCTTTTTTCCTCCACTCACTACTCCTTGACTCTCGGCCACCGTCCATTTAGCATCGATTTCTCCCCCCATCTAAAATGTCAATACACACATTGTACCAGACCATATCACAAGCACCGCAGTTCCCGTCGTGGAGTGTGTAGGGGAAAAAAATCTACAAAATATTCTTTGATAAAAGCTTGTGTGTGCGTGTATTGTTTCTATGAATGGATATGGAGATTGACGCACTCGAGGACATCTTAGATGTATCAGCGTGGGACTATAGTACCCGTCTTGCAGTGACGGGGAGAAGAGGGGGGAAAAAACAGAATCAGCGGATATTCCCATGATTTTTATTGGCAAGTTTATGAATGGCCGCGTATATTAGATGGCTGCCGGGGCCGTATAGCCCTTACGGATGCACCAGCCGCGTCTAGTTTGTACATTAGGAAAGCGCTGACGCAGTCCCCCGGTGTTCAACTCACTCGTCGCCGGTGGTACGAATCGACTGGCGCGGCGGCCGGGCGCGACGACGATGTCGGCCTGGGCTATCACACCGTGCGTGACCGGTCGCAGTTGTTTGTTTTTTTTCCCCACTGCAGTCCCCCCAGATGAAGTGTGGTTTGCTTGAATGATCACCTCCTCTAGGCACATTGTGTAAAATAAGCCCCTTTACCTTAAAAAAAAAGGAAATCGTTCGTTTTGGAAGTTGAATCCACCCTGGAGGCGGTGTTTAGCCAGCATGTAGCAAAGTTATATTGACTCTCGGGTACAATGTGTTGACTTTGCTGTGTGTCCAAGAAACCGATGTCTGGGTCCAAAGCGTTCCCGTCCGAAAAAAACGGAGATGCGATCCATCGATAAGTAACAAAGAGTTGCGGCGGCCCCATTACAAAGGCCGACTTAAGGAGTGAGATGTTTAAAGGTGGCGGCAGATTTGCGTGGTTAATGCAGTCGCGTTGCTTAAAGGCCCTGTACACCATTGGTAAGATCGAAAAACACAATGTTCACAGATTCACACATAACTTACATGATTTAAAGTAAGTAATGGTAGAAAGGGTTCCTTAAAATATTTCTGCCTAAAATGCTATCGTTTCTGAGAAACGAGTAAAACAATAGTAGTTATCGCGCGCGATAATTTGAAAAAACAGAAAACACATAAGATCTCTTTTCACTATTTTCTCGTGACCTCGATGACCAATTGAGCTCAAACTTTCACAGGTTTGTTTGTTCATGCATATGTTTAATCACACAAAATGTGGACACTGATTTTGAGCTGTTACCAAAAGTGTACAATACCTTTAAGCAGAATAGTGTGAAATTGTCTGAATAAGTCGTCCGTTTGTTTTCCACCGTGTCATAAACACTCGGCAAAGCCGGAGGCTAGAAGAAAGGGCCCTGTGTGTTTCAAATTGATACCCCCTCTTTTGTTGATTTTTAAATTTATTCATTTATTCATTTATTATTATTAATCCTTTACTGATACCGTGTTAAGTTATCCAATTTTACAGCGATCCAATAGCATCGGAATGAAATTAGTTTCACGTGAACTACAGTTAAAGGGTTGTGATTTTCGTTTTTACTGAAAATGATTCAAGTACATCATGTTGACACACAGGCCTACGTCATGATGACGTACACCACAGACCCCCATCTTGCATAGGCCGTCATCGCGATTGTGATGTTTTGACCGGGCTTGACAGACCGATTACGTTTATGTAAAAAAAACATTCAGAAAACAAAGATCCACGTTTGTCAGGACAATAGGGGTGAACAAAGGAAGGTTTTCGGTTGGAGTCATACGTCACTAAGTTTGTGTCTTGTGTCGACCGCATTGAATAGTAACAGGATGACATCACATCATTAAAGGGGCACTGTCGACAAGATCATGGTCTAGTCTGCTTGTGGCTGGACACGGAAAGATGAACTCTCACCCAGTTACTACGTACGCGCGCGTTGGCCGTCACATCACAAACAAATGCTTTAAAGGGCGCCGTCGTTATTATCGCGCGCGCGTGCGTGCTCAGTAACTGGGGAGAGTTCAGAATTTAATGTCTGGCCACAGACTCGAAGTGATCACGACAACAGTGTCCCTTTAAGACAAACTCCAGAAACCATGCTTGCTTGCCTCATTTTTTTTAGTTGCGGGAAACGTAGATCCCTGCACACATTGCTGAAAGTTTGGAGGAAACAAAATACAGGTGTCGCATTTTCACGTTCGAACACACACGAGACTTGCACAGCCTATTGGCGCATTATATAGACCATGTAACCTGTGTTTACAAAAAAGAGTGACATTTTACATTCCAGTGCATTTCCCGACTGGCAAGATGCTTCACTGTCACATCGGAAATGGAGATCCTTTGCCCTGATTCTTTCCACCAAAATACCCTTAAAACCAAATCAGGCACTATAGACCTCGCTGCATTCGCTTTCCTACGCAGCCATTATCAGCACAAACTTAATCTACTGCAATCCTACTGAGTGAAAAGCAGCAGAAATAAGAAGCACGCGTACGCTGTGCCACGGACGAAGTGCTCTAGCGGAGAGTTGTACACGCAGGGATTGACCGGTCTTGGCACGGCCTCGATTGACGCGTGTTTTTCTCGTAGCCAGTCTGGTGAACGCAAAGCAAAAACACACGTCTCCTTCGTGCGAGTAAGTAATTGTGTTTCCAGCCAGACAACATAAAGGAACCCATAACATTAAACAGTGCAAGAGATATGAAGCAGTTTGCGTCTTAGTTTCTATTGACTCTCATTTTCTGTGTTAATCTTCCGTTTTTTTTGTTTAAAGGCGTGCCGTTATTTGTTTAGAGTGGTGCTCTATGGACTCAATTTATGCAGACACTTTACACATTTTATTCCGCGCTCAATACTAATTTCCTAAGCGTCGTGGTGCTGTTGTCCGTGCAGACCAAGTAAAACCTGGGCAACAGCACCAACAGTACAAACCTTTTCCATGTTTTTATTGACCAACAATACTTAATTCCTAAAATAAAATAATAATATCGTTCCCCCGTCCAATTACAATGGTGTCCCGTTGAAAATATATTTAATTTGTGTTACTATATTACTCGCATCTGTGTACCTTAGGGACATTACGGTGTTGAACAAAGCAATCCAGGAGCCTATCTATATTAATTCTGGTTTCTCAACTTCTGTCAAGAACAGAAATTACCGTCACGAAAAAACAAATTCCACTTCTGATGAAATTATCAGATAATAATTCATACGTTTTGACAATCGGTAATCATCAAACGCACACTACGGCGATGAAAGACCACCATCAACGGTCAAAATCATTGGCGGGGAGACAGTGCAAATAATCTCAGTGCAAATCACGAGTTTCTTCGGTCCGTGCGGTTAAAAAATGTTTAACGCAGCAGCCATCGATGAGACCGTCCTGCCGTATAATTTGTATTCAACCCCGGGCGAAACGTGGGAGCTCGGGATAATTTGAGATTACCTCCGAGATATCCGGAGGAGCGGAGGAGCAAAGAAGGGAGAGGTTTTTTTTCCTTCTTCTTCTTCTTCTTTGCCAAAATGTTGACGTGTGGTTGTTATCGGTTTGCTATAGAGTGACGACCATGTCGTTTTTAAGGCCATTAATGTATGTGTCTACGGCGGGGGTGAAAGCGAGTTTACCAGCTCGTGTTTGAGCAAACTTTTCCCTCCCGGATCCCCAGCTCTTCCCCCCCCCCCCGTGAGCCATCATGGCTTTTATACATTCTCCACTGCGGTGTGGGCATGCAGTCAGCCATCATGCCATGGGGATTCACGAAGTCCCTATTGTATAGGGGGAAGAACATGCCGAGCTTTCACACGAGGGAGAGAACAGGAAGACAAAGCGCCCCCGGGGGCCTGACTCTTTTTTTTCTTCTTCTCTCTCTCCCTGCCTGCCGCAGCCCGGCTCGAAATTGCCCGATCCTAATCAGATTTACCAGGGACATCACGAGCGCATTGAGCGAAGTTCACCAACGGGGGTCTGAGATAGGATTAGTGGGCAGGGTCCTCTAATAAAATCCCCCACAGACGAGGCAAAGGGGACAGATCATTCTAATCATCGAGGGCCGTAGGGAAGGTGACTGTTTGCCAAGGTACAACTCATTAATGTGAGTTGATGAAGAGAGGTATACCCTTTGTCTTTGATTCATTCTCCACAATGGGGGAAACATATCAATGAGTGGGTTTAAATTTGACTTCTGAGCAATACTCGCAGAATAGTGGAGGGGCTCGATTGTTGAAGGTTGTTCATAATAGAAACATGGTTTGAGAGGATCGCCAGTGCGACCGCTGCAGAAACTTCCTGTAAATACCAGGGAGTCACAGAACAAATGTCTTAAAGCCTGTAAGCAGACGTCTTCTGCTTGCGGAGCATCGATCCCTGAGCAGTTTTCATTTCAGCACATGCTATGGACCTTATGCACATGACGTCATTCGAGTAGGGCGCCCTCGGCTAGAGGTCAGAAGAAAGTTGCTCATTGGCCTGTCCTGCGCGCCGCGCGTACATAGCTGCGCGTTTTCCATTGTTTCGTCACCGTTTTACTTCTAAGATTGCGGGGGTAATTACGTCATTGCATAAGGTCTATGGTTATTGTTTTATGCACTCCTAGGCCCAATTTCATAGAGCTGCTTAAGCACAAAAAGTAGCTAAGCACAACAAACTTATGCTTACCAGAATAAGGTTACTAGCCAGACTACCATGTCACATGTACAATTTGTGGCTGGCATCCTGCTCATTTCTGCTTAGCAGAAATTTGTTAAAGCAGTATTTTCTGCTTAAGCAGATCTATGAAATTGGGCCCTAGTACCCTACCTCGTGCTTGATTGACCTTGCACCATAATGTACATCGTATCAGCAAGAACATCGAGGACCTTTTTTAAAAAGAAGCTGCGAGTGACGAAACAGTGCAAATCCCGGTTGTGACCCCGCAGCAGACGCGCGCCAAATCTCCATGACCGTGTATGAAATACACTTTTGTTTATGCACATTAATTCCTGATGTATATCAGCTGTAAAAAGCTTTACGAAATTGGACCCACATGTCGCAGTTTGCCTGTTATCCTGTTTCCCCAGAGAAATCAGACTCTGTTCTTTCATTAAAACATTTCATAACAAACAGCTCTCTGCTGCGGAATCGTGTCCAGCGTGATGACACGATTACAAGTTCATCGTAATTAACAACATTTTGTATTTCTCAACTGTTCTTTTCAGGAGAATGACAAGAAGGTAGGCTAGTGCTGGAGCAGCAAGAACTGCAATGTACATGGATTGATCATATTGACCACAAAAGGTACGATCAAAATTCTGTAAAAGAATTACAAATGTTGCGAGAAAAAAAAAGTATTTCGCTTGGTGTCATAGCCCTCTTTCATTCTCAAAAACCCTTTCTTATCTAGACGTTGGCCATTTATTAGAAACTATGGCCTTGACTTCTAGGTCTTGTCTGCTTATTTTAAAAGCGCGCGCTTTTCGGTAGGGGTCGTCAAACAAGCGTACGGAGCCCAAGACGGAGCCGTGATCTCGACTAAGAAGAGGGCGTGTGGACCAGAGACCGTTATCGTTGTGTGTGTCCATCCTTGTCAGGGTTCCCTGAATGCAAACAAGTGACAACGTTCTAGCCAGCCGTGTATTCGGTTTCAGTAACCAGACTAATTCCCTTCCATTCAGTTAGGCCGTGTCCGAATTAACGGCTACAGCTACGGCTACGGCTAGATTTCCGCGTCATCATGTGTTGAAGTATAATACGTCCTTAGCAACACCCTTAGCAACAGTCGTAGCCGTAGCTGTAGCCGCCAATTCGGATACGGCCTTAGATCGTGGAGGAAGAAAATCTCCATGGTTTTTTGCACAAACACAAAAGAATCTGCCTGTTGGTACAAGGGGCAAAACTATCCCGTGAACGTCTGTTGAAGAAGATCTTGCACTCGCCAATGAGGGCGTGCTTGTGCTTTCTGTTTTTTTAGGTAGTCGGATTATGCCTGGCGAAAGGAGGGGGGGGGGTGGCAGACATACACCTCTGTAACCTACAGGAATTTGCCTTATCAACAAGGTCTCTCACATCTTTTACCCGTTAAATTGTTGACATTTTCCACATTAAGTCAAACGCACTCAATGTAAATTACGAACCCGAAATAGCCCAGCGGGCTCACACACAGAATTTCCAACCCCACACCCACGCGAACGAGCAGGCAGGCTACATCACCACCAGCCTGAACGCAACCTTTATTCCCGTGTGGTTCCTGCAGTTCACCAACAAAATTACCATTCGGACTGATTGTATCTTATCATTTTTTTTCTTCTTCTATTGCTTTCCACTCACACAAAATAATTCCCACACCTCGTCCCACGGATTTGCATTCTGGGAAAATGAATGGGGGACAGTGCACGATTCGAGCGTGCTTTATTTTACGTAGACTTGTAGGGATTGGATTTAACTTGACGATTTCAAATCATGACACGTCCTTGTGCCGTTACCAGGACCGTTATTGATGAATCCCAGGCTTTTTTTTTCGTCGTCTTCTTTTATTCGAGGGTCTCTGAGGAATGTCGATTGCATTCCACGTGGGAACTAATGCACCGGTGATGTACTTTTTTTGGTCAAAAAAAAAAGACCTTTACCAGCTGGAATGTCCAACTCGGCCGGTGAGGGCGGGTGTTGGGTTTAAGAACGTGGCACGCCGCGTGTGGTGGCCCCAATAACATATGCTTTTTTAAATATATATTTGAAACGAATGATGTGTGCTAACTCACGAACTGATCGGTGTGTCTGGGTCCTTCGTTCCGTCCTCATTACCAAAATGATTGTTCGCTGATTTGTGTTTGGCACGCACGAGCATGGCGTGTGCTGAGTTCCATTTTCATAGCGAGTTCGACGGTTCCTTTTTTGGTTATAAAGCGATAATTCATAATAGATTGCCGCGATGGGGAAGGAAATGGACGCGAATAGAAGCCTTTAGTAAGATTCAAGCTAGTGTAAATAAGCACAGGCGTTTAAACAGAGGAGTTAAACATAAGCATAAGGGATCCAGTACAAAAGACAACCGAGGACGTACTCGATACGTCCAGTGGGGTGTCGTTGGAAAAAAAAATCTATATCTTGGAGAAAACATTTGTGAATGTAGATGTGGGGTGTCTACCCGTTGAAACCGAGAACTTTATCCCGAGCCGGGATCCGGGTGTTTTGACAGAGCGAGGGCGCGCTCGCTTCTCCTTCGTGTGTCAAATCCAATGGGGACGATGCTCACAACAATTTTAAACAATGGGAGAACAAAGAGAAGTCCTCGATTTACGGGGTCGACAAACTTGTGTGTGTGTGGGGGGGGGGGGGGAGAGGGGAGGGTGGATATACACATTAAACTTGGGGACCTTTAACAAAAGAGGACAATAGGGTTTCTCGGTTGGGTTGTAGGTCCCCAACTGGAGGGTGTGTTCAAAACCAATGGGAGATGTTGCCAAAAAGTTGGTACAGACAAAAGAGGGACAATATGAGGTCCCCGATTGCAGGTGTTTACATTTTGCTTAAACTAAACTGTTTAATCAACTTTACACTATAACCCCCATCAGTTAGAAAGAAAAAAAAATCTTTAAAAAATTTCACTGTTTTTGTGTATGATTATTTCTTGTAGACATTACATGTTAACAAAAGAGCCACAGAACCTGGGACCCCTGCAAGCATGAGTTTTACTTAAGCACAATGGAAGAACAAATAAAATATTGTATTTTACTGACTTGCATTTTCTGATTTCAAATCTCAAAACTTGTTCATCCGTTATTTTTATGATTCTTGAATTTATTTGGAAACTAGGCTATGACACAAATTTGTAAAATTTCACGTATGACCTGTGCAGTATCTTGCCTGCCAGAAAGGCCCTGGAATGTACAAGGTAATTTTTGTCGCAAACAAAATTGACATGGTCTATAATAGATGAAGTTTCATAGTGTATAGCGGGAGAAGGGTGTGTACAACATTGGTTTGATTGAAAATATAAATGTACACATAGCTTTGGCATAAAGGTGATCGCGGTGGAAAAACTTTCCTTGAAATATTTATGCTTGACATTCTAAATCCATAGTTTTTTTTAGAAATGAGTAAAACAATTAGTTTTGATCTCGCAAGTCCTAAACTCAGCGTGCAAAAACAGTGAAAACATATAAGGTTAAAAAAGACACCTATTTTCTCGTGACTCCGATGACCGATTGAGCTACACGTGTATGTTGGGTCGCACAAAGTGTAGCCTTTTGTCAAGGCCATCGTGGCTTGGACGGCTTTGTAAACAGTGGAGCGACTGGAACGAGAGACCACGCGCGCGAGCCTCCTTGGCTTCGCCACTCGCGGGCGTGGTCTCCCATTTCAGTCGCTTGGGATCGCAGCTCCAAGACACGAAGGCCTTGACAAAAGGCTACACAAAGTGCGGATACTGGTCGTTGACTGTTACTAATAATGTTGTCCGCGTGTTTTAAATGAAATTGTTTCACACGGGGTTTTTTCACGACCAAAAGTAATGCCTTCGCACAATTAATCATGCTTAAAGGAAAGTACAGTAGACCTACTTGTAATGTACCCTTATGAAAAAAACAGTTGATGCTCAATCTGAAAGCTCGCACATCGATAAGTTCATACCAGCACCAGTCTTCAATCATTTCTGTCCGAAACACTTGAAGGTAGACGAGATACCAACTGGAGACCTCACAAATAACCGTTGCTTATTTCGATTATCGTCATCGATCGATTGCCCCCCCCCATCGAAATTACTGCGACTGCAGTCAACGCAAATTGCACTCCTGTCCGTTCAACTATGCAAGTTGCAGGCATATAAAACATGTTCTTTACCATCAGTTGATAGTAACAAAAGAAAAATTAAAACTGTTTAAGAACAACTTTGGGGAGACTCCATTATTAACATCATTTTTTATGTTAAAGAGTTCACTGGTACTCCGTTATTCACAACATCATCATAGGCTGGCGGCGGGTCATCCTCAATTGGGTAGGGGACAACCACGGAAAAGTCCGGCGGGGGTTCGTTCGAAAGTTGGAAGAGCTGCGTTCTAGCTTCACCCACTTCTTGGAACTGGACGTTGGGGTGCTGGGCGTTGGGGTGCTGGGCGTTGGTGTGCTGGGCGTTGGGGTGCTGGGCGTTGGGGTTCAGTGTTGGGCCGCTCCCGACCTCCGTCGATGTAGCCGTTTCTGCCCATGTGTCGGCTGATTTGAGGCAGCGGCAACAGCAAGCAAGCACGATGGTAATAGCTAAAATCACAGCTATGATGATGAAGATGCTGCTCGATACGTTATCCATACTCAATCAGTCTGTTAACCCACACAAAAAGGAAATTAAGCAAAGTTTATGGGGAGACTCCATATTAACATCATTGTTTATGTTAAAGAGTTCACTGGTACTCCGTTATTCACAACATCATCATAGGCTGGCGGCGGGTCATCCTCAATTGGGTAGGGGACAACCACGGAAAAGTCCGGCGGGGGTTCGTTCGAAAGTTGGAAGAGCTGCCTTCTAGCTTCACCCACTTCTTGGAACTGGACGTTGGGGTGCTGGGCGTTGGGGTTCAGTGTTGGGCCGCTCCCGACCTCCGTCGATGTAGCCGTTTCTGCCCATGTGTCGGCTGATTTGAGGCAGCGGCAACAGCAAGCAAGCACGATGGTAATAGCTAAAATCCCAGCTAAGATGATGAAGATGCTGCTCGATACGTTATCCATACTCAATCAGTCTGTTAATCCACACAAAAAGGAAATTAAGCGAAGTTTATAATTATGATCATTTTGATCCACCACTTAATTTTGTTTTGTTTCTACAAACACAGTTTGATATTTCTGTCATACTCTAAATGTATTTACTCTGCGCTTGCCTGTTGGAAATTTTGCGTCTGTAAACCATCCCCTTCACTTTACAACGAGAGAGAAACCAAAAATAGCAAATAGGCCTAGTTCGAACATTTCTTCCTTTTTTTAGGAAGACGGTATAGAGGGCTACCTGTGGACATATTGGAGCAGACCTGTGTATTAGAAAAGTTGCGACATGGAGGGACCAGTTTTCGTTGGTCACGTGGTTACTGGACGCCATTTTCGGTCCAAAATGCAGCACAACCCAATGTGCAGTCTAGTCTGGCACCCTATGGGCGCACAACCCAATGTGCAGTCTAGTCTGGCACCCTATGGGCGCACAACCCAATGTGCAGTCTAGTCTGGCACCCTATGGGCGCACAACCCAATGTGCAGTCTAGTCTGGCACCCTATGGGCGCACAACCCAATGTGCAGTCTAGTCTGGCACCCTGTGGGCGCACAACCCAATGTGCAGTCTAGTCTGGCACCCTATGGGCGCACAACCCAATGTGCAGTCTAGTCTGGCACCCAATGGGCGCACAATCATTTGTTTTTCGCAACTCTCTCAATACACATCTCTGTCATCGAGAAAGGGCAAAACACTATTCATGGGAAAAACCTGCCAAAGTTCAATTTCATGTTTGACAACAACCTTCTTGCCCCTTGACCTCACCACCAAACACCTCATCGTATTTGAACGTAAATGTCAAGTGATAAACCACAAGGGAAACTGACTGGGTAAATTTCAAATAGTATGGGGTTGAACAAAGAAAAATTGACTAGAGCGGGATTTGAACCAACGACCTCCGGATTAACGTACCGGCGCTCTACCAACTGAGCTATCTAGCCCTATATTGGCGGTCTCCCTATTTTGTCAATATCTTTGTTCGGGGGTGCCAGTCAGAAGCCAACGTATTTGAACGTTTCAGTATACTAGTTTTTTTATTTATTTCATCACACGTTAAAGCATTGAACGTGGAACACCTGCCCCCCCCCCAATAACTGCACAGTCAATGCTGGATTCTCCTTAGCATTTTTAAAATTAATTCATATGTAACCTATGGCGTCACGTGGTTACAAAAGAACCACAGAGCCTGGACTACCTGCTGGCATGATTTGTACAATGCCCAATAATAGAAGAACACAAAATCTTGAATTTTATTGAGATTGCGGTGTCTGATTTTGATCAACTTTGGTATATATATGAAGAAAGGGGGCACATCTCAAAACGTGTTCAGCTTTTGTTTTTATAACTCTTGGATTTATGTGGAAATTATGACACAAAATGTAAATTTTCTCAAATGATCAGTGTAGTGTCCTGCCTGCCAGGGAATGACCTGGAATTACAAGGTCACTCTTTTTGGTAAGCAATGGTTACATGGTCTATACAACAATGTTATAAAAAAAGGCTTCGAGTTCGAACCCCAGAAGTCTGACAAGCAATTTGGCTTGCTTTTACTTTGGGCAAGTTGTTTTTTAACTTAGAAACCAAGTAATGGTTGGTAATATTTTCTGGACAGAAAATACTTCTAAAGATAGAATAGATTCAATTTGTAAGCTCACTCACTATTAAAGTCACATTAGTACCTTCCCTCCAGAGATGTACTTCCATCTGAAACTACTGGCAAAGTCGAGGGCAAGTCAGTCTTTTGAAGACTCCACAAATATTTTAATACCGGTAAAAAAAAAGTCGTACCTCCATGCAGCGATCCAGTTTGGAGAGTAATATTTGCAGTTGCCTGCAAAATTTAATAGTTACACTGATCGATGCACTTGCACATTAGTTCACCTATTGTGAAACTGATCCCGAATTTGCGTTGCATACAGTTGGCGTATTTTCAAAAGAGAAAACAAAAATATATAAAAACTCCCGTAAACTTTATCAGCACTGCGATCTCTGTGCGCATTTCGAGCAGTATGTTAACTCACAGTGTTTTTCGACCTTTGGATTTTAGACCCATGAATGTGTTATCAATATGTAACAAAGACACAGTGTGTCACACTGATCTACAGAAGAGTAATTTAGTGACAATAACGTATCGAATGAACTCAAACAAACAGACAAAAAATGAACGCTATTCTTTAACTTGAATTTAACAAAGTTCTTTAATATAAGGGGAAGTAATATTTAAAGAAATGTACAAGAAATGAAAAAGTAGGTTTTGCTGAATTTAACACAAGGGTTCTTCTTTCAAGCCTTGGTTTAAAGTTTACGAAAAGCAAATTATTATTTCCTTTCAGGATAAAATAGTCTTCTATATGAATCTTCCAGTACCACGAAAGAATGGAAATTAATCAAAATTACAAATCGGCAAAAACAAATGTCGCTTCCGAATTAAATTAGATTACGGCACAATTCTATAATAACGAGATTGAGAGTCACCGACGCGTAGGGACGTGGCGACTTCCCACTACTTCAAATAAATAATTTCTTGCATGGACTGACTTCCATTAATTATAAACAACAACAAATAAGTTGGTTTGAAGACCATGTTCTGCAGGCTCAGCTGCACTTTGGGACACTCTTGTTCGGATTGTTCCCTGCAGTAGCGATTCAACCCTCTATGCCCGGCAATTCTGTGGTTTCAGCCCCACCTGTAGTCATCCAGTGGATGACTCTGGCTTACTGTGCGTATCGAAACTATATAGTCGATCGTCAACTGGGGTCAGACGGTCATCTACATTAAAACAGTTAACCAAGAAACGTCAAAATATCTTGCCAATAAGCACACTATCTTAAACGCAATGCATCAACTAAAACACTTAATACACGTTACAATTGTTTTGTTTTAAACTTTAAGTATTTAATATCATTTGAAACTTCATGAAAACTTATATAAACGGAAAACTTCGTTTGCTCAAAAGCATCACTCTTCGTTGAGGATTAGATTTAGAAAATGAGTATTCTTTGCTTAGTTTCACTTTTCAATCAATTCACTTCAACAATATTTTATCCAGGTTAAGCATTTAAATTTTCTCTCCTTCTTGGATCGAGGGCTTGGTTCCAGGCTGCATGCGCCGGTGGACATCGGTCACTTGTGGGGTAACTAACTTAATGCGCCGTGGACTCAATATCACGGTGGAGTCTGCACCAAAAACCTGCGAGGGCTGGACTCACTCACCGGGTGGTTACGGGTTAAAGAACGCAGTAAAACAAACGGATATACTTTGACACAGTGGTTATTAATATTGTCCATGAAGTGTATTTTTTTTTCCATACAGAATTGAAGTTGTTCCACTCTGGTGAGAATTCGAATAATAACTAAATAAGGAGAATATTCATATGAGGCTACAGTTTAATTAACATACGGTTATGCTACGGTTGGTACACAAAGTTATGAAGAAGAAAAAAGTGCGCTTTTTATGCCATAAGGGTTACGTTTGTGTCGAGACGCATTTGATTTTGCTCAAATATAATTGAGAACCCACAAATAAAAAAATAATTAGTAAAAAATTAAAGTCAACAGGTGGCGCCCTTTACGACTGCGCCGAGTGCGCCCTCAATAGTTATGTATCTGGAAATCGCAGTCTCGTCGTGCATTGACATGTGTTGATTGTTCGGACGGTAGGAAAGCGCGCTTTAATTAAGACGAGAATTGTTCTATAATTGTAAATTTCGGTTAATAATCACATAGTGTTGTGTAATTAATACACCGGTGTATGTTGCAGCGCCCTTCTCTCTTACCAGGTAATACTGTCGCTTTTTGTCTTTTGCAACATAACAACACTAGTATTATAATTATTATTTTTAGTAGTTTTCGAGATCACGTACATTACATGTACGTACACAGTGGCACAGTGTACAGGTGTATATTACTAGTTTAGGCCCCATTTATTTAAAGGAACATTACAAAATTGGTAAGAAAAAAAAACTTGTAAAATATACTTTTGATCACAGATTTACATAACACTTACACGGTCTAATGATGATGATAGTAGAAAACTTCCCTTGAAATATTTCTGTCTGAAATGCCATATTTTTATTTGATGAGAAATGAATAAACTAATTTTCCGATTGGAGTTTATCGCTCAGTGAGTGTTTTATTCATTTGTTGAATGTATATGATTTCATGCAAATGTGTAATCGGTTTTTCACTATTTTCTTGTGACCTACTCCTAGAATTATGAGGTTCCATGAACCTCATAGAGGTCCATGTACAAACTACAATACAAAACTTTTTTTCATTTACATTTCTGCACCTGGAGTTCTCATTTGAAATCGGATCTCGCCAAAATTAGGCTCTACGTGTTCCTTGGAATCTCATTGAGCGTTGCATGGGTCAAGAAAATCCACTCCGCAAATTTAAAATTGTTAAAAAGCAATAAGTTCTTACCGTCATTCCCAGTCCTCTTCAAACAGTGTGAGTGTTATAACAAATATGGCGCTGGAGTCACATGATGTGTGTACAAAACCAACCTACAGTTGCCGGGACCAGCGTTGCTGCGCGCGGAGTACCAGTTTGTTCGGTAGACCTTTGCGAGCGCAGCAAGTGCCATATTTGTTATAACACTCACACTGTTTGAAGAGGACTGGGAATGACGGTAAGAATTTATTGCTTTTTAACAACTTTAAATTTGCGGAGTGGATTTTCTTGACCCATGCAACGCTCAATGAGATTCCAAGGAACACGTAGAGCCTAATTTTGGCGAGATCCGATTTCAAATGAGAACTCCAGGTGCAGAAACGTAAATGAAAAAAAGTTTTGTATTGTAGTTTGTACATGGACCTCTATGAGGTTCATGGAACCTCATAATTCTAGGAGTACTTGTGACCCAGATGGCTGATCGATCTCAAACTTCTACAGGTTTGTCAGTTTATGTATATGGTGGATTACATAAAGTGCTTACACTGCCAGCAACTGTTTTGTTAGCAAAACTCTCCTGAACAGAAACACCAGAGCTCGAGTCCGGTGCTCTTATCCGCTCGGCCACGACATCATGCCATTATTGAGATATAATTTTGTTCATGATTTCTTGTTTTGCTCTTACTTCTTTCCCTTCAAGGATACAGAATGGTTGTACTGCACTTCTACAGCAGCCCTGGTTTGCAGGCTGGTGCTGCCGATGTTTGTCTGACGAAAATCCAATCCTTACTCGGAGATGCTGGAAAGGTGGAATTGCAGACAGAGTTATGCTACAATGTGGAGGTCCCAGACAAAGGTAAACAATTCATCTTTTTAAAGGAAAGGTGTACGATTGGTAATCACTCTAAAAATTTATGGCAATAAAAACTTACTTGGTAAGAAGTACAGCAGCTTTCGATAGTTTTAAAGCATTTTGAGAAATATTTCAATTCAAAATAATGTAAATATGGAAAAAAATGTCAGTTTTTATCCCCCAAAATTCGAATCTGAGAAACGTTTCTGTCCAGTCTAGGTACAGACACTCCTTCAATTTTTCAAATATGTATCAATCTGATATTTCATAACATGGCATAGATTCACCTAGATCCGTTTCCTCCCTTTGTCAGATTGTCTCGGCAAGAAGGACCTTCAGACCTTGCAGTGGATCCTAGAGACACCTTTTGAGAGCGGCCTGGCGACTAGCTCCTCCCTGACGATCGGCGGAACCAGAGAGGGCGCCCTCATCATTGAAACAGGGCCAAGGTAACGACTGGTTAGACTGGTCCCTTAAACTTTATCCTCCCAAAAATTTACAACTCAATGGTTCCATTAACCCTCTTGCTGTCTGACCATTCAATACCATTCACTGTGGTTTTGAATGATAGATAAACTATGCCAGCCTGCAATATGATACCATGAGGGAATGCATGTACACAGTACACAGTTAGTTCTGTGCACAGTTGTGCCACCATACACAACCTTGGCAGTCGAATGGTTTCAAATGGTTGGTCAACTCACTGGAAAATGTTGCCAAGAGTCACTGACAGTAGGAGGGTTAAGAAAGTTAAACAAGTTTGTACTTTGTAACTCTGAGTATTTTGTGATGTACATTATTATTGTTATTTTTTTTTCCCCTAGCACCTTGGAATACGTTTGGTCAAAGATAGATGGCACTTATAAAAATTTGTATTGTAGTTATTGATTTGGGGTTGATTCGCGACCTCCGGATTACTTTATATTTGGAATAAAAAGGTTCAAACCCCACGCCAAGTAAATTTTGCTTCGTTCAACCCCAAATTAATTTAAAATTTACCCAGTCAGTTGTCCCCTTGTGGTTTATTACTTAAATTTAATTATTTTAAGGTATATTAACGTTGTTTGTTTTTGGAATCTGAATAAATTCATTCCCATCCTCTAGTTTTCAATAGAAACACCATACAACCAACCTGGTTGACAATGGAAGTTATCAAATTGGACTTGCGAGATCAAAACTAACTGTTTTACTAATTTCTCAAAAAACTGATGCAAGTTTTCCACCACGACCGTCTGTATTGACACCCTTGCACAACGCGGAATGCACCTCCGTACAATAGGTGTCTACCATTTTGGGAGTCAATTACTTTCTGTGCAGACGGGAAAGACACGTGTAAGTGCGCTGCGCATGGTGCAAGGGTCAATACATGTAATAACTTACGTGCAAATCTGAGATCATGTATCTTTTCAATCAGATCAAATATTGTGTACGCACTCTTGACAATGACGACAACTACAATCATGACATAAATTGTCTTTTTTAACAGACTGAACTTTTCGACTGCCTGGTCAACCAACGCTGTCTCGATGTGCCAGTCGGCCGGTCTGGGTCAAGTCACACGCGTAGAGCGTTCGCTGCGGTACTTCATCGTGGCATCAATGGCGGACGGCTCTGCCGTGACGATCTCGCCCGCTACGGAAAGAGAAATCAGTGGGTGTCTACACGACAGAATGACGGAGTGTCGCTATGCTGAGCCATTGGAAAGCTTCTCTATAGAGGTACCAGACTAAGTTCATAAACAGGAAATATAATGCTTAGCGTGGTTAATAAATTGGGGCACCGGTCATTACAATGTGAATGACTGTTTGGCTGGTAATCTCTTTTCTGCTGAGCATGATTTTTTTTGTTAGCTTAGCAAATTGTTTTGCTGACCAGTTTTATGAATATATCTGCAAAGTGATATCTATTTTTTCTTTGCGTATCGGCCGAAATTCGTGCGTATCGACACGCAATGGCTGGGTATCGGCCAGATAAGCCAGCTTGTGCATGGAGAGAACCCTGACTGGTATGAGTTTACAGTGAGCTTTCAGATTGAACCTAATCGTTATTACTTTGTTATGACTACAAATCTTGTGTTTTGTCTGTAAACCTAATCTTCTGTGAATAGGTGCGGCCAGAACCGGTATATGATGTCAAAGTAATGGAAGATGGAAAAAGTGCTCTAGAAAAAGCAAACAAGGAACTAGGTGAGATGTTTGTTTGTTGGCATAACTTAAAGTCTTGCAAACCTTCTCCAACCACTTAAAGGCAGTGGATACTTTTTGGTAGTTACTCAAGAAATACATTACCATACAGACTTACTTGGTAAGGAGCACCTGAGAGCTGCTGATAGTATGAAACATTGTGAGAAACGACACCCTCTGAAGTAATGTAGTTTTTGAGAAAGAGGTCATTTCTCACTAGATTATTTGAATCTGAAAAAGGCTTTAGGTCTCGGGCGTTTGAAAGCACACATTTCTATGCAACAAGAGTGTTTTTCTCTGACATTATTTTCTTGCAACTTCGATGACCACACCACACAGTGGACTGTCTGGGGGCTTACGTACATGTCAGCCGATCAACTGATTGCAAACAAAAAGAGGTTGCTCCGAAATTGTTCCGGGCATTTATAAACGTCCACCGTAATTCAGTTTGCAAACGTTTCGCTGAAAAAGACTGACTTGAAGTGGTTAACAAACACGGTCTAATTCATTTGAAAAGTTTGATCCCGCCCCATCCTGATTTCAATGCTCTTTTTGATTTTTTTTTTTTTCAGGGCTTGCTTTTGACGACTGGGATTTAGAATTCTACACTGAACTATTCCAGAAGAAGGCGAAGCGTAACCCAACCAGCGTAGAGTGCTTCGATCTGGCACAGTCCAACAGGTAAAGCACCGTTCACGGCAGCCATCTTGGCTTTGCTTTAGTTCAATGCACAAACCAGATCGAGGTTTGAGACTGGTGATTTTTCAATCGGGGGGCTCGATGTGGTTTTGTTTTATTAGTGGTTGGAGAACCAGACAAAATGCATGGATCATACAGAAACATCCCAGGGATTTTTTTTTTTTTTGAAAGGCAGAAGTGAAAATGAGTGACTGCATTGCTAGCTGCTTGCAGTTTGTCTGCCGACATAAATTATGAATGCCTTAAAATCTTCCGAAGATTTGACCTAAGATAGAAGCCTGATCATCTTTGCATGAAAGACATTTAGAAGGTCATGGGTTCAACTTCCACCTGATGTCTTCCTTCCTTTTTTTTTCTTCAGCATGGCCAGGTACATATTGACTTTTTTTGCGAGTTGGATAACTGTTGAAAAAGTTCACTCAAAGGTGCCGCGAAACGCAGACCACATTGCGATCGGGATGTAGAAAACGAACAATCCGTGCGACACACAAGCAGTCACATCATTTCCAACTTACAGGCGTGTAGTCTTTGTTATCTTGTTACTTATCTGCTACGATAAAGGCAAGAACCATAGACCTCTAGAGGGCATTTTCAGAAAAATGGGATAGCATGAAAGCATATGCCCTCTGTTGGTGAAATACAGCAAGCGCATTACAGGATAGCGCACAAAAACCAGTTACAAATGCCTTGACAGAAGCCTGACCGATTCAGGAACGGGTACACATTTACAAAAATAACCGTAAACGCTCAAGCTAACATAATGTGCCCTCCCATCTGTTGCAGTGAGCACAGCAGACATTGGTTCTTCAAGGGGCGTATGGTTATCGACAAGGACGAGCATCCGCTGTCTCTCTTTAAGATGGTCATGGGAACTCAAGAAGCCAGCAATCCGAACAACGTCATCAAGTTCTCAGACAACAGCAGGTAATGCAGATTGTAACAAGTGGAGATGAGGTGGGGTTTCACACACACATACACACAAGGTGTTAGCCAAAGCTGCTTTGGTTTCTTAACCCTGATCTTACTATAGGCAACTCAATAGTCAACTGCACTCATACCCCCTCTTCCTTACCATAGGTGACTTTAGTCGACTGCACTCATACCCCCTCTTCCTTACCATAGGTGACTTTAGTCGACTGCACTCATACCCCTCTTCCTTACCATAGGTGACTTTAGTCGACTGCACTCATACCCCCTCTTCCTTACCATAGGTGACTTTAGTCGACTGCACTCATCACCCCCTCTTCCTTACCATAGGTGACTTTAGTCAACTGCACTCATACCCCCTCTTCCTTACCATAGGTGACTTTAGTCGACTGCACTCATACCCCCTCTTCCTTACCATAGGTGACTTTAGTCAACTGCACTCATACCCCCTCTTCCTTACCATAGGTGACTTTAGTCCACTGCACTCATACCCCCTCTTCCTCACCATTGGTGACTTTAGTCGACTGCACTCATACCCCCTCTTCCTTACCATAGGTGACTTTAGTCAACTGCACTCATACCCCCTCTTCCTTACCATAGGTGACTTCAGTCAACTGCACTCATACCCCCTCTTCCTTTACCATAGGTGACTTCAGTCAACTGCACTCATACCCCCTCTTCTTTACCATATGAAAATTTGTGGACTGCATTCATATGATACAACTGGTAACGGCGCAAGGCATCACCTTAAGGGGATGCAACTTTTTTATTTCAAATGTCTGGCACCCCCGACAGTATTGACAATAGGAGTCAACCAATTGGGCTAATGACTTGTGGAGCGCCGGTACGTTAATCCGAGGTCGTTGGTTCAAATCCCGCTCTAGTCAATTTTGTCTTTGTTCAACCCCAAATTATAAAAAATTTACCCAGTCAGGTTTACCCTTGTGGTTTATTATTTGACAAAAAATAATGATGTACATCCCCTTTATTGTTACATTATATCTTGTTGTTTTTGGCAGTGCCATTAAGGGATACAAGGTGCAGACGCTTGTTCCAGAGACTCCAGGGTAGGGGCCTCGCATTCAACAAACAGCAGGCAGAAAGACACATCATATTTACTGCAGAAACTCACAACTTCCCAACCGGTAAATTTTTTTTCTTCAAATTTTAAAGGAACATTACAGAATTGGTAAGAAAAAAACTTGTAAAATGTACTTCTGATCACAGATTTACATAAAACTTACACGGTCTAATGATGATGATAGTAGAAAACATCCCTTGAAATGTTTCTGTCTGAAATGCCATATTTGATGAGAAATGAATAAACTCATTTTCCGATTGGAGTTTATCGCTCAGTGAGCGTTTTATTCATTTGTTGAACCTATGCAAATGTGTAATCGGTTTTTTCACTATTTTCTCGTGACCCAGGCGGCCGATCGATCTCAAACTTCTACAGGTTTGTCAGTTTATGTATGTGATGGATTACATAAAGTGCCTACACTGCCAGCAACTGTTTTGTTAGCAAAAACCAAATCTGTAATGTTCCTATTTTAAATAAGTTTTCTTAGGTTTAGGGTTGAAAAAATTCAAAGCAACCAATCATAAGATGTATATTTTGTTTATTGAAAGTTTGCAGAATTGTTGAATTTGGTCACAGCATCTGTAACCCGCGATTGAATGTTTTGCTAATACTCGGCCCTCCGTGCCAACCAGCGCGGTTTGTTGATCAACAAAAGAAAGGTGCTAACTGGCGCTAACTGGTTAACAGTATTGGTGAACCCCAACGATGGGAAAATGCCCACTGTTCCTAGTCTGAGGAATTCAAAGTTAAGAGGTCACTTGTGATTAAGCAAGTCGTTGTACCAGATAGTATTCAAATCTAACTCGCAAATGACTAACTGAAATAAGCTTCGATGATTTTGACAGAATTATTTCTCTAGAGGACTGGTAACTGGTATGAATTTTATAATTGGGGTAAAGCTCTGGGATAACAACTGATCAATTGCAATCATGTAGTTTGTCGTTAAATTGGCCAAATGCCATTGAAACACATTGGAATGTAATTATTTACTTATCGGGTATGCTAAACCCCTGCAATTTCTTTGACTAATTCTGCTGTAGGGGTGGCTCCATTCAGTGGGGCAACTACAGGGACCGGTGGTCGTATACGGGATGTACAAGCTGCCGGCCGAGGTGCTCATGTTGTGGCAGGAACGGCAGGATATTGCTTCGGGAACCTACATATTCCAGGTAAAGTGCTTCGAAATAAAAAGTTGCATCCCCTTAACATAATCCTTCTGCTACCTACCCAGGTTGTATCGTAAACTTGGGTGTGATCCCTGGCTACACAGCAGTTAAAGGTTGTATGGCTTCCGACTGGCAGCCCCGAAACAAACATATTGACAAAATAGGGAGACCGCCAAAATAGGGCTAGATAGCTCAGTTGGTAGAGTGCGGCACGCTAATCCGTAGGTTGCAGGTTCATGTCCCGCTCTAGTCAATTTTTCTTTGTTCAACCCCAAAATACATGAAAGGAAACATTGTGTTCTGTTGAAGAGCACGGTTGTGTTTCCATCGCGCCTTCCATCGCACATTAATAAGTATAGAGGGCAGTGTTTCCCCCTGCTCATTCAACCGTGAGGCGGCCCACCCTTGCTACTTTCAGTGACCACTTGTTCTTTTTTTTGCCAACATCACTACCCGCTGAGAAGATTTGCCGTAAGGGAAACATGTGATGAAAAATGTTCATTTTTCATTACATGAATCACCCATTAAATAGATTTTGTTTTCAGTATACCCCTAAACCTGTGGACATTTTTGTGTTTTCAGATTGAGAGGGGAAAATTACCAGTAGATTATTCTGCTATACATTTTGGGGGGTAAAATAGAAGATTATAGTGCGCCAAGGCACCACATGGGCAACTTGAGATCTATCTGTTGTTTGAGCGTGAAATTTGGATGAACGCCATTTCTGCCAGCAAATGTTTTGTATGACATTGATAGCAGTAGTCGTTGTCTGCACTGGTTTATTGTTACACCAAAAGAGTCCGCTTGCTGAAATGGTGTCCGGTGCACATTTCACATTTCAGCCTAAGTTCTCTGTCTTACGCCTTCAGTATTCTATAATCTTTGGGTAAATTTTTTTGGTTTCCTTTTTGACGTGTTTAGAGTACGATCTACCGTGGGAAGAGACATCCTTCGAGTACCCATCCAACATGGCGTCCGCCCTGCAGGTGGCCGTCCAGGCAAGCAACGGGGCGTCGGACTACGGCAACAAGTTCGGGGAGCCGGTGCTGACCGGTTTCGCCCGGTCGTTCGGCATGGTGGTCGGTGATGGGGACAGACGAGAGTGGGTTAAGCCGATCATGTTCAGCGGTGGCATGGGGTCCATGGAGGGTGGTCATGTGACTAAGCAAACCCCAGAAACAGGTAAGTGAAGGCGGGTTTGGACAGATCTTTGGTCAGCCCCAGTAAGATGCAAACCTGCGTCAGTGAAAAAATGTTGTAACTTTGTATTTCGACAATTCACATGCACACAAGGCTACATATAAAGCAATGTATCTCGTACCATTGGGTTTTGTCTACAAAAAGACACACTATTGCAGTTTTAATACTATATTTTGTGAAAGTACCGCATTTGGGGTACAGGATTTTTTGTGTGTGGTACCTGCTGCTAGATGCAGGATTGGAGCTGGCCTCTCATCACCGAGTCGCACTCGGTGGTCTAGTGGTCGAGGTATCTGCTCTAGA
Source organism: Pycnopodia helianthoides (assembly GCA_032158295.1). Taxonomy (NCBI): domain Eukaryota; kingdom Metazoa; phylum Echinodermata; class Asteroidea; order Forcipulatida; family Asteriidae; genus Pycnopodia; species Pycnopodia helianthoides. The sequence continues at coordinate 19,210,869 of CM063248.1, forward strand.
ATGTGGGGGTCGTGCTGTCGAACTCCACCCAAGTGTTTTTATTATCTGCAGGGTTCGGAAGTGCTGATTACACACAAGTGTAAGGGTGAAAATAATTTTTTTGTCATTCTGTATCTCCCCATGGAATGAAATCCCACCCGAGTACTATGCCTGTGGATTTTTGTCTGTAGGACTCTGGGGTCGACTTCACAAAACTCTTCCTAACTTAGGACTAGTCCTAGGCAATGGTAAGAGATAGGACTAGTCTTAAGTTAAGACCAGTTACTGGTCCTAACTTCAGATAAGACTAGTCTTATCTCTTTGTGAAATCGGCCCCTGGAAGCACTGAGTATACAGTGAGTATCACACATTAGTTTGGGGGGACACTAAAATTAAGATTTTTCTGCTAACACACTGATGTAATATAACTGAAATAATATCTTAATGAGTAATACAAATCTTGATATACAGATCAGATTGCTCTGATCGAGAAAATAAAAAACTTGTACATCATAGCAGTTTCCTTTCCCAAAACATTTTCTCCCCCTCCCCAGGAATGAAAGTGGTAAAGCTCGGGGGCCCTGTGTACCGCATCGGTGTAGGCGGGGGTGCGGCCTCTTCCATTCAGGTCCAGGGGGACAACACGGAGGAGCTTGACTTTGGCGCCGTGCAGCGGGGGGACGCCGAGATGGAGCAGAAGATGAACAGGGTCATCCGCGCCTGCATAGAGATGGGGACCAAGAATCCCATATGCAGTATCCACGACCAGGGTGCTGGTGGAAACGGTAAGGATAGGGCTGCGGCTGACTCAATGCCACTTTGGCTACGGCTGATGGTCGTTGGCTGCATAGATGGCGGTGACGAGTAAGCCGTAGCCGTTGTCAGAGTCATTCATGTCGTCACCATTTGCACGAAATGATGAATCTGCACCAAAGCCAAAATCCTGTGCTTGGTGAAAATTGTGCTTGAAGTTTAACAATTTTTTTGAAAATGCGTTTAGGAGACTGCTTTTGTCTTTTACATTTTAATACCCAAATAAAGCCCTTTTTACGGTAAAACTGTCTGCTTGGTCAACCCTGCTTGCAAATTTCAAATGTTGATGATTTTGATGTGAGAAAGCATATATATGGTTTTTCCATTTCTGTGTTTTGTATCCTAAAACTGTCCTCATTAGTGGGTTTTTTGACTGTTTGTTGTTGATTGTCCGTTCGGTCCATAGGCAATGTGTTGAAGGAGATATCTGACCCGGCCGGTGCCCTGATCCGTGCCAAAGAGTTCCAATTGGGCGATCCAACTATCAACACCATGGAGCTATGGGGCGCCGAGTACCAGGAGAGCAATGCCATTCTCATTCCAGGGGAGGCGGAAGGCATCCTGAGCGACATCTGCCAGAGGGAGAAATGCCCAGTGTCATTTGTGGGAGACATTACCGGGGATGGTAAAGTAAGAGCCCAAATGGACACGTCATGATTTTTACCTTGGACGTTCTTCATTAATGTTACTTATTTTATTTTTTAAATTCAGTAGTACTTGAAAAATGTTGATAATTATGGGCAGACCTAAATACAGACTTGGTAGTCAACAGTTCAGATATATTTATATTACAATAAGTCAGGTGATATAATTTTGATTTTACCCTTTACACTGATGTGTGATTGAAGAATGCACAGTCTACTCGGGTGGGATTTGAACCCACGACCGCCGCAATCTAGAGCAGAAGTTTAAACTGGTGTAATCTTTAGTATTGGTGATCATTTGCATCTAACACCATTGCGAGTGGTTATGAACGAAATAACTGCATGCTACTGAAGATAAAACTCGGCTTAATCTGGATACAGCATTACACAGCATAAAGAGCAGAAAAGTGGACATCAACTCATCATATCATGGAGTGGATCTTAGTTTCATCTGAGGTTTTCAGAGAGTAACGTTACACCAACGGGCATGCCTGGTGATGAGAGGACAGTTCAAATCCTATAATCATCCGCGGATACCACTAACAGTAATTGATGCAATGATTCCATGGGGGGATACAGAATAACCAAATTATTTTCACCATTACATTTGTGTGTAATAATCACTCTATACGCGGTGCTTTACGAATCCTGCAGAAATCAAATCCACAGGCTACTTGGGTGGGATTCGAATGCGCGACCCTTGCATTCTAGAGTAGATGTCTTAACCCTTATACCACCGAGCATGCCTTGTGACCAGAGGCCAGTTTGAATCCTGTGATTGGCAGTGGGTACCGCAGACCACAAGATGCAAAAGGGCTGGTATTTTTATTCATCTGCTTTCACTGACGGACAACACAAAAAAAAAAATAAATAAATAATTGTTTCTTCTTCATATCCTCAGATACGACTTGAACAAGACGAGGCGGAGTGTGTGGTAAATGGCGCCCTCAACGACGAGTCTGCTAGTAAGAAGAAGAGGTCGTGCTCGTACCCTGTTGACCTTGACCTTGAGTGGGTCTTGGGGTCAATGCCCAGGAAGGTGAGAAGCATTGTGGGGATGCAAAGGTCACAAATGATACCTCGTTATTCAAGAGTTTGTCGTGTGTTGGTGATTTATTTAAATTTTTGATGTTTTACTGTAGCGCTTCATCATATTTATCAAAGTAATCTGTCGGACAAATTCAAGTTTTCCATTTGTCTCTGTCTCTAGCCAGTCTTGTGTAGTTGCTCCCATCTGTGGACCCTGTAACCTCGTTTACAAAGAGAGTGACCCTGTACATTCCAGGACATTTTCTGGCAGGCGAGATACTACAACGGGCACTTGGAGAAATTCCCATTTTGCATCATAATTACCACATAAAATTCAAGAGTTGTTAAAATAACAGCTGAACAAGTTTTGAGATGAGACATTCTTCATATTAAAAGTTGAATATCAATTCATAAATACCTGGGACAGTTTATCCATTCTGATTGGACGAGAGGACATCACGTGGCCGTGTTTAAACAGACGATATAACACCGGCTAGAAGTGTTTAAAAATGGCCTGGCAACTTTTTGTCAAAGAGGGCGCTATCACGTTTGCGCGGAGCGCACAAATTTGGTAAGCCGCATAGTTTATTTCGCGCAAGTTGGAAACTTGCGTGCGATAGCTTGAAACTCAAGTTCGAAAACTGCGCGACGCGGTTTTTTCTACAGGCATAGAAATTCAACGCCGAGTCGAGGTGAGCTAAGGCTAAACTGTCAGATTTGTTCTCAACTTTTACAGGGTTTTTGGATATTTTTAGGAGAAAGGTATTTATGAATGGGAATCAAAGTGTGTTGAATCGGTTTTAAACTAGTGTTTAAACCCGCCAAACCACTAGTTTAAAACCTCTTCACCACACATTGATTCCCTTAGTAATAAGTGACAAGGGAAACTGACTGGGTAGATTTCAAATAGTTTTGGGTTGAACAAAGAAAAATTGACTAGCTCTGGTAAATTTTTAATTTTTTTTTCCAACCCAAAATTACAATGAAAATCATTCTTGTTCTTTTTTATTCCTCTTCATACCAACCTGTAGATATTCAACATGGACCGTGTCAAGCCCAAACTCAAGCCACTTGACCTGCCGGCAAATCTCACGGTCAGAGATGCCGTTAACCGCGTTCTACGTCTGCCGTCTGTGGCCAGCAAACGATACCTCACAAACAAGGTCAGCCGACGAGGATAGATTGAAGTGGCTACTAGTCATTTAAAACTGTTGTTTATTTCAATACATTGACAACAAACTTGCATAGCTTTAATCCTTTAAAGATCATTCACTTCTGTGTAATCATCGCCATCTGCCCAGACATTGCTAATCTTGTTGAGTTTTTGCCCCGTTATTTTCAGGAAAAATGTCGGGAAAATCATTAAGAAACAAAAATACACGGTTTTGTTTTAGAGTTGTAGATTCTATGTTAAAGGAACATTACGGAATTGGTAAGAACAAATATACTTTTTGATCACAGATTTACATAAAACTTACACGGTCTAATGATGATGATAGTAGAAAACATCCCTTGAAATATTTCTGTCTGAAATGCCATATTTGATGAGAAATGAATAAACTAACTTGCCGATTTGAGTTTATCGCTCAGTGAGCGTTTTATTCATTTGTTGAATCTATACAATTTCTGTGCAAAATGTGTAATCGGTTTTTCACTATTTTCTCATGACCCAGATGGCCCGATCGATCTCAAACTTCTACAGGTTTGTCAGTTGATGTATATGGTGGCTTACATAAAGTGCTTACACTGCCAGCAACTGTTTTGTTAGCAAAAACCAATTCTGTAATGTTCCTTTAACATGGGAAGCATTGTAAAATGTCATTTCGATCTGATACCTTATCGTTGACCCTCTTGATTGAAAGCACAGCCATTAAGTGGTGCTATTTTTCTACCCATTCAGGTGGATCGATCAGTGACTGGCCTTGTCGCCCAGCAGCAGTGTGTCGGGCCCCTCCACACCCCGCTCGCCGATGTAGCGGTCACCGCACTGACTCATTTTGGTACCGTCGGCTCGGCTACCTCCATCGGTGAGCAACCGGTCAAGGGACTGGTAGATCCAGCCTGCGGTGCCCGGATGTCGGTCGCCGAAGCTCTGACTAACCTTGTCTTCGCCAGAGTGTCTTCGCTGAAGGTAGGTCTTCCAGGCTTCCTCCTTCAAGTTTGGTCAGGGCCTGTTGTTTGTCATGATATCGTTTTCTTGTTTTAATAACTGATCTCCTGCTGCCTTTAAAATTTCTTCACAAAAGAGGCGAGTGGATTGCCATGAGAATAAATGCATAGCCTTTTCAGACTTGGAATTTCATCTTTGAGTGGGCAAGGCCATTTTATTTTTTTGATTTTTTGCGAAGGGCATTTACAGCAGAAATGGGAAGTCTATGGGAAATTATTGGAGGGGCACCAAGGCCAAGAGCAGGGCACAATTTCACAGAGCTGCTTAAAGAAGGAAATATTGCTTAACACTTTTCTGCTAAGCAAAGATATGCAGGGTACCGGTCACAGGCGATACACATGACATGGTATTTCAGCTGGTAGCCTTATTCTGGTAAGCACCATTTTGTTGTGCTTAGCTAATTTTATGTGCTCGAGGAGCTGCACGAAAATGGGCCCGGGGCAACAGAGGTCGTGTCCTCCGTGTTATTTCAGGCATGTTTTTTATTCCAAACCTTCATTTTCACCTGTGCTTTTCTTCTTTTGTCTGTCCTTTGTTGTTACTAGGATGTCAAATGCAGTGGCAACTGGATGTGGCCTGCCAAGCTGCCAGGCGAGGGCGCTGCACTGTTCGATGCATGCGCAGCCATGTGTGATGCCATGAAGGAGCTGGGGATAGCGATCGATGGAGGGAAGGACTCTCTGAGCATGGCCGCTCGCGTTGGCAAAGAGACGGTCAAAGCTCCCGGTGAGAAACCTGTTTGATAACCGGCATTTATTAGGTGGTTTTAAACCAAGTATGGAAACACTGTTACTAACCCTGTTCATCCGGCCTGAGGCATTCCTGAAACTCCTTAGGAGTATGCAGCACTGCAAGATATTACATTGGGCATATGAGAAATTGTTATTTCATAACTTAACAACATAAATCATGAATTATAAAGTTTTATGATGTGCCCCGTTTCATTGTATTAAAAGTTGATTAGAATCATATTGGGCAGTCTCCATCGATGAAAAAATTGTTAGATTTGATGTTTTCCTCCATTAAGGCTCTGGAGCACTTTTATAAACTTGTGAATAGACCTCACGCACATGACGTCACTCGAGTAGGGCGCCCTCACCTAGAGGTCATTGGCCAATCCTGTGTGTCACTCGTACAAATCTGTGCATTTCCAATGTTTTATCATCGGTTTACCTCTAAGATGGCGGGTTGATGACGTCAATGCATAAGGTCTATACACTGGTCTATATTTAGCCCAATCCAAAGTTAGAAGGAAGTTCTTATGATATTCTTGATTGGATTGTTGTACAGGTGCTCTTGTCATCTCAGCGTACGTTGGTTGCCCAGACATTAACTCCACTGTCACCCCTGACCTGAAATGTCCCAACGGCTGTGGTGAGTGGCAAATATTTTGAGATTTTTTATGCATTTATGTACCTAAAGCTGTTTTTTGCATGTACCTAAGGTTGTGTTGTGCATATGTACCTAAGGTTGTTTTGTGTATATTACCTATGGCTGTTTATGTATATCAATGTATATATCCAAAGAACCAGATAGCCTCTCTCTTGATGATCAGATTGCATTGATCGGGATAGGAGTCGTTAGGCCACCCGTCTTTTTCTGATTAATTCTTCACAAGAACTGTTCTTGAATACGGTTCCTTAACCCTCTTGCTGTCTGACCATTCAATACCATTCACTGTGGTTTTGAATGATAGATAAACTATGCCAGCCTGCAATATGATACCATGAGGGAATGCATGTACACAGTACACAGTTAGTTCTGTGCACAGTTGTGCCACCGTACCAACCTTGGCAGTCGAATGGTTTCAAATGGTTGGTCAACTCACTGGAAAATGTTGCCAAGAGTCACTGATAGTAGGAGGGTTAATAGAACCATATTGTTATTTCCAACAAATCGGTCAGTCTGCTCTAGTCAATATCAGGGGGCAAGAGCACGCTACCTACCTTTAATTCATCTCAACATTGATTACTCTGTATCTCTAAAAGTGATTAGGTATCAGATTGGTTCCATTGGAACCATTCCCGAATATGGTTCTTGTAAGAACTATTTTTACTAGCCTGCTGTAGTCTACATCAGGGAGCAAGAGCAGGCCACCAACCTGTAATTCCTCTGTGTCTCTCAGTGTGATTTATAAGAATGATGTGTAGCAATAGAATGGGAGATCCCCCCAACTATGTTTGCTTCTTAGAATGTGAAGGACTGAAGTTTGAGAACAGGAACGCACATTTCAGACAGGTTCTTTGTTGGACAGCATGTGCGCACGGTCACAATTGCAGTTGGTCCATGCATTAAGGAGCAAAACAATTATGGAAATTTCAAAAAATAATCCCCCCCCCCCCTGTGAGCACGGACAAATTTAGGAAATCCCAACAGTTGGTGCAGGCCTGGAATTACATCCTGGAGAGAGCAAGGCCATTTTTCAATTTGCAAAGGACACTTCCATCCGAAAATCTTAAAGATGGATATGAACGAGATAATAAAATACGCTGCATGTTTAAATTCATGTTTGCTGGAGTGTAATAAAGACCTTTGTTTCACTTACACAAAGTTTCAAAATTTCAGACATGTTTTTAAAAAGACAATAATTTGACGTGAGTCTGTTGCATTGCAGCAGCCGTTTCGCGAAATGAGCGTGTCGTCATCAATTGATTTACAAATCATTAATAAAACATTTCACCGGTTTTGATGACGTGCAGCCGTGGATTGAGACTGGACCCTGCGCCCGTCCGTACATACATTAGTAGTATGTATACAACGTATATACGCCCTGAGGTGTATACGACGTACACACGCATACGGGTCCGTGGACTGAGACTCGAGAGATAACCACACGGTCTATGCACACGTAACAAATAAACGGAAACACTTTTCAACTGGCTGCGCACTGACTGAATAGTTGGCATTTTTCCTGAACAGAAGTATCTTTGGCGATAAAAAGACATGCAGTCTAGCCTCACTTTTTTTATAAAAAAACAGCAGACAGCATATGCTATACGTACAGGTCAAAGTGCAATGTTCAGGTCGTCTCTACGGGTATACGTCATACAATCAGCTTTTTCACACAGCGCTGCCAGCTGTCAATATGCTGAAACTTCTTTGAAAACCGCGGAAATTCGTCACGTAAGAGTCGTTTTTATTTTCGATTTTGTTATCACTTCAAACTTCCAATATTAATTTTGTTTTGATAAAAATGGTTCGTACAAACATTGTTAAGAAGGCTAAATGATTCTTGTTGCTTGAAATATACCGTTCATGTCCATCTTTAATGTCTGTGGGAAACATTTGAAGGGGCACCAAGGCCAAGACCAGCAGGCCATGACTGGCCTCCATGGCCTCCATGTAATTGCCTGTTAAGTGGTTAACAGGATGGGTGCGTTAACTAAACTTTTTAGTTTCAAGACAATGTGTTCAGAAAAAGAGAATTGAATATTGATGGTTGTAACTTGTTTTAAATTTTAGGGAGTATCTTGTTTGTGGACCTTAGCTGCGGTCACAGACGCCTAGGGGGTTCGGCCCTGGCTCAGTGCTACAAGCAGCTTGGTGACTCGGTGCCCGACATGGACAACCCTGGTATGCTGGCTCAAGCATTCAACATCATGCAAGACCTACTAGCTGGTGAGTCCCATTCTCATCTGGGTTTGAATTTCAGGAAATTATTCACTAGTCCACAGCTTTTGTTGCTCAGAAAATTTACTGGACCAAGAATTGTTTTTAAATGACGGATAAACTTTGTTTATTTTAATTTTTCAAGAATGAAGTTTGTATGGAAAAGCTGTTGAGTAAATTAGTGAATATTTATTCAAAAAGCCGGACATGTTAAGTTTTTAGGTTACCCCGGCCTTGCGGTTCAGCTTTTCGTAAAGTAGCCCATTGAGCTAGTCAACTACGCGTTTTACTTGCCCCCAGGAAGTTTTAGTAGCCAAGATTTTAAATATGTGTGGTCATATTTATGTTTCTTTCTGATGTATTAATGGTAGCGATCACAAACAATTATGGACAAATGGAGTTACATTCACACACTCAAAAACAAGTTAGCACATTAAAAAATGTATTATTCACATCTGAAAAGGAAGAAATATGAGCATTTTAAACAAGTAGGTTGCACAGTTTTTAGTAGCCCACAGGGCAAGTTGAGAAGCAGTTTTGACGAGACAATGTACGCCGGGCTAGTGTTAAGGGTGAGCCCTGTAACAAGGCCAATGCTAAAATCACTGGATCATGAATATTGATTCTCATAGTATAGTACTAAAAAAGGGACCAGATTATTTAGCCCTTCAGCCTCATTTTGGTTACACTGATTTGATAGGCAGAAAAACCAAGACGGCTGTGCCACGATAAAGTCTATGATTGACATGCCATCTGGTTAAAGTCTGGACTTAAACTTGAAACTATTGGTAATTACTTCTGAATAACCCCTTGATTTCCCTCAGAGGGTCTGTTGACGAGCGGCCATGACGTCAGCGATGGTGGACTTATCACATGCCTATTGGAGATGACCTTTGCAGGGAATTGTGGGATGGAGGTCAATATCGATAACAACAGCAAAGGTTTGTTTTATACGATTAAGTTTTGCCCTACACCAATGTTTGATATGCACTCTCTTAACTCGGCACTTTCAGAGTCCTGCAGAAAAAAAAATCCTAAACACCACAGGCATCTTGAGTGGGATGCAAACCAAGCACGCTTGTTAGTTTGCCTGTTTTAAAATGCAAGTTTTTGGTGGCGCAATCCACCTCAAATGATTCATGTTTTTACACGGTCACCCTAAAATGTATACAGCTAGACATGTCACAAGATCAAAGAAGAATGAGAGGGGACCAGTTGCTTTGTGGTTGATAGCGCCCTCTGCATACTTTTGGGAAAGAATGGCGTGGCGAGATCGTACACCACTGGGAACGAGGTCAGCGTGGTGAGGCTTCAGTATTGGCAGCATATAGTGCTGCTTCAGGCATCTTCTTTGGGCGTTGAATCGGTGACTAGGATGGGGTTAAAGTAATTTTTTTTTACATTTATTCAAAGTTAGCAAGTTGTTCTCTCTTTGATGTCTTCTAGCATCAGATCTGGAGATTTTCTTTGCGGAGGAGTTGGGGTTAGCTTTGGAGGTGTCGACTGAGCATGCCCAGATGGTCTGCCAGAGGTTTACCGGGATGGGTGTGCCGTGCTCGGTGATCGGTCAGTCCTGTGGACAGGGTCCGGACTCTATGGTGAGGATCTAATGTGTTCCAGACCAAAGCTAATCGAGCGTTAAATTCACAGAATAATCAGAAACGTAAGGTGAAATCTTCCAACCGTCAAGTTGGAGCAAGTTGGAGTGCGCACATCTAGTCGATTCATGGTTGATAACTGACTAGCACTGTACATGCGGAGTGACTTACTCACTCAAGCGACTTGTTTTGAACCTGCGACCTCCAGATTAACGTGCTGGCGCTCTACAAACTGCGCCAGTGCATTACTCCAGAGGTCGCAGGTTCAAGTCCTGCTCTAGTTAATTTTTCTTTGTTCAACCCAAACTTATAAAAAAATGTACCCATTGAGTTTTCCTTGTGGTTTACTACCTGATATTTAGTCAAACAAACACTGTACATTTTACATGTCTCATACTCATCAACAAATAGAGAACAATAAAGTTGACATGGTTGTGAAGCATGATGGCCGAGCAGTCTTTTGGGCCAGTCTTGAATAAGTGCTTTTGTGTACAGATACGGGTTCGAATCCTGGCATTGCTGATCAGAATACTTGTCTGTTTGAGCAAGGCACTTCACACATTTTTAACATGTATATTTATTTTCTGTGGATTGGACATTAAGCTGCTTAGAGGGTGAATATGGTCGGGTCCGTGGTATCAAACCCTGCTTTTCAAGGCTAGACCCTGGTTCGAATCCTTCCTCGGATGGAGTTCGCATGTGGGTGGGTTTTTCAGCCCCTTCCTAATTACATTGGCTTTCCCTACTCTGTTTTTTTCCGCCCAAATCGAAAAAAATATAATTTCTTGATCATCAATGTCATGTTCATCCTTCCGTCGGTGCTTGCACTGGGGGATGTTCAAAAAAATACATTCAATTTGCATAAACGTCTTTTTCACCAGGTCCGTCTCTCGGTGAACGGCACCAACGTCTTAACAGAGAAGATGACCGTCTTGAGGGACATCTGGGAGGAGACAAGTTTCCGCTTGGAGAATTACCAAACCAACCCGAGTGTGTCGCTGAAGAGAGAGCGGGACTGTCGAAGCGCGTAGCGCCCCTGTACAAACTGACCTTTGACCCGAACCAGCACAAAATTGATGAAGGTGAGGCGTTATTTAGACGCATGTGGCTTATTGAATTAACATCTCAACAATAGCGTGTCGGGGGCATGTGTGAACTGAGCGTTCGAGCGCACCGGACTCGAGCTCTGGTGTGTCTGATCAGCAGAGTGTGGGTTGGAGTGCCGGTCTTGACTCTTGTGTCCTTAGAAGCAAGACACCAAAGCTGTGAGTCCCTTGCTTTGTACAATCAATGCATGTAAAAGAACCCAGTAACACTGATGGTTAAGAGGAAGGGTTTGTAGTGGCTGCTGAACGCGCTGCAGCACCGTGTAAACCTTTATGAGGTGCTACCTAAATCGGTCTCATAATTTAAATATTTTTTTAAAAACCTGTCTTAAAATGTTTTTCTTTTTGTTCAAGCCCATTGAGTACCTTCTGGGTAGATACAAGCACTATATAAGACTATATATTATATTCAAGCCTGATGTCCATTCACATGTTGAAATGCGTAAGGGTGGTTCCAGGTACGTGAACAAAAAAATACAACCATTTGAAAATCTGCTAGCGTGACAGTAGATAACTGGCACACTTGATTGTGTTTCCTGTCAATTACACTTCCATTTCAGACACTTTAAAAATGTTGATGAATAGGAAAAGTTTATACAAGATTACAATTTATTGCTGCGGTTAGAGATGGGGTTGGTACTTGCTGTCACCTCAATAAACGCGTATGAATTTGACTTTCTTGTGAAAATACCTTGACTTTTGTTTCTGTTTTCTAAGCAAGTAGACACTGTTTTCAGCTAAAACTTTCATGTTATTACTATTATTATTATTTATTTTGAATAAGTCGCATCCCCCCAAGGTGATCCCGTGGCTGCTGCTTCCCAGGTTGTATCGTAAACTTGGGTGTGATCCCTGGCTACACGGCAGTTAACGGTTGTATGGCTTTTGACTGGCACCCCCCGAACAAAGATATTGACAAAATAGGGAGACTGCCAATATAGGGCTAGATAGCTCAGTTGGTAGAGTGCCGGTACGTTAATCCGGAGGTCGTTGGTTCAAATCCCGCTCTAGTCAATTTTTCTTTGTTCAACCCCATACTATTTGAAATTTACCCAGTCAGTTTCCCTTGTGGTTTATTACTTGACATTTAAATTAAAAAAGTCGCATCCCCTCAAGGTGATCCCGTGGCTGCTGCTTCCCAGGTTGTATCGTAAACTTGGGTGTGATCCCTGGCTACACGGCAGTTAACGGTTGTATGGCTTTTGACTGGCACCCCGAACAAAGATATTGACAAAATAGGGAGACCGCCAATATAGGGCTAGATAGCTCAGTTGGTAGAGCGCCGGTACATTAATCCGGAGGTCGTTGGTTCAAATCCCGCTCTAGTCAATTTTTCTTTGTTCAACCCCATACTATTTATTTTGACCTCAACAAATACAAGTACATAAAAAAGCACAGCAAAAGTGAAAGAATAACACAACGAACCACATGTGACTTTTATTTTACCTTTCTTGATAATTTTGCCTATAAATCAGCATTACAATGACAAAAACCAATCTATGAACCTACCTTTAAGTGAATTAATGTAGTTGGTTTTGATAGTGTCAATGTCAGACTGGCAGTCCCAATTGATCTCCCTTAAATACAGAAATAGCCAAGCCGGGCTTCGTCTGCCCCAAGGTCGCTGTGATCCGCGAGGAGGGCAGCAACGGTGATCGCGAGATGGTTGCCTCGTTGATGAGCGCCGGTTTTGAAGTCTGGGATGTCAACATGCAGGACCTGGCCTCGGGGAGGGCCACGCTGGACCAGTTCCGAGGGGTGGTGTTTGTCGGCGGGTTCAGCTACGCTGATGTGTGCGGCTCGGCCAAAGGTCAGTTGTGCATACAAATCATCACAGCTGTGCTAAAGCTTATCTCAATTTTGTTGAGGCTTCTGACTGGCACCCCTGAACAAAGATATTGACAAAATAGGGAGACTGCCAACATAGGGCTAGATAGCTCAGTTGGTAGAGCACCGATCATCTTTGTTCCCCCCCAAATTATTTAAAACTTACCCAGTCAGTTTCCCTTGTGGTTTATTATTTGATATCAATTTTGTAAAAACGTATCTTACACAAGAGAGACTGTGGGCAAAAACGGTATATCTGGGTTATGTGATAATATCGCATTTTGCTCAAGAGAAGCTCCATGCAAAAAATTGTGCATCTCGATTTCGTAGTAATGTTGCATCTCTCACAAATGTGGCGCCAGGCAAATATGTTAAAGGTATAATGCAGGATTGGGAGAGCTGACAAAATAGTCGTAGACGGTGTTCAAGTTCTGTGTGATCAACCAAGTACATAAAATAACAAACCTGTAAAACTGTGGGCTAAATCTGTTGTGTGAGCTAGGAGAAAAAAATTGAAAAACCATGCACAATTTTCAGCATTGAAACACATTGTCCTTAATTTTGGTTGTAACAACCGAAATCAGCCAATGGCCGTTTTTAAGGTTTTCAGATACGTCGTATCTGGCACAGGAGAGGCCTGGGCCTGATTTCATAAAAAAAGCCTTTAAGCAGAAAATACTGCTTAGTAAATTTCTTTGCAAAATATCAGTAGGGTACCTGTTGCAACAATGTAAGCAAGCTAAGCAGCTGTCTCTAGTCTGAGAAATTCAAATTCAAGCTGTCACTTGTGACTAGAGCAAGTCATTGTACCAGACACTATTCAAATCTAACTTTGCAAATGGCTTCCTTCCAAACTCTCTTAAGATTATTTATTGGTTTTGAATTTTTCCCCTTAAGGCTGGGCTGCGGCTATCCTGTTCAACCCTACTGTGCGTGCCCAGTTTGACGCGTTCAGGGCGCGCAGTGACACCTTCTCATTGGGCGTCTGTAACGGGTGCCAGCTGATGGGTTTACTGGGCTGGGTGGCCCCGGACCATGGACAAGAAAAGATCAATGCAGGTAAAAAGATTCATTTACAATTTTTTTTTTTTTTTTTTTTTCTTATCAACAACAAATGTCGACAACTCTAAATCTAGTGAAAAAAAAATTCAATAAAAGAGAATAAAAGAGAAAAAAGAATTCGGCACAACCGTTTTTATTTTTTATTTTTTGTTTATTTTTGTTGAGGGGAGGGACGCATTACCTTTAAAGTCATGCTATTGTTTCACCACTCCATTATTTTGCACAAATGAAGCGAAACTTTTCAAACAGCATGACATAACAGGTGGAGCTGAAGTCGCATAACACCCTTGGTGCGTGAAACTCAAAAATGATCCTTTACTTATTTTCTCGGATGTGCAGAACTATACAAGTTCCGTAGATTTTAATTTCTGTGCACACACAGTCGGCTAATGTAAACAAGCTTGTCCCGACAAAACACGTCTGCACAGTGCCGTTATGTTGTTTCAATCTGTCTTGAAGTTGAACGATTTTGAATTCTTCCTCTTCTGCCCTTGTCTAGTCAGGGTTTCATTGTGTCAATAATGTTTTCAAAGGAAAATAATAACTCTGGAAGCTCCGAAAAGTTCTTAAAAATAATACAGAGCAGAGACAGAAACAGAGACAAATTTATTTTGGAATACTGACCCGAAGCGGTGAACACATGATTACCCTCATCTGTTTGTCTTCAAATGACCTCATTCCCTCCGATGCATGTTGTTATTATTATTATTATTTATTCGGCCAAGATTCCAACAAACAGTAAAGATACAATATTACCAAAACATATTACAGTACAAGAAACAACGAATGTAAGCTTAAAGATCACGTGACACCTAGAACAATTGTAATCCAATGATGAAATGGAAACAGAACACTGACAAATCAAAGCAAGACAACTATAAAATCAGACAGGACAAGCCCATTCTAAGATATCCAGGATTAATAAAAGTGAACCTAACCACTGTGACTCGAAAGCCTATCAATCCAATCTTAAAATGGGAATAGAATCTTTAACAAATACTTATAAAATAATAAAGAGAAACTTTTGGCATGTTAGCATGTTGACTAATTGCTTGCTGTCCTTCCCACCCAGATTCAGCCTCCTCCAGGCAGGGTGTTTTCCTGACACACAACAAGTCGGAGAGGTTTGAATCGCGGTTTGTCAGCGTGGAGATCGGCCAGAGTCCATCCATCCTACTGCAGGGTATGGAAGGGTCTACCCTAGGCATATGGGTTGCTCATGGAGAAGGTAACGTATTTGCTGTTTCGCTTTTACATAAATGGATGTTTTTTTCTGGTTTTTCTCAACATTGTGGTTTTTTTTCATACTTTTTATTTTCATCACAATGCTCATAAATACTTTAGTCCGATATACTAAAACTTTGATGTGAATATGAATTTTTTTTTTTTAATTCTACTAATAACAGTACAAGCATCCACAGGGGGTCTACTTTCTTTCTTGTAAAATCCATTAAATTGTTTTATTAGCTGTTCCGACAGATTATTATTTTTTTTCTTCTTCTTATTCTTTCCATTCGTCAAAAAATCCCATTTGATTTTACACGAATATGTGGCCTTGAAAAGTCATACTTAGCTTAGTATAAAAGAGTCAGATCCTCTATTATATCAAAGCTATTAGGTCATGAAGTTGTCGTTACATGTAATTAGCTTAACATCGTTAGCTAATTTACTTAGTTATAAAGAATTTTTGATAAGGCAATCTTGAAACTATATGTCAAAAAGAATACGTCCGATTATCAAACCTTTTTACTTATACACTTGTTGGATACTGTGTGCTTAAAGCCTCAAATATCCCACACAATAAAGGTCACATTGGTTATTCGAGAAACGCCCAATTTGTTAACAAAGGTGCATTCACATAGCACGAAAGCCTCGTAGAACTACTGCGGAAAAAGTGTCATGACAAACATTTTTGTTGACTTGTATGTAAATAAAGTATAAATAACGCCTCAAGGCACACTTTAAAATGTATTTATTCTTCTTTCTTTCTTTCTTTTGTCCCCTTGGGGGCCCGGGCAGGAGGAAATGTATAATCATCACATATTCTGAGGGGGAATTAAATATACTTAGTGAAAAGGAAAATGAGAGTTAAACTAGGATCTTCCTGGCATGTTTATTCTTGAAATAGTTCAACTTGTTTAATTGTACAATAACAAAAGTAAAACTGCAGTACAGTCCATAGACTAAATTGAGTAAAACCTTACAATAAAAACGGTAGTAAAGCAGTATAAACTAATGTTGCCCATCACTTATTGGTGCTACATGTATTTAACAAGACATGCAGTACAGACATGCAGTACAGACATGCAGTGCAGACATGCGGTGCAGGCATGCGGTGCAGGCATGCGGTGCAGGCATGCGGTGCAGGCATGCGGTGCAGGCATGCGGTGCAGGCATGCGGTGCAGGCATGCGGTGCAGGCATGCGGTGCAGGCATGCGGTGCAGGCATGCGGTGCAGGCATGCGGTGCAGGCATGCGGTGCAGGCATGCGGTGCAGGCATGCGGTGCAGGCATGCGGTGCAGGCATGCGGTGCAGGCATGCGGTGCAGGCATGCGGTGCAGGCATGCGGTGCAGGCATGCGGTGCAGGCATGCGGTGCAGGCATGCGGTGCAGGCATGCGGTGCAGGCATGCGGTGCAGGCATGCGGTGCAGGCATGCGGTGCAGGCATGCGGTGCAGGCATGCGGTGCAGGCATGCGGTGCAGGCATGCGGTGCAGGCATGCGGTGCAGGCATGCGGTGCAGGCATGCGGTGCAGGCATGCACTGCAGGCATGCACTGCAGGCATGCACTGCAGGCATGCACTGCAGGCATGCAGTACAGGCATGCAGTACAGACATGCAGTACAGACATGCAGTACAGATATTTATGTGGTGGCCGCCAGATAATTATGTTGCGGCAACTAGAAAACAGATATAAAAATTATCAAAATATCAAAAATATCAAAATGTCAAAAAATAGTTTACATCTGATACCCGGACACTCTCGGGGCTTCTATATCGGTTATTTATAAAGGACATGTGGATTGCAATTGAAACTAGAACAGCGAAGCTGCCATGGCGAGCTGCCGATTGCCGGATTGAAAACTTATGACCAGTAGAAAGAAAACAAAATCATTAATTCAGTGGCATTGATTTGTGGGAGAACATTTGTTGTCTATCCAAAAAAGAAGAAGTTGTGTTTGGCAGGTGTTCATAATTCCTTTCTGTTTACAACACCTTAGGGTACATGAAGTTTGCCTCGGACGCCCTCCTAGATGAAGTCGCCCAGAACCATCTAGCCCCCATTCGCTACGTCGACGACCAAGGGCACCCGACCACCCAGTACCCACTGAACCCCAACGGGTCCCCACTGGGCGTGGCCGCCCTCTGTTCCCCGGACGGTCGACACCTAGCCGTCATGCCCCACCCGGAGAGGTGCACCTTCACGTGGCAGTGGGCGTGGATGCCGCCGGCGTGGAAACAAGATGTGAAGGTGTCACCGTGGATGTGCATCTTCAAGAATGCCTGTGCCTGGTGCTGTCAGAAGGTATAGATGTATCGTATCCAGGGCTCGAATTTAGGGGGAAAATCCACAAGACAGTTGGGCTTGTAGCTCAAAATATTCACTGGACCAGAATTTGTTTTGCAAGATCAGATTCAAAATGAAAAAAAAACCTTATTGACGCATTTAACAGTTTTTATTTGAACGAACACTAAGACATGTAAGAGAAGATTTGTCTCATTTGTCTTTCATATAAAGTGTACTTTACTCAACAGAATTGAAAGGTGTTTATCAGACCCCAAGTCAACATTTGAACATACTTTGTTTTGTTATTACTCTGTGAGGCATCCTAATTCAATTGAAAAATACACACAAGACAACCGGACTTGTCAGGTCTCGAGGTCCAATGTAAAATTCGAGCCCTGGTATCAATTCAAAGAACGAGAGTCGTCAGCAAATGGAAATCATTTTGTTCTCCAAGTTTCTTCTTTCTAACTGCATTAGCAGGGAACCAGTTGAAACCAATGTACATCACATGATAAGTTGGCTGGTAACTAGTATCCCAGTCCATAACTAGTCTACCCACTATGGTAGCTGTAGGACACGAAGCCGACGATTACCAACTGGATCAGATGCTATAAGTGGAAAAAAAATATGTATATTCCACACTAAAGTTTGGCAAGTGCTGTACACATTTCTCAGATAAAGTAGCTACCATTTTATTCGGAAACTTGTTTTCTTGCCACGTGTTTTGTTTTGTTTTTTTCCCTTTGGCACATTAATGCAAACATTCTATTGATCATATATCTATTGTTTCCTCTTTGTACTGGTGATCAGGGACTTGATTTAAAAAGGAAAAGGGAACAGCTGTTTCAAACTACTTGCCATCCAAAATGATCTGTGGTTTAAAAATACAAAAAGTGGTATTATAGCTGGTCTCACGTGTTGATCCTGCTCGGGTCGAAGCGTGAAGTCACTACCGTTTTTTTTTTTACTTCAACAAAACTAATATCAAAATTGCTTCGTTTGATAGCAGCCATTTTTTCTTGATTCTATCGAAACATGAGTTGGATCTTGTATATTAAGTTGTCCTGAAATATTTGCCGTAATCTTTCAAAACAGTCTCGTAGAAATACAAGATTTGAACTTGCAAGGGGAAAAAAAAAAAAAAGCTAAACCCCAAAACATGAATTTATGAAAACTTGAAAATACTGTAATAAGTTAAAGTTAAGTACTGTTCAAATAAGTTTTGACTTTTACATTTCAAAAAATGTGAGCCACAAGTTCAGTGAAATAGAATGAAGTTTGCATTTTTATTTTCTTATTTGGAAAACAAGACGGTTTAATTTATACACTCAACTGAAAATCAATGGTGCACCATTTCATTGAGGCTTGAAAGTGTTTTTATTTACACAAAAGCAGCTAAAAATCTAATACTACAATCCCGGCCAAAATGCTTGGGCCACCCGTTCCTATAACGTTACAATAACCATACAATAACCATTCCCTGTCTCACAATAAACATTCTCTCCCCCGTCCCTGTCCCCCCGCTCAATGTTGTCTGGAACGCAGAAGACCGTGCAACAATGTGATTCAACATTGAAAGGGGGCAGGGGGGCCCAACGAGATATGGCCGGGATTGTAGATACCATAGTAGTTTGCGGTCGCTTTTTAAAGCTATACAAAACATGTTCAAAGTTGTTGAAATCCTGAAAGTTTAATGTCACAATTCCTATATTTTCTTACTGGTGGGTGTCATTTTTTAGTAAAGACAACTTTTGCAATTGATTTCTGGGACAGAAATATGTGAGGATATTAACTTTTGTTGTTGGTGTTGTGGTTTTTTTTTTTTTTTTTCAGTTCTGAGAGAACCAGAATGTATTCTGTGTTAAAATACTGAAATCTCATAGCTCCAATCTTAAAGGGTGTTTATTTTTTGTTTTCCTCTTTAAAATAATGTCACGACGAGACTAAAACATGTTTTAGGGTGAATAGAGATAAAAAATAAATGTAACTTTCATATTACAAATTGCATTAAACTGTAAAAATTATTTTAGATTTAAATCCTCCCTTCCAGGTCGACCCTATCTATAACATCTTGGACCGACAACCGTGATGAATTTGAGCCGATTGTCTTTCGGAATTCTGTAATATCTACATCGTCTACATTCCAACAGATGTCTGCAACCTAGGCATAAATGGAGCCAACCCACTACACACTTTGGCTTGTTAAATAATGAACCGAACTGACCTGGGCCCAATTTCATAGAGTTGCTTAAAGAAGACAATTTCGCTTACAAGATACCAGTCAGAAATGGTGCTTGTGACATGGTATTTTAGCTGGTGACCTTATTCTGGTACGCACAATTTTGTTGTGCTGAGCTACTGTTTGTGCTTAAGCAGCTCTATGAAGTTCCACTCTATTTGGGATATATTCTCACCCCAATTTTGAATTATCTTCTTCCAATGGGGATACTTATTGTTCCCCGTTAGAAATTTCTTTTGCCAGGCTAAAAAAGCTATCGGTGCCTGGACTCTTGTCCCAACATTTTCAAGGTCTGTATTCTCTAGTTATACACTAGTTTGAACTCGCTGTAAAAGTCACAAATAGAGCCAAGTTGGCGAAATCCTTGGGTGACGACATCTTCGGCTTACAAACTACCCCACATGGGATATACTGTTATCCTGTTTGGAACCCATATCCCCCAAAAAGAGGATATCATCACTTCCTGATTGAGGACACCAACCCCAACATCACCTAATGCTTACAGTACACAAGCTAGACCACCGACACTCGCATCTGTGATGTTCCTCAGGCCTAGCACTTCCTGTCTGAAAGAGCTTGCCACACCCGGAGCGGCGACCTCCACAGGGGCGTCCCCGTTCGACAGTCTCTCCCTGTTCGCTTCGAAATCAGCTCTCGCCCGTCTCACTTTATCCATGTTCCAACCCTCCACGCCGTTCTCATGCGGCGGCACACCGTGAACGCCGTGGCCCCGCAGCATGGACGAGCACTGGTCTGCGGAGAGCTTCTGCAGATGCTTGCATGTGACCGCCAGTTCCTTATCAATGGCTTTCAGAGCCGTTGCTGTGGCAGCCTTCATTTGATTGTCAGGTGGGTGGGGCTTAATGATGACATCATCTGGTAGCAGCTGGTACAGGTGCTGGCAGAAGAGGAGGAGGTCTGATTGATTCCTATATTGAAATGAAGACAAGAGGACCGTGTTGTTACTGTGTTTTTTCATGTCACTTAAAGACTACCTTCTGTAATTCAATCTTGACTGTGTTGGAAACCTGCACTGCCCTATATGGGATAATTGCTGTATTATTTCATATCGCTGTATTATTTCATATCTGCTCCTGCTGTTGGAGTTTCACAGTGCACAAAAATATTGATATGTGTGAAACTTGAAAGGGTTCGACTCTTTGTGAAATTGTACTAGATATGTACTATACACATTATTATTATTTTTCTGGTGACGAAACCAAGGACATCTCATAAAGTGCACTTAATCACTGTGTCTCGCAAGCCCGAGGAAACCTGTCAACAAGGATGCTTGCTATGTGAACCAGAAACACCGGGGTTAACCCCTACTGTTCCATGTTAAGTGTTCTGGGTACTTTCTGGGTGCACTGCCAATGCTAGTACACAGGGCCTATGGCTTATTGTCCCATGCGAAGGTACACACGGGTGCAACCAAGAGCAGTGTAAATTGCATGGTACTTGTGCTGGTAACCCATTTTTTTGCGGAAGGAGCATCCCAAAAGTCAGAATGTTCTAGTTAGATCGGATAAGTATTCCCGCGGGTGCACATAGGCTGTTCCACTTACTGATGCGCCTATTCACTCGTGTAGGATCGCTCCCACACTTCGGCTCAATGATGCGGTCTAGAGGGACATTCTGGCAGTCCAATAGATTGCGGTTGTGTTCCCGTGGGATCGTTCTTTTGGGCCTCGAACGTGCCTAACTTTTGAGATGCTCCCTAAAATTGCAAGATTTGTATTCCTTTGCCAGAAAGAGGATCTCACCTGCTGTGGACAACCACTCTCCTCTTATACGGGCCCTCGGATGCAAGAACCTTGAATCTCATCGAACTGAGCAACCCACGGGGACATAACAGCTCCCGTGTCTTCAATCTTTGGAAGCCCATGGGACCCCTCAGGAGATGGTCGAGGCAAAGTAGATTGCTCCACTTGGCCGTCACAACCAAGGATGTAGCAAGTTGAATGGCATCGAGTGCTTGCATGTCAAAGCCGTACTGACTTTCTGTAAAGTCAAAAAGTGGAAATTTTGGTATCTTTTTTAAATTATGAAAATGCAATGTTTGCAAGATGGGATTATCTCATTGAGTTGTGAAGGCTATGGAAAGACCAGACCCAAATCTTTTGCAGAAATTTAGCCCAGGTGGTGTAATAACTCATCAGCATTTTGAACAGCGTGCCCTTTTTTGTCCTTAAAGGTATTGTACACTTTTTGGTAACAGCTCAAAATCAGTGTCCACATTTTGTGTGATTAAACATATGCATGAACAAACAAGCCTGTGAAAGTTTGAGCTCAATTGGTCATCGAGGTCACGAGAAACTAGTGAAAAGAGATCTTATGTGTTTTCTGTTTTTTCAAATTATCGCGCGCGATAATTACTATTGTTTTACTCGTTTCTCAGAAACGATAGCATTTTAGGCAGAAATATTTTAAGGAACCCTTTCTACCATTACTTACTTTAAATCATGTAAGTTATGTGTGAATCTGTGAACATTGTGTTTTTCGATCTTACCAATAGTGTACAGGGCCTTTAAGGGAGAGCCTTGAGACATCATGAATTTGATACATGAAGTTGTGTTAAAATTTATTTAATTGTTGTCTCTTATTGGCACAATTCACCTGACGCCATCATCACCGTTATACAGTGAAGTGCACACTTTAGCCGAAGCAGCGTTTACATGTGTACCGTATTTTTGACTCTTGAGTTTTGTAGCCGTGTGTGACGTTGGTGAAAGGGATCAGTAAAAATGTTTGTGTTCTTCTTGTTCCAATCCAATGTTATTATTGAGCAAGTTTACCAAATTGGGTATGGCACAAATTGTAGTAATGGCTGCTAAGGGTAGATAGTTTTTCGGGTGCCTCCAAGTTCGTTGTTCCTTATAGCAGGGAGCCTTTCCCTGTAATTTTGTAAAGTTGTTTGAGTACCTGATCTTGTTGCGTCAAGTGGTTTTACTTCTAATTTTCCCGTGACGAGATCGGAAGCGTGCACCACAACCGTGGCGCAACTCTGCAGTCTACCAGCCCCGTTCGTCGGCAGCGATGCAGACCCGCTGGCGTCTCCTTCTGCCGGGATGCCCGGAGGGGATTCACTCCACTTGAGCATCACGTCAAACTTGGCAATCGGTCCACTCTGGAATTCTGGGATACCTGTAATGGCTATCACCGTCACTGTGAGTCCAGGTTGCAAAACGGGCGTTCCTTCCTTGGTACTCGTTGGGTCCAATTTCAACCGCTTCCCCGTCGGCTCGTCTACCTTTCTCTGTTGTGATGTCGATGGCGCTGATGGGTCGGAGGGTGTACGCGTTGAGGCTGCGGTGGAGGCTACAGATTTGAATTTGCAGAATGAGGTAGCGGCCGAGCAGAGACTAGTCCGGTTTGTGGCAATCGGTATGAGCGATGCAGATATGTCGGAAATGTTCCTGCAAGATATCAAACCAGAGGGCAACAGAAATACTTTTGTGAGCGTCTAGTTTCAAAACACTTTTCTTTTGGACTGCATGTTAGATTTAGTTATCATCTATGTTATGTTTTCATTGGTACTTGTTTAATAATTTCAAAATGTCTTGATCGATAGGTTTGTTAACTCTTTGTACCAACCTGCCTGTTTGGTTGCACACTTCAACACCTACAATCCACCGATCCCCGATAATGCGCTGCCAACTGCTCAAGCTCCTCAGGGTTCCATGTTTGGTCCTGTTCATCTCCACTGCATCGTCATCTTGACCGGAGAGGTCACAGAAGCAGGTCAAGGAAATCTGACAATATCAAGAACACACAAAAGTTTAAACAACTACAAGATTTAAGTGACATTTTATCCCTACCCCTTGGCAGAAGAACTTGCTTCATGGACCACCCCTAAGCCCAATTTCACAGTACTGCTTACCCAAGAATTCTGCACTTACGACCCCTAGAATAAAATAGCTTTACAGGGCACAGTAAGCGCAGAATTCTGTGGTAAGCAGTGCCATATCATAAAGCTGTTTAGCAGAAAATATTGCTTAACACATTTCTTTGCTAAGCAAAAAATTAATGGGGCACCAGTCACAACTATGTAAACTTTATGGAATGTTGGCTGGTAGCCAGTTTCTGGTAAGCAATAATTTTCTGTGCTTAGCAATTTTTTTTGTGCTTACAGGCTTAATGAAATCGGACCCTGATTAGAGCTCACGTTTGGCGTTTCCTTAGGCGACTTCTGTCCTACGGCCATGTTGTACAATGCATCTTGGGCTTGATGGACGAGTCGCTCTTTCCGATCGTACTGTTGTTCTGAAGATCTGAGAGCAGCCATTCCAGTCTAGGGTTTATCAAAAATTTGACGTCCAATATAAATTAGTGGTGGGGCACTTGTAATGTGAAAATACAGGTACATGTTCGGTTTCCCAACTTTGATTTAATACCGCTTCATCAAGTGTAATCAAACCATCATCTTCACACGAGGCAATTTACATGATAGCTTTGCCAGAAAAAATGTCAAATTTCCAAAACGAAAACAATTCACCCTGCAACTTTTCAGTGGCACATTATTTATGATGGGGGGGGGGGGCAGGGGGAAACTTTAAAAAAAAAAACATTGGCGGGGGGGGGGGGGGGGGGCTTTGATGTATTGCAGCATTCATTTGTGCATTTTTCCTGATCTCAATTTTTATTTTATTTTTTTTGGGGGGGGAAGGGGAAGGCCATGAGGGAAATAGGGGTTCTGAGCGGAGGTGAACCCCCCCCCCATCTAGGAGAACAAATCGTTTTGTCTACCCTCTGTTACCTGTATCTGAGCCTCGAGAGCCTGTGCTGCGGACAAGAGATTCTCAGCACACGGCACGTTTCTTGATGATGCAGGCTCTCTATTTTCCTGAAATAAAAAAAAAAAACACCCCAAAAACATAATATATTTAAGTAGATTTGGCACAATTAGTGCTTTACATCATTTCATTTACAATTAGCCATTCTTTTTTTGATACTTGTACATGGATACACAATAACATATTAATGTGGAACAAGTTTAATAGTTGTCTGAAAATGTAGAAACAAGTAATTCCCTTCAGCCAGAAGTGTTCTCCTTGAAAAAAAAACCCCACCTTTACCCCTTTCAGCCCCAATGGCGACTTGAACGACTGCCTCTACATGGACACCCTGCTGGAGCCCCAATAGTGACTTTAGTCGACAAAGACAACACACAAAAAACACTCCGAGCACAGAGGTCATTTGTTATAAAGCTGTCGTTTTGTCAAAGGTGTAGTTTGGAGAAGTGGGAAAGAGGTTAAAAACACCCTCTCCATTTTTCTTAATTGTCAACTTCGACCATCCTTTCCTCTCCCCCCCCCCCCCAACCACACTACTAAGAAACTTCAACAACAGGTGCAGCGCGAGATACTTGCTTCAGTCTTCCAATTACAGCTTCCAAGATCAGTGAGAAGGAACCTCTTCTGATAAGCATCTTCCCCTGTCTCCCAAGAGCAAGACTTGCTCCGCGCCACAGGACAAAAAATCCCCCACTAGACCTGTGTGATAGCCGGTCCACTCAGCAGCAACCTGCAGTGCAAGAGGAAGAAGCACAACAAAATAAAAAACAAATCACATCAATACTAGAGATGGGTTCCAGTACTAGAGATGGGTTCCAGTACGAGAGATGGCTCCAATACTAGAAGATGGGTTACAATACTAGAAGATGGGTTCCAATACTAGAGATGGGTTCCAAAACTAGAGTTGGGTTCCAAAACTAGAGTGGGTTCCAATACTAGAAATGGACCCTTTTCGAAACCACTGCTTTGGATTAAGCTCTGGCTCTGCCAGTAATTTTGAAAAACGTACATTTTAAACAGGTGGACGCTGCCTAAGTTGGAGCCGAAACTAAAGTTCTGGTTTTGAAGATTGGAATGCCTGACCTTGTGATAGGCAATGGTTAAATATGGCTCTGCCAGCCCCAGTCCTTCTAAATCTTCACTTGGGCAATTGGATGTATAGGAGGAACTGGGACTGTAATGGTCAATGACAAGTTTAGAGATCTCCCCCCCCCCAAGTTCAAGTTCAAATTAGTAGAAAAAACAAGATGGTCCAAATGGTTTACAATTGCTTCCGTGATGCTTTTTGCAGACTATCTATGAAAAACTGCCTGCAGAAATTGTGCATTGGCTATTAGTATTACTACTCGACCAAAGGAACTCTTTTATATGAAGGCCTTTTTGACCTTTGACCTTAGCAGTGCCCTGCATTCGATATGTGTGCAATCTTGCCATGCACTTTAAGAGCGTTACCACTAGTTTTTTTAAAATAGAAATTGCAAATACAAGTTTGAGAAACAATGAGTGCAGTCAATGCACACACAACTTTACAAAACCGACTTCACACACTTTATTTTAAGTCACAACTTAAACTTTCAAAGGTCCTTCATGGTCATGTGTTGTATTTGTAACCAATACAAATGTGACACACGTATAAATAGGGCAGATTTAATCAGTTTTAAAAGAGAAAAAAAAAAAACCTGAAGTTTAATTACTGGTTTCAAACATGATGATGCTGCTGATGATAGAATCGACATTGAAGAAGCCAGCAAAAAATGAGTTGATTACACATTTTTTTAATTAATAAAATTTAAACCACGCACGGATGATCCCAAGTTAGCATCGGATACCATTATTTTTCATAAACAATGCTGTTGGTTACTAAACTAAGAAAGTCTGACATTGAGGAATGCTTCCATAACCACGGTAACAAAGTATTAAACGTGCCTCAAAAGATTTTCTCCACACGGCACAAAGCTTTCCGATGGCAGACTGCACTACAATCAGCTCCTCGGCTCCCAAGACAGTAGCAGCAGAAATTCTGCAGGAATTGTTAAAGGGGAGGTCGCAAACTCTCCGGACCACCCCTCCGCTGGATTCGACCAGTTGGGACTGGTTCGTGGCGGCCCAAACCTCCCCTCTTGACAATCTTCCACCACCCAGCAAGCTCACCGTGCAGAAGTGAATACAGGTAACGATATTTGAATATTCATGAGGCATGATGGAAGCGATGGCTGCGATTGGCTGGGTGTCTTGCATACATAATCTGACCGCGATCCATTTAAGAGCCGGTCGGACAAACAGAGCCGTGCTTGAGTGCCCATCGGCCTCCATCTGCTCCTCTGTTCCCATGGCAACTGCATCATCATTTATCATCCCAAACCACTTAAGAGTATTAGAGGGTTTCCACATGCATTCATTCACCCTGATTACTTTGATCTCTTCCCCGTTTAATCTCGGACATGCTTGCGTGACATAAAGGTAACTTTGATGTCCCCAGCAAAGCGTCGGTCCATCAGCGAGTAAAACATTGATGGACGGCTTGCTCAGAGAATATCCCAATCTGAAAGAGCCGTACACCATAAACTTCCACCTTTGTACTGATAAGAAGGCGATGATTATCCGAGTTTGTTTGGAGCTTCCATCCCCTGCACCAGTTAACTGTGATCTTTCCGCCAAATTGAAACGTTTCCCTCGATTGTTTCCAGTTTCAACAACAACACACGGCATTTTCAATCCTGTCCGATCATCCACGACATTTGACAATGCGATGATTCTGACAAATCCTGAAATTGAGTCATGGGTGAGAATGGCTCTGCTCTTCCCTGGTTTAAATCTGCCACTCTTTGTTGAAAAACGATAAGAGTCGGCCAAAACTGATGGTGGCTCACTATTGTATACATGTACATCACTTGTTTGTTGTGCAGGGCCGTCCTCAGTGCCTAGCCATGGTGTCGATGATGAGACCTTTATAAGTTGGCCGCCAACTGATGTGAACAAAAAATTCGACGTCATTTCAACAAGAGTAATATTTGGATTTTACTTTATTAAAAAACATAACCGTAAAATAACAAAAAAGTACAAGTTCCGGGACCGCTGGGTGTTTCAAGCATAGGTTCAAGTGATCAGCCCGCGAAATTGTGTTCAAATTGCAGAAGAGTGTTTATTTTGTTCGACATAGCAATTTACTTGCATAAAGAAAGAAGTCTGGGTACTCACTCAAAGTCTGGTTCCCTGCTCATTATCGTAACTAAACGACATACTTTGTTTGCAGGGAACCAGACTAGGGCTACCAGACTATTACTTCGCCGCATTGGAAGACCAAAACTCACACGGAGCACGTCGTCGGTGAAAAACATTCACGGAAATCTCTCGAAATTCACACACAGGGACCACATTTTTGGACACAGAGATAACAGCCTTTATCTGCATGCTCTTGACAAGTACTCAGTCGAGGTTATCATCTAATGAACTTCTGAATTCGCAGGAACGTCGCCTCAAACTGCTGGTAAGTTGTAAACATGTTTCTCACTCTCAGCTGTTCTTACTACATTTTGTACATTACGTGTAAACACAGCACCAATGTTATGGCATGCTCTGTGAGTATGACTGACACACTAGTGACAGGGACATGACTGAGTCACTGTGTTTTTAGTGTGTGTCGTTGGAAGATTGCCCGGCCGCTTTTGACAGCAAAGTTGTATTTTCCTTCCTCCATGGTTTGTTATTGTTTGTTGACATTTTTAAATATTCACTTGAACTAGCTCGTTAGATTAGAATTACACAGGTCTCAAAAATATGGTAGCTTGGTAAATTTGTATTACTATTGGCATTATTTACACTACAGTTTACTTCCTAAGTCCAACTTCTAATTAATCTTACTATTCTATATTCTAGTAAATTAAATTTCTTTCCTTACCTAATAATAGTAATTTGACATAATTGTGTAACCTTGGGTAAATTAGAGCTAAGAGAAGCTAAATGGTCAGTAGCAGACCCCTATAAAAGTAAAAAAGTAAATATTAACAAGATAATGGATAGTAATGCCGACAACGACTAAGTTTGACTAAAAAGATGCTATTAAGCTGGAAAATCATTGTTGTTCTGTAGCACCCTCTGTGATTTGAAAAGAATTCAACATTATGTAACATTAAATTGCAGGAATTTTTTTTACCATTGTTGATGTTGTGTAATTCAGAATATCTACTGCTTGTCAACCGACATGTTCTTCATTCGAATCCCCACTGCCGTCATCTTTTTTTTGGGGGGGGGGAGGGTTTTCGTCTGAAAATATCATTAGAATATATCCTCTTTTTTTTCTTCTTTTTTTTTTTTTTTTTTACTATTGACAGTTTTGTCAACCATTTAAATGGATAGTATTTACCTACATGTATGTTTCTTTTTCTGCTTTGTGGCTCCAGAGGAATTTTTATTGAAAGGATAGTCTGAAATTCATTTGAGTCCCCTAAGTAAAACAGTCACTGCGCAATGCATGTTTAGTTCCAACATAATATCTCTGCTTGTTAACAAATCAACAGTATTATTGTTTAAAAACGAAAAGGTAAAGTTCTTTAAAAAATAAAAATATTAACATATTTCAAAATGATTTTAATAGGCCTACTATACAATTAGGCCAAGTAAAAAAGAATACCAGTTGATCGTCCAGTTTTTTTCAAAAAGAGGAGGATGAGGGCCTTTTTATTTTTAATTTTTTATTTCTTTCGAAGGTGGCTGCCAAGCATTTTAATTCAAACTGGCCACCAATTCTTCAGTTTAACTTCACCACTTACTTTCTGTAGTTAAAAGTTCTAAAAGATTGGTAAGTTTAATGAAAAATACACAGAAAATGTGTCTTTTTGAAGAAAAAAAGTAAAATAAAAAATAACAATAAAAAGGATGCGGCCTCAAAAAAGGATGAGGGAGGGGACGATCAACTGGTATTTTTTTTTATTTGGCCTTAAATATAACATATTAAATTTGACAAAAGAATTTGCTTTTTTATTACTCCCTTTTCAGAACTTTACGCCTAATTTACAAAATTCATTAGGCCAATATCTAACATCAAAATTTGCATTATTCACAATTGTTTTTGATTGGCAAAATAAAAACAAAAACATGGTTAGCGTCCTGCCTTTTTGAAAAAGGAAGGTGGAGGGCCTCCTTTTTTTTTGTATTTCATATTTTTTATTTTAATTTTTTTTTAATGCTCCAGAATGCAATACCAAAGATAAACACCAAGTAGAAAAACATTCAGGGTCTTTGTTTCAATTCAGCGTGCTTGGGCAAAACTTCCAAAACTTGGTTCAAAAATACCCCACAGTTTTGACAAATCCCAGAGGGCCCAATTTCATAAAATATTGCTTAACAATTTTCTGCTTAGCAGAAATGAGCAGGAAGCCAGTCACAAATTGTACATGTGGCATTGTTAGTTAGGTTGGTAATCTTATTCTTGTAAGCATAGTTTTGCTGTGCTTAGCCCCAGCCATGCCAGCAGGAAGTTGCACCTATAGAGTACGTCACTCTGTCCATTGTCTTAGCACATCACGACGTGACCTACTTGTGAAATAACTCAATCGGATTACCTAACAGTTTTTACTCCACCATTGAAGGTTTGAGTAGATAGCATTGGAAAGGTCAGGAAATGACTAGATTTCATTAGAATTGTCATCTAGGCACACATGTGTTACATTCACGGGGGCTCAACTTCAGCGCTATTTTTAAGTCAATGCTGCCACAGTAATTTGTATTGTGACCATGGTGACATCACACTTTGCTTAGCAATTAAGATTAATACACAGTTAAGATTGATTTTTATCTCTATGCGAAATCGGCCCTTGGCCGTGCTGCCAGCAAGTGAGAGCAAGTGGGTTATATTCTAGCCATCAGGGGTGTACATATATAATATTCTTTTGTGGGATATGTACATGTACGTATACAGTATGGAATTAACCATATTTTTGACAGCATGAGGGGCATTTCGACTGCAAATTTTCAGTGCATCACACTTACAGTTTTGTCTTGTTTTGAGTGCCTGTATGATGTGTTCTTGTATCAATAGCCAAATA
The DNA here is from genome assembly GCA_032158295.1 of Pycnopodia helianthoides. Taxonomy (NCBI): domain Eukaryota; kingdom Metazoa; phylum Echinodermata; class Asteroidea; order Forcipulatida; family Asteriidae; genus Pycnopodia; species Pycnopodia helianthoides. The sequence continues at coordinate 19,241,291 of CM063248.1, forward strand.
AAAATAGTATTTGATAACAACAGTGGAGAAAACACCCCAGTACACTTTACTTATTTCACATCATGCCTGTAAATATGCTCCTCACATGCCCTCACATGATCAGAAATTCTGCAAATTGCTGACTGACATTGCTATCAATCAAAGTAGATACACTACTGTAAGACTATATATAGACTAATCTTCGTGAAGATCGTCATCAGAGTATTACAGTGTATAAGGCAAAATAAAAAACAAAACTTGTTTAGCGTCCCCACCCACTTCTTTTTTAGAGGCCGACTTTTAAAAAAATTTATTATTCTTTTTTTTTAAAGGATACATTTTAATGATCTCTGATGAAAAAATTAATTCAAAAATAAATAAGATCGTATTTTTAGACTTTAGCACACCGAAAAACCACACCGAAAAAAGCTGGCAACCATCTTGAAAAGTAGCCCGGCTGGTTGTCTTGAAAAATGTGTCAGGCGCCCATTAAAAACAAAAGCCTCCTCCTTCCTTTTTTTTTTTTAAATGCAGGACGCTAAAATGTTAAAAAAAATTGTTTTGCCTAATGCATGGAATAGTAGACCAACAAAAATGTTGTCAAATTTTAAAAACCTACTGTCTGATCTTTCGGATGATCCACTGTGGTTTCAATGAATGCTAGCCAGTAATTTAACATCGTGTGGTGAATATAATGCAGTAACACAGTCAACCCTCCTACTGTCTGACCATTCAATCTCATCCACTGTGGTTTGCATCCACTGTGGTATCAAATGGTAGCTAAACTAGGCCAGCCTGTTCATATCATATCATATGGTGAATGTATTGAATGATGCAGTACATAGTCAACCTTGCTGCTGTCGGACCATTCAATATCATTCAAGGTTTTGAATGGTAGATAAACTACGCCAGCCTGCAATATCATATTATGCGATGAATACATGTACACTGGACAAAGTCACCCCCCCCCCCTACTGTCCGACCATTGAATATCAACCCTATGGTTTTGAATGAATAGACTATGATGCCAGTCTGCAATATGATATCAGACGGTGAATGCTATCCACACTACATGGTCATCCCTCCGACTGTCTGACCATTCAATAACATCAACTGTGGTTTTGAAGGATGGATAAAGCTACGTCAGCTGCACTAGGATGTGGTGAATAGATCTAGGCCAACTGTACGTGTACACAGTAAGTTTTGTGTATTAGGGAAATGCCGTTGAACATTACACAACCTGTGCAATTGAATGGATATTTTAACAGTTGGTCAACTCACTGCAAAAATGTTACCAAGAGAAGAGGGGTTTTGAAAAATTAAAAAAACTCAATGAGTTTTTTGTTAAGTCTGCAAACTTTGGTTTGCCGCCTGCATATTACATTGTATGCTGGACAAGCCGTTATTCTAGTTGAAGTGGTGCTGCAATAGACTGTGCAAGTCTGGCGCGAATACATTGGAGCCCGTTAAAGTGTGCGAGTTTGTGTTTTCTTCACGCGTTAAAGCAATGCACATGTATGTGGTACCAAAGTGGTCTAAAAAATGGTTGAATAATGCGCAAGCCTTGCACAGACTATTGTAGTCTGAGGCTTTCACCCAACGGAGAACAGACTCACTGTATACAACCTCAACTCTCTATAGATTAACCCTGATTTCATTTCCGATCGCTCGGTTTTCTCAATTCTGAGGGTTGGGTCTCAGAGAAGATCTAGGGACAGCGGAAATAAATGAGGTGGGGGGGACGTTGGCAATAAACGTAGGGGGAAGTAACATTGTTGTTGTGTGGAGAGGTGCAGGAGTGCCTAGGAAACTGAGTCACAGATCTGTAATTTGCAGCACACGTGAATCATGAAGCAGCTACGGAAATTGAAGAATCATGATTCAATATGAGGGGGGGGGCGGCCAAATTACGACAGAGATCACATTCGATGCGAAGCATTGTACTCGGGGAAAATTCACTGAAAACTTTAGAGCAAAATGGGATGAGGTAAGAAAGTCTCATTCATGAAAATGCAATTTTTTTTTCATACTGTGGTGCACCTGCGAGTAATTTGCAGAGAGATCAAATTCTATGTAGAAGGGGAAACACTTTGAATGTGCAGTTAATTTGGAGAACGTTTTCTGCCGGGAAAAATTGATGCTGATAACTGCACCTGGTTTACTTTCTTTGAAGCAGGATTTAGGGGGTAATATTTTACATACAGTACATGCAACCCCCCCCCCCCCATCCCCACTCGCTTCTTTCGGATGTGCACTCACAATTACTTTGATGGAGATCAAATTCTATTTAAAGGGAGGGTATAACCTTTGGTAGTTATTCCAAAAATTAATGGCCATAAGAAGTGACCTGGTAAAGAGCACTTTTACAGAGAGCTGATGACATTTTAAAACATTATAACAATTACCAATATGATTAGGCCTTGATATGAAATCAAAAACTGCTGCTTCCGGTTTGTTTAAGTGTTCCGATTCAAAGGTACAGGGAACATAGTCAATGTTGTCATAGTTAATGTTGTCATATCATATCTGTCATATCTGTTGTTGTGTGCTTAGTGTTCTGAATCAAGATAATGTGCATTTAAAGTACATGATTTTTCTTTTGGTCATTGGCGTGTCGTGGCCGAGCGGATAAGAACACCGGACTCGAGCTCTGGTGTTTCTGTTCAGCAGAGTGTGGGTTCGAGTCCCGGTCGTGACACTTAAAGTGTCCTTAGGCAAGACACTTAACCATTGTTGCTGCGTCCTTCGGATGGGACGTAAAGCCGTTGGTCCCGTGTGTTGTGTAATGCATGTAAAAGAACCCAGTGCACTTATCGTAAAGAGAAGGGGTTCGCCCTGGTAATCCTGGTTTGATTGGCAGCATATTGCGCCACAGCACCTTGTAAACCATTACATGGTGCTATGTAAAGGAATAGGTCTCATACTTAAAAAAAAAAAAACATAGCTCCACAATACCTTCAGGGTTCTGCCCACAGTGGTCGGTGCCGGAAAACCCGCCCGGCACTCAGGATTCCCCAACCACCACTGGCAGAATTTTATCTGTTTCCAACCACCACACATTTTCCAAATTTTTAAATTACACTTGCAATTTCCTTTCAAAGGTGTTCAACGAAATGTAAAATTGGGTATTAACCAGTAATAAATGGTATCCAAAGCCATTAATTTTGATCACTTCTTTGATTTGTGTCTATTTATATGATCTACCATGTAACTCCCTATCTCGCAATGGTTTCCAGGGAAACATTTTTCCACCACTAAAGAAATCCTGGGCAGAACCCTGTACCTTTCAGGAAAATACTTCCAGCGCATAGGGACCTCACGGTGGTATATTTATATAGATATTTATTTGTCCGCATCATTAAAAAAATACATAAATTTTGCTTCCATTTGCTATACATGTATATGTGCTATATAAGAATGGGTATTATTATTATTATTGGTGCTGGGCTAGTTTACTGCGTTCACGTGAGTCGAGATGCATTACGGTATGTGCTAGATTCTATTCAGCGTGTAACAGGAGCCAGTGTTGCGTTTGTGATGTTGGAAAACCTGCCAGCACTGATACATTTGCTTATTGAATGAAGATAAGGTACTGTACACATGCAGCGCGTGATACTGCATGGAGGCAATTGCTTCCGTGCCCCCTGGCCATCGTCCCTCATAGTGGGTGTTCTCTACCCCACAAAATGGTGAATTGTGTTACATGTGTAGTTCAGGATTTTAAAAAGGGAAAAACTACACAATTTCGAGGCATATTCAGGCCTGGAATTTCATCTTTGAGAGGGCAAGGCCGTTATCATTTTGCAAAGAGCACTTCCATTGGGAAATCTTAACGTCTGTGAGAAACCTTTGAAAGGGCAACGGAGGCCATGGCTGGCCTCTGTGGCCCCCGTTTAATTCCAGGCCTGATATTTCTGTGGTGGATCATTGTATTTTACTTACCTTTCGAACAATGTAGTTTTTTAACGAAACGCTTTTTGTAGCCCAAAGCACCTGATACAACAAGGCACAGTGTCTCTTTAACCATAGAGCAAGGAACTGTCCCTTGCTCTATGCTTTTAACGCTTTGTGTATTATGGATTAAACAAAAGAAATATAATATTAATTCAATGTGATTGTACACTAGTACACGCGTGAAGTTGTACTAACGGGTTTAGTGTAATGAATTTAGATACACGAATCAGCACCTACCATTGTCTATAATCCTGATTTATTATGGTCAAGGCTGAGATTAACTAGATTTCCCTCGTTAAGCTCGTTATCTCATCATAATAATAAACCACATGTGGCTACATTTACACACAAAAGAGCGCGAGAAAAATGAAGAAGGAGGGGGGGGGGGAATGGAAAGAGAAACAGACATCAAAGAGAAATTTATTCCAAATGCATCTGTCCATAGTGCAGTTATTGATTCTCTCCAAGGAAACGTTTGATCGAAGTGGGGTAAATCACTACACGACAAAAAAAAGGTGAAGAGAGGAAACAAAAGGGCACAGATGCTGGATTCAGCACTGCCGCCGTGGTAATGCCGTTGTGGTAACCTATGTAAAATGTGCAGGGTTCATGTCACAAGTGTACACATAGTACAGATTGACACGCCGTTCTGCCTTAGCGGTGGTCCGCTGGCCAAACGGCAGATAAAACACCCGGGGACCAGTCAGAATACGGTCCAAGTGGTTCGGCTGGCTGGTTCAGTGTTGAAAAGCATCCCTACTGTACTTCATTTGAAATATGGGCTAGCATGACTAGTGAAAAAAGTGTACGGATTAGTCAAACAACATGCTAACTGGTCCTGCTGGCCAGTCGCCTGTTGTGGATGTTGTGTAAAGTGGTTCGGCACCTGCCCCAGAATGTGGGGAAGGGTGGAGGTCATGGGTACAAGTCCAGCCCCAGTAGCCAAGGTGGATTTTCTCCCCCTGCTGGACTTGGAAATCACTGAGAAATACAGTGTGAAGGAACAAAACCAACATAATGTATGCATTGAGTATGTATGTTATGGACGGTCTGGGTGTCAAAGTTTGCATTTATGCATAACAATTGTAAACTTTATGTATAGTTTTTGAGAAATGAGTAAAACAGGTAGTTTTTCTGGTGACTTGTCTGGTCTCAACTTGACTGGCCCGATCATTGCCGATGCTAAAATCACTGGCCTCACTGGCCTGTGGTCCATTGTAAATGTTGAGCCCTGAAACGGCTTTACATCCAAACCGTAGGACGAAGCAATAATGGTAAGTGTCATAAAACCGGGACTCGAACCCACACTCCGCTGATCAGAAAAACAACAGAGCTTGGATCTACATGCATGACATGTATAGTGTGCTGTGACCGCTCAGCCACAACACACCATTTCATGTGGTCAATGGCGATCCATTGGCTGCCACTTCATCTTCGCATACGCTACAAGGTTCTCCTTCTCGTATTTAAAGCTCTCCGTGGTCTCGCTCCTTCCTACCTAAAAGGAACTACTGCATCAGCGTCAACTGAGACCTGGTCTCAGATCTTCATCTGACCTACTCTTTGTACCAAGGACTCGTCTAGCAAGCTATGGCGACCGTGCTTTTTCCTCCCTGGCACCGCCACTTTGGAACTCCTTGCCAGATGAACTGAGAGCAATTCGGGACCTATCCCTCTTCACACGCCACCTGAAAACCCACCTCTTCGACCAGTCTATCCCCCATACATAAATAATTCCGGCTTTCATTTAAACTCCATTTCACTGACCGGGGCATTTGAATGAATATTTTTTTTCAGAGATTGTACGCCTTATATAAATGCTTTGTTATTATTATTATTATTATTATCAATGAGCTATCCTGGAAATGCCTAGTACATGTACATGGACGCAGTTCATGTACACAAAGTACATTTACTAGTTTACTAAGGGACCATTCAGAATAGTAAATGTTAAACAAATATTGGTTTTTTTTGTGTGGAAATTGTTTTGCTCCACCCACCAACCCCAAATTTCGATTTTTAAATATTGAATGACTTAACAATATATTCTGTACACAGAAGAACAAATTAATACCTCAATTGATGCAGCTATATTTAAGATCAAAAGTCTCCAACATCAATGGCTTTTCCTGGCTGTAACCAACAACGATCGAGGACAGCTGTTTTTTTTCCATCCTCTTCTTTTTTGTTTGTTAATATTTTATTATTTTTAGTTTAAATACAAACGGAATTTGGATTTGTAGTTATTTCTTTTGACCCACCTACTAAGCTTGGGCGATTCCACGATATTTTTGAATACCGCGATACTAGTTCTGAAATGATTACAATATCGGGTCACGTTTATTTTTATCGTGATATCGGTAAGTGTCGCGATGCATTTTTTTTTGCTGCAAGTCACAGACCGCAACCGCAAGGTTCCCCAACAGATCCGATCCGACGGGGTTTAGTCTTCGAAAAAAACCAGCATCAAAGCCTTAGCGATCAGGCGGTCTCACGCAGACGGGTGTTATCACGTGCGTGTTGCATACGTGCGAGTAGCGTGATCTAATTAGTTATGCACACTTATAGAACAGTCTGTCATGCGCAGTGGTTAACACATTAAATGTGTGTAAGTAATAGGCCCAGGTTTTCATACCATAGGTTTAGAGTAAAACCCAAAGAATACTTTATTGGAACAAAAGGACATTTGGCAAGTCATTTTGTAAACTTACTCTGTGAGTTTTGTAGAAGATGACGTCGTTAAACATTAATCGTGATAATATCGAATATCGCGATCTAATGTCGGCGATATATCGTAGATGAAAAAAGCGATATCGCCCAAGCTTACCACCTACCCACAATTGCGGGGGGGGGGGGGGGGAATAATTTTTTTTAAATATTGACTAATATTCTGAATGGCCCCTTAGTGGTACTGTTTGATAAGAGAATATTATTTCATGTACTGCGAGTTCATGTGTGTCATTGCATCGACTGGAACTGAAAAACAATGTAGTTTTAAAAGTACAATTTTTATGATCTGTGTATAGTACGTGCTGTATATTAAAGCACTTCACATGCAAAACTAATAACTTCTTTTTTTACGTTGGGTGAAGTCATGTGTGGTAACTAAATGTACAAGGCCATTAATAAGACCCAATTAAAACCGGTTGACCTAAAAAAACAGCGGCAAGAGCATTACATGATGAAGCGTTGAACAGTGTAGGCAGGCGTGTGTAAAAACACAGTGCCTCATTAAATTGGGTTGAATTTTTTATTTGATTACAAAACGACGACGAATCGGGAAACGCTTCTAGACAAAATATTGTAACGTTTCACCAACATTCTTCAGTTTTTGTGTTGCCGTTTGCCAACACTGTTTACCGTCTGTGTGTGTCGCTCGCATTTTTCGGTGCATCTGTAAGAAATATTTGAGAATGACGGTGCGATGTACAGTAATTTGTGAGAGAAAACCTCTCTCGAAAAAGTGGAGATTGTAGGATGGAGGGAAACGATCACCGGGCAAGGAGTTCAAAAGAGGATCAGTAACGTGGGAAAAAAAATTATGTCGGAAACGTCTCTTTGTTCTCCGTCGGACTGGAGAGAAAAGTTTAATGAGATTACTCATGTTCTCATCATTGTTTTTTTTGTTTTAAGAAGGGAAATTCATTGCCACCTATATGTGGAGGTGTGACGAACACATTAAAAAATGCACCTCTAAACAGATAATGTGTTTCATCGATTGATTATTCATTCATTGGGAAAAAACTAAAATGCCCTTGAGAGATCGGAAAACAAATCTATTGCACATTCATCACAAAAAAACTACTACTTTTATGTAAATCCGTTAAAGGCCCTGTACACCATTGGTAAGATCGAAAAACAGAATGTTCACAGATTCACACATAACTTACATGATTTAAAGTAAGTAATGGTAGAAAGGGTTCCTTAAAATATTTCTGCCTAAAATGCTATCGTTTCTGAGAAACGAGTAAAACAATAGTAATTATCGCGCGCGATAATTTGAATAAACAGAAAACACATAAGATCTCTTTTCACTATTTTCTTGTGACCTCGATGACCAATTGAGCTCAAACTTTCACAGGTTTGTTTGTTCATGCATATATATATGTTTAATCACACAAAATGTGGACACTGATTTTGAGCTGTGACCAAAAGTGTACAATACATGTACCTTTAATGAAGCTATTTTGTACAGAGATACTACTGTGTTTTTCATCAATGCCATAAAATGAATGCCTTGGAGGTGTGACGAACACATTAAAAAATGCACTTCTAAACAGATAATGTGTTTCATCGATTGATTATTCACTCATTGTGGAAAAAGAGAAATGCCCTTGAGATATCGGAAAACAAATCTATTGCACATTCATCACAAAAAAATACTACCTCTACTTTTATGTAAATTCGTTAATGAAGCTATTTTGTACAGGGATACTATTGTGTTTTTCATCAATGCCATAAAATGAACGCCTTGGGGGATTCGTCAGAGAAAAGATATATATTCTTACTCTTGTCACATTGAATTTATAAGATCTCCGCTTACACCATGAAAGAATGGCACGACGGAAAGATGCAGATCCGTATCGTCCCAGGTCATCGGCGCGGTCTCGGGGGGGTTATTTACACAACGCACAGAAATTGCTCACAGAGGTCTTTAATTGAACATGCGGTGTATTGTCTCCGTTTCCAATCTTGACGAGTCCGTTGATGTCGGCAAACATCTTTTGTAATAGTCCAAGATTTAATTTCCCTTTCGGCGGAGCGGGCCCCCACGGTGCTATTAACTAAACCTGCCGGGACGGCGTTGATTCTTTAAAGAGATTGTGTGGCAATTGCTCACACAAAGTTTCATACTTTTAATTAATAGTTCCCTGTGACGAGATTATTATGTAGTTTTTCTTTAAAAAAATCAGTTGAAAGAGTGATTTTAAATGATGTAAACGGGGTTTTGCAAGTCAAAATTCTTTTTTTAGAAATACTTTTTAAGAGGTAGGAAATGTACGATTCTTACTTTTAAATTGATGAAGCTCTTGATGACGATGGGGTGTCGAGGCCGAGCAGTCTTGTACGATGGACTCAAATTCTGTTATGGGTTGGAATCCTGGCCTGGTCAGTCGCGATACTTGTGTCTTTGAGCCAGGCTCTTTTATTTATATCATAATTGCTTCTCTCCACCCAGGAGTACAAATGGGTAACCGGCGAGAGCTGGGGACTAACCTGTGATGGACTGGCATCCTGTCCAGGGGGAATAGAGATATTCTCAGTCCTTTTAAATGCCAATGAAACCGGATATAAACACCGGCCTGATGAGCCATTGGCTCAGGACGTTTACGTTACTTTGATTGAAGTAGATTGGCTTGTATTGTTCCCATTCACATTACCGACGTCACCACACAGCTACTGTCGTTCCAGGGTCTGCTATTTTTTTTTATAGTCAAATTGCGATAAAGATTTGGCGAGCGTGTTAACGTGCTCGTGTGGCTTAGAATACTCACTGCACAGTACACACTCATGGGCATCCGACTCCCAAAATAGCGCTCGCTAGATTTATTGTGGCTGATGACGCCTGGTGATTTTGGGCAATAAATATAATATTGTATGATTTACAATGTATTAGGTTGACGTTATTTTGTCCATCATGTCCATAGTGGAAGTAATTCATTTTATTTTTAGGCTCTGTGTACTTACATATAGACCATGTCACCTTGTGTATGAAAAGAGTGATTTGCGCGTACACACATATTCCTTGGTATTTCCAGGTAGGCAAGATAATGTCCAACACGTGTGCTTTATTGTAGCTGACGAGTAGGAAGTTTTATGTTTTGTATCGTAGTTTCAACATAAATTTAAGTATTGTAAAAATTTACCACTGAACATTTTTTCAAAGGCCCACTATCTTCATATTTACTCAGTCCCTGAATTATTGTTTGTAAAGTTGTAGGCGTGTTTTGTACTATGAGTTCGAAAAATCAAACATTTTCGATCTCTGGCTGTGATGTAGTCATATATGGATTGATGTGGGTGGCTGCCAAAGGCGCCTTCGCATGCCTGCTTCTGGAACACATCGTAGCCGCGTCCTTCACAATTCAGTTTCTCACTGCAACTTCAAGTAAGGATGATTAGCCTCCCAAGTTATGTAGGCCTAGACACATTTAACTTCACAAATCATAAAACCATATTACATGTACAACTGTTTCTGATTTCTACAGCAAGCTCAGGTTTGCCCGTATGTTTTTTATTCAGCTGCTTGTCTTGCTAGCAAGTGGGACCAGTAACTTTGTTGCTAGAGTAGAGCCAGCTTTTTCGCTGGTCCCTATCCTAAGGTTTTGCCTCAACATAGCGTGTCTTGGCTGAGCGGTCAAGAGCACCGGACTCGAGCTCTGGTGTGTCTGATCTGCAGAGTGTGGGTTCGAGTCCCGGTCTTGACACTTGCGTCCTTAAGCAAGACACTTAATAACCACTTTTGCTTCATTCTCTGGATGGTATGATCTACATACATACATCAATACACAGAAAAATATTCCAATACACTTATAGATGTATCGTAATGAGAAGGGGTTTGCCCAGGTGTTTCTAGCATTGTCTGGCAGCACTATGAGCCACCTTGGTCTCACACATTGAGGTCTTGGTCTCGGTCTCAGAGGCAGGCCATTTTTACTTTGCAAAGGGCACTTTCATCGGAAAATCTTACAGTCTACATACATGTATGGGAATATTTTGAAGGGCACAAACACCAAGACCAGGGCCACAGAGGCCACGGCCTCTGTGGGCCTCCGTGTAATTCCAGGCCTGCTGAGGAGAGGTCTCAGTCTCAGTCTCGTTCTGGTCTTTGTATCCCTTTCAAGGTCATGGTTGCTTTGTCTCCTAAAATCATCTCAACGAGCTCCACCTGGTTTGATAACTCAGCGCCAGGAGTGTCATTGATGACGGATATGACACATCTTGTACACTAGTATTTATCAACATTGTCACCTCATTGGCAATTGTATGGTACTTGAATCAGCAGCTGTAATTAGAACAATCCGTCATGTCTGTGCAGTCGGTGGTCTCCAAGTGTACCTTTTGGAGATGTCAATGGAATAGCCAGCCTGACGATTTTTGGGGGACAGTGGTTTTACTGGCCCTCGTGTGTTTTTACACCGCCATTTTGGGAGAATGCCGAGACTGGCCCCCCCCCCCCCCCCATTTGACTGTGTGAACCGGTGTGTTCACACACTCGAAGGTTATTGTAGGCCTCTGTTATTCTCCGGCAGAATGCGAATCTCCGACTGCTGATTTGGTCAACAGCCGCGGGATATATACCTATGTCCCCCACTCCAGACTCCTATATATTGGCTTCCTTCGTATTGAACATTAACACTCCACTGGAACTTGACTGTGTTTGTGCTTATCTAGTTATGAGCACAGCGGTCCCAGAGACTACATGTGCATTACCTCCGTGGTTCAAACCTTTTTCGGGAATACAATGTTCTGAAATTCATGTTGTACGTAACCTTCAGAATTTTATTTAATTATTTTTTTTAACACCTGGAGAAAATCTTAAAAGAGCAGCTCCAAGGTCGAAATTCTGTTTTGAGATGCACTACAGGGCTTGAATTGGGGAAAAAATTCACAAGACCACAGGACTTGTATCTCAAAACGTTTACTGGACCAGAAATAATTTTACAAGACCAGACTCAAACTGAAAAAAGACTCCCTTGCACAGTTCAACTTGCATCAATTAATTGAACAAGCACTAAGACATATAAGAGAAGATTCACCTCATTTGTCTTTAAGGGTGTATATTCAAATCATTACTAAAAGTCAACATTTGAACATAGTTTGTTTCTGTTCAAGATATTATAGAGTGAGGTACATGAATTGTTATTGAATTGAAAACACAAGACCGCCGGACTTGTCCGGTCATGAGTTTACTGGCCCAATGCTAAAATCACTGGCCTCGGGCCTGCGGTCCAGTGTCAAATTCAAGCCCTGCACTAATATTCAATAGTTTGAGTCACTTAGTGAAATTGGGAAAACATAACTTTACAAGTCTCTTGCCTCAGATTAAAACTGTGTAAAATTCCAAGTTTTGTTTGATACCTTTCAAGCATGTGTCAAACTCGTGCGGTATTTGTTTAAATCCATAATTAACCAAATGACGTAACTTTTCAAACGTATGGGTCTGTGCATTTTTGTACAGGAATTTATTTTAGTTCGTTTCTGAACTTCGGGGATGTTTGATCAAATCGATTTTGACCTTTTGACTGATGCAAAAATTCCTCTTCGAAATAAAGAGACCCATTTGTTATCGATATCCATCGACGTCATGTTTCAAATTTCATTCTGAAAGAGTATAAAATAAACTGACAGTTTATAACAACATTTTAACGTGAGGTTAGAGACTTGAATTTTTGTTCTCCACTTTCATAAGACTCTATCTGTTGGAAAACGAGTGCATCACAAAACTGAATTTGACCCTGGGTCCCCTCTTTAAAAGGGAACAGTTTACTGTCGATGTTCTGTTTATTTGTTTGAAAATTTGCTGGAGGATGTTGTATTTACTTTTGCCTCATTCTGCAGCCATTTCCTGCATGTGGAATTATAACAATAATGTTTCTTGAACATACAATAATGTACAAGACAGTTCAATGAGTAATTGTATCGTCCAGAAACCGGTGTTGTACACGCGTACCTTTGTATTCCCTTTAATGCACTGAATGAGATGGGAGCGCCAAGGAAATGGATGGCATTTCATTAAAAGTCAACATCTCGGGATTGCTCTGAACAGTGGCTTTTTCCTCCGTCGTCTCGTCTCCAGAGGGGCGATATGGAAACTGCCGGAAGGGAAATAAGAAGTTTGCAACAATGAAGGGCAGATGATTAATTTCAAAGTGTAAGGTTGTAAGGTTCAGGCCTGGAATTACACAGAGGCCATGGCCACTGTTGCCCTGATCTTGGCCTTGGTGCTCCTTCAAAACTTTCCCATAGACTTTAACATTTTCCAACGGAAGAGCCCTTTACAAAATGAAAATGGCCTTGCCCTCTCCAAGATGAAATTCCAGGCCTGAAGGTTGCATTGTTTTTGTCACTCGTTCACGTACGAGAACCACTGGCAAGTTATTGCCCTTTCCCCCCCCCCCTTGCTAACGGTACACTTTGGTCTTGAAATAGAGAGGCATGAAACTTTTCAGCTGGGCTCAATTTCATTGCTCTGCTTACCGCCGAATTATGCGCTTGCGAACACCAATCTTCGCTTACACTACAGGGCAAGTGCCGGAATTACCGCGCGTAAGCGAAGAATGCCAAGTAACGCGCACAGGCAAACATTCCCGGCTAACCTGTGAAATACGCTTGACGCAAGCGTGGAATTCCCTGCTTCCGTAAGCGCTGATTCTCACAGTTGATTTCCTCATTTTTAGGGTTTCTCATCTGTGCAGTCGAAAATTGAAAAACACAAAGTGTTCACTGCAGCTGGAAGTATCCTCTTCTGTTTCTGACAAACCGCATTTTAATGCCTGACTAGAAAGTTTGTTTTAAAAGGCAGTTCTGAAATTAGACGACCTCTGCTGAAATGGGCTGGAGGAAATTGCTCAAAAGAGTACTGGAGACAACAACCTCGGCCTCCTCAATTACAAGTTGAACAAAGAAAAACAAAAGACCCCACAGGTGATAGGGGGCCCCCTGTGTAAGCTCATGAAGCTCACACATAAAAAGCACACTCTGTTCCGCCTCTTGTTTGCTGAAATAATTGCAAACATTATTGCCATGGTCATTTCCCCCCCCAACCCCCCCTCCCCCCTCCCCCTCCCTCCAGCACCCTCATGTTTTACCCTACACCTTCAGGGCACTGAAATGCACGTAGAGTAAATCCTTTTTTAAATGCATCTGGGGGTGCATTTCTAGGTCAATTTGAAATGAAAATCCGAGCTGTTTGGAAAGCAAACAAATCGTTAATCATATGAAATATCCTTGCACTGATTACACCAGACATGCAAATATTACGCTGATTAATTGCAATTATGTATATTATATCTCAAGGGTACTCTTGGTTAGAATAATGGCGAACCGAGCGCAGTGGTTATTGCACACAATATTGTACACGCCTGGTACGTGTACACAGAGTAAATCACGTTTCTGGTACATGTACATGCGTGTGATGTGCATGTACACATGTTTGTGTTGTAGGTCTAGAGGAGGCCGGTTGCCAGACCCAATTTGTTGAGGTTGTGGCTGTTTTTTTTTTGCTGGCCTTGATTTTTTGAAGCAAAAGTCTCGGGCTCTCCTGTCGAGACCCTTAATTTCGTTATCGACCAAAAAACGTACAAAAATAGAAAAAGGAACCCAAATGAATAACAAACGGTCGAAAGCGTAATTTTCAAGCTGGACCTGCAGTATTTTTGTGTTTGTTTGTTTTTGTGTGTGTTTTTTTTTTTAGAGTTCAGCCAAGTAATGTTCCTGGGTATGAGTATAGAGTGCTTAACGTACAACATTTCGTACGATGGTGTAGGGCTAAAAAAAAATAACAATCGTACAACATTTCGTACGATGGTGTAGGGCTAAAGAAAATAACAATCATACAACATTTTGTACAAGCGTGTAAGGCTAAAAAAAATAATCATCATATTTTTTATCCCTACTGCAAATCTAACATCCTAGTGGTTTTTCTATCAAAGCGTAAGTCTATATTTTATTGTCAAACTAATATTTTCTAGTAACCTTGATCAACTCTCATTTTAAAACAAATGTTTTGGTCTTGACCTTTTTTACACTGCTATCATTTTGATTGTCAATATCATTTTAGTTTTAAACGCACTTTGTTGTACAATCGTTGTAAACCAAGTTGTTTTTATTTTTGTAGTCCTCAGACTTTTTTTTGTTACGGTGACGTAACTCAATAAAAACCCAAATGAAATGATCAATGAAATTTGAACCAGGGCGTTCAAAGATAACCCAGACAACCCCTCCGGCTAGCTCATGTATCGGGGCGTCCGAGGGGCGCCTTGAGTTTGAAATTAACATTTGGACATCCTACTCTTGTGAACATTTTGGATGCAGTGGGTTTTTTTTTTTTTCCAACTCTCACAGTGAGTTTGAAAAAGGAGTGTTAAATCCTGGCTGACACAGTTTTTGATGTTTTGTACAAATGTTGATTAATTGTAAAAATTGAAAATGGAAACGTGTTTCCTGCACACATTCTTCAACTTTTAAAATAGAGATTTAAGACATGAAATAGGTGTTCTCAGGTCAAATTCATTTTGTGCCGCACCCACTTTCCAAAAGAATTTAAAGATGGAGTTATCATAAAGATGGAGTTATCATGAAAATGGAGAAAAAAATTAAGGTCTCTCTCCTCACTTTAAAACGGTGTAAAATGCCATTTTATTTGATACTTCAAAGTTTTAAACATAACATTTTTCGCTTTCAAAAAAAAAAAAAAAAAATATGTAAATATTTATATATAAAAAAAAATTAAAAATTTGATAGCCACAAGGAGTGGTTCTAAAAAAATAAGCATGTAAAGAGACGACAATAACCATGAAGATGCTTGCTGTAGGTTGCGTGGGGGTAGAATCTGCAACCTCCCAAAATTGTTTGCCGGCGAAGAGAAATTGTTCAGCTCCGTGATGGAAAATTCATTTGGGAAATGAAAATGACTTTTAATGTATTTGGCATTTTCACTCAGATGCTGTAGGTAATGCACATGGAATACATTACGGGTACATTTTTGTAATCCTACTCGAGCTTTTTTCGAAATTGCTTCAGAGGGGGCAGAGATAATGCATTTTTTTTGCATCCAGTGGAATTTTGCACATGGTGGAATAGTGGAGAGACTTGGAGCCCGATCTTATGGCTCTGATTTATAACGGCACCTACGGTAGCGGAAAAAATTCCATGCTCCGGAAAGCAAGGAATTTCCGCTAGTGCTCCCGATACTGAGCATTCTTTGTTTTCAAAAAACAGTGCAGAAATTTTGCAGTGAACCTGATAAACGGAGAACTATACCATGCCCGTTATGGGATAGCCTGAATATCTGACGTCACACTTAAGAGGCTCGTGAATAACGCCATAGACCAGCTTGAGCGGATGTTGCCAGATGTACCTTTGACCTTGCATTTTATTTCGCATGGAGATTCGCAGTCACTTCACGTGTACACATTATTGCATATATGTGAATAAAACAACAATGATGTACAGACATTATGCACAACGCTGCATGCAGACGACCAAAAGTGCAAGCTAAAATTTAAAAAATAACATCATCTCGGACCAATAAAAGGCAGAGAAGAGTCGAAAATTGTAAAGCCACAAAACATTGGTACAGGAGTTTAAACAGGACATATGAAAATGACCTCAAATGGATTGGGTCTGGTCATGCTTTACTTGTCCCGAAACCAAACATTTGGTAGTGTTAGTGCATACATGTACTATTTCAGAAACCAATGTTATAGCATCCACATTATGGCATGTATGGGGGGGGGGAAATGACCATGCTCATGTCTAGAAATGGCCTCTGATGCCACTGGTCTTGGCCTTGGTGCCCCTTTAAAAAGAAAAAAACCCACAGACTTGTCTAAGATTTTCCAATGAAAGTTCCTCTTTGCAAAAATTTAAGTGGCCTTCGCATCAAAGGTTGAAATCCAGGGGCCAATTTCATACAGCTGTTTAAGCTGATCACATTGATTAAATGATTTTTGCTTAGCGCAATTTAGCAGGAAACCAGTCACAAATTGTACATGTGATATGATAATTTGGCTGGCAAACCTTATCTCCATGGAAATTGTTTTGTACTGAGCTATGTCGGGCTGAAAAGCAGCTCTTTTGAATCAAGCCCAGCCTTGCTAGCTGACTCGTCATTCTCATTCAACAAATCCCCAGCACAGTCGCGGTGTAGAGCCAGATGCTTTTTTTCCTGACGCTGTGGACCGTTCTATTGTTTACATACACTGACCGCTGTTTTTTTTGTTTTGTTGTATCGTTGGCCTTGAGTATCACATCATGTATAATTGGGTTAGAGCTGCGTTGATTTGTCAATGATATAGGTACTTTAATGGCATTTGTATTTGATGATAATTGTAATTTTGTTTGCAGTGCAGACCCATACTTTTGCCAATCAAGGTTGGCCAAGACCACATGTAACGGCTGTGAAAGGTTTGCATACACTGTACATAAGTTTGTTATGATGGTGCCTTCATCTTTCATTTCTTTTCACCTTTCAAATCAAGCGGCAATGGCTACGGCTATGGCTGCCATGACAGCATTGAACAATAGGCCTTTTCAGCGGTCTAAGCCATAGCCGCAACTGAAGCCGTCAATTTCGAGCACGGGCTCCGTGTAATCAAGCCGAGACCGAGTCTGGTTACTCTATATTCAAAATAACAATCGGAAACTGTTCTTTGTACTCTGGGTACGGGGTACCCGACGAAGATGACAACACCGCGACAAAATCTAATGTAAGGGGGAAGGTGTCCTGCCTCTATTCAATTCAAATTTGGATTGAAATTTGTTTTTTGATGAGATTACATCTCGGTTGATGTGACAGCGCATTGTTGGCTTTTACTCGTTCGGGCCGAAGGTTGACAGTGTGTCGGCCGTACACTTCAATAAATCTGCCCGCCAGATTTTCTCATTTGCGATGAGTTTTCAGTTGGTTTGCGCGGATCAACATCGTAATGTGACAAATTAAGTGTTGTGTGTTTTTGTATTTGTCTTGGGAAATTGTACGCGCTTGACATTGGATTATGTTCAGTCTGTTAGAGCTAGGCATGGGGGGGTTCTGGGGACCGGCGTCTTGTGTTGCTTAAAGGTTGCATGTATGCGTGTAATTTGAGTTCTGATTGCTGGGTTGTCATTTAGCCTTCCAGAAAGACTCCGCTCGGCAGAATTGTCGGGCCACTAACTATTTTTGTTTGCAGTTGTGTACAGGGATCGTCATTTTGTTGCTTCTGAAGATTTCCATCATTATGCAAATAAAATAAAATTTAATAATATTGGTAATAATTAAACTAGAATTATCTGTAACAAGATACATGTATCAGGTGTTTTCGAGGCATCCTGCACAATGCAGCAATATGTAATATAGAGAATTCTCTGGCATTGTAAAGTGAAGTTTACAAACAATAGGCCTAATTACATGTACAATAAACACACTTAAAAATATACCTAAAATTACATTAAATTACAAAAAAATACCTGAAGTTACATACATGTATTGACCTAAATTTTAAAATTCCTATTGTTAAATACCAGCCAAGCCGATGGTATAAATGTTTAATGTGCTTGTCATTTCCGCTTTGTAGTTACAGTTGTATAGATCTCTGGATATATCCTCAAGATTGAGAATGAAATAATAGGCCTACCGATCATATGTTGTTTTTTTTCTGTAATTGTAGCATGCCACAGCCGATGGGTCTTGTGCGTCGGACTCAAGTTCGGATGGTTGAATCATCGGAGTGTGGGTTTGATTCCTGGTCATAACACGTGTGTCCTTGAGCAAGGCATTTAACCATAATTGCTTCTCTTAACCCAGGTATATAAAATGGGAACCTGGGACGGCATTGTGTTGGATTGAGCCCTTAGTGCTAATTTAAGCAGCTTGGGGCTGTGCACTCCCCAGGGAGTTGAGAAAGTTGGAGGAACGGTCTAAGTATGACCTGATGAACAGGGATGAGAATGTTGCAAAGCGCCTTGATCTAGCTACTAGGATATGTACGCTATAAAAGAACCAAGTATTAATATCATTATTAAAGGAACATTACAGAATTGGTAAGAAAAAACTTGTAAAATATACTTTTTGATCACAGATTTACATAAAACTTACACGGTCTAATGACAATGATAGTAGAAAACATCCCTTGAAATATTTCTGTCTGAAATGCCATATTTGATGAGAAATGAACAAACTAATTTTCCGATTAGAGTTTATTGCTCAGTGAGCATTTTATTCATTTGTTGAATCTATATGATTTCATGCAAATGTGTAATCGGTTTTTCACTATTTTCTCGTGACCCAGATGGCCGATCGATCTCAAACTTCTACAGGTTTGTCAGTTTATGTATATGGTGGATTACATAAAGTGCTTACACTGCCAGCAACTGTTTTGTTCTAAAGCAAAACCCAATTCTGTAATGTTCCTTTAACTGAAGGCACCGACCCATCCTAGCATTCAGGTTAAAAACAGGGTGTTTTTTTTGTCCCTTTTTGTATCTTTGTAGGCGTTTGTTTCCAGCAATTGTGGACATCACATACCAAGGGGACTTGGCGAAGGAGTGACCCCTATGTAGGGTACATGTAGGTTTCAGTGGAAGTCGATGATAGCCCAACAGTACGTCAGGAGTTAAGTAGGTAGGTAAGTCATTTACTTTTGTTTTTCTCGTGTTCATTGAGGACGAAGAGATTTGCATGATGGCAAATTTCTTCTCACAACTTTTGAAAGAACATTATTTTTGTTTTATCCCCCCCGTACAACAAGTACAACAATTTGTGATGAGTGCTGCATCCTTTTCGGCTTTTCCGAGTCCGGTTGGATTCGAAACCCAAGACCACCCGCATTCTAGAGCAGATGTCTTAAAAGAACTGCGTGGGACAGCCAGGGAAAATATTTGGGAGAAAATGGGCCTTTTATGATCATTACAAGCACCTTGTGAACCCTTATAAGGTGCTTTGTAAATCGGACTCATAATTTAAACAATTTCAAAATACCTGTCTTCAATGTTTCTCTCTGTTCAAGCACCTTGAGTCTCTTATCGGTTGATACTATACATGCGCTATGTAAGACTCTTTGTATAATTACTATTATTGTTATTATTACTATTATTAATTTGGCACACAGTCAGGGTATGCCTTGAGAAGGATGTTTGGCTGTAGAGCCATTACAGATTGAACTTTGACAAAATATTGGTGGAATAAACAGCAATTTTCAACATTTTCAAAAATGGCCGCCACTGCTTGTGGATTCTACCCATATTTTTCCCAAAAGGACAAATCTGCGATGGCCCCACAGCCAAATATCTTTCTCATGACAAAATAGAAGTGTTTTGACTCGCTGCCACTGTGTTTTCACTCGCATTTTGGCAGGCAAACGGATGACTGCTAAAGGTGGATTTCTGTTGTACTGTAGCAAAGCCCTGTGCATAGAGTCTGGTACCTTGTGCACCTCGATGTGCACCAAAATGATTGAGCGATCCCATTTCTTTTGACTTAGTTTCCTGTCATCAACGACAATTTGTAGCTGTTGCGCTTCAATTTCACAACAGTCATTATTCAACATCATCCCCCCATTCCCCATGACCCATGGTACTAGATCATCGTCCGGCATTCATTAATCATCGCTTAACGGCCTCGATCCCATTGCTGTCCCTTCTGCGTTATTAGTCGTCGCTCGGATTGCCAGAAGCACGCCATAAAAAATCGAAATGTCCCCTCCGTTATGACGCTCCAGTGGCTACTCATAAAGGACATTTATGAAAATTTGATTTTTTACACCACGCTTTCAAGATTGATATTAGCGGGTTGGCGAGTACGGGAGCTGCCGTCCTTACTCTGTACGAATGCACCCTCTACCCACGTATTCAGCATTTCTAAATTAAAATTACAGGATGGTTCATAAAGGAGTTAGTATAAAGGAGTTTGTACAATTTGTACTGTAATTCCCACAAAACGTTTAGTACACATACTAAATTTGTACTCTAATTTCCACGTAACGTTAAGTACTCATAATACACAATTTGTACTGTAATTCCCACAAAACGTTTAGCACACATACTAAATTTGTACTGTAATTTCCACGTAACGTTAAGTACTCATAGTACTCAATTTGTACTTTAATTTCCACTTAGCGTTAACTTATCGTACTCAATGTGTACTCTAATTTCCACGTAACGTTAAGTACTCTTACTCAATTTGTACCATAAT
Organism: Pycnopodia helianthoides; assembly: GCA_032158295.1. NCBI lineage: Eukaryota > Metazoa > Echinodermata > Asteroidea > Forcipulatida > Asteriidae > Pycnopodia > Pycnopodia helianthoides. The sequence goes on from CM063248.1 coordinate 19,262,118, forward strand.
TTCCATGTAATATTGAGCATACTAAATTTGTACTGTAATTTCCACAGAACGTTAAGTACACATGCTAAATTTGTACTGTAATTTCCACAGAACGTTAAGTACACATGCTAAATTTGTACTGTAATTTCCACAGAACGTTAAGTACACATGCTAAATTTGTACTGTAATTTCCACAGAACGTTAAGTACATATACTAAATTTGTACTGTAATTTCCACAGAACGTTAAGTACACATACTAAATTTGTACTGTAATTTCCACAGAACGTTAAGTACATATACTAAATTTGTACTGTAATTTCCACAGAACGTTAAGTACACATACTAAATTTGTACTGTAATTTCCACAGAACGTTAAGTACACATACTAAATTTGTACTGTAATTTCCACAGAACGTTAAGTACATATACTAAATTTGTACTGTAATTTCCACAGAACGTTAAGTACACATACTAAATTTGTACTGTAGTTTCCACAGAACGTTAAGTACACATACTAAATTTGTACCGTAATTTCCACAGAACGTTAAGTACACATACTAAATTTGTACTGTAGTTTCCACAGAACGTTAAGTACACATACTAAATTTGTACTGTAGTTTCCACAGAACGTTAAGTACATATGCTAAATTTGTACTGTAATTTCCACAGAACGTTAAGTACACATGCTAAATTTGTACTCTTATTTCCACAGAACGTTAAGTACACATACTAAATTTGTACTCTAATTTCCACAGAACGTTAAGTACACATACTAAATTTGTACTGTAATTTCCACAGAACGTTAAGTACACATGCTAAATTTGTACCGTAATTTCCACGTCACTTGAATAGTATATACTCAAATCGTACTGTGATTTCCACATTGAGTGTATTATAACTCAATGCTGTGTATATTAATACTCAATTTGAACTGTAATAATGTGTATTGCGATTCAAAGTGATATGTCATCAGTGCAGAGTGCTATTCTTGCTCATTGTCGGTTTCTCTTTAGTTCAACTAAAAAAAATTGTTTGAAATTTACTCGGCCAGTTTCCCTGTGGTTTGTTTTATATTTGATATTTAGTGAAACTGTACATTTTACTGATTGTGTCTTTCCGCTGACTTCAGGGAAATTACCAGTCTGTGTTTCGAAGTGGTGCTTTTAAAGTTGAAATCTTCTTGCAAAGCAGCACAGACATGCTACTTTTTTTTTTAGTGCTGTCAGTTGTATATTTATTTTATACACAAACGTGAAGGGCCAACACATGCTGTACTAGGCGTTTTTTTTATCCATCTCTATCCCGCTTTTTTTTTCTCTTGTCATTAAATTGGTTAAAAAATTACTTTTACATATGTACAATATTCAGGTTCAACAACAAAAACCTTGTGTTTTGACGTCGGGCAAGTTCATTTACATATAACCCAACCAACCAACCAACCCCAAACTAAAAGACGTGCGGGGCCGTCTGCATGCGCGTTGTCTTTTTTAAAAAGCTTAGCCGTGTAAAAGCGCTTCAGTTTATTGATCTAGCTGAAAATGAACCTTCACTCTCTGTGCATATCTCCCCGTCCAATAAATTGACATGAGCTCACATGTTGAATACTATGTGCAGATGTGTGGCTGCCTTAGGGGAGATTGGTGTATGATAATGAAGTCTGAATTAATTATACTTATAAGGTGGAATGTATGGGTGGGGGGGGGCGAGGGTTTGTAAGCTTTTTATTAGCCTACTCTCTTCGGGAAGCGCTACATTCGTGATGGTGTTTTGTCTTGTTTGAAATTAAAAACCTTCATGATGATGGGTAGGTTCTGTGCGTGTGGCTAAAAAAGAAATAATGTATCATCTGAGGAGCTACTGAATTTTTCTGCTCGGCGCTGCTGGGTCGAGGGGATTCCCGGGGGGGATGGAAAAACAAAAAAAATTTCTCTTGAATAGCTGGACTTGAGAGAAACTAACCTCGGCGAGACGTCTGTCGTAGTCTTCCCCCCTCGTCAAATGGTCGTTTGTGGGAATGGAGTGACAGGGCTGTGTGACACCCTTGTTTAAAACTCGGGACGGTCAGGGAGTGTTGACTGCGACGGCTCAGCCGTCCCGTGTGTGCGGTACGTGGAATTTAATGCATCACCCTCGAAAGCAATGTGTTTATTTGGCTGAATTTGATGGGATGTGCTGTTGCAGGGATAGAAGTGTACCTCGCGCGGAGTGCCAATAATGTGTGTTTTTATAGGCCTATATACCAGATTTGTTTTCTGAACAGACACAGTCTAAGGACAGCACATGTATCAAGTAGGTCATTACCTTTCAGTAACAGCTCTGCCAGTATTCGATCAGGGCATTTATTGATGTTAATACTACTGTCTTAACATTTCTCTCTCCCATCAAGATAAAGTAAGGGGGCTAAATAAAGGTAAAGGGCTAAGATAATAAGGTAAGGAGCCAAGATGGTACATGTACATGTAAGTGGTGAAAACACCAAAGTTAAGGGGCTATTATTAAATGAGAGAGGTTACTAAGTTAAGGGGTTAAGAAATGTAGGTAAATGGGTGAGATATTAATGTACTTGAAAGGGACAAAGAGACATTTATGTACTAAGGTTAAAGTGCTAGGATACTAAGGTACAGTAAGGGGTTAAGCTACTGTGGTAAAATGCTAGAAAACTGAGGTATAGGTCAAAGATAATAAGGAAAGGGGTTTAGATTATAAGTGAAAGCTCAAGGATGTCAAGTTCATGGTCTAAGATAGCAAGGTAAAGTGCTAAGATACCAAAATAAGGGGCTGAGATAATAATTTAAGGACTAAGGTAAGGGCTTCGATACTAAGGTAAGGAGCTGCAAAATGTAAGTGACAAAGATACTAAAGATGTGGGGGCTATAAGATGCTAAGGTGTGATGAAGAGAGGGGTTTCTAACGTTGGGGACTAAAACTGAGGCTAAGAAACATGCACTAGGCTGAGGTGCTAGGATGTAAAGATAATTGTTGGTGTCCAAGATTTTCTCAATGGGAGATTTTTTAACGTTTGATGGCAGCAGACATTCCAGCTGAAGTTCCATTCTTTATGTAGTACTAAGCATGCGCACACTGTCGAGAATAATGGGTTTACCCATGTAAGTCTCTGCCACCTAGCATCCCAAAAGTCCCCCACTGTACACTATTGTTGTCATATCGTAGCCCAATTTCATTGATAGGGCAAAAGCATGTTCCAACTTAATTACTTATTTGTATTTAGGGTGGTATGGGTGGCTAGTGCGTAAAGTGCTCGCCTCTCACCAATGTGACCTTAGTTCGATACCGGGGCTAAGGTCATATTTGAGTAGAGTTGTGCGTTGGTTCTCTCTTATGCCACGAGGGTTTTTTCTCCGGTCCTCGGTTTTCCACCCTCCGGAAAAATCAAACACTTTCGATCTCTGCCTGTGTTCTGTGGTCATATATGGGTTGATGTGGCTGGCTGCCAAAGGCGCCCTCGCATGCCTGCTTCTCAAACACGCTGTTGCGCGTCCTTTGCAATTCAGCTTCTCAGCTGCTAGTAAGGATGATTAGCAAATTATAATTATATTTTATGGGTAGTGTAGTTTAGGTGACAACAACTAGCACTCCTCAAAGTTTTTTTCTTCTCCAGGATTTCTTTTACTGACGTCAAGCAGTCAAACCAACTTCAGAGACATGAACTTCCAAGATAAAGTCCTCTTGCTGTGCCCAAGCCCCCCTTTGTTTTTTTCCATTTTCAACGATGAATATTAGAGCTGTAAATCCTCTTGGTGCGGTTTAGGTTTAACATCTTTTAGACGAGAGGAGGCCCCAACCCAGTTTTTTCATTCCAACACCCCCGAAGCGATGACTACGTAGCTTTCCAATATATTTTGCAGGTTCTCATCTTGCAGATATTGTTCTCGTACGCCGTCGCCGTACAACTAGTTCACTTGACTGTATGTAGCTTTTTTTTTTGTTATTGCCCTTTTTAAAATTGCTTCACTGTATCTGGCAAGTCGGCTCTCCGACAATTGGAAATGAACTGTTGATTTGGGGGGTTGATTTATACCGGGCGCGCTTCGTATTGTACCCTTTTTCGAAATTGAAGTCGTAAATTACAGTCGTAAATATTTCGGAAGGCATTTCATGTGCGCTGTGTTGACTGTTTGGAACGTGAAGTTTGGTCGTTCGGCGGCTGGGCTGCAGTCTTAAAGGGGGTTACATTATTGACTTGGTTTTAATTTTTTTTTAAATAAATTAGGTTGTATTCCAGGTCTTGTTTCAGTGGAAATGTAAAACATTTGTCTATGGTTTGTCGAGATGCGGTTTTATTTGGATCGTTGCAATCCAAATAAGGAATGGTGATTTGAAGATCTTGGAATGTTACTTCAGGCCTGGAATTTCAACTTGGAGAGGGCAATGCTGTTTTCATTTTGTCAAGGCATTTTCCATTGGAATATTTAAAGTCTGTTGGAAAATTTTTTGTAGGGGCACCGGCCCCAAGACAAGGGCAACAGAGGCCACGGCCTCCATGTCATTCCAGGCTTGGTTACTTTCTTGATTCTGTCAGTATTTCAGATGGAGAGCCCTGGAGAAATAATACTTGTGTACAATTGTAGATTCTTGCACTGATGTCACGTGCGAATGCTGTCTTCCCCATAATCTGCCGTTTAGGGAGTCCAAATCGCTGGTAAAGACATGGGCCCCAATTTCATCAGTTCATAGAACTGTTCCGGCATCAAGTATATTGCCTGACAATTTTCTGCTTGGCATAAATGAGCTGGATGCCAGTCACAAATTCTACATGGGGAATGATAATTTGGCTGGTCTCCTTATATTCTGGCAAGCAAAACTTGGTTGTGCTCAGCTACTTTGTGCGGTTAAGTGGGGGCGATGAAATTGGACCCGGTCTGGTCCACTGCACGCGTGGCGCCCAAAATGCGGACTGCGCCGTAACGCTCAAAGAATCTTGACTTCCCAAGATGGTGCAGCCAAGATCACAGGTGATGATGCCAGTGTTGATTGGGTCGATGGACTTTTATAATTATAGTCAGTACGCTTTCACGCTGAAACGACATGTAATAACATCATTACAGGCCTCGACTTAACCCGTGGCACCCACAGTAATTGCCGTGGTGCCTTGTGCTTTTTCGTCTGCTCACCGGAGGAAAATATCCGTACCTCTTCAAGAGCGAAGTTCAAGGCATGACATTTGGTGATTACCAACCCTGTACTTTGTCTTGATGCGTTTATAAGCAACGGGGGAACATGTAATGGACATAGAAAACAAAACTTGGAATTTTTCACCTTGGAGAGGGCAAGGCCATTTTCGTTTTTTGCAGAGGGCCTTTCCATTTGGAAATCTTGGAAATCTATGGGAAACTGTTGAAGGGGCAGCAAGGGACAAGAGCGGGACAAGAGCAGGGCAACAGAGGGCATGGCCTGAGAAAATTGGAAACTCACTCGACCACGTCAACTCACTGAAAAATTGTTACCTCAAACCTACATCTCATTCTACCCTCAGCGCCAAACTTTCAAATCATTTTTCCAACCGGTGGAATGGTTCAGAAAGCAGGTCAGTTGACTGTGCACAGTCTTTGTACTTTGTGGCTGTACTCTGCAATCTTACAACTTTGAGTTTACAATTTCACTTGATTATTTGTTGTTCTGTTAATCACCTTACGGACACAGCACCACTACCAGGGTGTACATCTGCTAACAGTGGCTGTAATTTGTTTTTTCCCCATTTGTCATTTCAATTTATACACATCGGATGCTTTTATCCCATCTGCTGCAAGAATTCACATAATTATTATCGGGGGGGCATTGTACTTTCAGGCAAAACATTTACATACATATCGAAAACACACAGACAGCCGAACGAACGCGTATGATTTGTATTATTTTCTTCTTTTCTGGTTTTGTTTGGGGGCTATATCGGTACAACTTTCCATTTTTTAGGCGGATGAAATAGTAGTGAAATGCTTACGGGGGCTCGTGGACAAGGGTGCTCAATCTCATTTGCATTAAGTGCGGAATGACCTTTGAATACTGGACCGATTTCTTAGAGATGGGTTTCGGTGCTGAGGGAGTCTCTTTTGTAGCCTTAGCGATGTGATTTGAAATCTCTAGTCTTACCACCCTAACTGCCTACAGGAAATGGTCTCAGTCCTCCGTAACCGCATGAGTTTATTTACATGTAGGATATATGCCTGCTGCCTTGAGCCTGAAGAATGGAGTTGTGCAGGATGCCTGCTGCCTCAACGCTTTCAAAAGAACCAATATGGGTTTATGTAGGATCCCTACTGCCTCAATCCTCCCAAATCAACCAATATGGGTTTATGTAGGATCACTACTGCCTCAATCCTCCAAAATCAACCAATATGAGTTTATATAGGATCCTACTGCCTCAATCCTCCAAAATCAACCAATATGAGTTTATATATAGGATCCCTACTGCCTCAATCCTCCAAAATCAACCAATATGAGTTGATGTAGGATCCCTACTGCCTCAATCCTCCAAAATAAACCAATATGAGTTTATATAGGATCCTACTGCCTCAATCCTCCAAAATCAACCAATATGAGTTTATATATAGGATCCCTACTGACTCAATCCTCCAAAATCAACCAATATGAGTTGATGTAGGATCCCTACTGCCTCAATCCTCCAAAATAAACCAATATGAGTTTATATAGGATCCTACTGCCTCAATCCTCCAAAATCAACCAATATGAGTTTATGTAGGATCACTACTGCCTCAATCCTCCAAAATCAACCAATATGAGTTTATATAGGATCCTACTGCCTCAATCCTCCAAAATCAACCAATATGAGTTTATATATAGGATCCCTACTGCCTCAATCCTCCAAAATCAACCAATATGAGTTGATGTAGGATCCCTACTGCCTCAATCCTCCAAAATAAACCAATATGAGTTTATATAGGATCCTACTGCCTCAATCCTCCAAAATCAACCAATATGAGTTTATATATAGGATCCCTACTGACTCAATCCTCCAAAATCAACCAATATGAGTTGATGTAGGATCCCTACTGCCTCAATCCTCCAAAATAAACCAATATGAGTTTATATAGGATCCTACTGCCTCAATCCTCCAAAATCAACCAATATGAGTTTATATATAGGATCCCTACTGCCTCAATCCTCCAAAATCAACCAATATGAGTTTATGTAGGATCCCTACTGCCTCAATCCTCCAAAATCAACCAATATGAGTTTATATATAGGATCCCTACTGACTCAATCCTCCAAAATCAACCAATATGAGTTTATATATAGGATCCCTACTGCCTCAATCCTCCAAAATCAACCAATATGAGTTGATGTAGGATCCCTACTGCCTCAATCCTCCAAAATCAACCAATATGAGTTGATGTAAGATCCCTACTGCCTCAATCCTCCAAAATAAACCAATATGAGTTGATGTAGGATCCCTACTGCCTCAATCCTCCAAAATCAACCAATATGAGTTGATGTAGGATCCCTACTGCCTCAATCCTCCAAAATCAACCAATATGAGTTGATGTAGGATCCCTACTGCCTCAATCCTCCAAAATCAACCAATATGAGTTTATGTACATGTAGGATCCCTACTGCCTCAATCCTCCAAAATCAACCAATATGAGTTGATGTAGGATCCCTACTGCATCTCCAAAATCAACCACTACATGCGTGACTTTAATTAGGGTCTCTTACTGCTTCAAGTTTTGTAATATTATCAACCGATATGAGTTTTAGTGTAGGAGGAAGTTCCGCTAATTGGTCGTGCGGTGTGTCCGCTAAACACAAGAGTCTCGGATTTTTAATGCACTCCTCAAAAGACTGATGTGTCGTTTAACCCGATGCCTTGAGTTTCCGAACCCCCTTGCGATATATCTGCCATCAGCATTGAGACTGACATCAAGTTGTAGACTCCACGGGGACATCCTCCCGTTTGCAAAAAAAAAAAAACTCTTCTACTTGTCAACTCGCTCTACCCGCCACACTGCAGCTTCGGTATTTCCTTTTCGGCACGCCATCTTTCACAAGCAACATTACACGTTTCACTCCACAGTGTGCCGTCTTGTTGTTTCTTGGAGGTGAGTGACCGTCGGGTCGTTGAGGGGGAAAAAAAGTGGATGGAGTTCATGACGAGAAAATTGAAAAAAATTGAAATTTGAGAAGAGGTTATTTGCTTATTATAGATAACTCATACATGTACCAGCTTGCACATTGCAAATTTATGTATTGGCAAAGATGCAAAATAGACAATATGTCCCATGCCTGGATTTATGCCCCCAAAATGTTAATGGCCTCTTGTTTCGATGCAAGAGTCTTGCAGAGTCTTTCTCAAAGGCCTGGATTTACACAGAGGCCTCATAGGCCATGGCCTCTGTTACCCTGATCTAGGGCCCTTTTCGAATTCACGGCTTCGGCTCCAAAATTGGCTCAGGCTAGCTAGGCTCCCTCAATTATTTTAACTTACGCATGCTTTGCGGTCAGGGTTTCAGACAAGAAAACTGGGCCTGAAGCCCAATCCGAGCCGAAGCCGTGGATTCGAAAAAGGCCTATGACTGTTTCCCTGGTCTAGGGCTGTTACCCTGGTCTAGGACTGTTACCCTGGTCTAGGACTGTTACCCTGGTCTAGGACTGTTACCCTGGTCTAGGACTGTTACCCTGGTCTAGGACTGTTACCCTGGTCTCTAGAGGACTGTTACCCTGGTCTAGGACTGTTACCCTGGTCTAGGACTGTTACCCTGGTCTAGGACTGTTACCCTGGTCTAGGACTGTTACCCTGGTCTAGGACTGTTACCCTGGTCTAGGACTGTTACCCTGGTCTAGGACTGTTACCCTGGTCTGGGTATTGGTGTGTGTGGCCTTGGTCTTGGCCTGTGTTGCCCTGGTATCGGCCTCTGTGTTCCCCTTAATTGAGATTGTCAATAGATGAGACTGCAATGTGGAAATGGGCTTGGCCCTTCTCCATGTTCACAGATGAAATTCAAGGCTAGATAAGTGCATTTGAGAAATTCTTTTACAAAAAACTGCAGATGTTTGAGTGCGGTTTTAATTATGCAAAACTGGCTCGCTAGACTTGTGAACATTCAAATGGTCACATCTTTTGAGCATACTGTATGAACATATAGCTGCATATTAAAATACTTTTTATACATTATAAGAAAATATTTTAAGATTTGAACAGATCTCTGGAACTTTAAGAAAAATGCACCTTTCCGAAACAGCTGAGGATGTTTGCAATTTCAGTGTGTACAACTTGACTGTACGGAAATGTGCTCAAATCGCTTAATTGGAAAAAAGTTGAACAAGGTATTTCTAGACTGGAAACAGACTTCAGAGTTTTTTAGGAGTTAAATGCATTTTGTTGAAGCTTGAAAACTTGTCTTTCACTTTTTTTTCTTGTGACTCTTAAACTTTCACAGGTTTGTTATTTCATGTGTATGTTGGGACACATGAAGTGGTCTTCAACAATTCCCAATTTTGTCCAAGTGCTGTTAGATTAAATTAGAACTCACACATTATGATTAAGAAATGCGCCTTTCTTAAAAATAAAAAAAATTATAATAATGATAATTTGTTTGTAGCGCTAATTGTGTACAGCCTGCATACTGTATGCTAAGAAGAGGCCAATGCCATATATGCAAATATTTTTTGAACTCACAGTAAAGGACGTAGCGATAGCGTGCTCGGCAGAAGGTTGTGTAGTAGTTTGCGCAAAGTATTGCGTTTTGAGGAAGCCGAGTGGGAAAGTTTGATCACATCTCAAGACATTTATCGGCTGTGTATGGAATTCCAATTCAGCTCATGAATGCGAAATGCGTGACTTGCGATTAATTCTAGCATTTTGTTTTCCTTGGTTTTGCAGTATTAGTGCTAAACGTACAGCCATTAAAAAAAAAAAAATATTTACAACATGCTGTTCGGGAGAATTGTTGCACTTAGCAGGAGGTCAGAAGAGCCTCACGACCTTCCAACGAGCAAAATATTGTCAGACTGAAACAAAATAAGCATGTTTTAGAATTAAATGTACTTTTCTGAAACGGGTAAACATCGATAGACCTTCGTGTTTGCGAAAAAAAAAGAAAACAAATTATGCACATTGTAAGATTCATGTTAGATTCATTTTGATAATAAAGAAATGTTTGGTGCAGCTTTGAGCGAGTTGATTGAGAATGGTGTCGACAGGGCGTGACGAGCCGTAATATTATTGTGACAGTGCTAGACTGACAGATCGTATGGAGAGTAGAGGTCGGGGGGGGGGGTTCATTGTGAAGTAGATAATACACATGTACATACTTAAGTAAAGGTTCGTGTGAAAAAGGCAACAAAGATTCGCGTGTTGACTTTTGATAATAGTACGTACGTAATCGTGGGTATAATCTCGTGGCAATCTTCAATGCCTCAGTGAACATGATGCCAGAGGCTGTTGACAAAATCATATTAGGTGTATACAATTTGCATCGTTATTGTTATTAGTTTTTTATTGTTACAAACATTGAGCATATAGAGTTTCCCTTCAGGAGTCCCCTTGAAAGGTCGCCTGAAGACAGCTGAAGCGCGCTCGTCGAAATGTTGAGAATTAACCAACCACCACCCAGTGGGATAACCAGACAGTTTCACTTGAAAGGTTGGGGGGGGGGGCAAGCGGAGAGCATTCTCAATTGGGGTTATGGGGGGGGGCTGGCTATTTTAGGCACTGAACCAGCATTCGTTTATGTATTTTTGTTTTGATTGTTCGGGGGGGGGGCAAGAGGGTGTGCAAGGGTTCTGAAGGGGGGGGTCACCCCAACCCCCTTCCTCCCTCATAGATTTGAGATATTTTCAATGACAGTGCCTTGCCCTCACAAAGATGAAATTCCTTGCCTTGTTTTACATAATATTTTAGGTAGATTGAGAATCATTCTGTTGATTTGTTTGAACCATGTGGTAATCAGTTCATATGGTATTTTGTCAGTTTAATCATACAAATATTGGATTCATGTGAGTGCATTGTCGCAGAACATTATCAGTCGGTGAAATCTGGACTAGCGCGTCGTGAAATGGAAATGCCAGATTTCACCGAGTGATTCTGTGACAATGCGAAAGCGAAATGCATTCAATATTTTTATGCAACTCGCTCACTAGATCCTTGTCATCTGAATTTTGTTCACAATAAACTCAAAATAGACACGGAGCACAAAGCGAAGCTCCGCGTACTTTGCAGGAAAAGATACTGAGCGCTTTGAGAAGCCCATTGGTACGAGTGATAAAGCGTCATATACGAACTACGTAGCACTATTATTATTACTAAGCACATAATGATTGAATGATCCATGGAACAGTTGTACAAACACGTAAACACATAGTGCCCAAATAGACCAAAGTACTGACGATGGCACGCTGTATTTACATGTGCGCTTTTCTATGGAGCTTTTGAGTCCGTAGTCCAGACCTGAACCCCATAAGAAAGTGCACGTACATGTATGTCAGCAAATTGTCATGGCATCAGTGCATGGGTCTATTCATTTAGGAAACTCTGCAATAACTGTTAGTTGTAAAACTCAAAAATTGTAAAAATAAATAATGTCAAGGTGCTTGCTTCAAACCGTTTTAAGTCGGGGGTAATGGTAAAAGCACATGCATGCCCCTGAATTTGATTCCTGTGTTTGTAAGCAATATTAATGCATGTAGTTGATGCCGTTCGCTCAATTCAGAGAGGCAGATGCGCACTCTGTCGTCTTTGGCTTCTCTAGTTTTATCCACATGTATACAGGGCCCAATTTCATAGAGCTGCTTAGCACAAAAATTTGCTGAGCATGAAATTTTTGCCTCGATAAAAACAGGATTACCAGCCAAATTTTCACGTGATTTTCAGGATAAGCAAACAACAGCTGAATACCATTAACAAGCAATATGCAACAAATGGAAATTTGGTTGGTAATCCTGTATTTATCAAGGAAGAAATTTCATGCTGAGCATATTTTCGTGCTTAGCAGCTCTATGAAATTGGGCCCAGGTTAAAGGTCAGAAAAATCGAGGCAGCCAATCCTCCGCCAGGTAAGGCCAATGTTTGCTTAGGCTACATTTTTGAACCGCAACCACGTCAAAAAAAAAGTTCAGCTTGGTCCAATGTCCTGAACATGCAATGAAAATGTCAGCTTTGATTTTCATGGTACATTCAGGTGCCAGTCCAATTTCAATTTTTGATTGGTCCAGCCTTGGTTCCATTACATTGAGTTACATGTAATCGGATGAATGCAAATTTGGTTGCACTGAGGTAGAAAAATGTTCTGCGTAGTTTTCTGGTGAAAGGGTTTGTGAAAAAAAATTACCAATTATCGTCCCACTCCCACCTCTAAAACTGAAACTTCTTTTGTTGTCGACTCTCCGAGGGGTTCTTCTTGCCTTGTATAGTGATTAAGTTAGTTTTTTTTTTCTGAGAGTCCTTGGCTTGCTCACAACCAGAATTAAGAAACGAAACGAAAGGGCTGAAAAAAAAAGATTGGATTTTCTGGCGAAAGTTTGGCAGTCCCTATACACGCGCATCTTTAACCATTCCCAAGTCAATAGGACCATTACCATGGCATCTGCAAATCCAATTAAACCCTCTCTATATACGAATGATTTATTGCGTAGTCGAGATAATCCTGTCTCTCTCTCATCAAAACCAAATAATAATACCAACCTGCCCCTCATGCATGATACATGGGCATTTTTTTCCCCGGCTGGCCGGCCGTGGTCCCATAATATTAGCTCGGGTAATCTCGGCAGCCTTAAAGGTGCATTACTGCGTCGGGTTGTTTTTTCAGGAGGCTTGAATCAATTACCATCCTCTAGTTTTCAATGAGACACAGCATCCAACCAACCTGTGAGAAACTCGTCAAATTTGGTGATTCCGGTTTTGTTTTTAGAGAAAAACAAGAAATGGTTTATGTTTTGTCATGGTTTTTCGTGTAATGTTCAGGAATGCTTACGTTGATTGTGCGAAACCCAAGTAAGCTTTAAATGGTGATTTTGTTAGGCTTTGAGATAAGGTCGTCTCGACTTTGCCGGTGTGTTTCAGACTTTAATTCTCCTCTGGAGGATTGGTACTGGGATGAACTTAATAGTGAATGAGGGCCGTATCCGAATGGGCGACTACACCTACGGCTACCACTGTTGCTAAGGGCGTTGCTGTGGGAAGTCCTATACTTCAGCGTATTGTGAGGTGGCGATCCAGCCGTAGCCAGAGTCGTAGCCAGCATTTTAAACATGGCCTTTGCGTTCTTATTGGAATAAATCAATTTGTTTTTTTTATTACTTTACCTGTCTTTAACAGGCATGCAACTTTTCCTAGGATCAGCTGATTTCCTCTTTTTTATTCTCAGTTTTACCATTCAAAATTGAAAAATACTGTACAAAATCATTGAAATTTTGTAATTTCCTCTTTTTTGGTGAAGTTACAGTTGCATGCCTGCTTTAAGGACAGTGGTGTGTGGCTTGAAAAAAAAATCTGTACGTGGTGAGTTTTGACCTCAACGCTTACTTGGTATGTTGAGGATTGCTTGAGAAATGACTTTAAAAGACGACCCAAGTGGCCATCAGAAAATTTTGCAGGATCGTAATTGTGGAATGGTGGGATAAATCACTAGATGTGAATCATTACATGAGTCGTCCACATTTTATTCATAGTAAGAAATCCATGGTTAATACATGTATGTGTACATTTTTTTTTTTTTTCAAAATTTTTGAAAAATGAGCATAGACAGATGTGAAGCATGTCAAGTTCATTTAAATTCTCACATGACTTAAATGTTATGTCAATGAACACGGTGTTGTGGCAGCAAAAAATCTACAATTTTGTTGGGAATTTTTTCAAACGCCCTCCCCCTTAACTATGTAATGTTGGTTTTTGAAAAAAAATAATTCCGTCCCCACCCGCGGTATTATTTTTCTTAACTTTTTGGAGCTTCAGAAACCAGTGTTTGTATTCCTCACAATATTATTGCTTTAAATTTGCCCTCATTCGAAGATTAACCATTCCAACTGTATTCTCATCAGGTGTATTTATTTTAGTTTACGAAGGTCTCTGTCAAGTTCAGACAGTGTTCTGTAGATTGGTAACCAATCCACAGTATATTCTGACAATCTGCTCTTAAAAAAAATGTAGATTCCTATTTAGTAATCTACACCTTTCCTCAATAGTGTGTCGTCATAGAAACAGCCTTATTCCATGTCACCGTACAAATCCCTGATGAGTGGAAAGATATGCTCACGTTGGGAAAATCAAGAATGCGTGGCACTCGACGGTGTTTTGCCCTCTAAATAATACCTCAGCAGGTTTACGTGTACGTGGTGCCCTGTCCGATTACCTCTGCAAATAACCACCCATCGGAAGCTCTCTCTCTCTCTCTCCCGCTCTGTGCATTTTGCCAAAAACCATACATAATGTGAAAGGTAACCTGCACAATTAGAGCGTATATTTTTTGACAGAGAGTCACCAGTGAAAAGTGGAAACCCAGTGATCGGCACAATAATGTTGCCATCACCGATTGTAGTGCGATGCCGGAGTGTTTAAACCATGAAGCCTCGCCGTCGATTGTCTGTCCGGCCGCATTGCAAGCAGCACATCTTTGGTGTTGGAACCACTTACACGCACCACTTCTTTACCCGTTATCTGATCCGTTCAAAATGGCGGACAGCGTCTCTAGCTGCACGGTTGCGTATTTGCGAGGGGCCCATGCACACGTGCTTGAATGAATACATGTCCAATGTATATTTGCACGTCTTCCCAAGCACTTGGCATTTTGTCGTTTTTTTTTCAAGTGATGGACAGTTCCAGTTAGTGTCAGGAATCTTCTTTTTTTTTTAAACGAAAGTGGAAGACTTTAGTTAGAATTGTGAGCCTTTGTGTATAATTTTTAGGACTGCGAGGTCTATTTTGACCGTGGTAATTCAGCGAGGCATTTTTGGGGCAGCTTGCCAATTCCTCTTCCCACATTCTAAACAAGTTGATGATGTCACCATAGCAGCCCCCCCCCCCTCTGATTTGCAGTTGGGGTAATTGTTATCATTTGTGTAGACCAGGGCCCAATTTCATAGAGCTGCTCAAGCAGAAAATATCGCTTAACGATCGCCTGCTGAGCAGAAATGAGCAGGGTACCAGTCACAAATTGTACATTTGATATGGTAGTTTGGCTGGTAAGCTTATTCTGGTCAGCACAATTTTGATGTGCTTAGCTACTTTTTGTGCTTAAGCGACTCTATGAAATTAGTTAAGCTAACGCTACTGTGCAATGCTATGCAATGCTGATGTAGCCCCCTCAAACACGAACCCTAACATAGTGCGCCGTGTATAGTACATCACATTTGTTCGCCCTGGTGCTGTCACAGTGTATCTTGGATTGGCTATTGATATTGGTAAATGCTAATTAGATTAACATTCCATAAACTTATTTTAGAGCTGTGAGATTTTGCTGTGGGAAAGGAATTTTACAGTTGACCTTGGGAGGAGTGCATTGAAAAGTCTGACTTGAAGACCTTTTTATTTTGAAGGAAGGAAATTATCGAATACGAAAGAAATTGGCTATGTGTAAAATGTTGATTAGCGATAGATGAGCTCCTACAGTATAAGTATATGCACCTAAACATTGGCGTAATGTGAAAATAGCACGTCTTGGGTGTTACTGCCAAAGAACTTGCACAATATATTTTCTTAAATCTGCATGTAGCTTGTTTTTAAAATACATTCTTAGAAGAACCTTTACTTTGTCGTCATCGGTTCGGGGCTCTCCCCATGCACACGTTAGCAGATCGGCCAGTACGGAAGAATTGCACGCCGATACACGCAAATTTCTGCGGATATGCAACAATAACAATGACTTATTATATGATATATTATTTTTTTCAGATATAAAATCATCAAGATCCAACCATTCAGAATGCCCCATTTTGCATAGTAGGGCTTTTTAAAAACCAAAGAAAAACACCAAGTAAAAAACTTGCTCACAGGCCAAACTTCCAAAATGGTTGTCGTCAATTATGAATGTTTAACGTATATGTAGTTTATGGCCATGAACATTTGTTGGGAATGTAATACTTAGTGACGAACAATACCTCGAAAGTAAATCAGTTCAACAAAATAACGAAGAAAACCGAGAACAAGACTTGACGTCTGTTTTGGGTTACTTGTAAAAAGTTAAGAATTTTGCCCAACTGACGGTCATGTTGTCATTAAACCTTAGTGATGTTATCACAAATTCGGTGATTTGCTAAATAAGCATCCTCGTCCCATGTTTGAACAAATTATTTGTATTATAATAACAACTTATGCGAGGATTGCACAGTCTTTTGGGCAGACATTTTGCGTCAGCGTGTAACATTATTCTGGTACAAGCACAATTTGTTTTTTTTGCTTTTTAGCTCTGAAATTGGGCCTGTTCTCTGTAATAAAGCAAAACTCAAAACTTACGTGACAGAAACAATTTCTGCAATTATCTGAGAGTTTTTTTTGGGGGCCGGAAAGTTTGGAATACCGAGAATTCCTGGGTTGTGTAGACAGCGTGACTAGCCCAGAAAAATGCAAGCCCCTCGAGCAGTAGAAAGGTAATTTTCAGTGCATAATTCTTTAGTGAGAAGTGTGGCCCCGTTGATCTTGCCCAGAGCCATACCGACTCGTAATAGTTGCAGCGAGAGTCTTGCATCTCAAAGCGTGTGCTCCTCTTCCGTTTCATTCATTTGATGTTTTGTGACTGGGGGGGAGGTGGTGGGGGGGGGGGGGTAGGGGAGGACATCAGTGCATAGCAACAGTTGTTATGGATAGGTGTAACCTTATTGGTCATCCCCTCACACACGGATTGATTCTCGGTGAATGGGGGTTGTACACTCATAAACGCAACGTGATGTCAGGACTCACTGTGCTGTACGTTTCTTGCAAGGAGAAATGGTGGTGGACGCGTACCATGCCCTGACGTGTACACTTGTGAATTGGAATTAATGTTTGGCCATAACAGTTAAACCAACGAGCTGTATTTGTGTGTGTGTTCACCACCGGTGTTCTCTCGGCAGGTAAGACTACTTGCTAATTCCAATATTAGTTGGCATGAAGGATACATCATAGACTCATGTGATTTGGTCGAGTTTTGAGTAGTGGGGGAAAAAAGAGTAGTGCTGTACATGTTCATGTTTTGCATATATCAGGATCCAAGTTCATTCGGTCACTTGGTGTTTGGTGGTGAATTTAATTAGCTGGCAAAATTCTGTGGGAACCGGTGATGAAGACGTTACACATCAAGGGACTTGTTACCAGGTACATTTTAAGCTGTCTTTGTTGTTGAGCAAATCTTTCCTGCTCTTATCCTGCCTATCCAGTTGGTAAGTCACTATGTCACATGCGCGCACATCTGCTGCCCTCGCAAGGTTGGAGCTACCTCCTTGAAGCGATCGCATGCGTTTGTGTGTAATTTTTTTTAGCGTAATTTTACCTGTGGAATCAATTTTGTCATTGATGAAAGGCATTTCTTATGACAGAAAATCCGATATTTCTGACGGGGAACGCGAGACCAAGTCAACAAATTTGTCATACATGTATCCTAAAGGAAATTATCTCGATGGTTTCCTACGGGTTTCTTCTGTAAGCAAGGCCAGCTTTACAAAAAAATATGGCATTGACAGCGTATACAATGAACGGGGGTCCAATTTCATAGCGCCGCTTAGCGGTAAGCAAATTTTCGTGCTTACTGTTGCAGAAAAATTTGCTGAACCTTAAGCGTATTTCACAGGTTTGCAAGAAAGTTTGGCGACCAGCCGCGCGTTCACCATAGATTTGCATTGTTACGTCACTCATTTTCATACAGTAAGCACCGGAAGGTTAGCATGCCTTTTGGTTCGCTTTCGGTTAGCAGCGCTGTGAAATGGAAGCTCGCACAGTAAGCACGAAATCGGGTGTTAAGCAGCTCTATGAAATTGGTCCAGGTAGGAACAAAGGGATAACGTTTGCTATAGTGCACCTTTTTAGACATAAAGGTGCATATTTCAAGGGGGACGTCAACATTTGTTGTCTTACGAGATTGAACTAATTCACTTTCCTTGATATTGTGAAGATATTTTATTCAATTTTTGTGAACATGTATGCCACTGAAAGGTGCCCCTCCCAATTTGACCGTCGTCGAGTACCGAGCAAAGACACGGAGCCATGGATCAGATGACATTATGAATGCAAACTACACCCGAGTGTTTTTCCCATGGAGGTGTTAGCAATTAAATGTTTAAGCGATGTTGGGTGATATTGCTTGACGGTGCGGTCATGGACTCGTAAGTGCTCTAAAAAATGAATGACCGTAAGAACTAACTTGGTGAGAAGCACTGCGGCTGTTGAAAGCATTGAGTGTGTTAAAAAAAAAGGATTCCCTTCGAAGTAAGGAACATTTTTCACCCAAAAACATTTGAATCTGACAAACGATTCATGCCTGAGTGGTTTCTCCGATTTCTGAGGGCTGGTGTCCGTTCGCGAATGCTGCCGCCAGAGATGTGGTCGGTACTTTGCTGTCACCTCGCTAAACGTGGATGGATTCAACGCTAGTGTGAAAATACCGCGACAGGGTTTTGCTGTTTCCTCAGCAAGTAACCGAATTCAGCTGAAACTTTCACAATTGACCTTTATTGTATCTTCATAATTTTGCCTATAAATTAGCATTGCGTTGACCCAAACCAATCTCTGACCCTATCTTTAAATTTGTATAATTTTGTTTGGATACCTTGTGTATTCTTGAGTATTTTCATGTTTGCATCTTGGTGAAAATATCAAATGTGGAAGATCAGAAAACGGCTGTAAATAATTTATGAGGTGCAGTGTACATACTTTTAAAGGCAGGGTATACCTTTACAATTTCTCAAAAAAATTAATGACCATAAAAACTTACTCGGTAAGAAGCACTGCAGCTGTTGATAATGTTTGACATTTTTGAGAAACAATTCCCTTCTAAGGAATGTGGTTTTAGAGAAAGGGATTCAAAACAATTTCAATCTGAGAAGCATTTCATGCATGAAATGTTGCTCAGATTGTGTGTTCCAATTACGGATTATTCTTCCTGCCTGGACATAACCGCTCCAGATTTTTTTATGATACCTCAAAAACGCTCCCGCCTTTTAAAATGCAATTTCACAAATTGATTTGTGTATGCGTCTACATTCATATAGGAATAAAATAATCAAAGGGTCTAAGGTGTACTTTGCCTTTAAAGCTCTATTTTATATTCAGAAGCCTGTCTTTTCACATAAATCTCAGTCGTCAAACTACGTGCGTGCGGAAACTCTCCAAAAATGCCTTTTTTTCCCCCCCTGGTTGTAAAACACCAGGTTCTAGAATCTCCCCGTGGTCGTCTTGGGAACCGAGCCCGAGAAATCTCCACAAATTGCCCGAGCCACCAGGGGGCATTTTTCAGTGCGATCATGGTGCAATAAAAAATGAGGAGAGAGAAAAAAAAAAAAAAAACTGTCCAGACACCAAGCGTCTGCCGCTGTAACGAGGGAAGCTGGCAAGGGTGTTATTAATGAGACTAATTGACTGCGTGAGAGCATTTGTCTTCATTATCGTTGATTTAATTGGGTTTAAGCACCACAAACACGTCGGCTTCTAATGGCATGGCGTACTTCCTGAAAGTGTTTGGGTTCAGAGCACGCCTCTCGAGTAAATTGGAATGTTCGAAGTGACTTTTGGTCTGTGTTATTAAATTGAAATGATAGCACTGCAATTAACATGATTAAGAACACTGTATATATGTATTCATTTCAGTCCACAGCATCTGTATAAATAAGCCATAAAATTTTCATTAAGTACATCGTATTGTCGGCAGACAACTGAGCATTGGGGGGGGGGGTGGTTCGTCTTGTAGTACTCCCATCGAAATTGGTGTACCTTAAAGTGATGCTCGAAGGGCAAACAGTCTGGTCCATTCTGGGTCTATATTTGAATCGATATTCATTATTAATATTACACACAAGGAGGAGGCTTGATAAAGGTACCAGGCTTGTTGAAACGCAGAGAAGTCAAATAATTGACTTCATGTCATGAACCGTGCCTGATGATGATAATTGTTTTTTTTACATACCGTACATATCCTAGTAGCTAGATCAAGGTGCTTTGCAACGTCGTTAGCCCTGTTCATCAAAATGTAAACGTGTAACCGGACGGTAATCGGTCGGTTAACCGTTGACCGTATAACCGTGTATCTAGCATGTCACATGTAAAATTTGTCACTGGTATCCTGCTCATTTCTGCTTAGCAGACAATTGTTAAGCATTGTTTTATGCTTAGGCAGCTCTAAGAAATTGGGGCCCAGCGCAGGCTTAACGCCCACACAAACACTTTCATAGAGCTGCTTAAGCATACAATAAAAAAGTTGCTTAACAATTTTTCTGCTAAGCAGAAATGAGCAGGAAACCAGTCACAAATTGTACATGTGGCATGGAAGTTTGGCCGGTAACCTTACTAGGTAAGGATAATTTTGTTGCCTGGCTTCTTTTTGTGCTTTGAAGCAGCTCTATGAATTGAGCCTCTTTTTTCTACCACTGTTTTGACTTAGTTTTCTTTCAGCAAGTGCTTTTTTTTTTTACACAAAAGCAAAATGAGAACTTCCTCGATCTGTCAAAAACACACAGATTCCCTTTGTTGAAATCCTCGGCTTCAAGGGATAGAAAGAGAGAGAAAAAAACTCTGACATGTCGACATGTTGAATCAAGAACCTTTTTTTTCTCTTCACATTGCTTGGACTTGATTTATTTTTTAGTGATGTCCCGATTGGTTTTTGTACTCGAAAACGAAGCGTGGATATATCCTCTCTCTTTAAAAACACATGGAGCATAAAAAAACAGTTTAAAAAAGCCCATGAAACGCGCCTATCTGCAATGGGGTTTGTTAGCACTGCATGCATGCGCGGCTCATTGTTTACACTGCATGCAGCAGTGCATGGCCCATAACAACAGAGAAAAGGGCTTGTAAAACCGTAGAGTACAGTACAGCCAACTGTCAGTACACGCGGGTAAACATAAAGCTCCGACATGTACATTACGTCAGTGACAATGTGACACGTTGTCTGAGATCCGGGTACTGAGCTTCTGTTTGCAGTGCAGAGTACTATTCACATAAAGGATCTGGTCCAAGGCGGGATTCGAACCAGGGTCCACAGAGTTGAAAATCATGGCCAAATACAACATGATCCCTCTAGATCTCATCTGTGTTGTGTGTGGTGTTCTACATGTACCGCCAAACTTCTAGTTGTTTACACAAAATGAGTCTGCATTGTTGGCACAAAACTAAAAAAGAAGGTTCATACTATGGTGATCATGACACCGAAAATGCATTTTTGTATTTTTTATTCGAAAGCCTACTTGTTATAAAGACGGTAAAGGTAGTAAGCATCCTGTGACACTGTTTCGTCTGAAGTGCCCCTGTCGCTCATAAAAAAAAAAAATTGAATCTCCAGAGATTCAAATTTCCGTGGTGTCTCTTTGTGAATGCTGCGGCCAGAGATGCGGCTGGTTACCTGCTGTCACGTTGTCGTTAAACGTGGATGGATTCGACGTCCCGGATTCAGCTGAAACTTTCACAGGAGAACTTTCATTGTATCTCTAGTGATAACTTGGTCCTTTAAAGGCCCTGTACACTATTGGTAAGATCGAAAACACAAACGTTAACAGATTCACACATAACTTACATGATCTAAAGTAAGTAATAGTAGAAAGGGTTCCTTAAAATATTTCTGCCTAAAATGCTATCGTTTCTGAGAAACGAGTAAAACAATAGTAATTATCGCGCGCGATAATTTGAAAAAACAGAAAACGCATAAGGTCTCTTTTCACTATTTTCTCGTGACCTCGATGACCAATTGAGCTCAAACTTTCACAGGTTTGTTTGTTCATGCATATGTTGAATCACACAAAATGTGGACACTGATTTTGAGCTTGTACCAAAAGTGTACAATACCTTTAAATCGGCATCGCGTTGGCGAAATAAAACCAAACGATGACCCTACCTTTAAGAGAAAAGAACAAATAAAAAAAAAGCCCTGGGGAGTTCCATGTGCGTGTATCCTTTCTCTCAACGTAGACTCCATCAGCGTCATCTTATCTGCCCCAAAACATTTCTTACCATTCCCCTGCCGTGTAATTCAAGCTGCCAATTTCATTGTGCTGTTCAAGGTACTAAAAGCAGGGCTTAAGTTTCAAGAAAGTCTTCGCTAGACAGCAAGGCTTTGCAGAGTTTTAGTTTAATAACTACAAATATGTTCGTAAGGCCAGTAAGACTAATATTTCTGTCCCTTTTTAATATTTGCTGAACGATTAGGTGGATGTTTTGACGCTGCGGTTGGCAAGAAACTAGACTGCAGGACTTTGTTTGTTTGTAGGGTTACTGGGCTGTGGAAGTGACATTTCTTTTCGTTATCGAACGAAATGTTGCGCCATAAGCGCTTTTGCATATCCCTTTGTTAATGCTCACTGAACAGGGTATATATATAAACCCTGTGCTTAGCACAATTCCTCCTTCTCGATTGAGTAAATACACCTTCTCATTGTGCAGGTGTTTTTGCCCAAGCGAATCC
The DNA here is from genome assembly GCA_032158295.1 of Pycnopodia helianthoides. Taxonomy (NCBI): domain Eukaryota; kingdom Metazoa; phylum Echinodermata; class Asteroidea; order Forcipulatida; family Asteriidae; genus Pycnopodia; species Pycnopodia helianthoides. The sequence continues at coordinate 19,284,645 of CM063248.1, forward strand.
AACTTGTTAACCAAACAATGCATCTTCGTGCTAATTATTTGTTTGCTTGTTAATTTGTTTACCGTAAGGTAGATTTAGAAAAGAAATACATTTTCTGACGTAGGAACGTAGGAAGAAAGTAGCCTAGACTGCAGGACTTGTTCATTTATGGGGGGTTACTGGCCGAGTGCTTTAACTTACAAGACTCTGACCAGTGGTCCTGTAGGTATTAAAAGAACTAGAGTAATTGCTATCATTTTGGTTTTACCTTTACACCGGTGTGATAGCAAAAGTAAAGTCCGTCCTGAGCCAACAATGTGGCTCATCAGGCCGGTGTTTATATCCGGTTTCATTGCCATTAAATGACTGAGAATGTTCCTTTTCCTCCGTGACGGGATGCCAGTTCATCGCAGGTTACTGCCCATGCTGTTGCCGGTACCCATTTGTACTCCTGGGTGGAGAGAAGCATTTACGATCAATAGCCTAGCTCACGGACACACTGTGTCGCAATTGGCCGGGTCAGGATTCGAACCCACATTCTGTAAAGTACTGAACTTGAGTCCAACGCACAAGACTGCTCGGCCAAGACACCCTGGTGTGATCAACCGCACTTTATACTCAATATATACTCAATATTTTTCCAAATCCTACCCACAGGCTACATGGGTGGGATTCGGACCCACAACCCTCCGCATTTTATACCAGATGTCTTAACGCCTAGACCGGCGGGTGAGTTTGCTTTTTTTGCCTGATGGTACTGCCCAGTTGATTGCATCAATTAAAGTGAAATCTTTCTTGAGCAAGAATCTTTTACCAGCCAGTATTCCTTCATGTAATGTATACCTCCTGTGACTTGTCCCAATCACTTGCAGTGAAACTGACCAAGGCTGAATTTCATGTAGCAGCTTCAAAGCAATACATGTTGCTTAAGTTCAACTTTCTGCTGAGCAAAAACCATCCGGGGTACCAGTCACAGATGGTACATGTGATTCAGTAGTTTGGCTGGTAACCTTATTCTGGTAAGCAAAATAATGTAACAGCTTTACTGTATGTGGTTTGCCTTACGCTTGTATGAGTAAATTGTAGCAGTTACAAAACTCTGCTGCTAAGACTTGTCACCAGGACATGCACTGTACATGTAAACCTTTCAGACCAATTCTCTGTGATTTGCACTGGTTGCCGATACAGGCAAGAATTGATTTTAAAGTTTTGGTTCATTTTGTTCATAAGCTCAGACTGTTTATCTTCAAAGTTAGTTCAGGAGGACAAACACAGCTAGGAATCTGCACTCTGCCCATAATCTCTTCTGACACCCCCAGTTATTGAAACTAACTTCTGTGGTTCCTGCTCTTTCCCGTTTTGGAACAATTTACATGATGTTGTCAAACAGGCCAAAACATCAGAACAATTTAAAAACCTGGGTCAAAGCAAATTTGTAAAACAGCTGAATTTAGTAACTTTATAGGAATATATTAGTATTGGCTTTATTCTTTTTTATTAAATTGGTGTGTGCTTAGCTACTTTTTGTGCGTACATGTTAGCTACTTTTTGTGCTTACCTACTTTTTGTGCTTAATCTTCTTTTTTGTGCTTACCTACTTTTTGTGAGTACCTTCTTTTTGTGCTTAAATCTGCTTTTTCTGCTCACCTTCTTTTTGTGCCTACCTACTTTTTGTGCTTACCTACTTTTTGTGCTTACCTACTTTTTGTGATTACCTACTTTTTCTGCTTACCTACTTTTTGTGATTACCTACTTTTTCTGCTTACCTACTTTTTCTGCTTACCTACTTTTTCTGCTTACCTACTTTTTGTGCTCAGACATCACTGAATTTGGGCCCTGGTAATGTTCCCACCTAAGCAGCACATTTGTTACATGTGCCTATGTAATTTCAGCGACTCTACTTTATGCATGATGGCACATCTTGGTGTCCTGTCTAGATTCGATGACGAGTTAAGTACACATCTGTCCAAGACATATTCTCAAGGGGTCTCTTATCAAAGTACGATATGCAAATACAGAATTCCAAGCACGGTTACCCCCTGAAAAATATGTATAATTGTTCCTAGAACCGGCCTCCTCAAATCCTCTTGTTTTTGAAATCTTGTGTGGGCTTAAAATGAAAAAAAATGTTGAATGCCCTGTTCACCTGTCGTGTATGCTCTGTTTTTTTCCCCTTGTATCACAGTCTGTGAAATAACAATAACTCAAATGGTGAGACAAGTGTGCATCAGCGTCTGTCATTTCACCGGTGCACGGTGAGGCTCATATGGCACTCTGTCCTCTGCGACTGGTAACCTTAGACGCACAGTGCAATAGCCGTGAGGCTCCTGTGTGTGTGTGTGTGTGGGGGGGGGGGGGAGAGCGCACGCAGACCACACCGATGCGTTTTTCTGTTTTCTGGCGGTGCTCCAAAGGGGGATGAAAGAACGATACAAATACTGTGGACAATGAGAAAGGCCCGGGGCTGTGTTCAGACGGAAATGACTTAATGGGCTTCGGCGTTTTTTGGTTAACACTATGGCTTGAGTTGCGAGACAGACACGGAATTAAAAAAAAGCTGTTGATGTGGTTTGCGATAAAAATTTGCGTTAATTTCATATAGCATAGCGCGTAATTTTGGCTTGTGTTTAGAGAACTTGTACAATGTTCATGTTTGAGTTATTTGTCGGAAGTAACTGTTACTGGTTAAACTTGTGGGTAAGACCATTGTATAAATCTCCTTTGGGGGGGGGGGAAGTGTTGGCTCCGAAAAGAGCTGATTGTGTTCTCCAAAATATTTGTGTTATTGATGCATTTTTGTCATGGGCATTTTCTGTACAGCCGGGGCACATTGACGTCTGTTGAGATATTTTGCTATGTTTGTGGCCGAGTTATTTTGTCTTAATAATGTGAGCAACTTCCGGAGAGCTTAGCCAGAGAATTTGCCACTTTCTGCTCATTCTTGGGTGAGCTCGACTTGCATTGAATCCGAACCCCATTTGCGGGAAACGTACAGTATGTAACAAGACTATTTTTTTCCCGGCGACTTTGAAAGCCCGAGTTGACACTGCACTATATCCGTGCGGGGCAAAAGCTAAGGCTGTGTCCCAATCTGCAGCTGCGGCTGTTGCTAAGGGTGTTGCTAAGGGCTACCTATGCTTCAACGCATGCTAAGGTGGTAATCTAGCCGGAGCGGCTTAATACACGCACGCCCGGAATTATAAAAGAAATGTTAGATTTCATGTTCAGTGTTTAGCAAAAACAGGGTGTTGTTTGCTTTTTTCATCCTTGTGTTTTACCCATGTGTGTGAAGCGCTGTACACTGAGTCCTGTGAGATTGAGAAAAAAATCCACAGCTTATTACTCGGGGGGATTAGAACCCAACGACCTATGCTGACGGTACCCATTCATGCTGGAAATGTTCATGGAGAGACGGGTACTAATTTACAGTCCTTCATTAAAAACTACAATTTGGTACAAATATCAAAGTTCTGATATTTAGATCTTTTCACTTAAAATGTGTAGGTGTTTGAGAGGAATTGTGTGAATTACGATACTGTGTAATATGATATTAATATAATATCAATAATATGTAATGATAAACACTCAGAAATCTAGCACTATTTTCAGTTCAGTCTTTATGTATAACATAATTTGGAGTTGAAATGGTTTTTTCTTGGGTCTAGGGAGACTCTATTTAGAACATTTGAGAAGGGATTGTGTTTACCAAATGAATCGTATTGCATGATAGTCTCACACCTGAAAAGAAATTAAGCGCGATGGTGGGAGCGCGTCTGTATGTTGCGATGGCCTGTGGGGGGGGGGGGGAGGTAATGTGTTTCTAGGCCTGTGTAGCTTGCATGCTGGAGCTGCAGAGATCATTATGTTGATGTGTTTGTACAAAGAAGGCTTCGGCTGGACCTTGGAAATGGACTCGTTCAAATTTGCTGTCTCAGTTGAGAACTATTTTAACGCAAGGTTAGAGACTCCGTGCAAAAACGTTGTTTCTCGGCACATACTTGTTTTGTGTGTACATCCAGGCTGTTTTAAGCCAGATACGAACGTTTTGACAATTTCAAACCCGCACATATAACCGAAGTGCTAGTTTAGGAGATACAACGTTTTTGCACTGACGTGACGAATCACTGAAAAAACAAAGGGTACATGTATGTACATGGGACCCTTTTATTTTTTTTTAACATCTATTCGGATCCTTTTTTTATTGCCCAGAAGTTGTTTAAAAAAGAGGAAAAAAAGAGGAACATTTCAAAGTGTAACAAAGCTCTGCAGAAATGTAATAGAATTTGGCACTTTATCAAAAATTATTAAACACTTTTGTTCAAAAAATGTTTTCACACGGACGATTCTGAAAGTTTGAAGTTTCCCTGTTTTTTTTCTTCTTCTATTACGCTACTAAATCCAACAGTACCCGTTACCAGATGCTGAGCCCTTGAGGGACCGAACTGACATGTGTAACTGCACATTCTGACATTATTAAGTTCAATCGTCAAGAAAAGCTCTCTGCCCTAGAGTCAGTAGTGCATTACACCGGCGTGTCAATAGGGGCCCCGGCTCGTCAAAAGCGTTCGTCTCGGTGGGAGCAAGACAAAAACAAAAAAAAACACAAAAAAAGTGTACACTTGACAAAGTGCTAACTTACACTTTGTTGTACATTAAAGGAACATTACAGAATTGGTAAGAAAAAAAACTTGTAAAATATACTTTTTGAGCACAGATTTACATAAAAACTTACACGGTCCAATGATGATGATAGTAGAAAACATCCCTTGAAATATTTCTGTCTGAAGTGCCATATTTGATGAGAAATGAATAAACTAATTTTCCGATCGGAGTGTATCGCTCAGTGAGCGTTTATTCATTTGTTGAATCTATATGATTTCATGCAAATGTGTTATCGGTTTTTCCTATTTTCTCGTGACCCAGATGGCCGATCGATCTCAAACTTCTACAGGTTTGTCAGTTCATGTATATGGTGGATTACATAAAGTGCTTACGCTGCCAGCAACTGTTTTGTTAGCAAAAACCAATTCTGTAATTTCCTTTAAAGATGTCCAGTGTGTCGATGACAGAGAGACAAGACATTGGAGAGAGACCCCCCCCCCCCCATTTACCCGACTCGCTTAGACTTGCAGATTGTTATCCTTTGGTGGGGGTAGATGTGTACGGTCGGCACGCTTGCTTATGAAGTGACATCGTCGTCGGAGGTTTCCTTTTTTCGCTGGCAGGCATGAAGTGCATTAATTTGTAAGCTTTTCTTGCCCGTGCGGAGATTTTTGTTTTTTAATCAATACCGGGGATCTCTGCGGTTTGAAATGTGAATAGTTCAAGTGTGTACATCTACACCGAATGTTGTGATCAACAATGTCGGACAACTGTGTGTTATTTACATACCAGTAGCCGTGTATTGACACGGGATTGGGGTGTCCTTAAAGGCATGATATCGTATTGGTTGTTTTGCATATTTGTTTGCGGAAGACAAAACTCATTCCGATTCGCCCGTCTTCAGAGAACAGGCCACACGCCAACCTGTGAACGTTTCTTCAAATTGAGTAAACAGAAAAATTTTCAACAGAAATTTTTAAAGAAACATACTAAGCTGAGGGTTTATATCCTTGCAGGAATTGTGCCACATTTGTTGAGTTGTTTCTCAATTGAACTCAAGTGTTGGAGACAAGTTTTTTTTTTTTTTTTTTTTTCGTCTCTTCCCGACCTGCTGATTTTTCTTGTGCTAATGAGTGAGCATGTACATTGTACATGTACAATGTATAAAGGGATACATTTATATTGTATCAGATTATTGATCTGTTTACTTAATGCGATCTGAGTCTTGTTGAAAAACAATCCAATCAGCATCTCTGATTGGATTTGAACCCCTGGCAAGCCCTTCAGGGCTCGAATTTTTACACTAGACCGCGAGGCCCCGAGGTCAGTGATTTTAGCGTCGGGCCAGTAAACTCACGACCGGACAAGTCCGGCGGTCTTGTGCTGTTCAATTGAATAAAAAAATACCTCACTGTGTAATAAATTAAATTAGAAAGGAAAAAAAAAAAAAAAGGATATTTACATGTTGACTTTGAATTTGAGTCTGGTCAGAATCGATCAAATCTGTTGAGTATCGAAGCATGCTAACCCCGTGTATCAAATAAGATGAATCTTTCTCTCAGTGATTGTTCGAATGAAAACAACTTTACGTGTCACACTTTGTAACTTAGATTCTGGTCTTGTAAACTGATTTCTGGTCTGACAGTTGAATATTTTTAGCTACAAGCCCTGCGGTTTTGTGGAATTTCACCCCGAATTCAAAGCCTTCCCCCGTTCCAATTTCACATAATCAAATGGCCTTTCAGAATATGCGACGGTCATAACACCGGTTCATATTTCACACGAATGCGAAAGAGAAGCCAATTTTTTTTACACATCGCAATTTGAAACCAGTGCGCACTGATCGTTTTGCGTCATGAATGTTCAGTCTCTGGTGAAGTGTGAACTCGGCTATAACAAAACATAACAATAATCACACACCACATATAAATGTTTTCCTCACAAAAATTATCTTTATCTTTGTCAAGCAAATACTATACGTGAGTGTACATGAAGATATGTATTACTTGATTCACCATGGCTCTTCAACATTTGCCAGACCAATTTATTGAAATTTATTGCAAATTGTACGAGGACCTTACAGTACTGTACGGATGAGTAGCTGTGTGTTCAATAACTATACTTTTAGAGTAAAAAAAGATTTTTTTTACTTCTTTTGGACCCCCAACTTCGTTGTGTGAGTTACTCGTTCTAACAAAATCTAACACCATTATGATATTTTAGCACCCAAACTATTAAGATTCTGGTTGTATGGAGGTATGTTTGATCCCATGTAAGGCTTATATAATCAGTTTACTAGTGTAGTTCTCAGTCCAACACCATTCAGTAACTCATCGCCCAAACTGTTGGACTCTGATTATGGTGGTACATGTAGGCCTGATCCCATGTAAAGCATTAATTAGTTTACGAGTGCAGTCCTCAGTCCAACACCATACAGTAACTCAACATCCAAACTGTTGGACTCTGGTTATGGTGGTTCGCCTGATCCCATGTAAAGCATAGTCAGTTTCTAATTGCAGTCCTCAGTCCAACAGAACCAAATAAAACATGCAGCTGGATTTTGATGGGTTGGGTGTGGTTATAGGGTAACTAATTGAGCAGCGTTCTCCCTTAACAGTTGTCCGCTTTCCCTAATGCCAGTTTAAACACCCGTGGACCGGTCAAAATTCACCCCAAGTGGTCCGGGTGGCTAGTCTAGTGTTGAAAAGCATCCCTATTTCATATAAAAATGTGGACTAGTGAAAAAGCTGACGGGATAGTGAAGTGACAAGCTAACTGGTCCTGCCGGCCAGTCACTGAAAAAGTTAAGGGCAAACCCTGTATTAGACCTAAAAACTGTACACCTTGTCGAAGGCAGACACACTCCATAATTGAAAGTGCAAGTGAATTATTTTGTATTGATGTCAACTCTAAATCGGAACCCGTCGACAACAGTCTCACCTTTAAAAAAAATAGAATAGCAATGTGTTGAAAGCCTCGCATCAATCATTGGTTGCGTCAAATGCGAAATATGTAACTCGATCAAATCACTCTCCTTACAAACCTAATTTTCTTTTTCTGATTGGTGGATATTTGTGAGGTATATTTATACTTAGGAAATGTCTTGTTGACATCTTAAGAACAGCTGCTTGGTCTTTTAGTTTGATTCGTGTTTACATACCCCACGGAGCAATATTGCTCCATGATAAACCATGCCGATATGTGGCATGATGTGACCCCCCCTCCCCTCCCCTCCCCTCCCATTGTTCCGATTCTCCCATGAACAAAATGTGACCCGCTCTGTGAAAATGAGTCTGACGTTGACAATTTAAAGAATTGGATTATGTACATGGCTGGAAAGAACATACCAACAGCAGTAATTTGGTATATGTCTAAGCTCTGGGGTGTATCGCGTTGCTGAGTTAGTCACGTTACTTGGCCAATACATCATTTTTTGTTGAAAACGAATTACAAGTAAATTGATGTTTAAAATTACCATTTCGCTCTACATATAAGCAAAAGGACACAAATAGACTAAAGTATGATCACAAAATGTTGTTTTGATAGCTTTATTGACTAAAGTTGAGTGTTCTGAAAGTTTACCATGCAAATATAGATCTTAAACAAGTAAAAAAAAAAAAAATATTTTTAAAAATACTTTCCACATTGAAACGTCCATTAAAAACAATAATGCATTGGGCAACATCTGACTCATTTTCACAGAGCGGGTCACAAATAGAGTGCAGACTAGGGTTAGTCTATAAACCATAATAGTCTAGGATCCACTCTACTGCACTCTTCCCCACTTGTACAGAAGTAACCCTCCAAAACAAAGACCAAAAACAAACAAAAAATCCTCTATAAAGAATTCCTGAGATTCCCAGAACATAACGAAGACAGTAAAGTCACCCCCTCTCGTACTGTATTGTTTTGTTTTACTATTTTGGATACATTTTGTATTGTCATTAATCTTTATTCGTCTGTATGTTTGCAAACAAATAGAAACAAAACAAACGAGACACAAGGGAGGGGGGGGGGGACACACCATCATGCCACATATCGAACACCAAATGCTTTTATTTTAAGGGAAAGGTACTGAGTTGGCAATTTGTACAGTAAACCAGATTACAATTAAACACTGGAATCAGTCGTCTGCAGTTGTTTCGAATTGTTTTTTTGAATAACTCGGTATATATTGTATCGAGAAATAGTTGAAATTTGAGCAAAACACCAGAAGTCCCCCCCCCTGTAAGTCCATGTTGCACCATTTTGTGAGTTGCATTTAAGGCGACAATAAGTATGCGTGCAGCTTAATGCACCCAATACCTTTCGATGCAATTTGACACCCGATAAAAGGCAGACCATATAGGCAGACAGCATGTAACATCAGTGTAAGGATTCTGTAGTTGATGTTTAAAATATATATAATTTTTTCTCGAAAATTATTATTTTTTTTCTCTCTCTCTCTGCTTGTGACTGTTTGTTGCAAAAATAACATACATGTAGAATACTTAGGAGATATTTCAACATTAAGAAAAAGTAAAACAAAATTAGCTCTTAGTAGAACTGTTTCAAGTGGAATGTGGAACGGTTTTAAAAATAAAGTAGCCCAATGTCTGCGGTTTGTTTATGTGTAATATGCATACTTATTGACCATTTTGCCTGAAGAAACGACATCGATGCATGAGTGTATCTTATCGTCAAAACACTCGCTTATTTATTTCATTGCTTGATTAATTCCTAGGTCATGGCTATCCATTTTCATACTTTTACCGTAATGGAATTACCGATCCCTCCTAGCCAATGCCGTTAGAGAGAGAGAGAGGGAGAGAGCATACGGGGGGGGGGGGCCTTCCTCCCTGGGAATTCCAGTAGTACGTGTACATCACTAAAGGAAAGTGACAACATTAAATTGATTGCAAATTTGCAAGGCGTGTATGAATTGCGGGTGAAATGAGTTCATTTAAGAGCTGTGAGAGACGTTTTCGTAGCATCTCTACAACCTAACACAAACAACCTTGACAATACTTACAGTGTTTATTGCATCTTGCTGTGGTGGCCTCGACAGAAAGGATATTGCTAATCATGAGAGAGAAGAAGAGAGAGAAAAAAAAATGAAGTGTTTTTGTGGGGGTTTTTTTTGGTTTAAAAAAAAATTGTAAACGGATTATTCAGCATTTTGTACGCGAATTCATACCCGTCGTCTATACATAGCTCTAAATAAACATCGACCTGTGAAAAATATTCAGCCAATTTATGGTTTAGTGAAAATGGTAAGGGAGGGAGGGGGGTCAGAGATTTTATGCTCGTTCATATACAAGCTCATAAATTTTGATTACTGCTATTCAAATAAGGGTGAATGTCAGGTTTTCAAATGCTACTGTCTTGAATTTGACTGTATTTCAGACGGATAGATTCCTTGGGTGGGTTGGTCGCTGATACCGCAATTTGTATGTTAAGCCCACTTCAAGGTGGACGATTGTCTTTGGTGATTAAGGATTACCGTCTGTGGAGGCATTGGACAATCTTGTTTTTATATTTGCGAGCGGTAAGTTAGCATTTAAACAGCATTGTGCCGCTTTCTTGAAGATTTGATATTATCACGAATGAAATTTTTCATGTAATTTTCATGTTGATTTTTTGACGGTAATTTTCCTGAAAGCAAAAGGATCGGAGTGCAATAACAATAACATGTGTTTATCATTCAATACATGGCACATCTCCTAGATTCATCCAGGATTCAATACAGCTAAGTGTTTCTACAAGACGGCTTCGCTCTTACAAACACCATGCTCCTCAACATTCCTCGTTCTAAACATACCTGGGGGAGACCGTTCCTTCTCACATGCTGGACCATCTCTTTGGAATGCTCTTCCACTAAACCTCAGACTACTAGACACTCTCTCCAGCTTCAAAACTAACTTGAAAACTCACTTGTTTAGTCTAAAACTCTAAGTACCGTCTTTAGCAGAGTCACTTTTCTATGCGCCAGGAGTGTCTTTCTGACAGATATGGTGCACTACAAATGTCCATTATTATTATTATTATTATTATTATTCACCTTTTCAAGCCATCTAGGTCCCTCAAAGCTGATAACTCTAGTATTGCACGCGTTCATCAGAACCTGGATATTCCTAATAAACTATCTCAACTCGGGTATGCAGCACCAGCAACCAAATGAGCGCAAAGCTTGCTAATCATTCACATCAACAATCTCTACCTTCGCAGGTACCCATTTACTTCTGGGTGATGAGAAGCAAGTGTAGTCGGATGTGTCCTGCTCAAGAACAAAAGTAGCACGACCAGGATTCGAACCCACACTTCGGTGACTTAAGGCCATGTCACACGGGGCAATTTACAGGCAACCAGTTCCAGGCAATCTCCGATAAGAAAAATTTCATTCACATTGCAGTTTTCTCGTTATTTTCTTGGGGGGAAAGTGAGTTACAGCTAGAAGAGTGTCTCTTACTTGGTACTTGGTTGGTTTCCTCCTGAAAACATCCTCTTGGGATCTTGGCTAGGAGGTCACGGGGAGGTGAGGACCTCTATATTTTGGTCTCTTGTGCTGCCGAAGTGTTCCTTGTGCATGCAGTGCAGTCGGTTGCCTCCAAGTTGCCTGGAAATGTTGCCCTGTGTGACAAAAAACTGACATGGCCTTTAGTCACCAGTACTTGAGTTTGATGCGCTTAAAGACCACTCGGCCATGATGCGCCAGTAGACTACCACCTTTTCTTTCTTTTTTTATACAGTGGCGGATATAATAAAAGGATGAGAAATGTCAGACTTTTATCTGAAAAATAGAATTAGCTGTTGCAAACTGCTTACCAACCAAAAGGACCTGTAGTAGAAATGCAAACAATTAGTTAGTGGCCTGACGTTTCAAACCCTAGCAGAGTCTTTCTCGAAGGCTAAATGACAAGACAACACACATACATGCATACAAGGGTAACAAGAGCAGTCAAGTGGAAATACATGAATAGAGAGAGTGGAGAGAGAAAAGCAAGAAGCATTCAGAAAGAGCAGGGGGTAAGCAGGGATTATGGAGACAAAAGGGGGTTGGGGGGTTGGAGGAGGTTTGACCACAAGAAGTTGGAAACACAAAGGACACAATTGAGACTTTTGTTGTTTTTCCAGGGGAAAAAGGAGCGATTGTTTTTTATTGGATGTAAAAAAGTCATGCTCTTTGATCTCCTTCTCTAGTGCTGATGATACTGTTCCCTGAAGCTCTTTGAAATCTGTAACTCCGGGGGTTACCAAAAGTTGGAAATGTCATCATTTCAATATGGGTTTTGAGGCATTGCATGGTGAGGTATCAGTATATATTCGGTTTGCGGTAACACCATGTGTAAAAATATCTACTTGCTGTGTAGATTTGTTCTTTAGAGAACTTGTCTTGCTATTTATTCTACTACCGCGGAGTAGGTTTTTGGAATTCGGGAGACTTCTCAGTTCTGAAAAGAACTGTCCTGCTTATTAACTACTACCTGGGCGGGAGGTAGGAAATCAGCCTGGACTACTACTTTAGCTTTGTGGATCGGGGGGACTTCTCGTAATTAACTGCACTGCCGCGGAGTGAGTTCTTTTGGTCTCAACGTTTCGACTAGCTTGCTCTAGTCATCATTTCAACATACCTTCTCAAATTTGCATCCTAGTTTCAGACTCTTTTTGTCAGCAATGACTCTTACCCCCTGCATGAATATGTCCATATTTATTTGACAATTTATGACTATTGTTTTGTAGTTCTGTTATAAGGAAAGCAAGGGGGTCCTCCAAAGCGCCTTGCACTGTGACCCGTTAGCCCGAAGATACCTGTGTAGAGAAGGCAAGAGCAAATTTGATTTTATTTATTTTTGTATTATTTTTTTTAATGAGATATCGCTTAACTCACAAGGCCGAACGGCCACTCAAGGTGAGGGCTACACTTAACTGATTTGGGCTGTTGACCCAAATCAACTGACACCAGAGGCATGTTGCCACCTACTCCTGGGGCTGAAACAGGGGTTACACAGTCCTTACAGACCCTGACACTATTGGTAAGATCGAAAAACATAAATGTTCACAGATTCACAAATAACTTACATGATTTAAAGTAAGTAATGGTAGAAAGGGTTCCTTAAAATATTTCTGCCTAAAATGCTATCGTTTCTGAGAAATGAGTAAAACAATAGTTTTTATCACGCGCGATAAAAACTTGATGTTTGAAAAAACAGAAAAAATATAAGGTCTCTTGTCACTATTTTCTCGTGACCTCGATGACCAATTGAGCTAAAACTTTCACAGGTTTGTTTTTTCATGCATATGTTGAATCACACAAAACATGAACACTTGTCTGCGACTATTTTGTCAGCTCTACCAATCCTGTATAATACCTTTAAGGATGTAGGCATGGGTATCATCCACTAGGAGCCTGGCTGGTAGAGCAGAATGCACTACCTTCCCAACTTTTTACGAAGCAATTATGGTTAAGTGCCTTGCTCAAGGGCACAAGTGTCGTGACCGGGATTCGAACCCACACTGTGCTGCCGACAACACCAGAGCTTGGGTCCGGTGAACTAGACCGCTCGCCAACGACACGCCACTAATGATTCGAACCCACACTGTGCTGCCGACAACACCAGAGCTTGGGTCCGGTGAACTAGACCGCTCGCCAACGACACGCCACTAATGATTCGAACCCACACTGTGCTGCCGACAACACCAGAGCTTGGGTCCGGTGAACTAGACCACTCGCCAACGACACGCCACTAATGATTCGAACCCACACTGTGCTGCCGACAACACCAGAGCTTGGGTCCGGTGAACTAGACCGCTCGCCAACGACACGCCACTAATGATTCGAACCCACACTGTGCTGCCGACAACACCAGAGCTTGGGTCCGGTGAACTAGACCACTCGCCAACGACACGCCACTAATGATTCGAACCCACACTGTGCTGCCGACAACACCAGAGCTTGGGTCCGGTGAACTAGACCGCTCGCCAACGACACGCCACTAATGATTCGAACCCACACTGTGCTGCCGACAACACCAGAGCTTGGGTCCGGTGAACTAGACCACTCGCCAACGACACGCCACTAATGATTCGAACCCACACTGTGCTGCCGACAACACCAGAGCTTGGGCCCGGTGAACTAGACCGCTCGCCAACGACACGCCACTAATGATTCGAACCCACACTGTGCTGCCGACAACACCAGAGCTTGGGCCCGGTGAACTAGACACTCGCCAACGACACGCCACTAATGATTCGAACCACACTGTGCTGCCGACAACACCAGAGCTTGGGTCCGGTGAACTAGACCTCGCCAACGACACGCACTAATGATTCGAACCACACTGTGCTGCGACAACACAGAGCTTGGGTCCGGTGAACTAGACCTCGCCAACGACACGCCACTAATGATTCGAACCCACACTGTGCTGCCGACAACACCAGAGCTTGGGCGGTGAACTAGACCCTCGCCAACGACACGCCACTAATGATTCGAACCCACACTGTGCTGCGACAACACAGAGCTTGGGTCCGGTGAACTAGACCACTCGCCAACGACACGCACTAATGATTCGAACCACACTGTGCTGCGACAACACAGAGCTTGGGTCCGGTGAACTAGACGCTCGCCAACGACCGCCATAATGATTCGAACCCACACTGTGCTGCGACAACACCAGAGCTTGGGTCCGGTGAACTAGACCCTCGCCAACGACACGCCACTATGATTCGAACCCACACTGTGCTGCGACAACACCAGAGCTTGGTCCGGTGAACTAGACCCTCGCCAACGACACGCCACTAATGATTCGAACCCACACTGTGCTGCCGACAACACCAGAGCTTGGGTCCGGTGAACTAGACCCTCGCCAACGACACGCCACTAATGATTCGAACCACACTGTGCTGCCGACAACACCAGAGCTTGGGTCCGGTGAACTAGACCACTCGCCAACGACACGCCACTAATGATTCGAACCCACACTGTGCTGCCGACAACACCAGAGCTTGGGTCCGGTGAACTAGACCACTCGCCAACGACACGCCACTAATGATTCGAACCCACACTGTGCTGCCGACAACACCAGAGCTTGGGTCCGGTGAACTAGACCCTCGCCAACGACACGCCACTAATGATTCGAACCCACACTGTGCTGCCGACAACACCAGAGCTTGGGTCCGGTGAACTAGACCACTCGCCAACGACACGCCACTAATGATTCGAACCCACACTGTGCTGCCGACAACACCAGAGCTTGGGTCCGGTGAACTAGACCGCTCGCCAACGACACGCCACTAATGATTCGAACCCACACTGTGCTGCCGACAACACCAGAGCTTGGGTCCGGTGAACTAGACGCTCGCCAACGACACGCCACTAATGATTCGAACCCACACTGTGCTGCCGACAACACCAGAGCTTGGGTCGGTGAACTAGACCCTCGCCAACGACACGCCACTAATGATTCGAACCCACACTGTGCTGCCGACAACACCAGAGCTTGGGTCCGGTGAACTAGACCCTCGCCAACGACACGCCACTAATGATTCGAACCCACACTGTGCTGCCGACAACACCAGAGCTTGGGTCCGGTGAACTAGACCGCTCGCCAACGACACGCCACTAATGATTCGAACCCACACTGTGCTGCGACAACACCAGAGCTTGGGTCCGGTGAACTAGACCGCTCGCCAACGACACGCCACTAATGATTCGAACCCACACTGTGCTGCCGACAACACCAGAGCTTGGGTCCGGTGAACTAGACCCTCGCCAACGACACGCCACTAATGATTCGAACCCACACTGTGCTGCCGACAACACCAGGCTTGGGTCCGGGAACTAGACCACTCGCCAACGACACGCCACTAATGATTCGAACCCACACTGTGCTGCCGACAACACCAGAGCTTGGGCCGGTGAACTAGACCGCTCGCCAACGACACGCCACTAATGATTCGAACCCACACTGTGCTGCCGACAACACCAGAGCTTGGGTCCGGTGAACTAGACCACTCGCCAACGACACGCCACTAATGATTCGAACCCACACTGTGCTGCCGACAACACCAGAGCTTGGGTCCGGTGAACTAGACCTCGCCAACGACACGCCACTAATGATTCGAACCCACACTGTGCTGCCGACAACACCAGAGCTTGGGTCCGGTGAACTAGACCCTCGCCAACGACACGCCACTAATGATTCGAACCCACACTGTGCTGCCGACAACACCAGAGCTTGGGTCCGGTGAACTAGACCACTCCCAACGACACGCCACTAATGATTCGAACCCACACTGTGCTGCCGACAACACCAGAGCTTGGGTCCGGTGAACTAGACCACTCGCCAACGACACGCCACTAATGATTCGAACCCACACTGTGCTGCCGACAACACCAGAGCTTGGGTCCGGTGAACTAGACCACTCGCCAACGACACGCCACTAATGATTCGAACCCACACTGTGCTGCCGACAACACCAGAGCTTGGGTCCGTGAACTAGACCACTCGCCAACGACACGCCACTAATGATTCGAACCCACACTGTGCTGCCGACAACACCAGAGCTTGGGTCCGGTGAACTAGACCACTCGCCAACGACACGCCACTAATGATTCGAACCCACACTGTGCTGCCGACAACACCAGAGCTTGGGTCCGGTGAACTAGACCACTCGCCAACGACACGCCACTAATGATTCGAACCCACACTGTGCTGCCGACAACACCAGAGCTTGGGTCCGGTGAACTAGACCCTCGCCAACGACACGCCACTAATGATTCGAACCCACACTGTGCTGCCGACAACACCAGAGCTTGGGTCCGGTGAAACTAGACCCTCGCCAACGACACGCCACTAATGATTCGAACCCACACTGTGCTGCCGACAACACCAGAGCTTGGGTCCGGTGAACTAGACCGCTCGCCAACGACACGCCACTAATGATTCGAACCCACACTGTGCTGCCGACAACACCAGAGCTTGGGTCCGGTGAACTAGACCGCTCGCCAACGACACGCCACTAATGATTCGAACCCACACTGTGCTGCCGACAACACCAGAGCTTGGGTCCGGTGAACTAGACCGCTCGCCAACGACACGCCACTAATGATTCGAACCCACACTGTGCTGCCGACAAACACCAGAGCTTGGGTCCGGTGAACTAGACCCTCGCCAACGACACGCCACTAATGATTCGAACCCACACTGTGCTGCCGACAACACCAGAGCTTGGGTCCGGTGAACTAGACCGTCGCCAACGACACGCCACTAATGATTCGAACCCACACTGTGCTGCCGACAACACCAGAGCTTGGGTCCGGTGAACTAGACCGCTCGCCAACGACACGCCACTAATGATTCGAACCCACACTGTGCTGCCGACAACACCAGAGCTTGGGTCCGGTGAACTAGACCGCTCGCCAACGACACGCCACTAATGATTCGAACCCACACTGTGCTGCCGACAACACCAAGCTTGGGTCCGGTGAACTAGACCACTCGCCAACGACACGCCACTAATGATTCGAACCCACACTGTGCTGCCGACAACACCAGAGCTTGGGTCCGGTGAACTAGACCGCTCGCCAACGACACGCCACTAATGATTCGAACCCACACTGTGCTGCCGACAACACCAGAGCTTGGGTCCGGTGAACTAGACCACTCGCCAACGACACGCCACTAATGATTCGAACCCACACTGTGCTGCCGACAACACCAGAGCTTGGGTCCGGTGAACTAGACCACTCGCCAACGGACACGCCACTAATGATTCGAACCACACTGTGCTGCCGACAACACAGAGCTTGTCCGGTGAACTAGACCGCTCGCCAACGACACGCCATAATGATTCAACACACTGTGCTGCCGACAACACCAGAGCTTGGTCGGTGAACTAGACCACTCGCCAACGACACGCCACTAATGATTCGAACCCACACTGTGCTGCCGACAACACCAGAGCTTGGGTCCGGTGAACTAGACCACTCGCCAACGACACGCCACAAATGCTTAGTTTTAGGTGTGGGAGGGAAAACCCCAAATAAGGTTGATGGTGAGAGGCAGAGAAGAAAGCACCAGACCAACCTGACTGCCCAAAATGTCTCAACACATTTGTGACACGTTTATCAATATAGGGGATGTATTTTTGATGAGATGTTTGTGTTTTGATATAGCAGCTCGTTTTTTATTCAACTCAATTCAACTCCATTCAGTTTAACGGTCCTACCATGGAGCACACTTTTCCTCGCATGCATGCAATGCATACAAATAATTACACAAAAAGAGAAATATGGTAAAATATAAATTCAATTTAATTTAACAAAATCTGAGCAGAAAGTAATTAGGGTCTGGACTGGTCATGGAGGAGACGGACAGCGTATATGGTATGCAGGAGTTGAGGTATATGTGTGTATTGCATCGGAGAGACTGCTACAATGTATCTCCTACCACTGCTTAGTCTGATGACAAATTTGTTTAGTGGATGGTCGATGTTACCCTCAACTGCTTCTGCTTTAGATAAAACCCTTTCTTTAGTGGATGGTTGGTGTTATCTTGAACCGCATGTTCTTTGGATGAAACCCTTTCTTTATTTAGTGGAGGGTCGATGTTACCTTGAACCGCTTCTGTTTTAGGTAAAAACCCTTTCTTTCTTTATTTAGTGGAGGGTCGATGTTACCTTGAACCGCTTCTGTTTTAGGTAAAAACCCTTTCTTTCTTTATTTAGTGGATGGTCGATGTTACCTTGAACCGCTTCTGTTTTAGGTAAAAACCCTTTCTTTCTTTATTTAGTGGATGGTCGATGTTACCTTGAACCGCTTCTGTTTTAGGTAAAAACCCTTTCTTTCTTTAGTGGATGGTCGATGTTACCTTTAACCACTTCTGCTTTAGATAAAACCCTTTCTTTCTTAAGTGGATGGTTGATATTACCTTTAACCACTTCTGCTTTAGATAAAAACCCTTTCTTTCTGAAGTGGATGGTCGATGTTACCTTGAACCGCTTCTGATTTAGAATAGAATCCTTTCTTTCTTAAGTGGATGGTTGATGTTACCTTTAACCGCTTCTGCTTTAGATAAAAACCCTTTCTTAAGAAGTTTCATCCAGGTCTATGTCTTTCCCTAGGAATTGTGATGCCTGTTTCACAACCCGTTTCATTTGATCTGTATCTTGTTTTCTTGCTCCATTGTACTATACCGCACAGTCAGGAGTAATAACACATTTGCGTTTTCTGAAGAGGAAAAAATATGTAGGAGAGAACAAAATACTGGCATCTCAAGTTTGTGTGTGTGTGTGTGTGTGTTGGCTTAAACTTTACATCTGAGTTTATACAACTTGTACTCTTGCAGAAGAATTAAGATACATTTAAACACATGGCCCAGACGTTTTTGAATACATAATGTGGGTAGATTCATATTCATTGGACTGTTTGATCCAGCACTGTGTGTGTGTGGGGGGGGGGGGAAGGGGTGCTGGGATGGAAGGGGGGGATGGCAGCATTAAACTGATTGCTCAAAATGTTTTTGATGTTACAAACCACTGCGATTAATTTGAACGAGTGTTACATGCCCATGCAGCGCATTGATTAACACGTGTGAATTATTCGCAAACACGCGTTTGGAGAGGAGCCAAGGATACACTCGCAAACTAACATCTTTTTGTTTTCCACCGACAGCTTTTAGTTTTTGAAGTCTGTCCTCCGTTTTTTACTAATTGATTTCGTCGTGGGTGTGTATCTCGGATACCGTACCGCCTTCTAGAATAAAAAAAAGAGGGAAAACCTTTTGATCCAACCCCCCCCCCTCGCCCGCCCGCATCGGAAAGTTTATTGATCCAAAACGCTTGTAAGGGTCCTTAGGTATTTTCTCACTTGGAAATACTATCACTTGCTCAGCTCGGCATTTTTCATGTGAGCTGTGGTGATTCTCGATCAATGGCGCGGTTTGGGGGGGAAAAGGGTTTGAAGATTTATGATCGGTCACGATTGCGTCTGCGCCAAAATGTCTACAAGTACAACCCACTAACAAACAAACCGAAGGGTTTCATTCGTTTGGCATTCTAATGTATTCGTGTCTGAATGCTTATTGATTTGGTGGGGTGGGGGAGGAGGATGGGGAGGGGGGGTTTACATGTTGTGAGTTGACGTAAGGGATTTCTCGGGGAACTGAAAGAGGGATTTATCGGGGAGGGATGGGGTGGGGGGGTGTCGGGAATTGCTTTCTCCCCGCTTTCTCAATTTACTGAAGTGAATGTAGTAATTGGGTCATTGGAATTCTGGTTACATTGTGGAGTTTTTTTTTTACCCCGCCGTGGTCCACTGCAAACTGTGGAGGTTTTTTTTTTGCGTGTTTTTTTTTTCCCCAGTTCATTGTTCACTTTACAAAGGCTGACTTGTATTGGACTGTATTCACAAGATTACGTTCTATCTCCCTGGATGCAGAGTGTCCGTGAGACGGTGGCAAGTCCCGAGTTGTGAAAAGTCTGCACGTACAACCGATGGCGCAGTGACTCACCAACATACTCGTTTAGGTCACCAGACTTGTTTTCTAATTTTGGGGTGAACGAATCAAATGCCAGTCTAGTCTTCTTCTTTTTCTGAAATAATTTACCTGTGTCAGTTTCCCTTGTGGTTTATTACTTGATTTGAAATAAAAAATCGCACACCCCCTTTGAGGTGGTCCCTTCCCAGGTTGTATCGTAAACTTGGGTATGGTCCCTGGCTATACGGCAGTCACAGGTTGAATGGCTTCCGACTGGCTTCCCTGAACAAATAAAGATATATTGAAAAAATAGGAAGACCTTCTTCATAGGGCTGGATAGCCCAGTTGGTAGAGTGCCGGCACTTTAATCCAGATGTTGCAGGTTCAAATCCTGTTATAGTAGATTTTCTCTGTTCATTCCCGAAAAATATGAAATTAACCAAGTCAGTTTCCCTTGTGGTTTATTCCTAGACAAGTTTGTTTGGGTTTTTTTTTTTTGTCTGCTGGGGCAATCCTTCTGTCGAAATGACATATCGATTGATGATTAAAAGACAAGAAAGTTGCATTCAGTTCTTTAGTCTTTATGCCTGGAGTGAAACGGATCTTCATCGTGCTGCCGCCATCTTGGTCATGTTCCCGGTATCCAACAGCAGTAGTGGATGCTGATATTCATCCTACAAAAAGGAACCAGACTATTTTGGCCCTTCCAGCCTTGTGGTTTGGTCACATGGACTGGAATGGGAGAAAATCAAGATGGCCGCACCGCGATGAAGATTTTTAGCGTTTGTTAACTATCAGTTTTTTCAGTGTCGTCAACATTTGTGGCATGCCAACTCTGAAAAGGGTGTTGATATTGCTCACTTTGAAATCAACTACGGACTGATGCAAATTCATGTTCGGTCATGCTTGAATTGGGGATTCAGGGATGAGACCAGTATGTGGTGCCTGGTACCCCGGTTATGGGGTGAAAAAAAAAAAAAAAAAACAAACAGATGGGTTATCCTTAGAAGTGGATTGTGAATGGGGTAATACTAGCATTTTTACACGGAGTAAAGATCAAATCAACTGAAATTGAGCCATCTGAAAGCAGTGTGAGAAGTTTTGTTGACAATTCCTAAATGGATAATTTCACAGCTTTAATCAAGTACGTGCAATGTATAATTTAAGTCCAAGCAGGCGTTTTCATCATGGAAAGGGAGGTGCCATATTTATTTCGACAAATGCCACTTCTATTTGAAAAACTCAAACGTTAAATGGGAATACTTTGAAGGGCAAAAAACGTTAATGAAAATATTTTGAAAAGGGCACCAAGGCCAAGACCCGAGGTCTCTGTGTAAACTCCAGGGCTGGACGTTCAAATAATAAACCGCTAGGCTAATATTGAGAAGGACAGCATGCAACCTTTACCATGTTTACACAGTGTCATTGTACTAATGCTGTTTGCTGCTGCTTCCCAGGTTATACTGTAAACCTTGAATGATTGACTGTCTTCTGGCTGCCACCCTCTCTTCCCCGAACAAAGATATTGACAAAATAGGGAGACCGCCAACATTAGGGCTAGATAGCTCAACTGGTGGATCGCCTGCACGTTAGTCCAAAGGTAGAAGGTTCCACTCCTGTTGTTCTCATAACATTTTCTTTGTTCACTGCGGAATTGAATTTTTTTCATTTGCTAACCATATTTGTCATAACAGAAGAGCTTCTGAACAATAACCGTTATATTGTATTTATCGTGTGTTCTTCGTAAAGACTGTGTAAGTTGGTGCGTGTTTGAACTTCTGCCACCAAAATGGTCCCAACCATATGGAGTTTTGCGTGTGTGCGATTCTGTCTCTTCAGATACTTTAGTTTAATTCAGTTTATGGCTGACATTTTTTTTTACAATATTGTTGGGAAATTAAAATTTAGTGATGAAATACATAAAGCAAAATAACTTTCACAAATCAACAAAGAAAACATGAGAATAAGACTTGACCTCCACTTCAGGTTACTTGTAAAGAATTAAGAATTTTGCCCAACTGACGATCATGTTATCATTCAGCCTATGTAATGGTTGCACGATTAGCAAGTGGGGTTTCTGAAAAAAACAAGCATCCTCGTCCCAAGTTGGAATTTAGTTTCAATGTTTAATTTTTAACAAATGACTTGCATGATATAAAACTTGAAATTGTATTTAGGACAAATTGCTGTGGATATTTTTTATTTTCAAGACATTTGTATAAATAGAAGTTAATAAGAAGATCTGATTTATTTCGTAATTCGATAGATAAAGTAGCCACTTTATGAAAATGGGGAATCTAACGATTCGTCGGTCATGCTAATTGGTGTAATTATGAAACCATTACATACTGTACTACATTGTAGGTCCTGAAACTTGACAGCGATGAGTTTGTCAAAAATTTGTATTAAAAAAATTGATTTGCCAAATTTTGTGATTTTTGACACATTCGCTGGGTAGTGTAAAACAGTGACGATTTGCGGAAATGTACTTTTGGCTTACTGCTATCGTAGTAAGCACATACAAATTTGCTTACTGATAAAACGGTAAGGACATTCGGCCTTGTACTATTTTCTTTTACCTCAGTGAACAAATTCTATTTGTGGCGCGTCTCGCATTTAAATAACAAATTCCCCAAATGCAGACTCTATAAATTTTAAAGATGTTTTGGGCTGTTGAACACCGACTGTTCTTCTAAATATTTGATTGTGTTGTTCAGTCCCTTGTGAAAATACAGCCAGGTAAAAAAAAGTGGGAAAACAAAAGGAATGGACTCGACAGCAATGAAGTTCCTCACTTTTATGCCGTCATAAATTTGTGTCAGTACTATTACTGGTACATGTACATCTATGCAGTACTCTACTTGATGGTATATTTTTTTTATAGGTATTGTTTTCACATTCCTTGTCTTTTTTTTTTAAAGTGCATTTCCAATGCAATGACATAATGCTACTTTTGTACGCGAAAGTTTGTCTCGCATTCTATATACCTGTACAGTGTGTTTATCAGGGCTCGAATTTGACACTGGACCGCAGGCCCGAAGGCCAGTGATTTTAGCATTGGGCCAGTAAACTCATGACCGGACAAGTCCGGCGGTCTTGTGTTTTCAATTCAACAACAATTCATGTACCTCACTCTATAATATCTTGAACAGAAACAAATTATGTTCAAATGTTGACCTCGAGTAATGATTTGAAATATTCTTAATACCCTTAAAGACAAATGAGGTAAATCTTCTCTTATATGTCTTAGTGCTTGTTAAATTAAATGCAAGTTAAACTGTGCAAGGAAGTCTTTTCTCAGTTTGAATCTGGTCTTGTAAAATTATTTCTGGTCCAGTAAAAATTTTGAGATACAAGTCCTGTGGTCGTTTGGATTTTCCTCCCAAATTCGAGTCCCTGTTTATAAGTCGATGTCACACGAGGCGATTAACAGGCGAGCAGTTCGAGGCAATCTCCGAGAGGAACATTCGTTCACATTTTGGTTTTTCTCATTAAATTTTCTTGGGGGTATAGTGAGTAAACAGCTAGAAGAGTGGTCTCTTGTGCTGCCAGAGTGTTCCTTTTTTTGTCATGCAGTGCAGTTGGTTGCCTCCAGTTGGTTGCCTCCTGATGAAATTGTCTTGTGCGCACACAAAAATATATTTTTAAAAATGCACTTAAAAATGTGCAATATTGTTTCTCTTGCTGGTACTTTGTGTACATTTTGTGCACATTAACAAACAAAATGTTTGTTTACAAGTGCTGAGAGTTTTTGTGAAAACCTTGGAACACCTCATGTTTATATTCAAAATTAATCCACTTCACTGACTGTTGAATAGATGTAACAATCGCATATGGGATAACGAGTTCTAGTTTTACCCTAAACGATGTGTGGTAAGCATTGTATTGTCAATGCTTTCCCTCAAGTCCTGTAGGGAAAAAAATCCACAGGCTGCAAACTACTCAGGTGGGATTCGAACCCATGGCATGGCCCTGCCATTCTAGAGAAGATGTCTAGAGAAGTGTGGGTCTTACATTGTAGTACACTTAGGATGCATGCTGTGTGTTGTTTTTTTTTTGGGGGGGGTGGGTTTTTTTTGGGGGGGGGGGGTCGGGGGTTGGATGGGGGTTAGCGGGTTCAGAGGCCTGGTATGACTACAAGGTTTTAAGTTTTCAAGGGGGTGGGTCGATAGCTGTGTACGACTTAGAAGTTTTTTTTTTTTAATGTGGATACTTCTGCAGTAAAATCAGAAGCCCACTGATTTGTACGTATGGCGCACACGATTGGCCAATGAGCATCTTCCTTTTGCCCTCTAGGCGAGGGCGCCCTACTCAAATGGCGTCATGTGTATACTGTTCTCAAAAGCTCCTTGAAATCTATAACTCTGTGAGTAACCAAAAGGTGGACTTGAATAATGCCATATGGAAAAGGTTTGCGGTGACAACCATGTAATACTTGTCTCTTATTGAGTTGAGGTGGTTCTGAAAAGTTCAGAACCACCTCAACTCATAAGAGACAAGTATTACATGGTTGTCACCGCAAACCTTTCCATATCGTATTCCACATGCAAGTTTCAAATCCTACTTGAATAATGCCATCAATTCAAAAATACCTTCTAATATAACAGTTAAATCCAAGTTTCAGACCATTTTTGTGCCAGCAATGACTCTCAACCTCAGTATTTTACACATCAGTTTAAGAAAATAGGCCATAAACACATCCATTCATCATGGGTTTGCATTGTCACAACGCCCATTTTAAAGCCATGCTTAACCAATTGCGAGTCTATTGATAAAGGAAAACGTCTGTTTTAACAGCGTTTTTTTAAAGACTGGGTTCAGGTTTGTGCTCGCCTGAGTAGAATATGAATAACATAACGTTTTCGAAAGTCAAGCTTGGGGTGTTTTTTTTCCCCCCTCCATTTATTTAATCCCTCTAAACAATAATCGGAGCCGTTGGACTGCATGACTCATTTGTGAATACGGCCTTGGTAAAAAAATTCCTCCCCTCCGTGCTCATCTTTTATTTCATCTTTAGGTGGAAACTTCATCTTCCAGACAGTTGAGCATTACAGTTTTATAACGTAAATAAGATTTCAACAAGAGCGCGTGTCCTTCAGAACCTAGATAGCATAAAGGGATATGGGTAGGTCCTGGGTGTTGTTTTTTCCACCCTCTCTACATGTGGAGCAATTGTTGATGCTGCGACTTGTTTTGGTGCGCGCTGCGCAGAATCCCTACATCACACTTTGTAGAGCTGTAACGCAGAAAATTGCTTGACCAGTTTTTCCGCTGTGCACTCATTAGCTCGGGAACTGGTCTCAGGAAATTGCATGGCATTTGGCTGGTGACCGCTGCCAAAGTTCATAAAGCTTTTGAGCACAAAAGAAAAAACTGCTTAGCAAAGAGGAATCTTTACAACCAGAAACAGGTTACCAGCCAAAATACAATGTAATGTATATTGTCTGTGACTGGTTCCCTGATAATTAAATCTTACTTACATGTAGCAGAAAGAGGTTACCAGCCAAAATACAATGTAATACATTCTGTTTGTGACTGGTTCCCTAATCATTTGTTGCTTAGCAGAAAAATTTGCTTTGCACCATTTTCCTGTTCACCTTCTAAGAAAACTTGTTCATGCTTAGCTAATTTCTGTGCTTAGGTGGTCTATGAAGGCATGATTTGTATAAAGCATTGAAACCCGAAACTTGCTACATGTACATGTAAGTCTAGAAAAGTTTTACTTTATTGCACGAGTGGTTCCCAGCCAAATTGGCATATTACATGTACACTTGGACTGGTTCCCTACTCAGTCTTGCATCAGCAGAATGATTAGACTTTAAGGTTAACAATGGCCTTAATAATTCATGGAATGCTTCAAGGCATTATAAACAACTACATGTAGTCCAAAATTAGATGGGAAAACTGAGTAAAACTAAGTAAAACTAATAACAACAAAATTAATTCCAAGTTTCCAATTTCACCTTTAATTGTAATTCAAATGGTTATAATAGTAATAATTGTAATTTATTGTAATTGAAAAATGCTTAGTTTACACATGTAGCCATGTCACCTCAGGGTTGATTTTATATATTTTTATACATCTTTTACGAGGCCTTACCTATCTGATTCAATGTTGTTTGCCAAGAAAATGTGAGTGAATTTTCCCAAGTGGAGTTCAAGTTGTAGATAACTGTATGGCGCTCAGCGTTTCCCGGGGCCTTTACTTTTAACAAATTGGATTCAATTCAGCAGTCAGGGTTTCCCAAATGAATTAATTTCCATTCTTCTTATTTTGTGTCCAATATATAGTGTAACCTTGCGTTGTGTTTATAAAAAGTTTGTAGTAGCGTGCACATGTACCTTGCGTGAGAGATGCTTATGCAAAAACAACGTATCATGACCATGATGACAGTGTTCTCCAACCTATAGAAAAGACGTGGCGCACCGCCACGCTTTCTGCGGCGCGTGCCAAACATTTACTGGGGCCCTTAAGCGTGCCCCGGACCCCACGCCGTAAGACCCCACGCCGTAAGGACTTTGCACTTCGCGCTCGCATTGGTTCCCGCCCCCAAGAACCAACCTTTAAATTTCAGAGTTGGAGAACTCTGCATGATGCAATATGTTTTGTGCAAGTTATGATGTTGTGGTGTTAGTTACGATGTTTATGCGAGTTGCGTGTTTGTTGAGTTGTGATGTGTGTGTGGATGTTTGTGTGAGTTGCGATGTTTGTGTGCGATGTTTTGGGGTGCAATGTTTTTGCATTCTACAATGTTTTGTGAGTTGCAAAGTTTATGCAGTTAATAGGATGTTTGTGTCAGTAAATACGATATCTATGAGAGTTGCATTGTTAGTGTGAGTGAGTGACGAGGTTTGTGCGAGCTACGATGTTTGTGAGAGCTTCACATGTGTAGACTTGAACTGATTGTAATCTTCTAAGACCCATAGTACACAAACATCGTTACTCGCACAAACTCGTCATCACACTAACAACTCGTTACTACAAACTCGTCACTCCACTAACAGTAACTTTACTCACAGGTATCATCCTCGCACAAACATCATATAAACTCACACAAACATCCCATTAACCACGTCGCAAATACTCAGTGCGCATGCGCTGGCTTTGGAATGAGGTGCATGCTGGTCTAGTTAGCGACCAAATTTGTCACGGACTAGACCAGCGTGCACCCGAATCAATGGCTACCATGCGCATACGCATACTGAGTCTTTGCAAAGTAGTCTATACAACATCAAAATAGGCGGACAGATTTCAAGAAAACAGTGATTACCAGTTTGTGTCTTTTAGGGGTTCTGTTCTCGTTACCAAATCAAAACATGAACAGAGTTTTGAAGTAGAATTTGCTCATGGCGTTTGTTTTCCGATAAAAATACTCAGAGGACAACTGCAACTGTTTATGAAGGGAAGATTTCTGATGAAAAGTAATTATTTGTTCTGACCAAACTCTTGAATTTCCAATTTCTTTGAGATAAATAAGCATTTTTTTCTTGTCATTTATTTTCAAATGTTTCCATACAGATTGTTGGAAACTAGTGACCTATTTTGTCAAGTAATTTTCGAAGGAAAATATTTAGACTGATTTTTTTTGGGGGGGGAGGGGGGAGGGGGGGTGCTATGAATGCTATATTGAATAGCAAATGATGATTTTAAAGTAGCACTTGATACACTTGGATATGCTATACAAGGGAAATCGTTCACTGCTTCTGTCACAAGACACCTTCAAATTCCAGGGAAACCGTACACCGTCCATCGGTCCATATTGAATTTGTCAGCACCGGTGGGCAGGTTTTACACCGTGTCCCCCTTTAAATGCGATTTATCCTTATTATTAATATAAACATCTCCGGAGTTTTGGAGGAGAAATGGCCGTAGTGTCTGCAGCTCACAAACAACTCTAACACGTTCTTTATCATCATTCCCTTCTGCAGCAGTGACATCAATCCAGTCGGACGAGTTTTTCGTTTCCCCTCTACCCCTCAATCATGTGTGAGGCTCTCTCGCCCGCCCCTAGTGGCAACAAATTAAAGAATCTTCAACAGCGACAAAGATGAACCATGCATTTCTGAAATCTTAGGGTTTTTTTTTTTTGTCGGATCGAAACAGAACCAGATCCCATTCCCTTCGGGGATGGCGATGCAAATGAGGCCAGAACCCATTCCCTACAGGGATGTTGCATTCAAATGAGCACTTGGCCAGTGGGATATCATGAGACACTGCCAATATTGGTCCAGGGCTGCATATACTTGAGGAGGGAACCATGCGGTAGTTGGTACTTTGTGACTCGGTTTCAAATCTCAAGAGAATTTTGTTACTTACAGTCTGTCGGGTTTTTTCAGTGATGAATTTAATTTGCATAATGCGGCGGTCGCTTGTTTTGTAATAGTAATGAGAGTTGAAAATATCAACTTGCCGAGTGTAAATGAGACGGCTGTTTTTTTGATGTTTTTTTTAAAGTTTATTTTATATATTTTTTATAAAGACATGCACTGATAAACAGATATGTATTAGGTGAACAGTACATATTAGAACAACACCTGCTAGTTTGGTGTTATTTATGGTGTGACTTACTTGTACTTTTACTGAAGGTTTCTCCAGTTTAGGGTGTTAGATTGTGGTTTAGCTTTGTGGTTGAACTACTTTTGCCATTTCCTGCTCTGAAAGCTACCACAGATTTTTTTGTGAAATTTTACTTCAACTTTGGGTTTCGCAGTCAAGAACAATTATGATGTCAGATGTACATAGCTGTCTGTTAATTCGGAGGTGTTGGTCCAAATCCCCTTTGTCAATTTATTTCTTTGTTCAATCCCGAATCAGGTTTTTATAATCATAGTCTGTGTCTGGTGGATGTGACCTTATGTTGTTTTGTATCGAAAAATGTTTTGTTATGTATAAAAGTTTGGCAAAGTAAAGGTGTTTATGGAGTACCTCGAAGCCACAACCAGCTCGAAAGAGGTCAATTATAATCTGCCTGGACGCTAGGCTGGTAACTAAAAAGAGTACCGCCTAATTTTGCCGGCTGTGTTTATACCAACTTATGCAATTGGATACTATAGACATTCACATACCGATCTGAAAATCAAGCTACACCCCTGAAAAAAAATTAAACTTAACGTTTTACGACGTTGCTACTAATCAAGGAAAGGTATAGTGGACCCAAAAAAAAAAAAAATATTAACCCAATTTGGTGACCCATATCCCACAGGGATTCTTACAACGATGAAACTAAACGAGATTTTGCCTCACAGTGGTAGAGAAGCCATTGAGCTGTTGACTAGATGGCGGCCATCTCCGATTGGTGCCGGGGTCCACTTCACTCCAATATAGCTCCCTCGTCATTAATCCGCTATCACGGGGCGCTGGGTGCTTGTCCAGCCCGGGGACTTGACCCCTTCAAGACTTTACGATGCAGACAGCCTCTCTAATCAAAATGAAGTCTCCGAACTCTCACGGTTTTTTTAAAGTGTCGATGAGGACACATCTTTTTGATGGTGGTGATTTCCTTCTCCACTGGGCAAAGAAGCGGCAACTGTAAGAGCTGGAAATTTATACTTGACTGCTGGCCCGAGGCCAGTGACTTTAGCCTCGCGCCAGTAAACCCAAGACCGGACAAGTACGGCGGTCTTGTGTTTTTCAATTGAATAACAATTAATACCTCACTTTGTAGTATCTTTAATATAACAAATGTTGACTGTGAGTCTGATAATTATCTTCAAATTCTATCTCAAGGAAATTCTCACACCTATACCCTAAGTCGTAATCTTGATCTACAAACAAACTTCTTCTAACTGTCTCTAAAACAACCACTATGCGATCGTGCCCTTTCAGCTCCCAAACTCTGGAACTCTTCGCCATTAAAATCAGAGCTACGACATCTCTGGACAGTTTTCAAAAGCATTGCCTAAAACACATTTGTTCGGCATTGCTTATGATCGACTCTATATATGTGTTTATCACATGTTTTTTGTTAGTGTGCAAATCTCTCTTTAATGCATTCTTAATTATACCCTGTATGCTTTGATTATCTAAGTACATGAAGTATCTTGTAATGAAGGCTTTTCGCAAAATTTTGTTTTTTTCCCAACGCCGTGGAATATGTTTGGTCAAGTATAGATGGTCTTGCTTCGGAACTTGCCTTAAAGGCCCTATGATTTCATTGGATGTACAAGCAGTGACATTTTAAAAGATTTCTGTGTCTGTGTTATGATTGGTCCGCTCCGAAGCGGCATAGTTTGTCAGCTATCCGTCTCTACTGCATGCACGTGTGCGTAATGCTTGTAAATTGACTACGAATCTCCATCCGTGTGAATGGGATGCGAGGTCAAAGGTACATCTGGCAGGATCCTGCCAGGCGCTCAATGACGGTATCTGGGCGTTATTCACGAGCCCCGAGGTGTGGCGTCAGATATTCAGGCTAGGTCATAGATAGATGGCGCTCTACCAATGTTGTGTTATTATTATTATTATTATTCTGTTGAGTGTTGAGGTATACTTACCCGAAGACAAATGAGTCCAATCTTCTCTCGTTGAACCAGCGCTTAGTAGTTCTGAAGACGATCCGAGCACACTTATCGAAACGTTTCTCAACCATCGGTTCTTCTCAGAACCACCACAGCTGTAGAAAGAGAGAGTTTGTTTACATTGGTGTCTCCGCACTTGATAAGTAGTGTTCGTTCCAATAAGAAAGTTAAAACTGTTTTAGATTTGAGTTTTTCTTTCATTTTGAATCTGGCCTTGCAAAAGGATTTTCCGGTCTGACATTTAAAATGTTAAACTCCACTCCTGCGCTCGTTTGGATTTTTTTCGTCCCAAATTCGAGTCTCGTATAAGTCTAATTCTTGTGGAGGAATTAATTAATCATCTGAAAGCTGATTTGAAGGAAAGAAAGCTTTCGGATGTTGGATCATGATAAATGATGTAGTAAGCATTAAGGGAAGAGTTAATAATAAAAAAAATTAATGACCATACAAAAATTACTTGTAAAAGAGCACTGGAGAGCTGTTGACATTTTAAAATATTGTTGAAACGACCCCCTTTGAAGAAATGTAGTTTTAGAGAAAGAGGTAACTTTTATTTATTCATTCATGAGAGCGAACAAAAAAAGGGTGTTTTTTCTTTCATTATTTTCTTGCCACTTCGATGACCAATTCAGCCCAAAATTTTCACAGTTGTTAATTCTATGCATAGTGGGATACACCAAGTGAGGATACTGGTCTTTGACAATTACCAAGAGTATACACTGCCTTTAAGTTTTGTTGTTGATTGTTGTTACCTTACCCCCCCCCCCAAAAAAAAAAAACAAGTTAACAAACATCCCATCAAACAAACAATAGTAAACCGTTTTTGTCCAGCTACATAGTGTTTTGCAATCAGGTAGTCTTGAAATGTTATGACATACATAAAAGCATTTGGATTGATTCAATACTGTGTGAATTCCCCTTTCACTTTGCTCCAAATTTATCCCCCGCATTTTCAGCCCTCGCCCTCAGTCGCCCTTTTTCTTTTTTAGTGCCTTCAGTCGAGCGACCTTATAAAAATATAACAACGGAATAAAAGGTGTATTAGGCATGATCACTTATTCGTGGGGCGAAAAACGTCTACTAATGGAACGGAACTACACAGAATTACTATTAATCTTTTTTTTAATCTTCCGGCGATTTTACGATGGCGCTGAGATTTATTTCAAACTAATGCATGTGGTGCTGTGTGTCACTCACCAGCCAAAAAACACAAGCAAGTTTGCAGTACATGCAAAAGCTTTTCTTACAGTTTCCAGTTCTTTGAAATAGCAACCTTTATAAGAAGCGCCTCCCTTAAAGGTATTGTACACTTTTGGTAACAGCTCAAAATCAGTGTCCACATTTTGTGTGATTAAACAAATGCATGAACAAACAAACCTGTGAAAGTTTGAGCTTAATTGGTCATCGAGGTCACGAGAAAATAGTGAAAAGAGATCTTATGTGTTTTCTGTTTTTCTCAAATTATCGCGCGCGATAATTACTATTGTTTTACTCGTTTCTCAGAAACGATAGCATTTTAGGCAGAAATATTTTAAGGAACCCTTTCTACCATTACTTACTTTAATTCATGTACAGGGCCTTTAAAGGGTTTGTACACAGCGCTGGTAAAAATTGAAAATACAAATGTTCACAGATTTGCACATAACTTACATGGTGTAAAGATGGTCATTTATAGTGGTAAACTTCCCTTGAAATAGTTTTGCTTGAAATGCTATATAGTTTTCAGGAAGTTAATAAAATAATTAGTCTTTATCGCGCATGTTCCAAACCCCCATGTTTGAAAACAGTGAAAACATATAATGGGTTTTTTTTCACTGTTTTTCTCATGACTCTGAAGACCGATTGAGCTTAACATTTCACAGGTTTGTTATTTCATGTATATGTTGGGTCACATATGCGGATACTGGTCTCTGAAATTTACCAATGTTGTACTTGTGCTTTAAAGCGGAAAACATATATCGGTTTCAGGCCTGATGCTTCACGGAGGCAACAGAGGCAATTGCCTCCGTTGCCCCTGGACATTCCCATGGTGCCCCTTGAAATGTTCCAGTAGAATATACAATGTCCTCATTAAGGTGCCCTTTACCAAGAATAAAACGCCTTGGTGCCCTTGCCCTTCCAAAAAGGAAGCATCAGGCCTGCGGTTTAAGAATTTCTGTCCTTGGAAATCTCAAAATGACGGTTCGTCCTAAACGCACCTCGCGATCCCACTGGGAGCCCCCCGCCGCTACTATGTCAGTGATGTGCTGTTGTAATAACCCACAGTCTGGTGTCATGTGTGCGCTGCGTGCAGAGCTGACAGTCGAGATTGTCATCTCTCTGCCCTGTACTCTTAACAGTAGTTGTGAGGAAGATTGGGATATGCCATTTAATGAGGTGGCTGTCACGGAGCGAAGGACGTGAGGTTGAATTTATCGAAGACATCTTGGAAATATTTTTTTTTTTCTGTCGGGGGATATATGTACATATTGATGTGCATGTTGCAATCTGGTTTTGAGCGGCTCAGGAAAAGTGTCGGGGAATCTGTGAGTACATATATTTGTAAATGCTGAGTGTGTTTTCATCTTTGGTAGTACATGTAATTTGTATAGTACTTTAGTTTGTCACGCTAATGTACTTTTGATTTGAATTTTGATGTGAAGTGTTTTTGGAGCAGTTGGATTTGGCGCTACATACAGTCGACTCTCGTTATAACAAGATCGCTGGGATTGGCCAACTTAGCTCTTTATAACAGGATCGTTGTTATAAGAGGACAATAAAACAAAGAAGCACGAAGCAGAAATGAGATTCAGAATATACTCTTTATAAAGCAGAACCTCTTTATAACAGTGTTCTTTATAACGATGGACGACTGTGAATATATATTGCGCCACTATCATAACAGCGCCTAAATGTGCAACTAAAATGTGTATTGAGCAACCTGGAAGGCGTGCAAAATTACCTTCATGGAGATTTTACGAATAGCCTTTTTCTGGCAGATGGCCTTTTCCTGCTTGGTAAGTCAATACGTCATACACGATGCCCACTGGTTGCATGCTCAGAGGCTTTTCCTATCCTCGGCTCAAAACCCAGACTCCATTTGTGTGGTAATCGAACCTAAGTTCCCTTTCATCATTTAAAAGTAATGACGTGTATATATATTTTTTAAAGCGAGACCTCCGAAAGTCTTTGCCAAAAACAAAATTAAGAGGCAATTCCTGCTTAACTTATCAGGGCCCAAATCCATTGCACTGGCTTACCGCGGATTTCTGCACTTTCGGCCTGTAGAATCGGGCCCTACGTTTACAAGACGCCCTAAGCGTAGAATTCTGCTGTAAGCAGTGCCATAAAATGTTGTCATAGTTTCGCATGCTCTGCAGAAACCATACATTTGGCCCAAGTGCTAATTTCATAGAGCTGCTTAAGCACAAAACCAGCCAAGCACAACAAAATGTTGCTCACCAGAATAAGGTTACCAGCCAAATCACCATGTGACATGTACCATCTGTGGGTGGTATCCTGCTTACTTTTGCTGAGCAGAAATATTCTGCTTACATGTATAAGCAGCTCTATGAAATTTTGTCCTGTAGGGCTTAATTTCGGAAAGCTGCTAAGCAGAAAATATCTGAACACCTTCAACAGCTTACCAGAAATCGGCAGTCATGCGCAGTGTTGCATTCTACTTGATTCTGGCTGGTAGCCCATTTCTGCTAAGCAAGACTTTGCCGTGCTCAGCCAATTTTGCCGTGCTCTATATCACTGGACCCTGGGTCTTTTGTAAAGCCTAAAAGCCCAAACTAGCTCAATGCATTTCCCATGGGCTTCTGTCAGTCGTTGATACTAAACTTTAAGTGGGGGGATGGCTTTACAGTACGTACAGTGGAACTTCACTTGCCAGCAGGCTAACTGCGGGCCTCTGCATCGCTGAAGAAAACAGCCATTATGTCTGAAGACGTGGCCACAACGTCTTCTAGTCAATGCCTGATTGTCAAGTCTCATGTTTTGAAGGCTGGATTTCTTTTAAAAAGTCATTGTTACATGGGAAACCTTTACGGTGTGTACACTGATGGTAATTATCTTGAGTAGGTTCAGTTGAGGGGGGGGGGGGGGGAGCATGTACGAGGTAGTCATCTTGCTTAACATCTGAAGTGGTTGTTTCCTCAAGACATAAATGTGGTTTGTTTGGACGTATTTGTCATTTTTATATTTGATTTATGTTGATTACACGTCCAACGGCACAAGCGGCGATAACATGATGAGTAGTAGAGAGTAAAAAATGTTCAGTTGTTTTTTTTAGATGTGGGAGGAAAACCCCAAACGGGGGAACTTCCACGCAATCTGGGCCCAATTTCATGGCTCTGCTTACCGCCGAATTCTGCGCTTGCGGTGACCATTCTCCGCTTACTGTTTAAGCGCCGAATTTCTGCGCTAGCTGTGTAAGCGTAGAATGCCTAGTAACGTGGAGTACGCACGCGCACAAGCTGAAATTCCCCGCTAACCCGTGAAATACGCTTGACGTAAGCGCGGAATTCCCTGCTTCCGCAAGCGCCGATTCTTTGCTTACGGTAAGCAGAGCCATAAAATTGGGCCAGGTAGGGACTGAAAACCCAGTCCACACTGCAAGGCTCCGGGTCGAAGGTGGGATTCGAACCGCGGTCCACATCATTGAAAAGCAAGGTTGAAAACATCTAGCAATTTTTTTTTTTTTTTTTACTACGAATTATTCAAATTGATTTTCAAAATTTGAATAAGGGGATGATCATCGACTGGTAACCGACTCCGATGTGAGAACATAAATAAATGTACAACACTGGTGTACATCGTGAAAGTGACATAATAATAAATGTCCGCCTTTATTTTTGTTTACATTTTTAAAATAATGTAGATTCATGACAATGTTGTTTTATTTTGAGACATCGTACCAGGGTACGTGTATTTCTTTTAGACTTTTATGAAATGGCCGGTTTGTCTTTTTCAAGACATCGTACCAGGGTACGTGTATTTCCTTTAGGCTGTTATGACCGTTATGAGAGGGCCGGTTTGTCTTTTTTCCAATTCTATCCTTCCAGTTCAATGCTTTCCCTTAGTAGTAGTCGGCCCGGCCAAATGCCTGTATAAAATTCTCTTCAAGTCATCCAACTGGCCGGCAGATTGATTAGCAAACTGACAAACGTCAAGCAGGCCGCCATAAAACACTTTCACCGGAGATTGTTGAATGGACTCTTCAAAAATGAAAGTCTTCTAAATTATCATGTTGACAATGTCCTTTTACATGTACCATTGAAGATATTAACCTCGCTCACCCCAAATGCAAACAATTTTTTTGGACGAGGAAGAATTTAAAGCACTGATTGACTTGTGAAAAAGGTAGACAAGAAGTGAAAGTTTAGGGCGAATCATGCGTGACTTGTGGCAAAATATACAGTCAATGGAATTCCATTTTTATTTTTAGCAAGCGGGCATAATATATGACATAGTTTCTGATGTTTAATGATGGACAGATTTCTTGGAGTTGCAGAGATGCAAATCCAGATGTTATCAAAACATGATGGAAAGACTTAAATTTACAAAATTGAAGATAACAAAACTGAAAGAATTGTCAAGAAAGTAAAATAGGAGGTTTGTGGGGGAAAAAAAAAACATAAAAAAACCACCCATTGAAAGTGCTTAGGTCAAGCAACAGAAATGTGCGCACGTGAATGTGCCACGCTTAACTCTCAGCCAATGAGATGTCTTCCTTTGTCCTCAGCGAGGGCGCTGTTTGCAGGGGCATCCAAGAACTACATTCGGCCGTTGTCATTTCACTGCGTTAATTTCTTTGGATGAATTGCAAAACTAGATTGTGCGGTGGTCATCTAATTTGATTAAGTCCCTACATTTTGGCTGGTCAGGGCCCCAAGTTCGTGGCTCTGCTTACCGCCGAACTCTGTGCTTGCGAGCACCATTCTTTGCTTACTGGGCAAGTGTCGAACTTCTGAGCTACATCACGTAGCTGTGTAAGCAAAGAAGTCCTAGTAACGTGGAGTAGGCATGCCCACAAGCAAAATTTCCCTGCTAACCTGTGAAATACGCTGCACGTAAGTGCGGAATACCGTGCTTCCGTAAGCGCCGATTCTTTCCTTACAGTAAACAGAGCCATGATAATTGGGCCCAGCATGTCTGCATGTCTATGGCAAATTAGATGGGAATGGAATTCCTCCTCTAGTAAAACCCAATGATGCACTTTTCCTTTAACACAAGAAGGGCCTTTCCAGATGTGAGCTTTAGCTCGCTAACCAAACCAAAGGAAAGTATCTGTGGTGACCAGGACGAAGCGAAATGACAGCTGCCTATTTTATTTAATTTTAATCTGACCTATTTTTAGATGTGTTTAACTGCTGAAGACCCACAAAATGCTGTTGATTACAGCTGCAAAAGGTCACTGTACAATTACACACCTATGTGAACAATGAATCGTAGTCGGACACTGAATTTGATAATGGAAAGGAAGAAAGAATGCCTCTGCTGTTGCTAATGCTCTATCGGGGATGTCTGTGCAAAACACAAAATGGTAGTGGGGAAGGAAAAGTTGAAGAATGAGTAAACTTTTAAATAATGGAGGGCACATCTTAATTTGGCTCAAGGATTGAGGAAGGTTTGGGTAATTGTAAAATGTGTGAACTGTTAGTAAGATTCTAGCTACGCCTGGTTTTTTAAAACCCTTCAGAGACCATACTGGCCGGAAGTGGCACGTACCAAAATGCCTTCTTCCACCCAACCAACAAAGGTCATGACCTCAATGATTTCCATGTTAACATGGTATCTATGTTTCTAAAACAAAACAAAATCTCTGTTTGATGTTGTTCTGTTTTCAGCCACTTTAACGAAAAAGAGTTGTTTCAAAAAATCAACAACAAAATCCTGTCTGGGCGTATGGTGATGATCACACCAGGAATGTGATTCCTCCGTTTTTTTAAAAGTTGACCCGTGTGAATCGTGTAAACTGTTGAGAAAACAGGGGGTAGAATATAGAGCATGGTCGCGACAGATTTGGTTTGCACTAAAACCTTTGACAATGAATGGACTGGTAACAAGTCTAATTTGCAGTGGAGTCAAGTACCCAGTAGAAACCAATGACGTGCGCGCAGTTAACGTGCGGTCCAGATTATAAAAAAAGTCCATTTGCATGTGCACCTCATGTGTGCATATATGGTTGCACCCCACCAAATAAGGAGAAAACAGAGCGTCAAGCTCATAAATTTTTGTAAGCCCTCAAAATATTCTATATTAGACAGATTTGAGAGCCCCCAGAAAGTGTTTCAGTGTAAAAATGGTGCCCAATTGTGACCTGGGGGTTGTTGACTTCCAACTTGAGGTATTTTGGATGACATAGACCCTGAAATAAATGGTCCTATTTGCTGAGAGGTGTAGGGACATTTTTCAAGATTGATGCTCGGACGTTTTGAAAATTACACCTGTGTAGGGGTGTTTTTATTTGGAGGGAGAATAACTCTACGGGCCATGGGACTCCCCATATCAAATTGAGCAGAGAATAAAAGTCCAAGAGTCAATTAATAATTTTCCCTTTACTGTAAAAAGCTGTGAGACTTCTAAGTATTTTTCGTGTATTTTTGAATATTTAGCATTTTGCACTGTATGCTATGGGAGTTTATTTAGAGGGGTGCACCCAATAAGGGAAAAATTGAGTCGGCCATTTTTTGTTTCCTTGATGGGTTTTAAACGTGTCTTCGTTTATAATAATTTGTAAACTGACATTCTGTGTGATAGAGATTTTTTTTTTAATCCAGTGATAATTTTATTGACATTTTTTACGGTGGAAAACAATTTATTTACAAGGAAAATGGAGTGTTACATGTTACAAAATGGTGGACTTCACCCCAGTCAGCATGTGTTGTTTTTGGTAGTTTGGGGGAATAATTTTTTTGAATGAAAAACAACTTGTACAGCTCAAATTATACATTTTCTTTCATTCACAAATTTTTTAATGTTGTTTTCAATTTTTACAACATAATTGACACAAGCGTTTCTATCCTGAAAATTACAATAATTTGTAAGAAATTATGAGAGTACATTGTTAACTGGGGTGTCAAACTTCAAGCAATAAACATACATGATGTATGTATTTGTGTACAGTGCATGTACATGCACATGCTAGTGCAAGTGTAGTAGTAGCCAGTTGCATGATAAACCAGTCTGCTGATGTGACAGTGTAACTGTAAGTTTTTCTTGAGTATACTATTTTGTTGAATTGTCTATCATGGCGGGTAGGGTTTGCAATAACTGTGTTCAGTTTGGATTTGGGGGCAAGTCAAATTCATTGCCCTATTCTTAACCCTTTCAGCCCCAAGGGCGACTACAGTCGCCCAAGATAACACACAACAAAGCACTCAAGCCTGGGCACAAAGGCCATTTGTTAAAAAACTGTAGTTTTGTCCATGTTCACCCTCCATACCCAAGCTTACCATCATTGGAAAGAGAAAGATCGGATCTTTCCAATGACGGTAAAATAAAATAGGGTTGTTATTTTGCAATTGCTTCAAATTAGAGTAGAAAGATCCGAAATGCCAAACACCTATGGAGCGCCATAAGGTTGTGTGCAAAAAAGGGTTTGGGTTTTCAAAACACACTGAGGAAGCAAGGACCAAGAACTTAGACATTTTTTTTGCTGATTTCAATGATTTTTGAATTATATGAAAGGAAATTCAATAAGTAAGACAATTTTTATTACTCATTATACTCTTAAATAAAATCTTCAAGGTAATAATAGAGTTTGTAAAATCAAACTTTGAACACCAGCTTCCTGTTGTGTGAGGAAGTGTGCTTCACGCTTGAGTGGTCAAAGAACATGGGCTGCAGCAGTTGTTTATGTCAAAAGAACTTGGGGCTGAAAGGGTTAAGTTGTATATTGTTATTTTTTAAGTATCAACAAACCTAGGGCAGGCAACATGACTTGAAACCATGGATTGAGTAGTTGTGCTAGAACATTGCCTAACTATTTTCTACTAAGCAAAAGTGAGCAGGATACCAGTCACAGATGGTACATGTGACACGGTATTTTCGGCTGGTAACCATTATCTGGTAAGCACTATCGTAATTGTGCTTAGCTACTTTTTGTGCTTGAGCAGCTCTATGAAATTGGGCCCTGGTCTTCGACAATTGCCAATGTTGCCTGTATGCTTGAAAAGAAACCGGTGCAGGATTGGTAAATATTTAGAAAACAAATATGATAAGAATCAATCAAAAGGCTCTCTGATTGTAGACTGGATACCTGAAGCAATCCCCCAGAGAAACAGTCCCATCTGGAATACTGCAAAGTCAAGAAAATATCACATGAATACCCCCCCCCCTACTATCAGCGTCCGCTCATTTTGACTTGCTGTAATCAAAACATACCCAAAAAAAGAAATCCTTCGAGAAAGACTCTGCTGGGGTCGGAAATGTGAGGCCGTTAGAACAAAATTTTTGCATTGAGAATAAGATCCCTGACAAAACATGGACTTGTTTTTGTTATTTTGACAATAACGGGGCCACCTAGAACTTGATGAGATTTTTTTTTTCCAGTTTGGATGGATGGAGTGTTGCTTCAAAACTAGAGGAATGGCAGGACTGTCTGGTTCTTCATGCTTGTGAGGGCGAAGCAATTTTTTTTCCCTAGTATTAAAGGGGAACCTCCATGAGGACATTTTAAATTTGTACAGGAACATTTCAAGGGGCACCAAGGCAATGATGAGGAGGCAAAGAGCTTCTCTTGCCCACCGAAAACAATGACATACGTTCCTTTAAAGGCAGTGGATACTTTGGGTAATTACTCAAGAAATACATTACCATAAAAACTTAATTGGTAAGGAGCACCTGAGAGCTGCTGATAGTATTCAAACATGTACATTGTGAGAAATGACTCCCTCTGAAGTAACATAGTTTTTTGAGAAGAGGTCATTTCTCACTACAATATTTGAATCTGAGAAAGGCATCAGGGCATGAAGCCTTTCTCAGGCATTTGAAAGCACACCATTTTTTGCGACAAGGGTGTTTTTCTATCATTATTTTCTTACAACTTTGATGACCAATTGAGCCCAAATTTGTACAGGTTTGTTATTTTATGCATATGTTGGGATACACCAATTGAGGATAGATACTAGTCTTTGACATTTGCCAAAAGTATTTGCAAAATATTGCTGCCTGGAATCTATACTTTTTACTCTTTGAAAGAGTTGTTCATGCACAAAAAAACACCTACTGTACAGTGTGTTGTGTAATTAATAAATAGTGGCTCAATAGCTGAACATACAGTCGGCCATTTTGTGGAGTCCAAAATTTGGTTACATAAAATAGCGGACGTTGTGCTGTTGTGAAATTACACAAGAACCACGCAGTATCAGGGTATATTTATGTGAATCATTATGTTCTACTTGTCAAAAACCTTTCAAACTGTACTCTTTTTATGGTCAAAGATCATCCTCTTACGCTGCTCCATTTCTTTGGAATAGTCTTCCTGTGCATATTCGCCAGGCTAGTTCTTTACACTGTTTTAAGTCTCTGTTGAAAAAAATCATTAGTTTGAAGCTGCTTATTTGTAATCTGCTTACTTGTAATGTATCTTTCACTCATTGTATATTTTATTGTTCTCTTTCTGTGCTTAGAGGCTTTTGCATTAAGCGCTTTATTATTATTATTATTATTATTATTATTATTATTATTATTATTTCATCTTATCACAGCATGCAAAAGAAAGATTACATTTTCATTTGTGCCGGTTACTCCTCGAGTCAGGCTACGTCCCGTAGCCTTAGATCTCAAGGGTCTTTCTCAGGATCCTCGCTGTTCCCAA
Organism: Pycnopodia helianthoides; assembly: GCA_032158295.1. NCBI lineage: Eukaryota > Metazoa > Echinodermata > Asteroidea > Forcipulatida > Asteriidae > Pycnopodia > Pycnopodia helianthoides. The sequence continues at coordinate 19,326,006 of CM063248.1, forward strand.
AAGCGCAGCCTTCTGTAACAGATCTATCCTCACATTTGTCCTTATTTCATCTAGATATTTATTATTATTATTGTTATTATTATTATTATTATTACTATTCATTTCTAAACAAACGCTTTTCATAGCCCAATAATGCCAAATCCGAAGGCAGCGTTCCCCTTTAATAGTAGGTTACTCCACGCTACGCACCATCCTATCGTAATATCGCATGCGGAGAGGGAATTTGTCTCCTCAGCGGGCTTGGTGTTAAACCGACACTATGGGAAATTGTCTCTGCGGTGTTCACAGTCTCTCAGGGGTGGACCATCAATCATTCAGAGTCGGGGAGTGTTGATGTCGTTATGCATCATTTGTTTTTTGTTTTTTTGTTGAGCGAATTCATTTGCAATCCTCCGGGGCCTTAGAACCAACCTGTGAACATTTTCAATAAGTTAGGTGGTCACATTTTTTTAAGTGAAAGCAATTAATGACAAGACGTGGCTCATGTTTTTCACAGGAATTTTTTTTTTTCAGTGAATGATTTCCCTGTGTTTTTTAAGCCGAGCAACATGGGACGCGAGCTGTGTCAGTTGCCGCTCTGAAATCATCGTTTGCTACTCACTGATCAATGCGTATAGTGTGCACCAACGAGTTTCAGTCTATTGCTGTGCAATAGGCCTATGGCAGGACAAACCCTGCATAGTAGGCCTACATGCTAATTTCGAATGTTGCAATCGAGGTCGTTGATCATGTGGGGACTTCTAATGCCGTTGTTCTGACTTTGACACAGCATTAAACACAATCACAATTTTTTTTGAGGATTGGCAGTGGTAGGAAGCGTATGATGAATGAGCTTTCCCTTCTCCTCCCCCTCCTCTTCCCCCTCCTCCTCCGCCTCCACCCCCACCCTCTCCACCCTCTCCCCCTTACCCCAGCCCCTCCTCCCCTCCTCCCCCTGATGATTGAGCTTTCCCTCCTCCTCCCCCTCCTCCCCCCTCCCCCTCCCCCTCCCCTTCCCCTCCACCCCCTCTCCACCCCTCCTCCACCCCTCCCCCTTCCGCGATAACAAATCCTCTTCTACTGTTTGTAAAGAAGCTGTACATGTATGTGTAGGTGTAGATAAATAAAGTAAGAAGAGATAAATAAATAGGTGATAAATAGGCGAGTGTTTTTTTTTAACTCGGCAAAAACTACTACTATTTCTTTTATTGTACCATCAATGTTAATTATTGAAGGAATGAAATGATATTTGTTGCAAAATTGGTACGGGTACGTGTCATGTGAATTGAAATTTACAATCGGATGAAAAACTGGGTTGAAGCATATTTGAAAAAAAAACTCTTGTCAATAAACAAAGTTGCACACGTACCAACAATCTTTGTTGACTTTCAGATAGGCAATCCCAATATGTGCTCCAGTTTGTCAATATAATGTGCAGTAATAATTATTTGTTTGAACATTTTCAATTAAAAATACTAAACATTTCTGACCTCATGAGGGCACTTCATCGCGTGATAAACATTTAGGTCTGCCAGGAGATTTTCTTTATTGCCTTACTGGCAATAGTCAGCTGACTTAACCAGCAATGCAAATTGAGAGAGTTGCTTTTTTGCTTACAAAAAAAAGGTTACCAGACTAAATATCATGTCATTTGTCCATTTTTGTGACTGGTTCCCTATCATTATTCCTAAGCAGAAATGTGTGAAGCAGTAATTTCTGCTTGGGCTGGGCCCAATGTCATGAAGCCTTTCAACATAAAAATGTGCTAAGCACAGAAAAATTATGCTTAGCAGAAACAGACTACCAGCTAAAAATCCATGTGACTGCATGGTGCCCCACCTAATGTTTTGCTCGGCAAAGAAATTTTCTGAGTAGTATTTTCTGCTTAACAGATCTGTGGAATGAAAATTAGGCCTTGGTTTTTTTTTTCACGTTTGTTTTTTTGCATCATTTTTTTTTCTTCAGAGTCCATAGGTTTCCTCTTTCGTTCTTGCCTAGGAAGTCTTATACCAACCTGGCCCTTGGTCATGCTTCTCATTGGATACGTAACATTTCAATGACATTTTTATTGGATAATTTCAAAAAATGCTTCATGAAATCTAGACAGTTCCCAAGAATGTACCATATCCCAAAACAATGCCCTGTACCATCCCTTTGAAAAATGTGTAAACATTTTTATTTCTTTCGGACACGCTTGTGTTTATACTCTCCCAGCATGACTGGAGTGTTGTGAATATTTAGCACTTAAGCTTGGCGCATGCCGCCCGCCCGGTGTGCATTCCAGAAGAAAAAATTACAGAAATTTGTCATCCAAGAAAGGGGTGCCCTGCCGTGCCTACTCCCTGGTCAACCCGTATCCAGTAGCATCCACTCTAATCACGTTAACGATCTCCCCATTCTTACCATTGCAGTTGATCGCGACCATTAACCCAGATCACATGTAGCCGGGGAAAGGAGGGGAAGATTGAGAAAGGGAGACAAAAAAATTTGAGCGAGACGGCCGTCGGTGTGCCGAAGAGTGAGCAAGCTCGACAACAATCATGGACTTACCGATGGGAATTCATGACCTGTTTGTGCAGATCTCGCACGGTGATTCGGCAGCTGCACTTCCGTTGATACAGAGACTGCGTAACGTGGACTGCCGGGATGAGGTATGTTAGGAGAAGTTGTCTTCACGTTTTTATTGTTATTTTCATTCACGCAAACTTCCGTTTGGCGACTTCCTTCCTCTCATTTTTTTTCCTTCTTTTTCTTGGCCGTGTTTGACTTCTTGAGTGAGCGGGCACTGGCTGCTGTGTCGCAGATCAGGGCCCAATTTACAAAGTTCTATTTAAGGGACTGGTCATAACTTTCAATAACAGCACAGAGATTACTACCTGGAGTGGGGGTGGGGTTGTGGGGGGGGGGTATTATTAGCCAGAGGTATGTCCGAGCATCTTTTGGACACCCTGTTTTCAGTTTGGCCACGTTTTATCTGTCATGATTCGATGGACCTTGGTGGCCATTTGCTCACACCTTTAAACAAAGTAGCTATTTTTGCCCCTCCCCGACCCCACTTTCCACCTGGTTACCTGGTTATTTAAACATTTTCTGCAACAAATGATAGATGGAGGACACTTTGGGGGCAAATGGAAGTGATGTATTATGACCCCCCCCCCCTTTTTTTTTTTGTAAGTGTTCCGCCACTTTTGCAAAGAGGATTGATGTTATTATGAATATTTGTATGTCTCGTAAAAATGTTGGTTTCATATAGAATGGAGAATGTGTTGAAAAATCAATTAGAACTGAAAATTAGCAAAGTATTGGGTACTTGAAGAGTAATATTTTCAAGGGTAGCCTCCATGTACAATTGACTCTCATTTTCATTACGAGATTGCTCTTTATCACAAGGGTCGACTGTACATTGAAGACGCATGAAACTTTGCACAGGTACTGTTGCGGAAGAAATTATTTACCCGACGACGTAAACACAAAGCTAGTCACAGTCAATTTCTGGCTGGTAGCCTGCTCTAAAGCATGTAAAGAATACTTCTCTGTCCCCAGCGATTTTGTGTTTTGAACAGCTCCATGAGATCATGGCCTGATTACATGGCGCGACTTACCACAGAATTCTGCGCTTATGGCACGCCCTGTAAAGGTGCGTGATTCCACGGGCAGAGTTTCGTGCCGTGAAACGGGCCACCGGTCAAGATTATGTTCAAGGATTGTCCCTAATGAGATTGGAGCCTGGTACTATATTGCATGGAAAAAGAACCCCCACTCGCAATTGTTAGTAATGCGTTCGAGTGCAGCCGCAGAATAACCATTTACGTCTTGTTCCCTGTCTCATGGTAAAGAATGTGATTTGACGAGGGTGGGGGGGGGGGGAAGGGAAGGAGCAATTTATTTGTCTCCCAGCCTCAATGTGATTAGTTTGAGTTGAAGAAAGGGAGCATGGCTGCTCCTGTACAATGCCAGCAATTGATTTCACCAAGTCCTAAGATTAGTGTTTTGGGACTTTGGAAGAGTAATTTTGCAAAATATCGTGCATGAGTGAGGATGCGCCTTAAAGCACATGTGCAACATTGGTAATTTTCAAAGACTTGTATCCGCACTTTATGTGACCCAACATATACATGAAATAACAAACCTGTGAAATGTTAAGCTTAATCAGTCTTCGGAGTCATGAGAAAACAGTGAAAAACACCATTATATGTTTTCAAAATTGTGGGTGAAAAATGACCTCTTTCTCTAAAACTACATTACTTCAAAGGGTGTGGTTTCTCACAACGTTTTATAGTATCAGCAGCTCTCCAGTGCTCTATGCGAAGGAAGTTTTTGTGGTCATTAATTTTGGGGAGTAATCACCAAACGCATACCCTCCCCTTAAGCTCTGAAAGAGTACAATATATTCTCATGTACTGTATTACATGAGTTGTACTGTATAACTGAGGTGTTGATGTTGTATCAATTTGTTTGTCAGTTGGAACCATTGTTCTAGATTTTTCCTCGTTCTAGTTCATTCAGAGGACTGAACAAACACTGCTTTCACTTTTATGGCGATGACTCCATGATTTCATTTACAGTCAGCACTTTAGCAGCCTCGCAGTTCAAATATTTAACGCCTCTCCGATATACATGAAATTGTTGCCAGCGGATAAGAAAGAAGCTTACAACACTTGCCGTTTTTGTTTCAATATTTGGGTTACTCCTTAAGTAACATTAGTCGCCGTGGAAAATCTAATTGTAGCGTGTTTGTAGTGGACGAGTTCCGACGTTGGGAAATCCTTTTGTGGTCGGAGAAAAAAAGGGAAGAAGAAGGAGAAGATGCGTAAACCCAGAAGGAGCCTGCATTGATTGTCTTGATCGCACTTAAAGTATAAGAAGTAGAACTACTCCAAAAGCATCTATCATCGACTCATATTTCACGATCAAGCAGGAACTAAGGCTACTGCGTGCAGTGATGTTTGCAGACTAGGCGCAATATACACAAATGTATCAAAAGTGACACACAATCTAAACAGAGAGGGTTGAAACAGCATCCAACGCGGTGATAGAATCGATCTCTCTTTTGCATCCCCGAGGTCCCCGGAAGACAGATGTTGTCGGCAGCTGGGACCAATTTCATCAAGCCGATAAGGAGAGAATTTTTTTCCTTTGCCACAGTAAAGCATTAGACAGTCTACCGGGCGTACGGCAAAACTTGTGCGGTGCGGGAAGTTTTGGCTGGTAACCGAGCGAGTCTGCCTAATCAGGTTTATTGGAGCTATAGTCTAGTGGATAACAGTATTGTCACATGTTTGTCACATTGTAAGACAACACAGACAATTTTGCGTATTTTTGTAGTTTTGTAAGTTGTTTCATTTGTGCAAAGGAGGGAAGATGATCCAGTTTAGAGACGTATCAGACGACATCTTGTATTTTTAGTTACAAATCATTGGTTTTCACCTGTTTTCTTAAATATATTTTCTATTGTTTCACCTCTGTAAAGAGAATGTAATGGCTACATTGAGTAACCTTTGTTTGCAAAAAGAGTGAACTTGTACATTCCAGGGCCTTTCTGGCAGGCAAGATACTGCCCTGGTCATATGGGAAAGTTAACATTTTGTGTCATAACTTCCGCATAAATTCAAGAGTCATACAAAATTACAGCTGAACATGTTTTGACATGTTCCCCCTTTCTTCAAAAGTTGGTCGAAATCAGTCGTTTCATTCTCCATAAAATATATGAACTTCAATGTTTTCCTTCATTGAGCTGTGAACAAGTTGTGCCTGCAGGAAGTCCAGGCTCCGTGCCTCTTTTGTAAACATGTGATGTCACAGGTCACATGGTCTATACTCTTCAGGGGGGGGGGAGGGTTTGCCCCGATGGTTTTGCTACGGTGTGGTTGGCTTCGGATTGTGCCGCAGCACCTTGTAAACCCGTGCAAGGTGCTACATAAATAAGTCTCATAATTCAAAAAAGCTGGCTCTACTTAAATCTGTCATAAAAAATGAGTGGATTGAGACGCCAGTCGAGTGTGACAATCATGCACTTTCACTTCAACTACGGATTAAATGTGGAAAGCGTACTCTCAGATGGTGACACGCATTCGCCCTCTAGTTATTGTCCAGGTACATGTATGTCCCTCGCCGGTTTTGTCAATTAAAAAGATGAGTACTAGAACATGGACTAGTGTGGTTCTGTCTGTCAATGTTGCACGAAAGAATTCATGACGTTGCGATGTTCCCCTTTCCACTATCTAAAGGGGAAAGCGTCTTCATACTTGTACATGTAGGAGGCTATCAGTAGCTTGAACCACAATACGGCTAATTGCCTCTATGCCCTTTTACAAAAAAACTCAAAACGTCCAGAGACGCTTTATCTCGTTCCTAACGATTGCTCGTTTTCGAGGGATTAAATATCTCGCCTGCTCTACACCGAAGTTCAATGGATGTTTTCTCGTGGTTCAGTGATTTGATTTCCAAGTTGACTGTGAGGTATGCGTGTAGGTCTGTTCACACCTCGGAGGTTTTGTCAGGTGCCCGTAATCCCCCGCAGAGGACACGGCATGTAAAGGACAGTGTGAAGTGTGCCAACTCATCAGATAGCACCAGCCTATACTCCTGAATGTGTGACCTCTATTAGATGTCTAATGCAGACTGGAGACTCGTTTGCAAAGGAGTATGAAGAGCATGATCATAAGTGTGCAACCTGTTTTTGGAGTCAAGTTGAGTCTGGTACAAAAAAGTCTCTACCATGGTTTCAAGAATTTCATAATAACAACTTAATAATGGGTTTTTTATGAGGCACTTTTAAACCATTTACTAAAGCGCTGTTTTGGGGTTCCCGAAACCGCTTAACTCCTGAGGAGTATGCAGCACTGGCAACCAAGGGGACGCACAGGTTGCTAAAAAATTATTCACGTCAGCAATCTCTCAGAAAATAAAATCTTGTGCACCTGAAATGGAGTTAGAAAAAAGCAAGATATCGCAGATGCAGAGCCACATGCATTTTTTGTGTATTGGCCGAAGTCGGGATGTCAGTGATCACGAGATGCAATCAGCTGGAAGATAAAAAATGATTTGGGAAAAGGTGAACCATATGAAATGATTTTTTTCCCCCACTCCACTCCATGATTAATGCATCCTCAGTGTGTTTGCGAGTCAAGCAAAAATTACTTTCAGAATTAAGTTATTTTTTACTTTAGAAATATTCATGTTTAGCATCCTCGCCCGTTTCAATTTTTTGGGTCTACATGCTTTTTTCGTGTCTGGGGAGGGGGCGGGAGGGGGAGGAAGAAAATGAAGGAAACAAATTCTCCTTAATTTTTCTATTTTTTTGAAAAATACAACTGAATTAGTAGACTAGCAAAATTACACTGGTTTCCTGCGCCTACAACTGGATTAGTAGACTAGCAAAATTACACTGGTTCCCTGTGCCTGCAACTGGATTAGTAGACTAGCAAAATTACACTGGTTCCCTGCGCCTACAACTGAATTAGTAGACTAGCAAAATTACACTGGTTCCCTGTGCCTGCAACTGAATTAGTAGACTAGCAAAATTACGCTGGTTTCCTGCGCCTCAAAGGGTGAAAAGGGGGGGGGGGCGGCTCCTTCTCCTTTTCCTTTTTTTCCCCAAAAGGCATGATGCTAAACATGTTGGTTTTTGTTTTGTTGTTGTTGTTGTTGTTTTTTGCCTTCAATCTTTCTTGTACTGATATTGGTAACAGTCGATTTTCAAAAGCTACCGTCACTGTATTGAAGTGAATACAGTGATGGAATGGTCAATTTTACATTTTCGGGGTGGGGGAAAATGGGGGGTCCCAATTGGGAAACAAAAATGAAATCACTCGGTGTTTATAGGAAATCTTGTTACTAATGGCTCACTCATACTCAGTGAGTTGTGATTAATAATAATACATGGTGTATCTTGAGATATACAATTACTTATGTTATGATGACATGTACATGTACGTATGAGTACGTATCGGCTGGTACACCAGGGCCCAATTTCATAGAGCTGCTTAAGCAGAAAATATTGCTTAACGAGTGTCTGCGAAGCAGAGATGAGCAGGATACCAATCACAAGTTGTACACGTGATGTGGTAGTTTGGCTGGTAACCTTACTCTGGTAAGCACAATGCTGTTGTGCTTAACTACTGTTTGTGCTTTATAAGCAGCTCTATAAAATTGGGCCCCGGCTGTAAAATTGTCTTCATGCAAGCGCATAATTTCATAAAACGATATAGAGCTGCCTGTTTCTCCAATCACAAAGATACTTGGCCTGAAATTCCAACACCCCCCCCCCTCCCCACCCGCTATTTAATTTGTTCCCTGTCACTTCATGTCTGGGTCGCCTTATACCAAAGTGTTAAATTCATATTGATTTTTTTGTTCATAGGCTGGGGATGTCAGAGTGGATGGGTCTGTTGGAATACAGATGGGTTGGTTTTTAGCTTACAGTTCACTGACAACGTATTATGTGTGTGGACGAAGAGCATGTCTATTGCGTTCAGAGTGAAATATTATAAAAAGGCAGCGGTATTTCATCGTGGAGGAGTCGCCGTCGAGCTGGGGGTACTGTGGAGAGACACGGCCCTCCACGGTGGATTTAACCCCAACCTGCATTTTAAAACATGAAAACAACAACGTAAGCTTCACACAAGGTTTTTTTAGCCAGGGCCCAATTTTCATAGAGCTGCTTTTAAAGTAGAAAATATATTGCTTAACAATTTTCTGCTGAGCAGAAATCAGCAGGATACCAGTCACCAATTGTACATGTGACAAGGTAGTTTGGCCGGTAACCTTACTCTGGTAAGCATAATTTTGTACTGCTTAGCTACTTTGTGTGTTTGAGCAGCTCTATGAAATTTGGCCCTGGATTTGGTCAAAGGGTGTCAAAATGTGCTGGGAAAAAAAGAAAACAAAACTGGGTGTCCAAATTGTCTTCTTGCATGTACGATACATTTACATGTAAATGACAGATAAATCAGGGTGTCCAAATTTAAAATGGGGTGTCCAAAAGATACCAGACACCCAACCTCGTCCCAGGGTGTGTCGAGCAGTACGAGGTTGACCGCTCTCTCACCCTGGTATTAGATCATTTGCATATCCAAAAGTTTTGGATACGTATGCAAATTAGAATAGTCTGGCTGCTTTTCGAAATTCACATCTTCGTCATGGTATCGTGGTCTGGTACCAAATTTAATAGCCTGTTTGTACATTGGTTGCCGGCCGGCTGTTTTGACAAAGGTTAACATTTGGTTTTGTCCAATCAGGGTCCAAGTAAGGAGTTTCCCTCCCAGGGTTTACTATTGTAAACATGGTTGGAAATAAAGTAAACCATGGGGACGAGGTTGACTAGACACCCTTCTTGCTAACACTGTGACTTCACACAATGTCTGCACTTTAAAGTTACATCATTTCTTTTTTTGAATAGTACAGTCATTCCCATCCCAGGCCTGGAATTACCAAAGGCCATGGCCTCTGTCTTGGCCTTGGTGCCCCTCCAATAGTTTTCCATAGACTTGAAGATTGTCCAATGGAAGCGCCCTTGTGCAAAATTAAAATAGCCTTTTGTTTTCTCTTAAGGGTTAATCGACAATGAGCGTATTGTTTGAAACAAAATATGCATTAAGCTGATGGGACTTGTTGCCTTTGTCATTTGTCTAAAATCCTCTATTGATTTACTCTCCCTTTTTGTCGGTCTAACCTGTTGATGCTGCTGTCCGTTTCATTCAAACTTAGTTGCCTAAAATCCCATCCTAACCCTCCCTCCTTCATTCCAGTTTTAGACAAAGGGGTGTCTCCCCATCTGTTGGACACCCTATTTTTTAATTGAGACACCCCTCTTCATGGGCGCCACGGGGAGTCTTTTAATAAGGGAGGTAGAGAGTTCGATTTGCCCAAAACTTTACTTGGATAAAAACATAAGGACCGTTTATAATACCGGGTAAAAATTTTTTGTTTGCTTTTCTCCGTCCATTTTGTTTTCTTTTTGCTGTGCCCAAGTTTTCCCCACTGTTTTGTCATAATTTGAGAGGGCATTTGCCTGCTCCCTGCCCCCTGAGTCAGTCGCTAGCCCCCTCTTTATCTGTCATTTTCACCACACATTTGTGACAGGTTTACGTGGAAAATATCTCAACACGTAAGTGAGTAACTCAGACACGTATGTGTTTAAAATCTTCCGCCAATTTGAACACCCCGTTCTCTTCCATTCGTTGAACGCAACCTTCAAAATCTTCACCTGCTTTTGTCATGTGAAATTTCAATAACGTGTTGGTGAACACACTTACGTTATGTTTCAACTTAAATTACAATAATCCAATGCCAGACGACCGACCGGCCCACGTGTTGTTCCTAGGTGCAGGTGGCCTTGATAAACAGAGCGTGCGATTTTTTGTACAGTGTCGGTGACGACACGAGAAACCGTTTGAAAATGGAAATCAATTTGGCTCACAGGGCAGGGACGCACGGTTTGTAGAAATCCCAACATGGAGTACACAAGAAGCGGAAGAAAGATGTCTTGGAAATTAGGTTAAGTATTCAGGTGTGATTTTGCGGGTAGTGGAAATGCAAACCGAAAAAAAACCACGTTTCACGTTCTGGATTGTGTCGCCGTATTTCCACAACCCATCAGGGAAAAAAAACCTTGACGGAGAGATTTGTCGAAAGGGAGAGAGACAATATGGTCTTGACGGAGAGATTTGAGGGGAAAACATTTTCTGGCAAAGGAGTCTCACTTTGAAGTTGCTGTACTGGTAAAAAGGTCTGTAAAAACGCACATTGTATCTGACCTAAAGACTCGTGACATTTCAAAATAAGAGAGTAATCAATGTTTAGAAAATTTGATATTTTTTTTTCGAATTCACTCTGACCCACCCACCCACATTAAATATTGACGGACTATTTAATACACCCTACACACTGAAGAATAAACTAATGCCTCAAGAAGCAGACATTTCAGATCAATGTTCTCCTAGCTCGGGAGTTCTCAATGACCTTTATCGGCATCCACCATGCAGCTTTGTAGTTGACGAAATTTGTGCCATCTCGCATCATGCACGGAGGCTGACTACTGAAACAAGGTTGACAAAAAACAATAGACAACACAGAGCGTAACTGACAATTTAAAAGAGACTGCCGAGTATTTTCCCCCTTAAAAAAATGTGTTGTTGTTTTTTCTTCTGTATTTTAATTACAAACTTAATTTCCTGTTCAGTTATTATCTTTGACTCACCCATCCACCCACAATGTAAACATTAATTATGTTAACAGATGTACGTTTTGTATTATGGTGTGAACATTTTCAAGGAAAACAAGCGCAAAAATCCTTGTGTATGTACAATAGAATGGACCAGCAGCCATTAGTACTCTCTCGTATTGATTATATGGCATCCTTTTTTTTTTTGTATTCAGTGTTAATTGGACAGAGTTCCAAAGCTTTGCAAAATGGTGCAGCTCGTTTTGTATGTTCAACACCCTTTGAGAAAACATATATTACCCCCATCACTCAGGGAACCTCATTGGCTAAATGGATTAGAGAACGGATTCATTTTAAAACTTTGCTCTCTTTGTTTATCAATGCTTGAACAAATCGACTCCTGGATATCTGTCCAGTTTGCTATCGTGTGACATTCCTCCACGTTTTCTTCAGTCCACACTTGACATCACTCACTTGACTGTTCCCCGTGCAAACAAAGTTCCTGGGTCAAAAAGCTTTCAGCGTAGCTGGACCAATGATTTGGAACCCTCCTGTCACTAGGGAGTCCGTTAGTCTATCTCTGTTTCCTGAAGACTCTTACGATTCACCTCCTATTGGTGTTGATTTGTAGTATGTGCGCTATGATCTTGATAGAATAGCGCCTTGTCTATTTGAATTGATGGGTTATGTTACTGTATGGTATTGAAATATTTGTGGATAGTGTTTAGGTTAAAGGAACATTACAGAATTGGTTTTTGCTAACAAAACAGTTGCTGGCAGTGTAAGCACTTTATGTAATCCACCGTATACATAAACTGACAAACCTGTAGAAGTTTGAGATCGATCGGCCATCTGGGTCACGAGAAAATAGTGAAAAACCGGTTACACATTTGCATGAAATCATATAGGTTCAACAAATGAATAAAACTCTCACTGAGCGATAAACTCCAATCGGAAAACTAGTTTATTCATTTCTCATCAAATATGGCATTTCAGACAGAAATATTTCAAGTGATGTTTTCTGCTATCATCATCATTAGACCGTGTAAGTTTTATGTAAATCTGTGATCAAAAGTATATTTTACAATTACCAATTCTGAGAAATTAGAATTAGCTGTTGCAAACTGCTTACCAACCAAAAGGACTGTAGTATAAATGCAAAAAATTAGTTAGTGGCCTGACGTTTCGACCCTAGTAGAGTCTTTCTCTTTAGCCTTCGAGAAAGACTCTGCTAGGGTCGAAACGTCAGGCCACTAACTAATTTTTTGCATTTACCAATTCTGTAATGTTCCTTTAACGGTGTTAATGAAATCATTTTCTTGAAAAATTTGTTTGTCTTATTTAATCCAAAGTAGGGTTGAATTGTAGGGTTGAGATGTGTAATGCCTGCATGATGATATCTTGTAGTAAGTGTACATGTGTCTACACTGTACACAGTCAACCCTCCTACTGTGTGACCATTTACCATAATCCAATGTGGTATTGAACGAGATAAGTTATGCCAGCCTGCAATATGATATCTTGTGGTAAATGTACAAGTATCTACACTGTACAAAGTCAACCCACCTACTGTCTGACCATTTACCATAATCCACTGTGGTTTTGAACTATAAATAAAATGATGGCAGCCTATAATGTGATATCTTGTGGTAAATGTACATGTGTCTACACCGTATACAGTCAACCCTCCTACTGTCTGACCATTCACTATCATCCACTGTGGTTTTGAACGATAGATCAAATTATGGCAGCCTATAATGTGATATCTTGTGGTAAATGTACATGTGTCTACACCGTACACAGTCAACCCTCCTACTGTCTGACCATTCACTCTCATCCACTTTGGTTTTTTGAATGATTGACAAACTATGCCAGGTAGAACTATGATACCATGTGGTGAATGAATACACAGTGCACGCAAGTACACCGTTAGTTTTGCGCCCAATTGTGCCACCATACGCAACCCCTGCAGTTAGACTGGTTGATGGTCAGTCGCACTGGGAAATGTTACCCACATGTAGAGTAGGTGGGTAGTTCTTTATTGATGCTTCATGGCCGGGTCAGCCTTTAAAGCCATAGCTAACTTTCTGCCTGAAAATCGGTCGGTCAAAAAATCCATAACCTTTTTTTAATGCAGTTTTGACACATTTTGATATAGCTGTCTTACCACGGCCGCACATGTTAAAACCCTTTTTTTCCAGAGACTGTGCTCTTGAGCACAGCCACCATGGTGCGCCCAGATACTGCTGATTTTGCTGATTTTGTCACGTCTCCGTTTCCAGTAGAAGTGCCTGCGGGAAAAACATAAAAACAGTCAATTTGGTACATTTATGAAATATCAGAGAGTTTGCCACCTTTGGGATGCACAGAACAGTGTCAGTCCATCACATGATATATGACCTATGGACGAGGTCATAGGTTATGACCTGTGAATGGGGTCATAGGTGATAGATTTGACAAGTGTGCGAAGCCTACATGTACACCTAAATGAAGCAGAATGTTACCATTTAATGTCTTGTCCATTTAGTCCTTTCTTTACGCGGATACAAGTACAAAAAATGCATCTTCTTTCTACCTTTTTGAATAATAAAATGCAGATCTGCAACAACTTCAAAGTCTCAAGCACCCCATGGCTTGCTCTATGGTCTATAAGCACCCCTTATTACTATACAATTCTCTGCAGAGAAGTTGTCATGCTGAACATTTATCTTGTTTTTAAAAAACACTAGTTGGCATAAACTATGTGTAAAACCATAGTAGAGTTCCCACTTCTGTATCTACTTTGGTATTTAAACAAGAAAATTTGCATGCAAATTTAAACTCTCTTTTTGTTTTATGCCAATCAATCAAATGTAAAAAAATTGTTTTTAAAACAAAACGCTACAAAAACTACCCAAAGTGATACTTTTTCACATTTTAATTTTTGAGTTGAGTAGACTGTTTCACACTATGAACTATTTTGTGAACACTGGCTGTAGTAACTGGGGTCTGATGATTTGAAGCTGGTGTCTTTTTAAAAGGTTGACGGCCTTTGAACAATGGAGTGATTGTTATCTTTTATCTTGTCAGTAACAGCAAACATTAAGACTCGATGACATCAGGGAAAAGCGTGCAACGTGTCCTGATGTATAACTCGGTACAACTTCGCCGATATCTCCCAACTGTGCCAGATACAAAAAAAATCAGTTAATCTGTGATTTGTTTCCTTCTTCGTGTTTTGAAACACTTGAGGTTCTTCAGTGCGCACAATTTTTTTGGAAGTTAAGTTTTGAAGTTGCAGCAGGGAGTTGTAGACTCCGTCTGCCATCTTCTTTTAGAGTGTAATCGGAGACTAGACTTTGTTGTCACTGGGGGCCAACTGGAAGCCGACTCTTGTTTGGTTAATGATCGCCGCAATTTTGACCATCGACCCTGGGGAGTCTATGTGATTTTTTTTGCAGCCGCGTTCGGTCGCTGGACAGCTCAAGATTTCGTCACCGTTGAGGACAAGCATGGCTTGTTGTTTGATGAACACGTTAAGTTGACGGAGTCGGCGGTTGCGATAGCGACAGTCAAGCTGCAACTTGAGAGCTTTGTGGTTGTCGGACTTCTCAGTGCAGACGGTGAGCTTGATCCGTTTGCCGTCCCGTGTTACGAAAAGTGTTTGGTGTCATCATCACTCGGCTTATCCGTACGTAACCTTCGAATTCTCGGTGTCTTGCTCAGTTGCCATAGCAAACGTCGAGGAGTTATCAACGACTCATCATCAGCTCAGTTGATAAAAGACCTAGAATCACTTACGTGCATTAAGTTTCTCTCCACTGGCTTTTCATCTACTGAACTGTAGCGATTTGTTTACGCCATTCTTTGATGGCTGTTTTTTTTCTTTTTTTTTTTCTTTTTTTCTTAATCAAGCAGAATTTGAATTCAGCTGTTGGTGATTGTTACCTCACGGCATTAGTTGAAGAAACAAGCAGAGAATCAACATCCACCAACACTTTAGTTGATGTTCAACATACCACTCGATTCTCCGAAATTGTGAAGAAGTTTTTTGTCCCAGGCTATATGGTTTTTGAAAAAGTCGGTGGCCGATCCACTAAATTACTTTGGTTGATCTGCAATCAGCAAGATGCTGACCCCATGACTCATCCACAACTCCAGTAGTGGACCCGCCGAACACCTGTAGCTCATAATGCCATGTACATGTACCAGTTCGGTTCAACTTTATCGCCTCAGCGTATGCTACCGAAAGTCTCTTCAAACACCTGTGGACAATATGGGACCAGTAAACAGAAAAGACTTCGGGAGTGATACGTTTCACCAGTCGAAGCAATTGTAGCCATCTCATTAAGGAGGCTTTGGCTGAACCGGTTTCTTCAAGGATGCCTGGAACGCTGCCCCGTGATTCAAGTTTGTCAACTCTTTGTTCTTATACCAAACACTCCTTCAAACGTCTTTTTAGCTTGGGAGATGAGCCGGCAAGTCCTGTACAGGTAAAGCTTCCGACAAAACTCTTCTTTTAAAAAAAAAGTAGATTAATTATTGTGTATCGTTTTGTGGTTGATGAAACTCTCCCTGATTCTGCAGAAAGTTCCCTGAAACAGAACAGAATCTTTCCATGTTCTGATGAAGAAATTTTGAAAATCTCCCTGATTATTGACACTTTTTCCCTATTAGGTTGAATGTAGTTCAAAATATCTCCCTGATTGTTATGCCTTTGTTGGTGGCCCTACGTTGGCAAAGATATAGACAAAAAAAAGGGAGCCTGCCACCAAAGGGCTAGATAGCTCAGTTGGTAGAGCGCCGGCACGTCAATCCGGAGGTCCTTGGTTCAAATCCCGCTCTAGTCAATTTGTCTTTGTTCAACCCCAAACTCTTTGAAAATTTACCCTGTCAGAATCCTTGTGGTTTATTACTTGACTTTAAAAAAGAAGAAGATAAAAGGCTGCCTCCTTTCAAGCCATGACTTTCGTCAAGGTGAATCGTGATTGACAGAAAGGGGAACCTGACAGGCTGAAGCAAAACACACATCTGTCTAGAATACCAACCGTATGAAATGTCAGCCATCAGTGAGAAATCCAATATTTTTCTGAGTAGAACTCGCGGTTTGAAATTGCAATTCAAGGGCTCTCACGAATAACGTGTAATTTTTAAATCAAACAGAGTGAGGACGATAGACTGTGGAAACATGTGTTTTGTTTTTTTCTGTACATGGTGGCGGTTGTGCTGCAGGCAAGCACATTAATTTGCTCACGTTACTTTGTAAAACAATACATGGTATTTAGTTTTTTTTGTCAAGCCTTGCCCTCGGGGCAATTGATGTTTCCCCTTGATGGTCTCCATTAGCGCGATGTGCCTATTTGTGTCGTCGTCGAATCGCTTAACTCCGTGTAAGTGAAACTGCTCACTTATAGTTTGAATGACAAATGAAGAACGGGCAAAGACAATTTTAACGTTTCACAGACCTTGGATTTTTTTTTATTGTGGTACAGGTTTTTTTTTTTTTTTTTTTTTTCTTTCATAGATTTCCTTCCGCTTTCATAATTTCTTGAAAGATGTCAACTGGAGATCACTGGAAGGAGAAAAAAAAACATACCAGTATCCCATTTGTTCGAACCTCTAGATTTACATTTTGGTGAGATTCTGTGAATCCCTTCAAACTTCGTCGATTAGAAAGTTATCAAACTTGAGAAAGTTTCAATCCTTGTTCTTTTAAAGATCTGGATGTGAATTTTTGGACTTTTTCATCAGCATAGACTGTGTTAGTCTTGCGCCTATTCAAACTTCTTCGACCATTGTGGTCCCGACCATATGGATATTTACTTGTACTCCGGCTGGATTTCATTTTGTCAATTATTTTAGTTTATGGCCAAGAAATTTATATGTGTTGTTGAGAATGTAACACTAAAGTGACATACATTGTGAAAGTAGAATCAATTCAACAAAATAACGAAGAATGCCCGAGAATATGACTTGGCCTCCGTTTCCGGTTACTTGTAGAAAATTACATATTTTGCCCAACTGACGGTCATGTTGACATTAAACCTATGTGATGGACGCATAAACTCAAGGGTGATTGACAATTCGGGTTTCTAGAAATAAATTTTTGTTTCAATGTTAATTTGAACAGTTTATTTGTATCGTATAAAAAATCAAAATTTTTATTTATAACAACTTGCTATGGGTATTTTTATTTTTCAGGAATTTTTTATAAATTATATTTTTAAAAGAAGATTTGTTGTTTCATAGAAAAATACAGTTTTCATTCTCGTTTTTCGATTTTTGTGCGAGACTAGCACAGTCTATTGACCCTCACCCCTGGCACTCTCAGTCTCGTCATCAAGTTCACCCCAAACCTGTGAGTGTTTCCCACAAGGCATGTAACGGGAAAATGTTTCCCCCCCGTTCAGTGAAACGCGTATTTCATCTTCAGAGAACCTTGGAATTCAATTTCAAACTTCCGATATTCCACGAATTTTGAGACGGTATAGAGAGGACATTAAAGTTGATTGACGGATTTTTATGAATCGATGGGTAACTTCTGTTTCGTGGTTCCGGGGAGCCAGCCAGCTGCAATGCAGCCGAACCCAAAGTGCCGACAGCGATTTGTGCCCATTTGAAAAAACAATAATATTAGATTCAATTGTTCTCTGTTTTGCCTGTTAATCAGCAATTTTCAGTTTCCTTGAGGTACATATTTTCACAAAGAGTGATTTCTTTGACTTCTTACGGCTGGTTTTGTCTGTTTTCACTGCGAACGTAGAACGTAGACCACTTTTTCACCCAAGGTTTCTGCATAAAGTTACTTGCGGTGTGGTTTACACAAATTTGAAGGACGTATGCACTGATCAGATGCCTAGTTGGACAAGTTCATTTTTGTCCAACTTTATTCTGATGCGTTATTAAAAGTTCCTAATCTTCAACTGATGTACATGCTTATTTTGATGAGGTTGTTGGTTTTTTCCCGTTTTTTTTACATTCTGTAATTTTCGACTTTTTTTCTTTTTTATGGCGTAAAGCAGTTTTTAACAATGTTAGAAAACTTTCCTGGAAAAGGGTATGACGTTTTCAGTCACTAAACCCCAATAAACGCTTTAGAGAGGCTAATGTGTGATCGATGTTTACTCACAAATTGTTATTTATCATTGATGATTTAGTTCCTAAGCCCAGTTTGTTGCAGCTTTTAGAAAAGGGTTTCTCATGAAGTTGAACTTTTGTACTATGTTTTAGGACTTGACCTTGATTCACTCTGAAGAAACATTTTCATCATGCTGTTTAGTCCTACTTTGACTCATTCATTTCTAAGTACTGTAGCTAACAAACACCAATCAAATCTTAAGGAACATTTCCATGTACGTGGACATGATGCTTTAACTCATTAATGTCTAAACTGTAGACAAACATTGCATCAATTCAAGTCAGTCCAAGTCAGTTTTTGAATGGTCTAGTTCTTGACCTCACTTCAATCCACTGAATCCAGACTAAATCTTATTTAAAAAGAAACCCCACATATTTGGTTCTTTATATGTAACCAAGGCAATATTCAAATTGGCTATGGCTATGGCTGGATCACTCAGTTGGTAGAGCGCCGTTAATCCAGAGGTCGCAGGTTCAAGCCCCGCTCCTAGTATTTTTTTTTTTTTTTTTTTACAACCCAAAATTGTTTAAAATTTACCCAGTCCGTTTTCCTTTTAGGTTTATTACTTGATAAACCAAAAAAACAAATACAAAATATCAAGAAATCCTGCCAAATCCTTGAAATATGGGCCCCTATAGAGTGCTAGCTACCCAATTTACATAATTGTTTTCTTGAACTATATTATTAGTGTTTGTCTTTTACCCATATACACAGTAGTGTGGTGATCACTGTATACTCAGTACTTCCCCCCCGAGCCCTGTGAACAAAATCCATGTGAACTGATGAACTATTTTTTGTTAGCGAATCTTCATTAATCTAATATTGACCGAACTTAATGTCCAAAGTCTAGACTAAAATGTAACAAAGTTATCGGTGGTTGTCTGTAGTTGGTTCTTAATCTGTATACAATTATCAATCAAGAGAGGAGTTTTGAAGTCCCTGGGAGGTTCATCCCTGAGTTTGAATATATTTACCGTGATAAGCAGTCCGTGGAAATGAACATACGAACATCTACATGCAGGTCTTTGACAAGTGATGTCAAAATGACCACATGCAAACATTCGGTTGATCACCCACCCAGCTTGTAATTGAGTCAAGTGCCAGATGTTGGATGATAATGTTTATGGAGGTTGTTCAAAATATGGGGATAGTTCCGTGGTAGACGTGAAAAAAAACTGTTTAGCGTAGTGTACTCCCAAAGGCCACGGTTTGAAAGCCACGTTAAGACTTTGTTCGCGTTGCAAGGGCTACGTGATTCATGCATGTAATGTAGTGTGACCATTTAGTGCAGTTTGCAGAAGACTCAAGGAAACGTTTTGAAATGTCCACATGATCAGCATCGGTCGACACGGCTAGGATCGTCAAAAGTCTCCAGTTTGTATCAGAGTTGAGAAGAAAAAAAAAAAACAGTTCAGATGAAACTTACAAACAATCATGAGTGGATTTTAAAATGGATTTACAGAGCAAGTAGGAATCACGACGTCCTTGTTTGAAGAGCACCCTCGATGATATAGGTCTTATGGCAGTAGACCTTTCTATTTGTTAGTAAACTGACTGCGCGCTGGTCGGCATGGATTGCCAACTGTTAGCAAAACATTCAATGTGTTAACGGATGTCTGACCAAATTCAACATTTCTGCAATGTTTTGATAAATAAAATTAAAAATACATTCCATGAATGGTTGCTTTGTTTCCAACAAATTCAACACTATTTTTTGAATATTTGCGCTACCATTGTTGCAAACTGTGGCCATCTGTTTTTGCTTTGCATTTGTGGCTTCCCATAGTTTTTTCCAACTGTGGTTGGCAAAAACTCGGGCTGCGCCGACGACGTTGCAATGGAAAGGTCGATATGAGTCTTGGGCAAGTGATGTCATTGGGTCGATCCCACGCCGGCTTGTATCTGAGTCAAGTGCCAGATGCTTCCAAGTAATGAGGGAAGGACAAACGGTTTTATGTCGGCCAAGCACGTGATCAAGTGGTTTGGTTTGGGTGTTGGTTTAAAAAAATAATAATAATAATTATTAATATTTGCAACAAACAACAAGTGTACAAAAGGCAGCATTTCACAGGAAAAAAAGTATAAAT
This sequence comes from Pycnopodia helianthoides, assembly GCA_032158295.1. Classification (NCBI taxonomy): domain Eukaryota; kingdom Metazoa; phylum Echinodermata; class Asteroidea; order Forcipulatida; family Asteriidae; genus Pycnopodia; species Pycnopodia helianthoides. Next base: position 19,346,353 of record CM063248.1, read on the forward strand.
AAATTGTCTAAAAAGGAAGTATTTTTAGACAACAGATCAAAGGAGAAAAAAAATAAGCAAATGCCCAGATGTAGCTTTTTTAATGATTTAATGATTTGAACACGTGCAAAGGAAGCTATGGAATCCTTGCACCAACATCACACGTGGCTGCTGTCTACCCATGGTCTGGCATTTTGGCAGTCAGAATGCGTGTATAGATATGATGCGCGTCTCACTGCGTGCATCACCAAAAGTGGGCACTGCACAGTAGATTACGGGGAATCTGCCCCCCGAAATTGGGTAGGCAAGATTTTGTCGCGGTGAAGTCGGATGAATTGGGTCAATAGTTGGCTTTTCATAATAATAAGAAGTTATCCCTGGTTAACTTGGTTGTGATTCCCGGCAGTTAATGGTTGTATGGCTTCTGACTGGTACCCCGAACAAAGATTTTGATGAAATAGGGAGACCGCCAATGTAGGGCTAGATAGCTCAGTTGGTAGAGCCCCGTTTAATCCGGAGGTCGTTGTTTCAAATCCCACTCTACTCAATTTTGTCTTTGTTCAACCCAAAATTATTTAAAATCTACCCAGTCAGTTTCCCTTTTGGTTTATAAACTGATACCCCTGGTAAGTGTGTTGTTGACGCGGAGTCTATTCGTATACAAGTTGTCCACCACCGAAAAAACAGATCATTGAAGCAAGAGCTATTGGAGAAATGGATCCATAGAATAAGGATGCCGTGCAGCCGGAGGGTGGCTCCTGTCATCGCTGGCAATATTACTTACTAGCTCTGACGTTTGACAAAGTAACCCAAATCAAGATGGGCAGGAAAAAAAGAAGAAAAAAAAAACACCCACATCAAATACTAATCAACATGCTGGTATGTTGTTGGAGAAATTCTGATACCTAGGGTTGTTGAGGATGCAATCTAGACCCACTGGCTGATTGTGGGATGCCTGGATGCCCCTCCTGGAGGCCAACTTGTTCTTATCTGTGATCAAATTCTTGTATAAATATATAACCGATAAGCTGTAGTGTACTATATTGATGACCAAATGCAATTATTATGCGCATGGTGTTGCACTCGATATGTTTGTCTCTGATGATCTCATCTTGGGTAAGGTAGAGAGGGAGTGTGGGGTCCCGTGCTCTGACGTCACTTGCAGCTACAGCCTCCTGGTGTGCTCTGCCACTTCAGGGGGGTCCAACTGCATGGCCTGGAAGTTACACGGAGGCCACGGAGGCCATGGCCTTTGTTGCCCTGGTCTTGGCCTTGGTGCCCCTTCAAATGTTTCCCGTACACTTTAAGAATTCTCAGTGGAAGTGCCCTTTGCAAAATGAAAATGGCCTTGCCCTCTCAAAAATTCTCGGCCTGCAACTGCATTAGATGTGGTACGGACCTGATTGTGGATACAATCGCCTAAAATGCACAGCAACGCATAGGGAATCAGACCCTGCCCAAATGGGGCAACCCGGTTAATCTGATGACATCAGGTCGGGCCTGGAACTCTCTTCTCTGAGAGGGCAAGGCCATTTGCATTTTGCAAAGGGCACTTCCATCGGAAAATCTCAAAGTATATGGGAAACTTTTGAAGGGGCACCGAGGCCAAGATCAGGGCAACAGAGAGCAGGGCAACGGAGGCAATGGCCTCCGTGTAATTCCAGCTTGTCGGGTGAATTTGTGTCGATAGCAGCTCTTCAAAGCAAAAACTGATAATCATTGTACTCTTTTTCCTTGATACTGATTGAGCATATTTGAATTTAGTAAAAGTTTTAAAATTGAAACGAGTGTCCTCAATTTTAAAAGATAACAAATTGATGGATCAACCGACAAAGGAAAGACAAAGGTTCTCATAATTAGCATAAGGATGTGTGGTTATTGTGTACAAAAAATTGACTAGGCACTCACTGTGATTCGCAGAACCTTGGCATTCAGCCGCGGCAAAAAAATCTGCCATTGTGTTGTGGAATGTGTGGGCTCACCTCGCATGGAGCCGAATACAATGACGAACAATGGTGGCAGCCTAACCATTCTTGTACATCACATTTGTAAAACAACTGGACAAATGTCTGGAATCATCGGGGGTTTACACAATAACCCCTGGAAAGGGATTTTACAAGGCATGTTTTCCAGGACCTGTTGTCGCTCTTTGGGCGAGTGAAACGGAAACGTATCATGGTAGGTGCCTGCCTCTGCACGCGACACATTGGAAAGTCCAGGTGGATAAAAACGTCAACCCTTTGCAGACGGCTGTCAGCAAAAAAAATAAATTGAATGTTGGTGAGTTTTAGTCATTTCCAACCCCTGCCAGTGAAACATTTTTAATTAGTTATCATAGGCTGAGGGCTTTGGTTCAAGAACATCTTGGATGTTGTCAGGTGGAAACTCTGCAGTCCAGTCAGGCTTGACATAGCAAGGACGCCATGGCCTCTGTTGCCCTTGACCTTGGCGACCCCTTCAAAATATTCCCCTTAGCCTTTTAACAATTCCTACCAAAGAAATAATAATAATAATAATAATAACTAGTTCTTATATAGCGCAGTTTACAATAACGTATCAATGACAATAGTGCCCTGGTCATTGGGCCAATAGCATTCCTGTAATCTTTCTCAGCTCCCTGGGGAGTATACAGCCCAAGCTGTCGTGGCGCTCCGAAAAGCTTTTTTCAAATATCAACACCCTCGCAGGTACCCATTTATACCCCTGGGTGAAGAGAAGCAATTATAGTAAAGCATCTTGCTCAAGGACCCAGGTATCATGACTTGGATTCGGACCCACACTTCAATGACTCAAACCACCAGAACTTGAATCCGATGCTCTCCAAACCGCTCGGCCATGACACCCTACAGTACCCTTTGCAAAAATGCACACGACCTTAATCCAGAGCCGTGCAAGTGCACAACCTTTACATGCCGGAGTAAATTTTAACCACCCCGACAGCTGTCCCCTTTAAAAGAAAATATTGTTCAGCGCTTCATCAACCGTCATCATAAAGTCTGGCCTTGAGTTTGGGTTCTGGCTGCGTTTGATCCATACCGTAGTCGTCATTACTGTTATCGTCTTCGTTTAATATGTCACCCCCTCCGCTATGTTGACACACCTCTTGCGTAGAGCCTCTCTCTCTCTCGACTATTGTCCGTCTGTGACTGCACCATACCAAGGTGAAAGTGGTAATCAATTCACCATATATGCATTATCATCTCCACATCCTACGCATCGGTTTTATTTCTCCAACCAACCAACCCCGACCCCCCCCCCTCCAACCTTAACATCGAGACGGTTAGAAGTCTTCTTCGCAGAGGGATTTGGTTTTCTTTTTTCGGAAGGGATTGCTAAGCGAGGATTTGGTAAGGATGTGCTCTCTGGTTGCTGCCTGCTTGTACGTCAGAGGCAAGTCGCTGAGGATTCAAGTATGTATTTTGTGTTGTTGATTTTGAGAGGGCGATTTGTCTATTTTTTAAGTGAAACTGTTTTGAAACCATCTTCGTGGAGACAGGTGGCATTTTAATTTTTTTTTTTTTCATCCCCGATCGCCGTGTACATTTTTCCCCAACACTGCTGGACTGTGAATATATATGCATGTGTAATATGTTTTACGGATGCTGTGCATGTCCGCGGGGTTAATCATGGTGATTTGTAATCCACTGTTAGTTGACGGATACATGTACACCGTTAGTGTCGAACGCGGTAAATGCTCCTTTCAAAAAAAAAACAACCCCAAAAAACAGACAATAATAAATGCGCTACTCAAAATAATTGGGTTTTGTCAATTTCAATTGAACGTATTACAAAAGGTAACTGATCTGCTGGATAAAACAATTCGGAGAATAAAATAGGTCTCTGCTTTGCAGAATCTATTGGATACATATTTTAACAACAACTGATTCTATTAAGATGTATGTTGGCTTTACAGTTTTTTTTATTTATTTTTTATTCCATGTGTAGTTTTTGTTTATCTGTCCCTCGCTCTATGGTCTGTTCATTGTACAACAATGACAGCCATGGTGAATGGTTACGAACCACAATTTGTAGTCTAATTTTTGTTAAAGCACTGTATACTCAGTGCTTTCCTGAGTTCTGTGGAAAAAATATATATTTACAGGCATGTTACTCGAGTGGGATTCAAACCAACAACCTTTGCCATTCTAGAGCAGATGTCTTACCAACTTAGACCACCGAGAGTGCCCGGTTGCTAGAGGACAGTTCAAACCCTATGATTTAGCAGTGGGTACGGCAACAATTTAATAGATGATGAATTTATCATCCATTAAATTTGTAGTCTGTACCATTCATTGTGCCCACTTTAGTTTGGTCCTGTCAGCCGGTGTGCATCAATAATAATACATTTTGGTTCCATGCAGGGACACAAAAATGTCAGACGTTTCATCCGAATTCAGACTTGTTTAACTCTGCTCGTTGGGGGGGGGGGGGGGGAAATGTAGCTGTTATTTTTCTTCAGATAAGAAATCCTGCTCTTTGATCTACTTCCCTAGTGTGGAGGATATTGTTTCCAAATCTCCTTGAAATCTTTGTCTCCAGGGTTACCAAAGGGTTGGTATGCCATCATTTCAACATGCCACCTAAGATATGGACCTTAGTTTTTAGATCTTTTTGTCAGCAACAGCTCTCACCCCTGTCTATGGAAGAGGGGCCGTACTATTTTACCCTTCCAGCCTCAGTCTGGGTGCATTGATTTGAATGGTGGAAAACGGCTCAGTGCACCATGTTGAAAGGTCTGGTGTCCTGTTCGTTTATGTGTTTCTGTAATCTGATACAAAATGAAAACCTTGCTTCGCTAAAAAAAAAAAACTGAAAGCTGATTTTTTAGCTTTGACAAGTTGACCAACATTCTGTAAAAATGAATTTTATAGTGTAGCGGTAAGCCAGTAACTCATTTGTACATAAAGACCTTCACCCAGCTGCCACCATTGTTGTCATGTTCCTTCTTTGAAATAGCAATGACGAGTACTCGAGTGCTGCACTCGCGCGCGCGATGACATCGACTGCACCCTTTAAAACTTTTGTTTTGTGATGTGACGGTCAACGGTCAACGTGTGCGGGTGAAGTAGCTGGGTGAGAGTTCATGTTTCCATGTCCAGCCACAAGCAGACGTGCAACATAAGCACCCCCCTGTTCTACAGTCTTTCTGTACTGTTCCCCTTCCATTTTCTCCCCAACATATTGTGCCACTTAGCCACGAATGTCTTCTCGATGGCTACCAAGCGCATTATAAATGTGCATTGCTATTATTATTATTATTCCGTACAAACCCACGGTTACCACTGATTGCACCTGAGACTAAAACGGTATTTTGTACCCAACGGACAGCATCGAAAATTAATTCGAGAAAAAGAGAAAAATCATAGGGCTTTGCTGGGTCGGGGTTTGTTGGTTTTTTTTTTGCGTCTGTCAAATTCACCGAGCAAAAGGCTTGGTTTGTTATCTTAGAACTCGCTTGATAGGCTGCATGTGTTTTGTCATAAAACACAAACGATAACAGGCTGGGATAAAATTGACTTTAGGGAGGTAATGTTTTTCAAATAACTCTGAAGAAAGGGTGAAGATATCTGTGCTGGCGGGGACGAACACTGCGGACGATTTAATGAAATGAATTAAAGAAGAAGTAGACAAAATGTGTGTCTTTTAGAGAAAAATTTTTACAAATTTTTATACGACTGATTTTTAAATGCATCAAAGTCCTTGTTTGAATGGCTCAATTTTATTTTTTTTTCAAGAGAATCTGTAGTGTTTTTGGTTTGGTTTTGTGTTTTTACCCTTCAGTCATTATTTTTGTGCCATAATCTTTCTGGAAAAATCACATTCCACCATTTTTTTATAAAGAAATATGTGATAAGTCCATTTCATTACCTTTTCAGCTTCTCCTGTGATGTTATGTAAACAAACTCAGTCACCTTGAAAAATGTATATTTTTGCCGTTTGAAACGGAATAACTACAGCCATTTATCTTTTTCATGACGTGGCCCCATGTGTTTGTTCCAATTCTAGAAATCATATCGATTTTAAACGTAACGGTGCCCGTTTTTTAAAGTATGACTGCCGTGCAGCCAAGCACCGCCCTAATTAAAAGGGTTGCGCTCATCAATCTTGTCGCACACTGATGACTTTCTCTAAGCCCCCATGTTGCAAACTCCCTGCTATGTGCGTAATTGCGTTAACCCATTTAGCGGCGACGGCCATGTTGCGTTCCCGCCCCCCCCCATGTAGATTAGAAGCGGGGAGTACTTGCGCTACTACTGTTGCTATCATTTTTTATGAAGAGCCGGCAGGGATGTTTCTGTTTTTTTTTATTAACCTTGATGTCAGTGAATGCAAATGCTAACATTTAGGACGACGCTGACGGTAATTAAACAACTCAATAATTGAGTGTCTGTCTGGGGGTCATTGCCAGCCAGACTCCCCTTTCAAGCTCCGGGGCTGTGTGTCATGATTAACCAAGTGCAGGGTGCTCCCTGTGGATGGCTGATCAGCAGACCACAGCTCTTAAGAACCGAGGTTTGCTGGGAACACCATGAAGTATCTTACGAGTTCTGGTTCTAAATAGAACTGATCAGCAAACCACAGCTCCAAGAACCGAGGTTTGCTGGGAACACCATGAAGTATCTTATGAGTTCTGGTCCTGATTAGAACTGATCAGCAAACCACATCTTTAAGAACCAAGGTTTGCTGGGATCACCATGAAGTATCTTATGAGTTCTGGTTCTAAATAGAACTGATCAGCAAACCACAGCTCTAAGAACCGAGGTTTGCTGGGAACATCATGAAGTATCTTATGAATTCTGGTCCTGATTAGAACTGATCAGCAAACCACAGCTCTCTAAGAACCAAGGTTTGCTGGGATCACCATGAAGTATCTTATGAATTCTGGTCCTGATTAGAACTGATCAGCAAACCACAGCTCTCTAAGAACCAAGGTTTGCTGGGATCACCATGAAGTATCTTATGAGTTCTGGTCCTGATTAGAACTGATCAGCAAACCATAGATGTAGAAGGTTTGCTGGGAACGCCCCATGAAATATCTTGTAAGTTGTGGTTCTGAATAGAACTGTTCAGCAATCCATAGATGTAGGTTCAATTCCCACTCTCATAAATTTTTACTTTGCACACCCCAAAATTAAAAATACTTCTGTTGCTATTACAGCAAATATTTATAAAGAAGAGGATAAATGTAATGTGTCGTGGCCGAGCGGATAAGAACACCGGACTCAAGCTCCGTTGTTTCTGATCAGCAGAGTGTGGGTTCGAGTCCCGGTCAGGACACTTGTGTCCTTAAGCAAGACACTCAACCGGTAATGCTGCTTCCTTCGGATGGGACGTAAAGCCGTAGGTTCCGTTTGTTGTGTAATGCACGTAAAAGAACCCAGTGCACTTACTGTAAAGAGCAGGGGTGCACCCCTGTGTTCCTGGTTTGATTGGCTGCATATTGCGCCAAAGCACCGGGTAAACCATTACATGGTGCTGTGTAAAGGAAAAAGGTCTCATGCCTTGCAGGAAAAAAAAAACCTGAGCACTTTGAGACGCCCATCGGGTGTGATAAAGCGCTATATATATGAACTAGGTATTATCATTTATTATTATAAACATATTATGGATCTATAAATCAATGTAAAATCTTTTTCCGTTATAAAAAAAAAAATTGTAATTTAGACTACGTCACCTTTTATTGTATTAAAGTATTTCTTGAGGAAAAAAGTCATGCAGCATTGAATTTTAGAGCCAAGGCAACACAATGAACAACTGATTGTGAGGATCAGAGAATTAACACCAATTGTAATCCAAACAGTTGACGCAACGAAGCGAGCCACGACGCGACCGTTCATCATCGGAGCAAATTTCATAACTTGGTAATGATGGCATAATGATACATCAGGATTTGATTGGAATAGACTACAGAAAAACCGCTGCAGATGATTTCCTTAATTGCCTTTGAATGGTCTCTCTCCACAATAAAATGAATCACCGGTCCGTACAGTCCATTCTCTCCCGCCATGGTGCCACGGCAGAATAGTCATTTATAACCCCTCCCTCCCCCCCCCCCCCCCCCGGGGGAATTTCGTTCCCAACTACATCTCGGCGATAATTTAATCAGATCTATTGGCAATATATTAAGGAGTATAGTGACTGTGCTCATCGTCGTGCTCTAGTGGTTAAAACACACGGTTTGGCGGCTGAAGGGGGATTTCTCATGGGTGGGGGGGGAGGCCAGGCTTCATTCAGTAAGTGAGTACATGTATGAATTAATTGAAATTTCAAAGGTGCAGTGAACATGTACTCTAATTTGGGGTGTTTTTTTTTTGGGGGGGGGGGTATTATTCGAAAACTCTTTTTTATTATTGGTTGAGAAAACAGAATTAGCTGTTGCAAACTGCTTACCAACCAAAAGGACCTATGGTGTAAATGCAAAAAAAAAAATTGTTAGTGGCCTGACCTTTTGACCCAAGCAGAGTCTTTATTTATGGTTGTCGGTCCCAAAGTGAAGTAGATTATTTTGGGAATTCGCCAGAGCAAAAAAAATCATCTCTCTGGACAATTTTTTAATGGAATTTTTTATTATTTTTTTTTACGAATGTATTTACACAATGATAATGGAATGACCACAGAGTGATTGAGTGTCTGCAACACTGACTTGTGTACTTGAAAGGTGTCCACCGTTGAAACGGAGGACTTTCACAAAGAGGGATCTGTGTGATTTGACAAACCAGAATGTCATTCGTTTGATTTTGTGTATAAAAGCAACGGGAACGTCGCTAACAAAAAGTCCAAACACTGGGAGAGCAAAGAGAAGTCCTTGATTTATGGGCTTGACAAACATGTGTGGACATTATGAAAAAGGGAAGGCGGTGGTAAGAGCAGACCAGAGCTAGAAGCCATTTTTAATCGCAGTGTTAGAGGCCATTTTTCGGTCCCAACAAGAGCATGTGCGCACGCAGGGTAATAAAGAAACAAAAATCAAAAATTGGAGGGGCATAAAACTTAGGCCATATAACTTTAAAGCAAGTAACTTCTCTCTTTTTTCCAGCATCAATAAAGTGTGTCTTGGTCGAATTTTAAACAGGTGTTCACCTGTGAGCCAAGTGCTTAGTGCGGGCACACCCCCCCCCCCTCATCCCACCCCTACAACTACTTACAAGCATCCATGTGTGTTTATTATTGATTTGCTTTGTTGATTAAATGTATTTGATAGTAATATCCGCTGGCAAGATACATACGTGTAGGATGGCATTTTTATGTATTTATTTTTGTCACCAAGCCCGACGGTTGTTGGCACTGTGATAATTAAGACTGTTATGGTGTGTTGTGGGCGAGAGGTCAAGCACACTGGACTCAAGCTCTGGTCAGCAGGGTGTGGGTTCGAGCCCCGGTCTTGACACTTGTGTATTTAAAGCAAGACACTTAACCATTATTGCTTCGTCCTTCGGATGGGACGTAAAGCCGTTGGTCCCATGTGTTGTGCAATGCGCGTAAAAGAACCCAGTTTAAACGCTTATCGCTAAGAGAAGGGGTTTACCCCGGTGTTTCTGGCAGTTGTCTCTTAGTGCGCCTTAGCACCTTGTTAATCCTTAGGTGCTACATAAATGGGTCTCACAATAGAAAACCTTCAAAAACCTGTCTGGAATTAAATAAGGATAAGCACTTTGAGATGCCCGTAGATGAAGCGCTTCATAAAAAACAACATAAATGATTATTTAGCCCTAAAATTTGGACTGCTATCGTTTCAGAATCTAGTCAAAATCTGTAAAAATTTATTTCTGTCTTGTCTATGGGTCGGGTGCTTTTGCAAGCAGCTTCTTGTACTTTAATGGATTACATATGAACTCGCTTGTCACTTGTAGTCTAGTCATGTGTAATTGTCTATTGCGAAGTGTAGCCATGAATAAAATGTCACTACACTGTATGATGCCCTTCAACATGAGGGAAGATCATAATGTGCATGTTCATGATGCACACCGGCGCCCAATCTCACGGTGCTTAGCTGCTTCAGCACAAACAATGTGCTAAGCGTACAATAATTGCGCTTACCAAGCCTAGGGTCACCAGCCAAAGTCACCCTGTACCACTTGTGACTGGTTTCCTGCTCATTTTCTGATCAAAATTTGTTAAGCAATTTTTTTTCCTTCTGATTAACAGGCGTGTGATTCGTCAGGTTTTTATCTGATTGCAGGATTTGTTTTTTCTGATCGGAAGATCTCCCTGAGCCTTCAGATTTTGTTGAAAGAGGCAAAATTGTGGAAATAGAAGAGAGCCGTTGTTGTGACCCAACCTCTAGAAATCGAGTCTGTAATTCCCTCCCGAATGTAACATCCTGTGAATTTTGTGATTTTTAATTCTGTACCTGGATTAAGCAGCTCTGTAAAATGGGGTCCAATTCTATTTTTGTTGTTCTTTTGTGTGGCAAAATAAAGCAAGCGAAGGGGGTTTATCCAGTACGTGATTTTAGGATAAAATCTTGAGAACACTTATCATTAAAGGAACATTACAGATTTGGTAAGAAAAAAACTTATACGTAAAATATACTTTTTGATCAAAGATTTACATAAAACTTGCACGGTCTAATGATGATGATAGTAGAAAACATCCATTGAAATATTTCTGTCTGAAATGCCATATTCGATGAGAAATGAATAAACTAATTTTCCGATTGGAGTTTATCGCTCAGTGAGCGTTTTATTCATTTGTTGGATCTATATGATTTCATGCAAATGTGTAATCGGTTTTTCACTATTTTCTCGTGACCCAGATGGCCGATCGATCTCAAACTTCTACAGGTTTGTCAGTTTATGTATATGGTGGATAACATAAAGTGCTCACAGTGCCAGCAACTGTTTTGTCAGCAAAAAACAATTCTGTAATGTTCCTATAAGAGAAGGGGTTTCGCCCCAGCGTTTCTGGCATGGTTATTTGGGATTTATAAACAGTTCATAAATGCTTTAAGAAAATATCTTTCAACTCCCGGTGTAGGTATTGCTCTGCCAAAGTAATGTGTAATTTCATATGTTTATGAGTATAACACTCAAACAAATTATTTTTTACTTTTTAACTGTTTAATTTTCTTGTTTGGTTTGTAATTGGCAGTACTTTAAAGGAACATTATAGAATTGGTAATTGTAAAATATACTTTTGATCACAGATTTACATAAAACTTACACGGTCTAATGATGATGATAGTAGAAAACAGCCCTAGAAATATTTCTGTCTGAAATGCCATATTTGATGAGAAATAAATCAAACTAATTTCCGATTGGAGTTTATCGCTCATGAGCGTTTTGTTCATGCATTGTATAAACACATGCAAATTTGTAATCGGTTTTGCACTATTTTCTCGTGACCCAGATGGCCGATCGATCTCAAACTTCTACAGGTTTGTCAGTTTATGTATATGGTGGATTGCTTAAAGTGCTTACATGTACACTGCCAGCAACTGTTTCGTTAGCAAAAACCAATTCTGTAATGTTCCTTTAAGGAGATCCACTCGATCGTGATTTAGTTCGCATTTGGTAATCCTACAAGGGGGGGGGGTGGTACTGTCATCAGGTGTTACTTTGTTTGATTGTGTCTGGTGTCATCATTGTTTCATTTATATTCTTAATGACTGTTGGTCTTGTAACTGCTTTTTTTTGGGGGGGGGGTACCCTGTGCAATAATAAATGAAATGAAATAAAATGAAATGGTCGGCTGCAAATTGCATGACATCATTTTGTAAACTATTACAAGGTGTTATCCTGAACATGGGTCTCCTATTAGTCAAGCATGAGCTCTGCATACCAGTCGTTTAAATAATGAGCGCTTCGAGATGCCCGCAGATAAATTGCTATATACATGTAAGAACTGAGTATCGGCATGAAGCAAATGACTCTTCCCATTCCATTGCCAGAATGTCTCAAACTTTCAGAGGGGCTTCGACCCCCAAGACCATGGCACTGAAGGTCGTTAGCCTGCTTGCGGCACAAGGTGGCAAGCAAACTGCCATGCCAACTTTCAAACCCGTGTGCGGATCGAAATACTACATGGATTTATATATCACTGACCGAACTATGAACGTTTACAGTCACGAAAAGTGCTACCAGTCGCTTGCAATTTCCCAATGTGGTATTACACTTCTAACGAGTCGGTCACGCAATTACGCTGTGCACATGCTCCTCCAGTCCCCGCAGACTTTCCAGATACCTTCTTAACAAGTTTGGTAAATTCCACAGTCAGTCGGGAAGAGAGATACAGCCCTCGACGCGCGCAGAAAGTGACATTTATGTCTGGATAGGGAATTGCGAAAAACAATCGGTGAGAACTGAGAATGTGCTGAACGCTCGGTGATGGATCACAGGAAGAATGTGTCCTGAGAGTGTGACGTTAAGGAACTTAACGGGGTGCCCCCCCCCCTCCCCCTCCCCCTCAAGGTGAACACCAACTCAATTTAAGTCGTTGTGGATGAAATTGGAGAGTGCAAAGCTCGTTGATGGAAACCTAGGCATTTTATCCCTAAGTAGGCTCTTGCTACCTCTGTGAAACTTGAAGCGCTGGGATTTTGTTTTCCATTATGAGCATCAGTGAATTTAAAATAAGGTTGGGAGTGGGGAGTGGCCTGTAATTTTCTTGCTATTGTCCTTGGAAGCCATTTTAAAGGATAAGTCACTGTTTGTAAACTATCGTCTTTGGAAGAGTAACCAAGTTGTAGCAAGTTTATAGAAGATAACAGATATTGGCAAAGTAGGGAGACCGCCAACATAGGGCAGGCAGTCGGTAGAGTGTCGGCAGGTTAATCCAGAAGTCAGTTGGTTCAAATCCCGCTCTAGTCAATTTCTTCTTTGTTCAACCCCAAATAAAATGTCATCATTGTAATCAAATTGTATTTGCTGTGCATCCCTTTAGAGATCATTGTTGTGAAATTATCACCATACACCCAGATATTATAAATTTTTATATTTTAATCAGATTTCTTAGTACGTATGTATTGGTAAAAAAAATACAAAACACAAAATGTTGCTTTGGTTAGAAATGTTGATACCATGTTGAAACATGCGAAATCATTGGGAAGTGTCAATTAAGGACACGACCTCTATACTTTGACCTTTGTGGTTGAGAGGATGTAGGTGTTATCTTGGGACTGTTTGCAGCCTCGCTATGGGCATTTTGCGGACTATATGAATTTGAGAGGGGTTAGTACATAATTTTCCACAGCACCTTGTAAACCGTTACATGGTGCTATGTAAAGGAATAGGTCTCATACTTCAAAACGTAGCTCCACATACCTTGCAACGAAAAATACTGAGCGCTTTGAGACGCCCAGCGGGTGTGATAAAGCGCTATATAAGAACTACGTATTACTGTGTATTCTTATTATTATTTATCCATTACGCTCTTTTTACATGGTGTGGTAGAGTTGCAAACAATACAGTCACGGTGAGAACACGGTCAACATTGCTTGAGTCATACATTCTCTCCGCTCGTGTTTAATTAATTTCCCGAGCGAGACATTTGCCGTCCATTTTTGCGGCTTAGTCAGAAGCTCGTGGTCGTCCTCAAACAAAAGGAAAATCAATACTGTCATAATTAAACATTGTCCGACAATGTAGTAATGCGTAAACGTGGTTGTTGTTTTTTTTTCCCCTGTTCATTATTCCATGTCCGCGGAGGATATCTTGTCCACCATCGAGGAGATGTTTACACATTATCGATGACATTTTATTCGTTTATTTTTAAAGGGACGATGGGTGCATCACGAATCATGAATCACGCATGATAAACATCGGCGCCCTCGCTAAGGTCAAAGAAAGCTCTATCATTGGCTGAGAGAGTTGTGCGCGTACGCGGTTGCACGTTTCTATCATTGTTTGACCTCGGTGATGGGTGGCCCATGCTAGGGGTCTATCGGCCATTTGGGATTTGGATTTTTGAGTAATGTCTGGTACAGTCACTTGATTGGGCACAGGTGAACACTCTATTCGGATTCCTCGGACTAAAAAAAAATGTTGGCATGTCACATGTTGCCATCGTTACGTGGTTTGGAGCAAGCTTTTGTTACGCAGTCTCAAGATGGGTGAAGCCTGTTACCAAATTTCCCCTCATTCTGGATTGTGTGTCGGTGTCCAGTTGGCAATTATGTAACTACGCAAAAGCTGGCCACGAAACCATATGACATTACAACTGTCTCTAGTCTGAGGAATTTAGATTTAAGTGGTTACGACATTGCACCAGAAAAATATTCAAATCTAACTCATGCAGTGATTGCATGAAAGCTAGTGGTGGAATGTTTGTCTGACATATGGGCATTTTAAGCAAAAGCGGCATCAGTGGTGTAGAGTACTATTCTATTTTGTTGTCCTTATAAACTTGATACCTAGACCTACAGTATACACAATTTCTTGAGAAATGTGTTAATGCCAGAGAGCTGTTTCTGAACACTGCTTTTCTTGTTACGATATGACAAATTGAATAAGAAATAAAAAATAAATATATAAATAAGCGCATAAACAGGCGCACAAAATCCTTGACACAGTTCAATCAGATTTTTACGCTCCTGTGAAAATACCGTGACAGCTTTTTGCTGTTTTCTCAACAAGTAGACACTGTATTCAGCTGAAATGTTCACAGGTGACTTCTATTGTATCTTTCTTGTTAATTTTGCTGATAAATTAGCATTGCGTTGACAAAAACCAAGCGATGACCCTACCTTTAAGCAGCTCTATGAAGGTGTCGACAATTGGTTTTTGTCAACGTAATGCTGATTTATTTTCAAAATTATCAAGAAAGATACAATAGAAGTCACCTGTGAAAAATTCAGCTGAATACAGTGTCTACTTGTTGAGAAAACAGCAAAAAGCTTTCGTGGTATTTTTCCACATGTTGTTATTTCACAGCTGTTTTTTGACAATGCAGGCATACCAGTAGCTTCACATCAGTAGCCTTGTCATCATCATGGTTGAACTAGTTTATTTGCAGTAAACCCTCTTTTTTAATACAATAAAAACTAATAATTTAAACATAAATTCAAATTGACTTTCGGGAAGAAATATTTTTTTGCACTAATCCCTCTTATAAACAAATCAAAATTGATAAGTTTCAATCTGAAAGCTCATCCACTATAAAGTTTGATTTCCAGTAGAAATCCTTCAAAGAAAAATTCCCATTGGCACTTGGCAGTACTATCAAAGTCATAGAAATGGCACTTAAAAGACTCACTATAAATACTGTTGCTTAAAGGAACATTACAGAATTGGTTTTGCTAACAAACAGTTGCCGCCAGTGTAGCACTTTTGTATCCACATTACATAAACTGACAAACCTGTAGGAGTTTGAGATCGATCGGCCATCTGGTCACGAGAAATAGTGAATAACCGATTACACATTTTGCATGAAATCATATAGGTTCAACAAATGAATAAAACGCTCACTGAGCGATAAACTCCAATCGGAAAATTAGTTTATTCATTTTTCATCAAATATGGCATTTCAGACAGAAATATTTCAAGGGATGTTTTCTACTATCATCCTCATTAGACCATGTAAGTTTAATGTAAATCTGTGATCAAAAAGTATATTTTACAATTACCAATTCTGTAACGTTCCTTTAATTCGATCGCTGCAATTTGAATGAGCCTAATTTGTACATTGCACAAAATCCCTGACAAATTGTACACCGTTTATAATTGTTTTAGTGCTGAAACGTGATCGCCAAATTCGATAATGTTTGTCACAGATTGGTTGGATGGTTGTTTTAACTGAAAAACTAGAGGATATGAATGAGTGTACTCCTCCTTGTACAAAAGTACCTCAGGGCAAATTGAGGAATTTTTGTATTTTTTTTTTTAAAGCAAAGGACTGTTTTGTTATGGTTTTTTATTCTCCCCGTAGTGGAATGCTATCTAGCGAAGCGATGATTTTGCCAAGTGAGTGATGCAGCCCACTGAGTGAAAAAATAAAAAACAAAAAGTTAGATCGTCTTTAAAACCCTCCTACTCTCAGTGACTCTTGGCAACATTTTCCAGTGAGTTGACCAACCATTTGAAACCATTCGACTGCCAAGGTTGTGTACGGTGGCACAACTGTGCACAGAACTAACTGTGTACTGTGTACATGCATTCCCTCATGGTATCATATTGCAGGCTGGCATAGTTTATCTATCATTCAAAACCACAGTGAATGGTATTGAATGGACAGACAGCAAGAGGGTTAAGATCACCGCCTGATTTTTTGGGCCATTAGTTTATTTCAATATTATAGGGATGAGAAATTTCAGACTTCCATCTGAACTCAGACTAGACAAAGACCAGTATCCTCACTTGGTGTATCCCAACATATGCATAAAGTAACACACCTGTGAAAATTTGGGCTCAATTGGTCATCGAAGTTACAAGAAAATAATAACAGCTAAGAAACACCCTTGTTGCATAGAATTGCATGCTATCAAATGCTTGAGAAAGGCTTCATGCCTGAAGCCTTTCTTTGATTAAAATATTGTAGTGAGAAATTACCTCTTTCTCAAAAACTACATTACTTCAGAGGGAGTCATTTCTCACAATGTTTGGTTCTACATGTTATCAGCAGCTCTTACATGTAGGTGCTCCTTACCAAGTAAGTTTTGATGGTAATGTGTTTCTTGAGTAATACCAAAAGTACCCACTGCCTTTAAGTCAGCCTGGTGAAGAAAATCAGCCGTTTTTTTTTTCTCAACATAAGAAAATCCTTCTGTTCGATCCACTTTCTCCAGTGCTGAGGACACTGTTTCCTAAAAGCTCTGTGAAATGTAAACCCCCAGGGGTTGACCAAAAAGCTGGAAATGTCATCGTTTCAACACACCTCCTAATATTTGGGTCCTAATTTCAGACTTGTTTTAGTCAGCAATGACTCTATATTAGATAGATTTTTTTTTGTCATCTTGCTGTCATAAAGGTTATATCTGAGACACTGGGCAAAGAAATCTGTCAACAATTGGTATTACTGAGGTGAAAGAGACACCTTACTGTCAGGACCTCACATTATCTCACATTACCAACATTCATGTTTTGTATTATAAACAATTTGCATGGTTACAAGTAATCCCGTGCATCGTGTGCAATAGCGGTAGCTTTTTTGTTGTTTGGTGTGGGGGGGTGGTGTTTAGGAGTAGCTTCATCTGTCCCAATCTGTTCTGAGAAATTTTTAAAGATATCTTTGTAATTTGTGGAGAAAAAAATCGGGCGATGCAACTTAACACCTGCTAAGCGAGAGTCTGGATAGAGCTGTCCAGAAGAAAAAAAATACGATACGTATCCCTAAAAGAGGCATGTTAATAAAGTGGTTTTGCAAGTCTACTGATATGGATACGGATAACCACAACCCTTCATGTTGGACAAGGGACAGATTTTGTTTCGCAATCGAAGAGTTATGTGTCACTTGGGGAGGCGGGGTATGGGGGGGGGGGCGCTATTATTCTCCAAGGCGATACCCCGGAGAGTTCAATGAAGTACTACAAATGCAGTGCACTCGAAAATGATGAGAAAGATATGTTCTGCTACTGACACTATCTCACCTCCGATAACCTGCCCTGATGCATTTCCAATGCGCATGCGCACACAATGCACACTGAACAAAGACAAAGCCCTGTACGCGATAGGCCCACACACTGCACGCCAAACAAGCCCAAGAACTCTCCCTTTTCTCCAGTGCGCTGATTTACTGCGTCCATTCTTTCAAATTCTCTGTGAATTTTCATCTCTATAGTCGTATTCTTTTAGGTTTTTATAAGAAAATCTTTGAGAAAAAAAGACCTGCCATCCATTTTTATATATAGAATAGATCTTCCGGTTAATGTAAATGTAGAACATGGCCGCCCTGGTTACACGCAAATGTAAACATACAAAGTGTTGACATATGTGTCTCCGTTTGTGAATCTGTAGCCTTGCGAGGCCTCTCTAATAGCCGCCAAGACCGATCATGACTCTGTTTACCAAGGCATTCTGCGACTAATATTACAATCACCATTTTCTACTCTGTGTGGTTGTGTGGGTTTTTTTTGTTGTGCACAATCCATGCCCACAATCAAAACCTTTGGTGTCTGCGAAATGCACTCAATGTTTACGTACGTGCAAGCGCAGATGTAGTGGTGCTTGGCTGCCAGCATGGCATTTATTGCTACTTCAAGCGCAGGACTCCATCGCCATGTCTCAACGTAGAATGTACCGCTATCGTGAGCACTATTTTTGTTTGCCCCTTCCTCACTTTGCCGATTGTAAGCAGTCTGACATTCACCCTCTAAGGAACATGAGAGAGATGTCTAATGAAGACATTTATGTGTCTTCCGTCTGAATTCAGTGCGGTCTTGCAGAATTCTATCAGATATTTCAGTCGGTATGTGGGGTGGAAGTCAAACCACTAATGGTTCTGGGCCACCATGTTTGACAGGGACACCATTGTGTCCGCCTAGTTTAATCGAATTCATTAAACGGTGTGCTATAAATAGGCAATAACATGGCCGCATGTATTATCATTAAAAACGTTTGACATTTTGTTGACAGCATTTCTATTTATGTTTTACACGGTGTATATTCTGAAGGTAATTGGATGGTGTAGATTCATGTAGTAACTAAAAATACGGGGTGCCAAGTTGCTCATTGACGATACCTTTTAATCTATAAATAAATGAAAACGGGGTTTTCAAATGAAAAGTTTAATTTCTTAGAGCTGCAGGGATGCAGAAAAAACTGCTAAGAAATTTTCTGCAAGGCAAAAATGTACAGGATACCAGTCACTGACGGTACATGTGACATTTGGCTGGTAACCTCATTCTGGTAAGCATAATATATTCGGTGCTTTACAGCCACCTTTTGTGGTCAAGCAGCTCTATGAAATTGGGCCCAGGTTCATACTTGGCGGTACAGTGAACTTCGTGCCAAACAGATTCTCACACTGTTTTTTTCCCGCTGGTGATACAAGGATACTGACATGTGACATTCGCATTTTTGTGTAAGTGTGAAGCGCAGAGCATTATCGCCGCACTGTCATTTCTTCATCTCATGTTGTGGTTAGATTGAATTGTAATGAAAGAAAAACAAGATGGCCGCCGCGCCATGCCATGCTGGAGGTTTATTGACAGTGAGGCTGCGTCCACATTTAGCGGCTGCGACTGTTGCTAAGGGGGTGATGTGCCACGAGCCTCCTATACTTCAATGTATGTTAATGTTGCCATATATAGCCGTAGCCATAGTGGTAGCTGTAGCCGCCAATTTGGACAAGGCCTGATAATCCTTTAGGATATTGCGGCTGTCTTTAATGTAATTACACTAATCATCCAATTATTGGAACACTGTTAAGTTGCATAAATGGATTTGTGTGCGGGGGGGGGAGGATAGCTAATTTGCATTGAAACCAATTGCATCGGAGGCCTAAATGACAGAGGTTGATTAATTAAATAAACCATTTTGCGAGCAAAAATTTGAATAATTTCTGTTACAATAACAAGTCGGGGTTCAATTGTCAATCCCTCGGCCTGGAGAGATTGCTGCCATGTCACCTGGTTTGCGCTCAATTTTAAAGGGAGGGCATACCTTGGGTAATGAATGACCACTAAAAACTTACTGGAGGAGCTGATGATGTCATAAAACGTTGTTAGAAATTGACACCCTTGGAAGTAATGTAGCTTAGGGAAAGAGGTAATCATTTTCACCCCAAAATTTTAATCTGAGAAAGGCTTCTGCCCTCAACCATCTGAAAGCACACATTTCTATGCAACAATGGTGTTTTTTTTAAATATTTTGGGGCAGTTTCTGTACTCTGTTTTGCAATTTCTTTGCCCTCTTAACAACACATTGAGAATAAGTTCAAAGGGACTTCTGCTACCATCATAAAGGTATAGCACATCAAAATATGTACAGATAATGTAAGTACACAAAAAGATCTAAAAGCGTAGCAGAGGGGTTTTGATGTTTGAGATTAGAGCGATGCTCTACTTAAATCAAAACGTCAATCAAACTGTGACATCTTATCAGATAACTCTTTGTTTATAAGTTGACCTATGTACTCAAACTCGATGTCAGTCACATTAATTCCCAGTCTGAGTTTGTCAACAACACATCGCAGTGTGTAGCCATTTGAAAAAAAACTTAAAGGGTGTGCAGAACCATCGGTTAAGATTGAAAGTATCAAATGGTTACGGATTTACACACAACTTACAGTGGGAGTAAAATGGAAAACTTCCCTTGAAGTATTTCTGCCTGAAATGTTGTCGCTTTTGAGAAAATGAGTAAAACAATTCAGTTTGATCTCAGGAGTCTCAAAAATCCGATGTTTGAAAACAGTGAAAACAGTGGTGGGATTTTTCACTTTTTCCCATGTGACTCCCGATGACCGATTGAGCTGTAACTTTCACAGGTTTATTATGTCATTGATGTTGGGTCACACAAAGTGTTAAGACTGGTCGTTGAGAGTTACCAATGTTGGTCACAAGCTTTTAACAAAATACTGGCTGGTACTGGTACAATGACTTGCTTGGTCTCAACTTAACGGTGAGTTTCTAACTTCTCACAATTGAGAGTAGATGTTGTCGTCGTTTTGGGGCAAGCTTTTGCATAGGGTCCATTTTAACTCTTAAATCTTGGTACTCGTGTGCTATACACAATCATTGAAAAGGGTCTCTTAAAGGCAGGTTATACTTTTGGCAAGTGTCAAAGACTATGGTATCCCACTGGTTATAATGCATAGCATAACAACCTGTGACAATTTGGGCTCAATTGGTCATCAAACATGTCAAAACATCCTTATTGCATAGGTTTGTGTGCTTTCAAATGCCTGAGAAAGGCTTCATGCCTGAAGCCTTTCTCAGATTCAAATGTTCCAGTGAGAAATTACCTCTTTCTCCAAAACTACATTACTTCAGAGGGAGTCGTTTCTCACACTGTTTCATACTATCAGCAGCTCTCAGGTGCTCCTTACCAAGTAAGTTTTAATGGTAATGTATTTCTTGAGTAATTTCCATTGAGTATCCACTGCCTTTAATGGGTTAGAAATGTGACATTTTACACGCAGTTGTACATGTACAGATGGTGCATGTATAGATATTCATGTACACATACTTGCCTTGTAAACAAAGCGCACTTCTGTAAAATTGCACAAAATCACATTTGAAAAGACCCCACGCAAATACCAACAAAGCATGTCATAGCATTATCAATGAGGCCATAATCAAGGTAACGTCAACGAACTTTGATAAATCCATCAGTCAGTCCAACAAGGAAATCAGTCTATTTTGTTTATACTCTATTACTCATTAGGACATTTTAAAGCATTTTACCAATGCCACCAACCACAGGCTTTTTTTTGTGTGTGTGAACCAAAATATGGCTTTGATGTTTGCGAACATAAAAAAGTTCAACATAACCACAATTTGCGGATTCAAACTTTGACCGGTGATTAGGGGGTGATTAGGGTGACTTTACATTGGACGTTGCGGTAACTATCTCCGTCAGACTTTGCTTTCAAGAAAGAAACAGTTTTATTTAGACTATGATCCCCTCCATTTCCCTTTGTGCGAAAGGATTGTTCATTTATTAGGGACGACAGTCTGTATTGACTCTCTTGAGTTGCAAGGTCAGTAAAGTATGCATAAAACAAACAAGTTGGATTCGTATTAAGCGTTGACCTGCCTTCCCCCCCCCCTCGAATCACAGAGTCTCTCTGGAACGTGTTGTGACAGGCGGACAAGGTTTTTCATACTCCGGCGTGTTATCTTCATGTTCTTTAGTTAATCAGGATTGCTCTGGGAAGACTATATACTCTGATGTACGCTAATCCACTGTCTTACTGGAACGGCATGTATGAGGTGCTGCCCGCGGAAACGAGGAATAAACTTGTTGCGGCGGTTCGATTTGTGAGATCCAGATGACTCTTTAATCCACGAGCGTATAACACGGATATGTTGCCTGCCATCGTGGAGCTCCATGATGCGAATTACATGTGAATATGAGATCTTGTGTGGGAAAAAAAATTTCAGTTGGTTTGATGCGTTGACGCACATGCCATGACTGGTACGAGGGGGATGAACGGATAATGTCATTCTTCAAGAGGTACCGATCCGTTTCATTGCCACTGGTTGGCAGAAGGCCATCAGGTGCGAATGCATTGTTTGCTGATTTCAGCTGGTTGGAGGTATGGCGTTTATCTTAAAAAGATGAATACAGGATTGTGGGTGGGGGGAGGGGAAGGGGAGGGTCTAATCTTTGAGTGTCGTGGCCGAGTGGTTAAGAGCATCGGATTCAAGCTCTGGTGTTTTTTCTGATCAGCAGAATGTGGGTTCGAGTCCCGGTTGTGGCACTTGTTTCCCTGAGCAAGATACTTTACCATAATTGCTTTGTCCTTCGGATGGGACATTAAGCCCTAAGGTCCCGTGTACTAGAATTGGTAGTGAAGGTAAAAGAACCCAGAACACTTATCGTGGAAGAGCAGGGGTTAACCCGGTTGTTTCTGGTTCACATAGCAAGCACCCTTGTTTACAGGTTTCCTCAGGCTTGGAGCTATAGTGATTAAGTTCATCTATGAGGCATCTTTGGTTTTTCATTACCAGAAATACAATGTATATAATAGGCTATATAATAATAATAATAGTTGCTTTTACAGTCACGAGCCAGAAATGTCACTGTAGCAAAGGGCACTTACTTCCGTTAGAAAATCTTAAAGTCTATAGGAATATTTAGAAGGGGCACCAGACCAGAGGCAACATAGGATATGATCTCCATTGCCTTCATTTAATTCCAGGGCCCAATTTCATAGAGCTGCTAAGCACAACAATTTGATTAGCATGAAATTTCTTCCTTGATAAAAACAGGGTTACCAACCAAATTTCCATGTGTTGCATATTGCTTGTTACTGGTATTCAGCTGTTGTTTGCTTATCCTGAAAATCACATGGAAATTTGGTTGGTAATCCTGTTTTTATCAAGGAAGAAATTTCATGCTAAGCAAATGATTGTGCTTAGCAGCTCTATGAAATTGGGCCCTGGTCTGTAGTCACATTTGTTCCTGTGGTAAATCAAGTCAGGAGCTTTGGACAGGGAAATGATGATAATAATAAATAAACGCATAATTTATCAAGTAAAGTAGCTGAGAATAATGTGCTGTTTTTTTTTTAAAACATGTGTATGGTTTATTAAATGAATGCAGTGTGACAGCTTTTGTGTATACTCTGTATTTTCAAAAAGACGGAACATACAGCATTTTTTTGTGTGAATGAATTTCTTGTAGTTAGATTTGTGATATACATTTATGTATTCTACAAGCGTAGACGTAACAATGTACAACAGGAAGGGCGAAATTATGTATGTTTCCAAATTCCATTGCTCTGCATTAACATTCAGGGACATCCTGCTGTCACTTTGCTGGCGATTACCTCCGAGGGAAGTAGAGAAAAGTGCATATATGTGCGGGTTCGGCTTACTTCGCCCCCCCCCCCCCCCACGTAACTGAAGAAGAAAAAACCTTGATGTTATTAATGGTTTGAATATCCAGGCGGTTTAGGCGACCAGATTTACAAATATCCCTCGGTCAAGCGTTCTGACATTTCCAATCGAATTAAGGAAAGACAACTGACTTTTTGGGATTGTTTGTAATACGTTTGTGCAGCTGTTTGTGTTCCCTGAAGCAGGGGGGGGGCAAATATTAGCCTGATCGATTTGGCCGGGGCTGAGGACTCTTTTCCTTCCTCGGAGGTGTTCCTTTCGTCCTTTCATGTTCTTGCGCTAGCTTCCTTTAGATTGTTACAGACAGAAAAGGGGGGTTCGGCACAGAAATGATTGTTTGTTTGTTTGTTTGTTTGTTAGGGGGGTGTTGTTTGTTGGATGGGTTGTTTGTTGGGTTGTTTGTTGGATGTTTGTTTGTTTGGTTGTTTGTTTGTTTCAGAAGATCTGATGCAAACACTCTTGTTTAAAAGGTATGAATGCTGCAGAATCCCTGAAGCTGGAAGTTACATGTTACATGTCGGATAGTCTTATTGAAAATACAAATTTGTTTTTCAATTGATCAACAGCACCTCACTGTGTAATAGTTTGAACAGAAACAGATGTTGAAATGACTTTGAGTCTGAAATATACATTTGAATTCTATTGAGTAATGAAGTATACTTTATACCTAGAGAGAAAAATGAGAAATCTTCTCTTATTATGTCTTAGGGCAATTATTGTCCTAGTGAAAAAAGTGCATGTTGTCAGGGATTAATAATAAATAATAATAATGAATATTTATATTGCGCAATATCCACCTAGTAAGGTGCTCAAAGGGCATGAAGGAAGAGGGAACAGTAAGAATAAGGGAGAAAGAAAAGTCTATTTAAAATGCTGTTTGAAACAAATGAAATTTCAATCTGTCTTCAAATGTGTCCACGTTGCTACTATCCCTAACATTTGAGGGTAACTGATTCCAAAGGAATGGTCCAGCATGTGCAAAGGACCTGTCCCCCCCAGTTAGTGCGGGTTTTGGGGACAGCAAGTAAGCCAGAATCCAAAGACGAAGACGCCTGGAAGGAACATAACGTTTGATATAATAATAATAGATAATAATAATAACTGTATTTATATAGCGCCTTTTGCCAAGGGATACAAAGCGCTCAGTATTTTACCAGCCATGTATGTGGAGCTACTATGATGAGACTAATATTATATTCAGGGGCGGAACCGGAATTAGGAAGTTTTTCTCATTTTGATTCTGGTCTTGCTCAAATATTTCTGGTCCGGTAAACATTTTGAGCTTCAAGCCCTGCAGTCTTGTGCATTTCCCCCAAAGATTGAGCCCTGTAGGGTCATAGACTCCAAAAAATGAATAACATGAAAACTTACTTGGCGAGAAGCACTGCAGCTGTTGATAGTATAAACTATTTTGAGAAAGGATTTCCCTTCAGAAGTAATATGGTTTGGAGAAGTTTTCCACTCAGAAACATTTGAATCTGAGAAACGGTTTATGCATGAATCGTTTCTCAAATTTCTTAAGGTTGGTGTTCGTTCGCGAGTGCTGTGGCCGGAGATGCGGTCGGTACCGCTGTCAGCTTGCTGAACTTGAATGATTCAAGGTTCTCGTAAAAATACAGTTGACAGTTTTTTACAGGTTTTATTGCAGCAAGTAGACACTGTATTCAGCTGAAACTTTCCCATGTGACTTTTATTGTATCTTTCTTAACAATTTTTCCTATAAATCAGCTATTCGTTGACAAAAACCAATCTATGACTCTACCTTTAGGATTACACGTGTGTCCCATAAATTGTACATGCAGCTGAACCGGTCGATGTACTGTACATATTTGCATTTTGCAGCCTTTATACTGACCAGCACCTGGTAATTTGTACCAGCAGCTTTCAAGAAATTGATGCCATGACTGGTTTTTATGAACAGTAATTTTAATTCCGACTTTAAAATCTTCATCAACATCGACTATTGGTAATAATACCCTGTTCGTTCATTATTGTGCAATGTCAGTGCATTACCAAGAGTTATACAGTGCGTGATGCAAACGGCCACACGGTGGTTAAAACGTATTGAATAACTCCACCTTGTCACTAAGTACTATACATGCAGTGTGCCCTATTAGCTTCCCACACGGTGTCCGGTTCAGCTTTAACAACTCGGGATCAACCGTACGCGGGATACCAGGCGAGATCCTCTTAATTCCAGCATAAATAAACCATTATTCCCCCCGACGAGGAGTTGATGTATTCGACCGCTTAGAGTACCGGTGTAGTGTTTTCGTTCCAAGCGACCCGCACCTCCTATCAGTGCATATTAATTATCGTCTGTCCGCGCTGGGGAGGCAAAGTGGTCTAACCGAGATGAAATATCGGGTTACGTCTGTCGTAAGGCGCATGCTAAGCGTGGCGGTTGGATACCGCTCGTTTTGATTAAACCATAGAGTCCTTCCCGCTGTTACGACCAGGGTAGATAATTTCCCTGAAGAGGAGGTAGACATAAACAAGAAGATTATCTGCTTCTTCTACTTCTTCTTCTTCTTCTTCTTCTTCTTCTTCTTCTTCTTCTTCTGCTTCTTGGGTAGGGTCACTTACTGAACAGTTACGTGAGAGAGGTGACCTGGTTTTTTTTATTGTGGTCGTTAAAGACGTGCGCACGCAGGACGGTTGTCGGCGCTGATGTCGTCCTAAAGATGCTTCACTTCGGCTTGTTTGGATTGGACTAATGATTATAGTGTGTTTAACCTGCGTGGACCCTGGCGTATCGTGTGCATGCTCGTCCGCCGTATTCTCAAAGACTGAAGACCAAGTGTAGACGCAACTCCTGCCCTTGGACGTCTTCACTCTGTGGGGTAGGCAGGCGCTTTCCGAGACACCATTCCACCCTCATCCTCATTTGATGGTTATTTTTGTTCCGAGGATCGAGCTTGCAGGAAACTTTTTAGTGGGGTGTATTACCGAAGACATTTTATGTGCCCTGTGCTGATGAGTACTATATCCTCTCCCTGGATTTCACTCGGTGAGTCTGAGATTTGCTAAAAATGATCCAACTCTGAAACTCGATACATCTGGTGCAGATTTCCATTTCGGATTAACTCTAATGGAAGCCCATCCGGTCATGTTGCGTAGAGAAAACGAGGAAAGACTTTGAAAAAAAAACAACTTTATCTTCGTGCGTTTTTTTTTTTTTTTTTTTCTTTTTCATCAAGTATGGTAAATACTACCCACAGCTTCAAGTTCAAATGTCATCTTAATGGACTTCCCTCCGGTTTGAGAATTGTACACACCTACCGTGCTGCAGCCAAGGAACTAGTTTATCATCTACAGCGATCAAAAGCTCTTCTCTAGATGAATTCCAAACTTGGAGTAACTTTTGGAAGGACTTCAAGCACTTGTTTTGGAGAAGATTGTGCGTGCAGTTGTAGTCCCACTTCACTGTTGATTAAAGGTGGAGTTGATAAACTGTCGAGGACGGAATAGCTCGAGCGTTTACAGTTGAGCGAGTTCAACAGTTTGACACAGTTGCATTCTTGAACAACACGGAGGATACCCGGCGGGTGTGAAAACTGAAATATCTGATGCACTCACTGTACAGATGAATGTTATCTACGAAGAAAGACTGTCTTGCCTTGATGGTCTAGTGTGGACTTTTCATTCAGGTGGCACTTCGTGAAAATCAAGTGTTGACTCATGTACATTTGTATGTTGGATTCTAGAAATTGTTGGATTCTACAAACTGTTGGTAAAAAAAGGAATCAGTGTTGGATTCCTTAAACTTTTGGTAAACAAAAATAAGTGTTGGATTCTACAAACTGTTGGTAAAAAAGGAATCAGTGTTGGATTCCTTAAACTTTTGGTAAACAAAAATAAGTGTTGGATTCTACAAACTGTTGGTAAAAGTGTTGGATTCTACAAACTGTTGGTAAAAAAAGGAATCAGTGTTGGATTCCTTAAACTTTTGGTAAACAAAAATAAGTGTTGGGTTCTACAAACTGTTGGTAAAAAAGGAATCAGTGTTGGATTCGTTAAACTTTTGGTAGACAAAAATAAGTGTTGGATTCTACAAACTGTTGGTAAAAGAAGAATCAACGTTGGATTCTACAAGGTGTTGGTAAATAAAGAATCGATGATAGCTTCTACAGACTTGTTGGTAAAGAAGAGTCAATGTTGGATTCTACAAACTTTTTTGTGAACGAAGAATGGTTTTTTGGATTTAACAAACTGTTGGTAAATAAAGAATCAATGTTGGATTCTACGATCTGTTGGTAAATGAAGAATCGACGATAGCTTCTACAGACTTGTTGGTAGTCAACAAATCAGTGTTGGATTCTACAAACTGCTTGTAGGAACTGTTGGAGAAAGTTGATGTGACATAATCCAAAATATATTGATTAATCAAAATTGAAACTCATTGAAAAATCATCACTTATCTATGTATGTTAAGCTATCATAGCTCAGGGGAAGAAAAAAAATGTACACATAATTTCTGTAGTCTGTGAGATTTCAGAGATTAAGTGTTTATGCATGCAAAGCTCCTGGAGTTTCAACCCAAAATGTCATCAGGCGGAGACATGGGGCTCGGGGGGAGAAGGAGGTGACTGCCTTGTCATTTCACACCTAGTTTAAAACGATCCCCAGCAAGATGTTAAAGACAGAATATCTCATCTTCGTCTGAAACGAGACCGTTATCCGCAGTATAAATTGACATGTCCCCTAGAACATACTTTTCAGGAGGTTAATAGACATGCTTGACGAGTTTATGGTGATTTGATCACAGAAGTCCGGTTTGATAGCTTTGGGTTTTTTCTTTTCGGGAGGTGCTATTTCTGGAATCCACATGGATATCGCCTGGGATGAAAACTTCTGGTTTGAGGTAGGATGTACTTTGATATTGGCAAATTCAAATTATATCCATTTATTCATTTATAAATGAGGTGTTTTTTTTCAGGTACGTCGTGCAGCATTTGTAACAAATGAGTTTCAAAATAGTCGTGCAGCATTTGTAACAAAGGAGTTTCAAAATAATCTTTTCTTCGAGGTGAATAAATTGAATAGATACAGTAGTTGCATCTAGGATATTTGGGGTTTTACCTTACACCGTTGCAATTATTATACATGAGGCCTGGACTAGTGAAACTCACTACCCGACTAGTCGCGCTTCAATTAGTGGCGACTTGACACTAGTCGCCGACTATTTTCAACACCAAAGGTTGTGGATCGCCCCAGGCGCAAGACGGTAAAATTCAGGGTGGGAATGTGAAGTATGCATTGCAATGGACGCCATTGCAGTAAGCAACTCTTTTCATTCAACAATAATATCAGAGCCGGCAATGACAATTAGGTCTGGGTGACTAGTGAAGTTCACCACCCGACTAGTCGCACTTCCATTAGTCGCGACTTCAACGCTTAGTCACAACTATTTTGTTCAGTAGTCGTGGCGGCGAAGTTAACCGGGTAGTTGAAAAGCGGTTGTCGCGACTAGACATAGCAATCAATAGTCCTGACTTTGACGCTAGTCGCACTAGTCGCCCAGGACCTATTCCCTTCTTGCACGGATCTGCCATGTGTGTGTAGAGCCTCGACTACATTTGTATTGTATTTTTAGTATCTGTTTGGATGAAAGTGTCATTACATTACAGGCCTGATACTTCACGAAGGCAATGAGGGCAATTGCCTCGATGCCCCCTGGTCATTTGCCTTCGTGCCCTTGAAATGCTCCAATAGAACTTTACAATTTCCTCATAGGGTGCCCTTTATCCAGGAGAGAATGCATTGGTGCCCTTTCCCTTTCTAGAACGGAGCATACAGGCCTGACATTACCATGACAATACAGAGTTATATAATGCTTCGTTTCACTGCTGTCCCCAATTCGAGGCTCCACACGCAAATAGAAACTGGTAACCTGCCAAATTGCCACCATCATCTCAAAAATACTGCCTTGCTTGTCGTACCTAAAGAGTGATAAATTCATGGGGGTGATTGGTCACCTGCTCACACTGCACTTTACCCTGGAATGAAGTACAATAATATTCGGAGGGATCGTTTTCTGAGCAAAACTTGAAAATTGCCCTCCAGACTCACTTGTGCAAATTAACTTTGGTGTAACTCGAGAATTGTTGTATTTGTCATTTTGCTTTGCCGTCTTGTGTTGTCATATTATATTGTTTGTATTCGATTGCGTTCTCTGTGCCTTGAGCGCCTTATTAAGACTGAATCATGGCGCACTAGAAATATTCGTTATTACGATTCGTTATGTCTAGACTGGTGCCTGGCAATTTGTCTTCCTTTGGAACGGCTTATTGAATTTGGGGGCCATGTCCATTTGTAAATACCTTGCTCTACAATACAATAGAAGGCAGTTGCGTGCTAAACAAAGTCAGAAAACATCTCATCTACCATATGTCACACTCCAAGTTAGTTATGCCCCCAAAATAACAAAATTACCATCTGGATTGGGCCACTTGACACACCGTAAGTGCTCAACAAGATTGGATGATTGGCTTTTAACAAGATTGGTTGAGTTAGATTAAGACAGAGTAACGAGTTTACACTAATTGAGTCATCAGTCATCAGTCATTACAAGATTATACCATACAGCACATTGCAGTTACCCGATCGCCCGCACAATGAATCTATGCAAATGAGACTCATTAGGTGTACATGTAAGTCGTCTGCAATAGTCTCCACACGACCACCGGTAGTAAGTACATTTACATTGTTAATTATTCTGTGTAAAGTATTTGTCGGTCGGACATTATGATTTAGCAGCAGGGGGGCATGATGTGTGTTGTCCTTAATAGTTCAATCTAAACAAAGCGTCAAATTTGCATTCATACAGTCAGTGGTGGTACAGTTTGGAACAGAGGTTGTAGGGGTGGTATAATAGGTTGTTTGCCAAGTTAAGATTTGTGACGTCTTGATTGTTTGGATGTATACGATTGCTGTGGACGGTGTTTGTCATTGTTGCAAGGAGCAACTTCATGTCAGATGTACGCCAGACTGTACGGCCCAATAACGTGGAGACTGCTGCTTGCTCACAGATGTCTGGTAACGTGTCTTAGTATTTAACAATTGTGTAACCCAGGTGTTTGGACTTGTGGGACAATATCGGGTAAATGTGGAGGGTTTCAGAGTGTGAACGTTAACCAGTAAACTTTCTCTTGAAAGGGATCGATACAACATTTCAGTTTTTCCCTCTTTGATGACCAATTTGTACTTACTCTATATTATGCAACATTAATAACTTGCATAAAGCCTGGATCTGCTGGCAGTTTATGAAAAAAAGGGGAAATTGAGTTATTGTTTTTGTAAGGCTGAGTGAAGTTTGACGCTTCACTTCAGTTACATGTAGCTGGTATAGCTTTAGCCTTTTCAATGGCGGAAAGCAACTCATGCTGCACAATTGAAATTCAGCCCGAATAGAAGACTAAGAAGAGCCTCGCTGGGTCATAGATCCCTGCCAGTCCCAGTGTGTACTATGATTGTACTGAAATGGACGTGTCTGTTCAACTGCCTTGTACCTAAGACTGTAAAAATGTCAGTTTCTGGGTGGAGTATCTTTCTAAGGCTAATTTTGCATGAAGGTGTATTCTCATTGGTTATTCTTTTTTTCAAATACGTACCAAAATGGTGGAGCAGAACTTCATAGGCTGAAAAAACAGCTTGTGTCAAAAATCTGGTTGAGAAGCTTCTGACAAACTTTTATGGTGGAAAAATCACTTCAGTGCTTTCCGCTGTTCTCGGCAGAGGTCGTCCACTCCCAGGTTGGATCCCGCAGAATGTTTGAAACAGCTGTTCAGTTCATCTTGCCAATTATTCTGAAAATCAAAAAAAAATACACGCGAAAAAAACAACTTGAACATCCCAGACACATGACCCAAAGTGTCATGACATCACACAACGAGGGTCTGTGATTGGACATCGTGTGAAATATTCCGCGTCATGAACCAGCATGTTATTTCTAAGGATGTTGTAGATTTGTATTTCTGGTGATGCGCAGAGTCTTTAAACCTCCTGAGTTGCAACATCTAAGAGGTTTTAAGTCGAGAGTAAAGGGAACCCAGACCCGCAAGCAATTTATCAGGAATTTTCACATTCGTCCAACCTCATCCCTGCATGAAGAGGGATGAATATTAAAATACCTGATTCCCGCATACGTAATCGTCACTGGGCTTCTTGCAACCGGAGTTTTAAAGGAAATTATAAGCTGGCATTTACAGGAGGAACTTTAGGCTCTTCTTGGGCCATCGTTGTATATACAAGGTTGCAAAATGGCATCGACCCCAAAGTACTTTTACTATGATGCTGTCAGTTGGAGTGGGTTCAAGTTCATGTTATGCCTGGTTGGCTTGTGTTGGTTGTGTGTAAAGAGCCATGGAATGGTATAGACCCATTGCACAACCAAAAGGATGGTACACTTGTTCACACGCGCATTGGTGCGTAAACACGTGTACCATCCTTTTGTGCACGTTTTGACACCCAAAACGGCGGACAGGAGGCGCTTGTGTATGCGCGTTGTGCAATGGGTCTGTAAGGCCGTATCCAAATTGGCTTTGACTACGACTGTTGCTAAGGGTGTTGATAAGGATGTTCTATACTTTAACACATAATGACATGGAAATCTAGCTGTAGCCGCCGATTCGGGCACGGACTAATGTTAAGACTTGCTCCCAGCAAATGTGAACAGTCGATGTTGGATTTGTGTTTTGTACTCAAGAGTTGGATGCCAATGGTAATTGGAACCCCGACAGTGTGACAAAAGTTGAACAATTTAAAACAAACATTTCTTACACTTATAATTTCAACAGTCAGTAATTATTTCGTCATGGTACCCTAGATACCCTCTGAATGTTTGTTAATAATAAGTTTGTTTGTTGTTTTTTTTAGATATGTGTTTGTTGTTGTTGTTTGTTTTTATTGGGGGGGGGGGTGTTTTCTCTCTTTTACCAACCTCTCTCTTTGTTTTGACATACTTTGTATGTGTGGTTTTTTTTGCAAAATGAGTTATCAGATAGTATTCATTCGCTTTCTGTTGGCTCACTGATGATACACAAAGATAGACGCCCAGCAGCTGTTGGAAATAGTGGGGGGGGGGCTTTGTTTACGGTGTCGACCGGTACAGAGTGTAAAGGTGATATCAAAACTGGGGCATGACATCTGTGGTGTACACATCATTGTGTTCAACATCTTCTGGAAATCCAACTCGCTGTCGATGCCGTGTCAAATTGAGCTAGACTCCAATATTACAGTAAAGTCTGGCTTCGCCTCGTGAAATGGAATAGTTTGGATTTCACCTCATGATTATATTCTGCGCCGGTGCACTCGTACACATCCAGTATTAGTGGAACGACAAACTTTTCCCCAGGCATTCGGGCACACATCCTCATGGTCCTGAAATCAAACTAAAATCAATCAAACGCAAAGTTTTTTAATGTCATACAAACTTTTTTGTTTGTAGAATTATGTGAAGGGGGGGTGGTGACCCAAAACAAACAAATTAACAAAAAACCTACTTCGGACCCAATAATCCCTTGCACTTGACTTTGCGCAAGATCCGCACAGTCTAAACAAAGAAACACGGTGTACATTTAAGTATTCCATAATGCTAGTCAGTTATTATCGTTGATATAATTATTGTAAAGGTCCTCATATTCACCAACGCTTCAGGGTATATGTTTTTGTTTTACACTGAAGGTGTCAGCGCATTGTGTAGTACAGCTATTACTATTGATTCAACCAGTTATGTCATACTAGCACAATGCATAATGCATTGACGTACAGACACACGCATGTGCAATTCATTGATCAGCATGGTTTGGTTTGACATCTAGACAGGTGCTTATGCTGAACTACTGGGTTGCGTTTCGGGATTCCCAATTAATTATTTTCAAAAGCTGAAATTTAGTCATTTGAAGCGTTGAATTCTAATCTTGTTATTACAGTAGTTGATCATGGAGGGCATGTACAGTACATGTATGCAGTATCTACACTAACAACAGTTAAAGGCAGTGGATACTTCTGGTAATTACTCAAGAAATACGTTACAATAAAAACTTACTTGGTAAGGAGCACCTGAGAGCTGCTGATAGTATCAAACATTGTGAGAAACGCCACCCTTTGAAGTGATGTAGTTTTTGAGAAAGAGGTTGTTTCTCACTAAAATATTTGAATCTTAGAACAAACGCTTCAGGCATGAAGCCTTTCTTAGGAATTTGAAAGCACAAGGATGTTTTTTCTGTCGATATTTTCTTAATTCATTTTTTAATGACCAATTGAGCTCAAATTTGGATACACCAAGTGTGGGTACTAGTCTTTGACAATTACCAAAAGTATATTCTGCCTTTAAAGAGAAAAGTGGGGCAGCTGGAATTTCTTAGAAGAGCTGAAAGAATTTTCTTATAGAACTACCAGGCTTATCCCCTGCTTATGGGGCAGTTATTTGGCGAATACTTTTTAAATTGTTGTGGCTTTATTTTTACTTCAATATTTGTTTTCCTACACTCAATAAGCAGCGTTCTCGCCTAACAGTGGTCCGCTGGCCAAATACCAGTTAAAACACCTTAGGACCAGTCGAAATTCTCTCCTAGTGGCTGGTTAATTCAGTGTTGAAAAGCATCCCTATTTCTTGAAAATATGGACTATTAAAAAAACGGTGACGGACCAGTGTAATGACAAGCTAACTGGCGATCAGTCACTGAGAAAAAAGTTAAGGACAAACCCTGTCAAGTCACAGCTTAAAGGCCCTGTACACTATTGGTAAGATCGAAAAACACAATGTTCACAGATTCACACATAACGTACATGATTTAAAGTAAGTCATGGTAGAAAGGGTTCCTTAAAATATTTCTGCCTAAAATGCTATCGTTTCTGAGAAATGAATAAAACAACAGTTTTTATCGCGCGCAATAATAAACTTGATGTTTGAAAAACAGAAAACACATAAGGTCTCTTTTCACTATTTTCTCGTGACCTCGATGACCAATTGAGCTCAAATTTTCACAGGTTTGTTATTTCATGTATATGGTTAATCACACAAAACATGAACTTTGTTTGCGACTGTTTTGTCAGCTCTACCAATCCTGTATAATACCTTTAAATAGTTTGCACAAACAATTCGGTAGAGTAGGCAGAGAGCTCAAGAAACTCTTATCACATAGGGCCCTTGTCACCTCGGCGAGCGTACCGCACGTACAAGTAAATTAATTGGAGATCCCTGTTCCTACCTTAAATGCACCATCAACACTTTTCCCCAAAATATCTGAACAATTTCTTTAATTTACAGTTGTGGTCTTGGGCCACACAGCCCATCGGCCCTTAATGAATAACTTTGCGGAGCAGCTGTGACTGCTAACGACCGAAATTCAGCTGCCAGCGATTAAAAAAAAGAAAAAGAAAAAAATAGAACGACTAAACTAACATGGAATCACGAGAACATTTTTAATCTGTGAAATTCCTTTCCGGGTTTTTTGCTTGAAATAATATCTATAAGCAGTCCGCGGCTTTGCAATGGTTGGAATTGGCATCGGGAAAAAGTGCACCCGGTCAAATGCGTGTAAAGTTAAATGTCCTCGGAGTGGATGTGGGACTGTTGACTTTGCCTGGACTTATGAGTGAGACAAATCATCGTATCAAGTCTATGTAAATACTTCGCCTGTGACTCGCGTCAGCGTTTTGGTGTTTCAAAAACAAACGGTGGGATTGGTAATTATAAAATGAGATTAATCACTTTCTATCCGGGGGGGGGGGGGGGGGGGGGCTCACTGATTCTTACCAGCACCACTCCTCTGTCTGCAGGGCTGTCAAAGTTGAGAAACTAACAATTTGGAAGACCTCAAAAATCACCTTTGCTTA
Organism: Pycnopodia helianthoides; assembly: GCA_032158295.1. Lineage (NCBI taxonomy): Eukaryota > Metazoa > Echinodermata > Asteroidea > Forcipulatida > Asteriidae > Pycnopodia > Pycnopodia helianthoides. The sequence continues at coordinate 19,381,610 of CM063248.1, forward strand.
CTTTGATTGCCACAGTGGAAGCTTGTACAGCAAAGTAGATGGTGTTACCGCAAACCGAACATACATTGATACCTCACCAGGGCTTGAATTTGGGGGGGGGGGGGAAATCCACAAGACCACAGGACTTGTATCTCAAAATGTTTACTGGACCAGAAATAATTTTACAAGACCAGATTCAAACTGAGAAAAGACTTCCTTGCACAGTTTAACTTGCATCAATTAATTGAACAAGCACTAAGACATATAAGAGAAGATTTACCTCATTTGTCTTTTAGGGTATTAAGAATATTTCAAATCATTATTCAAAGTCAACATTTGAACATAATTTGTTTATGTTCAAGATACTATAGAGTTGAGGTACATGAGTTGTTATTGAATTGAAAACACAAGACCACCAGACTTGTCCGGTCATGAGTTTACTGGCCCAATGCTAAAATCACTGGCCTCGGGCCTGCGGTCCAGTGTCAAATTCGAGCCCTGCTCACCGTGCAATGCCCAAAAACCATACTTGTATATAATGAGTTTGCACAAAAACTGTGCTAAAATGGAGAGTATTTTGTTATTTTCACTCAAACGTAACCAGATTTTGTGAAACGTTCACATGTTGGTAGTATGGTGTGTTTGTTCATAGAGCAAGGACCAGTCTGGTGCTCTATGGTTTATTGAAAACTAGAGGATCGGAATTAAATCACTCTTCCACAAAACGTTCAAGTATATTTCCTTTTAATGTACAAGAAGAAAGGTTTTGATGTTGTGCTTGCGGGCTCCAAACATTGTCTGTAAAGTTCGTGTTAGTGTCATTGTTATCATGGTGTGGTCTCCTTTAACTGGTTCCCTGTATTCAAAGTGATGATGGTACTTTATACTTTACCTGGTTCCCTGTATTCAAAGTGATGATGATACTTTATACTTATACCTGGTTCCCTGTATTCAAAGTGATGATGATACTTCATACTTTAACTGGTTCCCTGTATTCAAAGTGATGATGATGGTTCCAGGTATTCGAAGTGATGATGATACTTTATACTTATACCTGGTTCCAGGTATTCGAAGTGATGATGATACTTTGTACTCTCATTTCATCTGAAGGGACCAGACTATTTCTCCTTCCAATCTTGGTTCGGTTACATTCAACCTTGTTCCCATGAGTAATCGATCTACCCTAGCCATTTTTTTCCTCTCCGCTATTTCTTGCTCACTTATAATCCCTGGGATTGTGTAATTAAAGTAGCGAGGCTGCGTTACTTACGATTGAATAGGATCAAGACAAAATGGTCATGTGGGAATGACCGTCCAATAGCGCCTGGGTCGTTGCCATTTTTCAAATCATACACTTGGGGGCAGGAGGGTCTTTGGCCTGTGTAAGTTTTCTAAAACGAAGTAAAAATGTTCATTTTGTCAATTGGTATCATGCCAGTAATCGATGACGAGAATCACAGTAAGATCGTTGATTTGTACAAAACGTTCGGGATTAGAATCGAGTGCCGGCCAGCTATACCTCTGTCCCGGCCATCGCACAGCATACAGCTATAGCTTCCCACGCATGAATTAACAGGGAAACTAGACTTGACATGGAGTTGTTGTATGTGGGCCGTTCAGCCGTAATTTCCCAGCCTGGCCCAATATTTGTCTCTGCTTTACTGTGGCATTCTGCACTGACAAACACAAAACAACATGAGAGGTGTGGGGGTGGGGGGTTGAAAAAGTGTACATTATTTATTCTCAAGAAGGTGTCGATAACTATAAATGATCCATTAAATAATAATAACTTTTGTGTAGTAACCTATCCGTCCGTGTTCAGTGCATATGAGCACAGTCAGACAGTGTGTTCATGTCCAAAATGATTGGTCGCATCTATAGAGAGATCAGTGTTCTCCCCAGGACAAAATTTTGGAAGTTTGGCCAAAGCACGCCGATTTGAAACAAGGTCTTTGGATTGTTTTCTTCTTGGCATGCTTGGTGTTGATCTTGGGTTTTTAAAGCAATCTGGAGCATTCCAAATAGTTTTATGATGATTTTTGTGGATTTGATCCAGTTTGTTTTTTGCGTACCGGCCAAAATCTGTGTGGAAAAAAGGCACCCAATTCGCAATTATAGGCACAAAATTTGCGCGTAACGGCCCGATTAGGCTAGCTTATGCATGGTGAGTACCCTGGAGATAAGACAGAACTCTGCAATGGTGTGGTTGTGGTCGTAGATTTAGGGCTTCTATACATGCACCATATATGGTACTATTTTAGTTAGTGTCACGTTGATTCAGCTCAGTATGTGTTCCACTAACTCTTTAGCGTACAGCACACGTCTGTGCTACTCCAGTTTTACCCTGAAGCGCAGTGCGTGCAGCTTACATGCAGTTTTAGTATCATAACTCCCTCTGTGGGGAAACAACATTTTGTGGGGTTTTGTTCCCCCTAGAGGGACACAAAACATACAGAGGAGCTGTTGTGCCAGACGAAATTTCTGTTAAAAAAAACATCATCAGTCCTTAGATTCAGGAGATGGTAAATACTGACTAGTAAAAATTTTGATTTTAATTGGATGATATTTTGTTCAATCAAAACACACTTAATATTGCCTTAAGTCATGGCGCCTTGGCACTCTGTACAGCTGACAAACATTGTTTGTATTCAAGGTTTTGCATGGATCTCCCCAAGATTTTGAAAACTGCGTGGCATTCTGGACTCAAATTTTTAGGGCGTTTGTCCTAAGCCTGCTGAATTGAAACGAGGTCCTTGGAAGGTTTTTTTACTTTGTGTTTATCTTCATGGCATACAGATTGCATATTGTGCAATCTGGGGCATATTCTAAATGGTTTTATCTGAAGTTTTGCGAATTTGATCTCAAGTCCCCCCCCCCTCCCCTGTTTGTGCAGGACCATGTTAAGCATAATTTGGTGCCATGCAAGCCTTTTCTGACGGCCACATTGGGCCGTGTCCAAATTGGCGGCTACGGCTACGGCTATGGCTGGGTGGCTGGGTCATCATGCATTGATGTATATGACATCCTTAGCAACACCTTTAACAATAGTCAAAGCCGTGGCCACAGTTGACAATTCGGATATGGCCTTAAGTATGGGTAGATATGAAAGAGGTAGCAGAAATGTTTATGCCACGACATACACAAGTTCAAATTAGTTGTTTGGAAACAATCACACTAGAAGTTCAGAAAACTTGGGTTCAACTCGATTTTTTTAAAAGTATGATCAACCCTATAAAACATTGGCAGACTTGTTTGTCCAATTGGTGATGCATCGGGAAGTCTTTTCCCTACTCATGGTTGCTGATAGACCATGCAAGTTTTGAACATAATGAGCCTTGGCCGGCCACCCACGTACATTGCTTGAACGTGTGTGAAGGAAACACAATCATGCATGTCAACAGCGTCTAATGTATTAAGAATACACGGTAGATTTGCAAAGTCTTTACCGCCTTGCTCTTGTACATGCATAATGTTTGTCCGAGACTACTTGATATGGAGTGCTGTATACGCTAGTACTAGATTGGATAACCCTGATTTGTGAAGTACCTTTTGAAATCAGGCTTCCCATTGCGTGCAAGTAGGATTTGAAACTTTGCAGGGTGGAGATACAATCTAGTAAGGTTTGCAGTAACACCATGTACATGAGTAGGATTTGAAACTTTGCATGGTGGAGATACAATCTAGTAAGGTCTGCGGTAACACCTGTACATGAGTTGGATTTGAAACTTTGCAGGTGGAGATACAATCTAGTAAGGTTGGGTAACACCATGTACATGAGTGGATTTGAAACTTTGCATGGTGGAGATACAATCTAGTAAGGTTGTGTAACCTGTACTGAGTAGGATTTAACTTGCATGTGAGATACAATTAGAATTGGGTAACACTTGTACATGATGATTTGAAACTTTGCATGGTGGAGATACAATCTAGTAGGTCTGTGGTAACACCATGTACATGAGTAGGATTTGAAACTTTGCAGGTGGAGATACAATCTAGTAAGGTTTGGTAACACCATGTACATGAGTAGGATTTGAAACTTTGCATGGTGGAGATACAATCTAGTAAGGTCTGCGGTAACACCATGTACATGAGTAGGATTTGAAGCTTGCATTGGGTGGAGATAGAATCTAGTAAGGTTTGTGGTAACACCATGTACATTGTAATGAGTAAAGATTTTGAAAGCTTTGCATGGTGGAGATACAATCTAGTAAGTTTGTGGTAACACCTTGTACATTGTACATGAGAAATCTCTCTATGAGTTGTGATGGTTCTGAAATGAACCTAGTTGTGCCAACTCAACATTGTGATCAGTATGTTCTGATTGTCTTGCTTGTTCTTTGTAGTTCTTGTATATTCCAGTTTATAAAGCGTGACTAAAATCAGCCAGAGGAAACAATTACTCCTTCATTATTTTTGGACTAAATCTTTATTTCTGTTCTCCTTTCTTTGTTATCACAGGGTGGGCAGACAGCTCTGATGTGTGCTGCCCAAGCCGGTAAGCTAGAGCTGGTTCAAGAGTTACTGGACAGAGGAGCTGATATCAAAGCAATTGACGAGGTAAGTTCATCTGTCGGTCAAGCAGACTGGATTCGAACTCTGGTGTTTCTGACCAGCAGAGTGTGGGCTCGGGCCCCGGTCTTGACGCTTGTGTCCTTAAGCAAGACACTTTAAACCATTATTGCTTAGTCCTTCGGATGGAACGTAAAGCTGTGGGTCCTGTGTGTTTTGTAGTGCTTGTTAAAAGAACCCAGTACCCTTATCACTAAGAGAAGGGGCTCGCCTGGTGTTTTTCTGGTATGGTAGGTTGCAGATTGCACCACAGTAAAAACCGTTACATGGTGCTTTGTAAATAAGTGGGTCTTATATTTCATCACAGCTCCGCAATCGGCATACCTTGTAGACAAAATAATTAGTGCTTTGAGACGCCCTAGGTTGTGATAAAGCGCTTTCTCACTCATTCTTATTATTTTTATTTTTTATTATTACACTATTCAAAGCTTCAAATCTCACCTGTTCATGACTGTGTCAGTGTACTACAACATTGTAGCATGTCGTGGCCGAGCGGTCAAGTTCACTGGACCCAAGCTCTGGTGTTGTCAGTAGCAGAGTGTGGGTTCGAGCTCTGATCAAGACACGTGTGCCCTTGAGCAAGGCACTTAACCATAATTGCTTCGTAAAAGTGGGGACGGTGGTGCATTCTGCCCTACCAGCCAGGCTCCTAGTGGATGATACCCATGCTTACATCCTTACGGACTGTGAAGGGGGTAACCCTGTTTCAGCCCTAGGAGTAGGTGGCAACGTGCCTCTGGTGATAGTTGATTTTGGTCGACAGCCCAAATCGGTAAAGTGTAGCCCTCACCTTGAAGTGGCCGTCTGGCCTTGTGATATTGGCAATATCTCATAAAAAAAATTTTTTTTTTAAATAGCCACGATTTGACTGAGCCAGGCACCATTTACCTTACATTCAAGTGAGTCTTACATATAGGTTTCAAAGAAATATACTCTTGAAACCGATTCTTCATGAAAGATCTTAGATAATGGAGCTTCTCCTTGTCCTATTTGCTATCAATCAGGGAAACAAAAGATCCTGTAAGAGAGAAAGCTATACCATCTTGCCTCTGGGATGTTTACTGAATATTCTTTTATAAAGAAATCAAACCCACTGCAGATGAAACTGCAGATAAACTGCACGTATCAAGTGGTTGATATCAGACCCTTTATAAATGCTGTTCTTTGCTCTTGCGGGACCAAGGTCTGTACCAATCCGTTTGAGAAGCAGGGTTGTAGTGGAGACCCAAGGTCCAACCCGAGACCAAGACTAAGAATAAACTGTAAAGGTTCGAGACCAAGACCAAGACCAAAACCAAGACCTGAAGGTCCATGACCAAGACCAAGACTAAAAACCGCGAAGGTCCGAGACCAAGACTAAGACTAAGACCGTGAAGGTACAAGACCAAGACCAAGACTAAGACCGTGAAGGTCAAGACCAAGACCAAGACTAAGACCGCGAAGGTCCGAGACCAAGACTAAGACTAAGACCGTGAAGGTCCAGATCAAGACCAAGACCAAGACCAAGACCAAGACCTAAAGGTCCAAGAATGGGACCGAGACAGAGACCTTAATGAATAAAATGAGTCAAGCAAAGCAAAGAGTCGAGCAAATTTGTTCAATTGTTTGAGTAAATGTGCGCACAATTTTATTCTTGTGAAAACAAGTAAACAACACGTGTAAAGAATTGTTAAAACAAGCTACTTAAAACAAGGAATGTATTCTCAACTTCTCGTCATATCAAAAAAGAAAAGTGCTGAAATAAAAGCAGTCTTATCTTGTCTACCAGGTCCAAACTTCAATCCTGTGACTTTCTAGGATGGGTTTTTTATATAGTATACTCACCTGAAAGAAAGACCCATCCAGCACAAATGGAAAAATGGTAATTCTGTAGTTCCTTCGATGGGAATTTATACTTTTATTGGTTTTTCTACTTCATGCACTGCCTGTCCTTGTACATTAAAACTGATTGCTTAACGGCCCTTTCCGAAGGACAAAGCAATTTGAATATGATTAAAGTGGCGTACATTAAAAACACATTCAATATGACCAGTAAGGCCAGGATTCGAACCAGCACTCTGTAAAAATGTAAATGGCAGATTGTGAATACGGCACGCTGTACTATTCAGCCACAACACTTCAGGCTTCCAGCCAACTGACGAAAGCCCCTAGGGGCTGGAGCAAGGACTGAAGGAAGAGTTTTGATAAAAGGCCCCCCGGACGGGACGAGTTCATGGAAACGACAACATCTAAAATGAGGTTATTTATGTTTTTATTTCCTTGCACAGGACAAATGGACTGCTCTGATATTCGCGGCCAAGGATGGTCACCTAGATATTGTGAAGGGTCTCCTCGCCAAAGGAGCAGAGATCGACCATACAGATGTCGTAAGTATTGGTTATCATCTTCTTGCTTTTTTTGTGCGTGGGAAGTTGGGGGAGGAGATGGAACTTTAGTATGTAAACCTGTTTTGACTGCAGAACCAACAGACTGTGTGTTTTAAACCTTTTTTGGGAACATTTGGTTCCCACAAACATTGCTTGAATAACGCGGAAAAAAAATTGTGTAATTTGATACTAATAGTGTTGGGTTCTGATGTAGCGCCGATGTCCCGGTAACTGGATCGAGGTGCTTCACCAAATTTACTCAACACCCCGGGAGCATATATAATCCTCAAGCTGCTTATCTTAGGGCTTAGGTGTTAATCCAACATAATTACCATATCAGCCCATTTGTACATCAGGGTGAAGAGAAGCAATTTATGGTTAAGTGTCTTGCTCAAGGGCACACATTACACAAACTGGCTCCACTCATGGAGCTATGAGGCCCATAGGAAATGCAGTCCATTACTTTTTCTTTGATGATTTATGTAAGAAAAGTTTAATAATTGCACTTGGCTTTTATGTATGTTGTTCGAAGACTTAGGTCTTCTCAGAGTTAAAAGTTTCTGTCTAAAGAAATTCTTCGGAACAATGAAATGGGTGCTCTTTGGTGAAATTACACACAAACGTACAGCGCTGGAGCCTGAAGTGGCAAATGCGTTGGGCGCGCAGCAGAAGCACATGTGCTTTCTGTTGTTCCCGTAGATGTGAGCGTGCTGAGAATAATAGATTCACCTGCCAATTTAGCTGCCACCTAGTGTCCCCCCCCCCCGAAAAGTCTCCCAGTAGTATGTTCCATATTTAGAGTAAACAAGAGTAAAGATGAACTGGCAAAGTTTATTTTATGGTTGACTATCTTGACTTGAGGCTGTCATTGTTTAGGGTTTTTTTAGTGACAAATCCAATATGTCAGCAATTAATTAAGATAGGAAGTTGTAAATGATCTGGCACACCTTAGAGGAACGCTTATTATTTGTTCGTGGGGGGTCAATAGTTTGAAAAACAAGTCAAGTGTTTTCAGGGGTCATTGCGGTCAAGTTGGATTCTCCAACTTCCAGAGAGATGAATTAAAACTGTATGGGATGTCCGTACCAAGGCCCATTTTCATACGGCCGTTAAGCAGAGAATGGCGCTAAGCAGTTGTTTCAGCTAAGCGGAAATAAGCAGGGAACCAGTCGCAAACACTGTGCATTACGTGGTATCAATGCTGGTAACCCTTTAAAAAAATTTAACAGCTTTATGAAATTGCACGCAAATCTCTTTCGTGGTTGAACAGGTGTTTCTTGAGCCCTTGCTACTTGCGATTCAAGTTTTTGTGCTTACAGGATTTATGCTTTGCCCAATTTTTATAGAGCTGCTTAATGGCGGATTTTATGCTCAGTGTGCAGTTTCTATTTCATATCGCTGCCAGGTGTAAGAATTTGAATTTGAATTTTATTAAAATCGACAAACTTCGTGACCCAAAGGTCAATTTACAGAGTCATTACAATAGTTAAAAATAGATATGACATATAAAATTTAAAAAGTACACCTGAATAGCAAAAATATATGAAGTAAGTAAAGCAGATTGCACCCTCGCCTTTAAAACAAAAACAGAACCACATTGACTAAAGAAACACCTCACTGTAGTGTAAAAGGGAAATTAATTAAAGACACTGGACACCTTTGGTAATTGTCAAAGACCAGTCTTCTCACTTGGTGTATCTCAACATATGCACAAAATAACAAACCTCTGAAAATTTGAACTCAATTGGTCATCGAAGTTGCGAGATAATAATGGAAGAAAAAACACCCTTGTCCATGTTGTCACACGAAGTTGTGTGCTTTCAGATGCTTGATTTCGATTTCGAGACCTCACGCGTGAGTTCTCAAAATCAATTCAAATATTTTACTTCTTTCTCAAAAACTACGTTACTTCAGAGGGAGCCGTTTCTCACAATGTTTTATACTATCAACAGCTCTCCATTGCTCGTTACCTAGTAAGTGTTTATGCTAACAATTATTTTGAGTAATTACCAATAGTGTCCAGTGCCTTTAATTTAAAGGGGACGTAAACGTTTAAATAAAACGGAAAGGGCAACCTTTCGGCGATTGACTGCTGTAAGCAAGTGACTGACGTAACAATTCAAATCCATGGTGAATGCACAAGTTGGATACCTTGCTGTCCTGTCTAATACGCTTGCGCTCAAGCAAATGTTTCTGCTGTAGTAGGCGGGGAAAAAATGTGGTTACAGTTCAGTGGCTCTTTGAAATTGGCTCTGGATCTTTTAAAGGAGCTTAGGTAAATATTGCCCTTGGGTAGAGTGGTATCTCCTACAGATCACCAAGACCTATCAGCACTCTGTACATATAACAGGTCCCAGTGGTTTATCTTGTCAACTCAACACAAACTAATTGAGTCGTAAATCTCTAAAACAACCACAACTGCCAGTTTGCTTCTTGTCATAATCCTGTAACGTCTTCTGAATAAATAATGGGTGAGTCATGGCTGAGCGCTGTACCCATTTATAGTGGCTTGATAGACAGCTAGGTGTGGGCGTTTGCTTAAATAGAATGATGGTGTGAGGTAAGGGCATTTTTGTTTTGGCGCACCATTGGGGAGGGATTCAATTAAGACTTGTAATTAGGTTTGGTTAAACAAGATTAGTCCAACGCGATGATTAAATATTGAAGGACAATTCTGCATTATTGTCAATTAATTTTCCACTCGGTTGAAGAGTCTGTTAGCCATTAGCCAAATGCGCCAACAGTGGATCAGAATTCGGACAAATTGTGTACATGTTGGAATGGCAGTTTGTAAGGTCGTTAGGAAACTTTTAATTTTTATTTTTTTTAACAGACTGTCTGTTAGGCAGCATTCGAATTGGCGGCTACACCTACGGCTATGTCTGTTGCTGAGGGTGTTTAATTGCTAAGGACATACTATACTTCAGCACATGATGACGCGGAACTCTAGCCATAGCCGCCAATTCGGGCAGGGCCTAAGTCTTGGCTAGCCCTGGTAGCCATGCTCTCCCATTGTACTACTGCACCGACATTGCACTGCAAGGAATGGAGTCCAACTCTGGCCTAAGTTCAGAACAAGTTGGTCAGAAGCCATGAAGGGTGGGGGGGGGGAGGGGTGCCAGTCAGAATTTCATTGCTTCTGACTGACTTGCACCCCGGAACAAAGATATTAAAAAAATAGGGAGACTGCCAGTATTAGGGCTACTGTAGATGGCTTAGTTGGTCAGGGATGAGCGATGTTAGAATTCGATTTGAATTGAAACTTTATGATGTCTGCTTGGTAAAGAAAATGGCTGCTATTTTCAGGTGCAAAGAAATCCTGCTCTCAGCGCTGAGGACTCAGGTCCCAGAAGCTCCTTGCATTCTATAAATCAAGGGGTGGAAAAAGTTATTATTTCCAGCAGGGCTCGAATTTGACACTGACCGCTGGCCCGAGGCCAGTGATTTTAGCATCGGGCCAGTAAACTCATGATCCGGACAAGTCCGGCAGTCTTGTGTTTGTGTTCAAATGTTGACTTTCAGTCTGATAAATACCGAAGTCTGTTGTTATTGTAGACTACTTGCCCAATAATATACAAATGAGATCAATCTTCTCTTTGTGCTTTTTCAATTTCAAACAGTTCAATTATTAATCTGTGTAGGCATTTTTTCTTCTCACTCAAACTCTGGTCTTGTACTCAAAATTCCGGTCCAGTAAATATTTTGAGCTACAAGCCCTGCGGTCTTTGTGGGTTTTCTCCCAAATTCTAGCCCTGTCAAGGTACCTTCTAAAATTTGGACTCTGGGTTCAGACCTTTTTTTTTGGTCAGCAATAACTGTCCCCTCTTGTTGGTAGAGCGCCGGCACGTTAATCCGGAGGTCGCAGGTTCAAATCCCACTCTAGTCAATCTCTCTTTGTTCAGCCCCGAACGAAGTAAATGTCACTGCTTGTACTCGTCAGTACTCTTGAACCAGCCTTGTACACTGTCACTGTGCATCAATATTAGGAAGCAATATGGTTGACCGCGGTGCTACAAAGCTGTTAGCTATTGATTTTTTTTGTGTGTGTTGTATCTGCTGTTACCAAGTGACAGAAGGCAAGTACTTCACCGTTATTGTCAGCTCGTGGATTTGTAACACGTCTGTGATCCGACAAACTTCATCAAACAGACAAGAGCTTGGTTGAGTTTGTGTTTCCTGTTGAAGTGTATTGATGTTTTCATTGTACAGCGTGTTCTATGTGGTTTTTTTTTTTCAATATTTTATTTAGTCATATCTGTTTGATTACTAGAGACTAGAGCAAGGGATTTTTTTTAGATAAGCCATTTGCGAAATAGATTTTCATTAGTGTCTGGTACATTGACTTAATTTGGTCACAAGTGAATGCTCAAATTGGATTCTCCAGACTATAAAGACAGTGCAGGCTGTATGGTTCATGGCTTGCCTTTGTACCGAATCTTCAGATGGGCAAAGCCTGGTACCATTGTCATTCAGAATTCTGTGTGGGTGTTTATTGCGGTCTCTTATGAAAACTACGCAAGAGCTTACCCCCCCCCCGAACCATGTGACCTAGCAACTGTCTCAAGTCTGAGGAGGTCAAATTTAAGCAGTCTGTTGTGACTCAGAGCAAGTTATTGTACCAGACATTATTCAAATATTAATACACAAATGGCATATCAGTGTTCTCCTACTTTGAAAATTAAAGGTTGTCGCTGGGGGGGGGGGGGTGGGAGATGTAAAGCCTTTACGGCGTATGATCCGGGGCCCGCCCAAGGGCCCGGAAAAAAATTGATTTTACATGCTCTGTGATCATGGTGATGCACTCTTGAGGTGACTCCTGATGGCCACTTGACATCTTTGAGCAAAGGTTTTAAAGATTGCATTTGAACTCTGAAATGCATGAACTTGAAGAAAAAAAGTGTTGGCGGGGGGGGGTGGGGAACATGGCAACTTCTTAAACGTGGGGGGTGCCACAGCAAGCGTGGTGGTGTGCCAAGCTTTTTTTACATGTTAGAGAACACTGGCATATTGTATCCCAAAACTCTCTATGTATCAAAACTCTGCCAGCATCTTTTGTGTACAAAATTTGTCTGTCAATTGTCAATAGCAGATGAACCAGATTCTAATAACTAATTAATTATGGCAAACAATTAAGGTTCAATTTTCCCAGACAATACCTGGACATGTAAACAACACACTTATATGTGTAGATAAAAACAAATCATTGAAAGAATGAAAAAATTAACCCTTTAACCAGTGTGGAAAAAGCTTGGAAGCATTGCTGACAACGTGAGGGAGTTACATGTACATTTGTCCCAATTAGGGGAAGCGTTTGAGGGTTTTATTTTATAGGGCGTTTTATTAGCCAAAGTGATGTCTTGGTGTATTTTAGACTGTCAACTTTTTGTTTTAAGATGCCCCCCACTTGAAGACTTCGGCCAACATTGGTAGTTGTCAAAAAAACAGTATCCGCACTTTGTGTGACCCAACAAAAACATGAAATAGAAAAACCTGTGAACGTTTAAAGGAACATTACAGAATTGGTAATTGTAAAAAAATACTTTTGATCACAGATTTACATCAAACTTACACGGTCTAATGATGATGATAGTAGAAAACATCCCTTGAAATATTTCTGTCTTAAATGCCATATTTGATGAGAAATGAATAAACTAATTTTCCGATTGGAGTTTATCGCTCAGTGAGCGTTTTGTTCATTTGTTGAACCTATATGATTTCATGCAAATGTGTAATCGGTTTTTCACTATTTTCTCGTGACCCAGATGGCCGATCGATCTCAAACTTCTACAGGTTTGTCAGTTTATGTATATGGTGGGTTATATTAAGTGCTTACACTGCCAGCAACTGTTTTGTTAGCAAAAACCAATTCTGTAATGTTCCTTTAAGCTCAATCGGTCATCAGAGTCACAAGAAAATAAAGAAGAAAAAAGCATCACTGTTTTCAATTGGATTTGGGACTTGCGATATCAAAACCAATTGTTTATCATTTTTCAAAGACTGTAGCATTTCATGCACAAATATTTCAAGGGAAGTTTACCACGGTGACCCAAAGCTCTTGTCAATTTCTTTTTTTAATTAAAAAATATTCAATTAGATTAATTATCGACAGTCATTAGATGGTCACTGTTTCCACCTGGGTGACAGAATTTGACCTTATGATACCTTCGAGTGGAATCTAAAAAATGGGAGAAATTTCATCTCGAGCATCTTGAATTTAGAGCGGTCCTTCATTATGTGGCGGCTTAATTGCGGAGTTTCCTGGGTTGCTACGATGCAGCCGAGGAGACTGGGAATGTGCAATTAAGGATGGGGACAAGGGTAAAGATTGGACGGGTAGCTAGAAGAGAGAAGATGCTGTCTGTTTTTGTCTTCAGTCTTATCTTGATCCAATGCTTTAAGAGGTTTAAGGTAATGGTACCGAAGATTAAAGGCAGGGTATACGTTTGGTAGTCGTCTATTGCCATGTTCAGACAAGCGTACTAAAGTTAGACCCGAACCAGTTTAACTTTACGAGTAGCGGGGGGCAGTCTTAAAAATAAAACTACCTTGCGTTCAGACAGCTCAAAGTTAAACGTGATGCGGTATAACTTTTAGAGAATTCAAGAAGAGAATTTAAGAATTCAACCAGCACCATGACCTAACCCAACAACATCCGCTAAATTTACATCAACCCCGCATTTACATAAACAAGCGTGTACAAAAGACGCGCGCTTTCACAATTTATGGCGTGTTACGCAACACATCACCGGTCACCGGTGAGGACTTAAAACCGGATGTGGTTGACTTTATTCTGTCCACACACCGTGCTAAAAGATAAACCCGAAGTGGTTTAGCTTTAAACCACCCTCACCGAACGACTTAACTCGATTCGGTTAAGTTTTAAGAGCGTTCAGACACACAAAGTTTGTATAAACCTTGTTTAAACCTAAACAAATTGTAAACTACATGTATCAACAGCTCTTCAGTGCTCTTTACTGAGTAAATTTTTTATGGTCATTAATTTTTGGAGTAATTACCAAAGGTAAACCCTCCCTTTAACTCTTTGCTTTTAGGGGACCCTAGCTTGTTTATTCTTCTTAGGAGAGGAGGGTCGGGGGGGGGGGGACTGTCTTGGACTGTCTCGAAACCCTTTGATCAACCTTATTGACCCTTTCCCTCTTTTTTTGACAAGTGTGTTCTCTCTATCGTGCCTTTTTGGAGGTCTATTTCCTCTATTGCTTTGTATCATTTCTGCACCCTTGTAATTTTCAGAATTAATTCTGAAGTGAATTAATGTACATTTGGACGCAATTCAATCTTCTGATTGTGGTGTCTAATTTGATATTTTGCAGGGATGAGAAATTTCAGCCATTTATCTGAATTCTGACTTTTTGTTATGTCTTCCTGGCGAAAACAAAAGTTACCATTATTTTCTTCAGATATCAAGAAATCATGCTTGTTAGTTTACTTCTCTAGTGGTACAGATACTCTTACCAAAAGCTCCTCGTGAAATCTGTAACTCCAGGAGTTACAAAAAGTTTCTTAAAACCTCTTAAAATTTGAGCCTATAGTCTGAGACTTTTTGGTCGGCAAGAACTCTAAATCCCAATTTCAGAAATAAATGAACCATTTATCTATCTGTCCAGTCATCGTTTTTCATGAACTACTATTATCACCTGATCACTAATCTATCAGAATAACAGGCATGGAATTTCATCTTGAGAGGGGCAAGGCTTTTTTCATTTTGCAAGGGCCACTTTCATTGGAAAAACTTAAAGTCTATGGGGAAACTTTTGAATTGGCACCGAGGCCAAGACAAGGGCAACAGAGGCCGTGGTCTCCGTGTAATTCCAGGCCTGGAATAGTGATTTCATTTTCACTACCTGATGGAGACCGAGAACAAAACAGAAAAGGGATAACAGAGCGTCTCCATAGGGAAATTCTAAAGACTGGGTTGCTCCAAAAGGAATTTTGTGTACAAAGTCTATGTGAGGTTCTTAACTACAGGGACAAAGAAAAGAACAAAAGATGTCTCCACAGGGATGCAAAAAATAGAATGAGTGTACAACTCAGTGTTGTATTTATTAATGTAGTTTGACATTGTATATTAGGTCATCATGGTTTGCGTACAGAAATGCTCATGGGGTTCAATTTTTTGTACGTGCAACTTGGAGGCAACCAACTGCACTTAATGCAACAGGAACACTTGATTAGCACGGGGGACATTATTTCATGTCTGTGGCCCACTGCGCCATATAAAAATTATATGAAATTTATAGAAGTCAGTGTAAATGTGGTTTCTTTCTTGCCTGGAGCAGGTTGCCTGTGAACTGCCTCATGTGGCATGACCTTTTGGAAAGTAGTTTCACACACCAATCACATGTTTGGCAGGCTGTGGAAAAAAGGTTATCAACATTTGCTGAGAATTCAAAACGGACAGCATGGACAGAAACACGACTTTTCCCCAACCAATATTTGCCCTCCTTTAAAAGCAAAAAAAAGGAAAATCAACATGAATTTTCCCTGCTACAAGAAGCTTAGAGGCAGTGGATACTTTTGGTAATTACTCAAGAAATACATTACCATCAAAACTTACTTGGTAAGGAGCACCTGAGAGAGCTGCTGATAGTATTAAAACATTGTGAAAAACAAACAACCTTTGAAGTAATGTAGTATTTGAGAAAGAGGTCATTTCTCACTGAAATACTTGAATCTGAGAAAGGCTTCAGGGATGAAGCCTTTCTCATGCAATTGAAAACACACAATTCTATGCAACAAGGGTGTTTTTTTTTCATTATTTTCTTGCAGCTTTGATGACCAATTGAGCCCACACTTTCACAGGTGTGTTATTTTATGCATATGTTGGGATACACAAAGTGAGGATACTAGTCTTTTACAATTACCAAAAGTATATTCTGCCTATAATATTCTTTAAAAATACCTTTTAGTTAGTGCATTAAGTAATTGGCGTGCATAAAATCACAGATAAAACAGAAGAACATAAATGAAATAGAGAAACACATTTCCTCAAACCAGTGTTGCTCTGCTCTTCTTAAAGGAACATTACAGAATTGGTTTTTGCTAACAAAACAGTTGCTGGCAGTGTAAGCACTTTATGTAATCCACCATATACATAAACTGACAAACCTGTAGAAGTTCGAGATCGATCGGCCATCTGGTTCACGAGAAAATAGTGAAAAACCGATTACACATTCGCATGGAATCATAAAGATTCAAAAAATGGATAAAACGCTCACTGAGCGATAAACTCCAATCAGAAAATTAGTTTATTCATTTCTCATCCAAATATGGCATTTCAGACAGAAACATTTCAAGGATGTTTTCTACTATCGTCATCATTAGACCGTGTAAGTTTTATGTAAATCTGTGATAAAAAAAGTATATTTTACAAGTTTTTTTATTACCAATTCTGTAATGTTCCTTTAAAAAAGAGAGAGGACACACAAGTATCTTTGAAATAGGAGCGAGGATCTGAAAGAAAGTCTTCTGATTAGATCTCGGATTTGTCGCGTGTGATTTTGCTGAAAACAATGGTCCTCTCCACTACGTGGCGATGATGGATTTAGAAGGCCATCTAGCTAGTGTTGCTCTTCACCGTAAAGAGAGACTGACCTCCCTTAGGTGTCTCTGAAAATCAGAACGAGTCTCGGAAATGAGGAGACCCTCCGAAGCGACCTTCTAGTGTCCTTCCTTAACTGTCATGCATGACATCACTACCAATCAGCACGGCGATGTGACACGGCTTTCGGCATCATTTGCATTCATGCACGTTATTACGAAAAGAACCCGCCTAACACTGAGCAAACATGCTCGACTGGACGGGACTCCCCAAGAAATGAGGCCATATACAAGCCCGTAATCAGGCAGAAAGTTTGTCGAGAGAAAGGGCCGATTATAGCTCTCTCTCTCCCTCACTCTCTCTGGAACCATGAGTGTCACGATGTTGGTAATGCATGAGATTTAATCAAAGGACAAATTCTCCATATGGCTAGACCTCGCAAATATATCACGTAGCTTGCCTGTTCTTTAATTTCTTGAAGGGGGGGGGTTGAATTTCATTCAAAATCTCATGCAGGTTTTTGGCTCCGACTACCGATGCATCTCACAAAATTGCGCACAAACGATGCATTACATGGTAATTTTGACCCCCCCGATCGCTTGCAGCCATGGGTGATGACGCCAGCTGAAGCAGGGGGTCTCTCTTTGCTCGTAGGTGAGGTGACCCTCGACTTCATCCAAGAGTCCATCCATAACTGGGTTAAAAATTTTGCTGCTACGTGTAAGGCGGAAAGTCTGCGTAGATTAACGGAAGAAACCTTAGGGCAGATAACATTAATTTTTTTAAATGTCCATTTTTTTTAAATGTCCATTTTTTTTAAATGAACTTTTACATTGATTACATGGCACATCAAGTTATATTCATTTGTCATTTTTAGCATGACCTTAGAAACAGTCATCCAGTGAAGATTAGGTAAAAAATGTGCATTCCCATATAAACTACATCAAAGCTTTTTCGCATGGACAAGACCTGTGCGCAAGTTCGTGGAACTAGTTAAACCCCCCAAATTAGCTAAGCACAAAAAAGATTCACTCACTAGAAAAATGGTTTTTAACCTGCACTCTGTATACTGATTGTGATTGGTTCCCTAATTTGCTTACCGCATATGTGATTTGTAAGCATTTTTTTTCTGTCTAAACAGCGCTGCAAAGTTGTCCCGGTTCGTTGAATTTGCTCATTTCACCCTCCGCGACCGATTTAACTCATTTGATTCGGTTAAGTTTTAAGAGTGTTCAGACGCACAAAGTTAAACCCTGATGAGTTAAAACTGCCTGAAAACCGACTTTAGTACCGTGTCTGAACGACCTCATAGTTTATGAAATTGGACCCTGGCCATAGCTATCAATTTGGACTCGACCATAATCCATAAACAAATGAATTCTGCTGTTTTAAACTTGGACAGGTGACGCACAGAGTCTGTAAACCTCCTTACTCGAGTTGCAACATCCGGGAGTTCTGGGTCTAGAATAAGCCATTTTTAAAGGAAATTCTAGTCTTATTCCTGACAAATGTATATCAGTTTGTTAAAGGCAGAGACTGGGTATACGTTCGGTAATAGTCAAATACCAGTATCCTCACTTGGTTTTTCCAAGCAATTTGCTCATTCCACCCTCCGCGACCGATTTAACTCATTTGAGTTCAACTCGATTCGGCTAAGTTTTAAGAACGTTCAGACACACAAAGTTAAACCCGGATGAGTTAAAACTGCCTTAAAACCGACTTTAGTACCGTGTCTGAACGACCTCATAGTTTATGAAACTGGACCCTGGCCATAGCTATCAATTTGGACTCGACCATAATCCATAAACAAACGAATTCTGCTGTTTTAAACTTGGACAGGTGACGCACAGAGTCTGTAAACCTCCTTACTCGAGTTGCAACATCCGGGAGTTCTGGGTCTAGAATAAGCCATTTTTAAAGGAAATTCTAGTCTTATTCCTGACAAACGTGTATCAGTTTGTTGAAGGCAGAGACTGGGTATACGTTCGGTAATAGTCAAATACCAGTATCCTCACTCGGTTTTTCCCAGCATACGCATAAATTAACATACCCGTGAGAATTTGGGCTCAATTGGTCATCGAAGCTGCAAGAAAAATAATTCAAGAAAAAACACCCTTGTTGCATAGGATTGTGTGCTTTCATACCTGAAGCCTTTCTCAGATTCAAAACTTTGTGGGTGAAAATGACCTCTTTCTCTAGGACTGTTCACAGGGAGTTGTTTCTTACAATGTTTTATACCACAGCAGCTCGCAGGTGCTCCTTACCAAGTTAGTTTTTAAGGTCATTAGCTTGTGGAGTAATTACCAAAAGTATACATTGCCTTTAACTTGTGGTCTTATACTATAGATAGTTCCCAGTAGACGCCATCTTTACGGCCAAATTGCATTTTGGTTTGCAGGTGCGTCAAACGCTCAACTTATTAACGCAGCCGCGTTGTTCACTGACCAATCCTGCAATGAGTTTCGTGAAATTCGCGCGTGTTGCACGCCGTTCTCACACGAAACGCATGACTGTTTGTTCTAAACTGCCCGTAAAGATGGCCGATTTACGTCACACTGCAACCTATCTATAGTCGTAATGTACAGAGTCATAGCTTGCGCAAAGAACTTATTTGATTTGGGTTTGTTTGGTTTTGTTTTTGTTTGTTTTTTTTGTGTTTTTTTTCTCCATATATATATATATATATATATATATGCGTATTTCATTTGTTAACAATCATAACTTTATATTGGTCATACTTGTAAACACTATTTTGCCTCGAGGCTTGTCTTCCGGAGGATTTAACGCTGTCTTAATTGTCTTTACCGCTTTATTACTGTTGTTTATGGGAGCAAACCAAAAGAGTGGATGTTTTCTGAAATGGAAAAAATCTCGGGACTAGAATGGATTGTCTTTTTGCCCTTGCCCTTTAAGGCAGGCTCCAAGAATATTTTGTAACCGAAGCCGATTTGGTCGTTATAATTTCCCTTAACGAGTTTCATTTCATTGCAAACCTTCGCGATACCGAACTGCTTTTTTTTAGGGTGACTTATTTCGCGGAGTGCATTTTAGCGTGTATTAAAGATAAACGGCAAGTTGTGTATAACCAACATGCCCACGGTTGATTGAGCATACAGAACAGTCCAATACAAGCCCACAAGCCAGACAGTGTATTAATAGTGTGCCTCTTTACACGCTCCGATGGTTTCATGGCAATTTTCATCTGATTTCGGTTGACACTCGGCAAGGAGGACAGTTCCTGTAGTCTATTTATGCTGTGTTTTAATTCATGGCTGTCTAGTTTTTCAGTTATATTATATTAATGTGTTTAGTGTAAGGAATGATATATGTTTCAATAATCTATTTATGTTCTGTTTTTAACTCATTTTTAATTCATGGCTATCTAGTTTGTCAGTAATATTATACTAATTTGTTCAATGCAAGGAATGATACATATTTCAATCATCTCTATATGTTGTGGTTTTAATTCATTTTTAATTAATGGCTATCTAGTTTTTTAGTAGTATTAGTAATATTGTATTAATTTGCTTACTGTAAGGAACGATACACGTTTCAATAATCTATTTATGTTGTGTTTTTAATTCACTTTTAATTAATGGCTGTCTAGTTTGTTAGTAGTTGTGATATATATTTTTATTAAATAAAAAAACAAAAATAAAATAACACTACTGAAAAAACTAGATAGCCATAAATTAAAAACAGAAATAACTTATTGAAACATGTATCATTCCTTATATAAAAAATATATATCACAACTACTAACAAACTAGATAGCCAACACAAGATAAAAAAAAACACTGGTACAAGTATATTAGTGTAACAAGAAGCATTCAGAGTTGGCATGGCTGGTGTAACCACAAAGATAGGTTAAAACACAGAAGAAGAAAAAAGAAACAAATTCTAAAATTTTGTCAAAAGCAGGGGGCGTAATGTTCCCTGAAAACCCATCCAATCTTTCCATGATCTGATGATCAAGTTTGAAAATCTCCACTGATAATGGAAACTCTTTTTCCCCCTGTTATGTTGAATGCAATTCTAAAATATCCCCCCCTGATTGTTGTACACAAATCTCCCCGATTGCCAGATGCTGATGTTAGCAGGTTGTCTCAAGTTAATTCATCTGTTTTTACTCAACATTGTACATTTTGAAAAACAACAACATAAAACTCATTTGAGATGTCACACAAGGACCCCAGACCTGTCATTCTTTTCGGACAAACCGAATTGCTTTTTAATGGCGGAGTCATGTCGTGAAGCTGTCCTTCTCAATATGTGTTTGTCCTTGGGGACATTATTACATCTATGCAAACCCTCTGGATTTCAGCTGTGATCATTCCATGGTATTAATGTGACTTTATTCACAGACTCTGAAACAATAAATTGGAAGTGGGGAGGGGAGGGACCCCAGAAACCATGTTTAGGCTCAGGGAGTGGGGGGTGGGGGGTTAATTATCACTGCATCAGGAACAGCAAGTGTTCTGTAATTTGATTACAGAAAGGGAACATGAGGAATAAGTTTTCATCTAGTTTGACCTTTTTCTAGTCTCAAAAAGGTAGATATGGACGTGCCTTTTTGCACTAGTAGCAAATCTTCCCAGCTGATTCCGTATTGGGCAGCATTTTGTAAAGGGCTCCTGTCAGAATCTTCTGTTAAGCAGTTTCTGTGTTGGGCAGCGTTTGCCAGCATTTTTGCCCATGTAGAGTTTTCCCCTGCGGTTTCGTTTGTTTGGCAGCATTTTTCCTGAGTAGAATCTTCCAAGCAGTTTCTGTGCTTGGGCAGCGTTTGCCAGCATTTGCCCAAGTAGTGTTATCCTTGCAGTTTCTGTGTTCGGCAGCATTATGTTTTGTAGAATCTTCCATGTTCAGCATGTGGGAAAGATTGCAAGCGAAGAATATAGAGCCCAAGATGGGCGAACTCAGGCTGAAGTGTGAAATGTCCACAGACGCCATTTCGGCAAGCGACTCTTTTAACCCTCTTGCCATCTGACCATTCAAAACCATTCAAGTGGTTTTGAATGATAGATAAACTATGCCAGCCTGAAATATGATACCATGAGGGAATGCATCTACACAGTACACAGTTAGTTCTGTGCACAGTTGTGCCACCATACACAACCTTTGCCGTCGAATGGTTTCAAATGGTTGGTCAACTCACTGGAAAATGTTGCCAAGAGTCACTGACAGTAGGAGGGTAAATGCAGCAATAGATCAGTGCAGACAACTACAGCTGCTATCAATGATGTATAACGAAACATTTGCTTGCCGTGGCGCCCATCGGTATTTCCCGTTTCAACAATACATTGATCTCCAGGGACCAATTTCACAAAGCACGAAGATTCATCTTAAGATGAGTTGTCAGTATCACCATAGTGTTTGTAGTGTTACATCACACTTTGCTTAGCAATTCAAGATTGATGCGCAGTTGAAGATCAATCTTAGCTCTTTGTGAAACCGAGCCCAGTTCCCCGTCTTGCGCCTTCGGCGCTTCATAATCTTTTATTGCAAGGGTCAAAACACAAAGTCCATTGTCGGGACATGTGGCCCAGCTGTCCAACGTACTGTACTCAAGTTCTGGGCCCAATTTAATAGAGCTGCTTAAACAGAGAACTATGCTTAGAAACTTTCTGCTAGGCACAAATAAGCAGGATACCAATCACAGATTGTACATATGACATGGTACTTTGGTTGGTAACCCTATTCTGGTAAAGCAAAATTTTGTTGTGCTTAGTTACTTTTTGTGCTTAAAGGTATTGTACTCTTTTGGTAACAGCTCAAAATCAGTGTCCACATTTTGTGTGATTAAACATATGCATGAACAAACAAACCTGTGAAAGTTTGAGCTCAATTGGTCATCGAGGTCACGAGAAAATAGTGAAAAGAGATCTTATGTGTTTTCTGTTTTTTCAAATTATCGCGCGCGATAATTACTATTGTTTTACTCGTTTCTCAGAAACGATAGCATTTTAGGCAGAAATATTTTAAGGAACCCTTTCTACCATTACTTACTTTAAATCATGTAAGTTATGTGTGAATCTGTGAACATTGTGTTTTTCGATCTTACCAATAGTGTACAGGGCCTTTAAGCAGCTCTATGAAATTGGGCCCGGGTAGGCGGGTCATCAGAGTGTGGATTCAAACCCTGTCGACTTAATTCCTTGAGCAAGACGCTTGAATTTGCTTCCAAACACCCAAGAGAAAATGGCTGGCTACCTGAGAGGGTAGAGATTGATATTGTGATGGATTAGCTACCTGTGCGCCAAATTGGATGCCGGGGGGGGGGGGCTGCATACCCCTAAGGAGTTGAGATGGTTTTTTGTGTAAAGCGCTTGATTGAAACGCTTGTAAATGCCCTTCTTGTATATCTAATAGTTAGTGGATAGGTTGTTTCCGTTTTACTTACCATTGTTATTTTTGTTATAATTCATGGTTTATTAAAAAAAAAAACATTCAGTCGGGTTGCCATAAGCGAAATTACATTGAGTCTGAATTTACATTCATAAATACCCCTGGACAATTTATCCGTTCTGATTGATCGATAGGAGATCATGTGACCACGTTTATATGTGTGTTGATGCGCAAGTTTACGGCGGGTGCTAGGTTATGCATAACGCAATTAATTCATACTAGTACTCGATGTAAAATTTATGGTACATATATGCATAAGCCCAACGATTTAGCGTCGCTTGCATTTTGACCTTTACGAAATATGAGCCTCAGGATGTTTTTGACGTGAAATTGTATTTATTATTTGATTGGTGATATTGTATTGATGTCTGACTCCTGTATCATTTCAGAATGGCTGGTCAGCGTTGATGTGGGCAAGCTACAAGGGCCATGCAGAGGTTGCCGAAGAGCTGCTGCAGCAAGGGGCCTCGCCGAACGTTCAAGCACATGTAGGTTCAGACAATATCCGCTCTGTTTTTGTGAAGTATTTTCGTTCATGTGATAAATGTTGTAGGGACCAAAACACATGCTGGGAACCGCCCAAAGTCCTGGGCCTAGTTTCATGAAACTTCTTAAGCACAAGAACTAGCTCAGCACAACAAAACTATGTTACCAGAACAAGGTTACCAGCTAAACTACATTTTCCCGTGTACCATCTGTGACTGGTATCCTGCTTAACAAAACTATGCTACCAGAGCAAGGTTACCAGCTAAACTACAATTTCCCGTGAACCATCTGTGACTGGTATCCTGCTTAACAAAACTATGCTTACCAGAACAAGGTTACCAGCTAAACTACAATTTCCCGTGTACCATCTGTGACTGGTATCCTTCGCCCCTTATTTTTACTTAGCAGAATTTTTATAAGCAATATTTGTTTTGCTTGGAGGACTGTAGACCCAAATCGACAATTGCTTATCTCTGGGCCAGGCATACCAATCTTATCCAAGTCCAAACGTTTTGGTGTTGAGTGACCATAGAGTAAAGGATTGGGGACTGTAGACCCAAATTGACAGTTTGCTTATCACTGGGCCAGGCATACCAAGTCCAAACGTTTTGGTGTTGAGTGACCATAGAGTAAAGGATTGGGGACTGTAGACCCAAATTGACAGTTTGCTTATCACTGGGCCAGGCATACCAAGTCCAAACTTGTTGGTGTTGAGTGACCATAGAGTGGAGGATATAAGTTTTCTGTAAGCACGCGGGTTTCGAATTAAATTCATAGAAGAAGATATTCAAAAATGCGGCCCAGAACTGTTGGAAACATCATTCGGTGTGTCGTACTCAGAGAAATGTTGGTACCAGGCCTTATATGCTCATACCCACAGAGCTGCCAACTCTCCCTGATTCTGCAGAAAGTTCCCTGAAAAAAAACCTAATCGTTGGTTGTTCTGACTAACAAATTTGAAAATCTCCCTGATTATGGAAATTTTGTCCCAATTGTGTTGAATGCAATTCTGAACATCTCCCTGATTGTTGTGCAAGAATCTCCCTGACTGCAAAATGCAAATGTTGGCAGCTCTTGTGTCTATCCTGGGCATTTGGGAAATTCTCGTTAGGGTGGGGGATGATTCCGTAGACCCATCGCCCCAGTCAAAAGAATCGGAGATATGTATTCCAAACACACCATTTCCCCCCTCCCCCGACGCTTTTCAAATTTAGAAGCAGAAGAGTATATTGATCACAAAGCTTCCCTCAAAATGTTTATGATTGGCATTGATAACGACCGGTGAGAGTGCAAGTTGTTCAGCTTGTCTGCAATTGACATGCGTCTGATTAATAAATAAAAAAAAAGTCAACTCTTATCCCCCAAAAGAGGAAATAGAATTTGTGCTGTACACTGCTTCCCTGGCAACCTCAACTCCCTTTTAAAAGTGAGTGGCTCTTAAGATCGGAAAAATAAGATCGTGAGTTGGTCTTTAACCGCATCAGGCGCTTAATAAAAGACGAACGCTGAACAGAATGAGCCAGATTGGGCCTGATTTAGAGTAGATAATCAACAATCCGGCCTGTCATGAGAGGACACTCTGCGCTCAAAGTCTGTTATACGTGATTTCACTTTTGATTGTGCTGGGGTGGGTTTTTTTTTTTTTATGAAATTGGGGTCTGTTTGTGCCACTGTGTTTAGGGATCTCTCTGTCCGCTATTTTCCGAGTTTCCTGGCAATCACTGAAACCTCAATCGCTCTTAATCACCTACATGTAAGTAACGGTTAAATTAAAGAGGAGTCTATAATTGTTACACTGCCCCCCCCCCTTTATTCTCTCCAGGCATGATGATCTTCTTACTGAGTCTATTTTCTATTTTGGGGGGCCCTTGGAAATATCAGAAATTAATAAGGCCTGAAAAATCTATTAGATCCTATCCATGTGTACATGTAGGTCAGCCCTTTGTGCTCGATACGTTCCTTGTACTTTTTCTTTCAAGGACCAAGTATCATGCCTGTCTCTGCCATGCATCAGTGAAAATAACCCAGAGTAGCTGTATTTCACAGAGCTGCTTTTTAAGTAAAGAAGCAGCTAAGAACAACAAACTATGCTCATTAGAAAAAAGGTTACCAGCTGAAGTATGATACCACTATTTCAGACTGGTATCCTGCTCATTTAATACGTAGCTCTATAAAATTGGGAAGTACTGGTAGTTTTTTTGAAAACTGTTGGCCATGCAATGTACATGTAGTTGGCCATGTACTGCACATTTACAATGTTGCGAGCATTTCTCTGCCCGGCTAGCCGAACAAAATCTGCATAGGAGGGGGGGACAATTCTTCAGGGACAAGTCGTGTTTTCATTCCTTGTGATAAAACCATCCATCTAAGCTGCCTTTGTTTTTAATCCGGGCTCAGACTGTATCAACTGTTCCAGTTGCTAAGGACCTAGCTGGTTCCCATCGGTACCCGGTACCCGGGGAGAGAACCGGTCAGAACTAGTAGTTATTTAGCCCTGTGACACCAACCATTTGGATTTGGCAAGCAGCCGGGTTTATCCCTAGGGAAACGTGCTCAAAAGAAGAAGTGATTAGTCCTACAAAGCTGCTGAAGGGCTGGGGGAAATTTTTTTAGAGAGGCGGTTTTGTCTCGTTTAAAGTGGGCTGGGGCTGTGTGATTGAAATGGATTATTCATTGGCCCACACTGAGAGAAAAAAAGTGACACTGGTGAGGTAGCCGTGTTTTAGTGCAATCAAATATCACTATAATAGCTCACATCGTATGTATTCCTGTCATTAGATTCCTGTCAAATATACTACATAGCTCACTCGTAGATTCCTGTCATTAGATTCCTGTCAAATACACTATATAGCTCACTCGTAGATTCCTGTCATTAGATTCCTGTCAAATATACTACATAGCTCACTCGTAGATTCCTGTCATTTGATTGGTTGAACAAATCCTGTCATTTGATTGGTCATCCTTTATTTTGCCGTGTATTTACTGCCGCGAAGTTGGACCGTCAAACATGGAAATAAATATAGGACGTGTATATTGCCTTTTGGAAATAACTTTATTCTCGGCATCATTCCTAAAACAACCCTTCCCACTTGTTCGCCCCGAAAAAGGCAAGGTTGGTGTCTACATGCTATCAAGAAGTGTGTTTTTTTGTAGAGTTTTCAGAGTGTGGGCTGGACGAGTTTCTGTGTCTATTTTGTGTTAATTCAAACATGTATCAGGCTTCCAAATGGCACAAAAACCAGCTCTCTAGGTGATATACTTCTTGAGACGCGGGCATTTTTAATTCACAAGGTATCGCTAATTAGCTTAAAGTTCGTTAGCGCGTATCTCACTAATTAAGAGCAAAACAATATGAAATTTATTTTGCCGTTTCTCATGGGTCCAAATCGATCCCTAAAACTTGAAGAAAAAAAATTCTTGGTTGATTTGACATGCAATGACCCAAGTGACAAGGATGGATGTGTGAGTTATGTCAAAATAGATACTGCATCCGTTTCATTCGGTGAAATCCGGTGACATCTTTTTTTTTTCAATTTTGCTCGGCACCGTCTCTTTAAAACTGACTAGTGATTATATTCTGCGACGCTGCACTCACATGCATTCAATAGCGTACACCTATTCCTTGGCTGTCATCACAATCACGCAGAACGAGTACATAGTGAAAAGACATGTTGCTGTTCACCACGTCGTTACCCAAATTGTTATTCAGTTGAGCACGTACAATTATTGCTTGTCAGATATCGACATTGTCCAATTATTCAGAGAGAGGGGGTGGGGGTGGGGAGGGTATCTCGTTAATGGGGTTTTTTTTGTGGAGAGTTTTATTGCATAGTTATGTTTAGAGAACGGGTCTCTCACGGTTCACGTATTTCAAACGCTTTGGGGACCTGCTTGGTTCCCAGGTAAACTTCTTTAAAATATGTGTGAAGGAAAGAGAATCGCACACTTTAAACAGTCCACATGTTTTTGAATAAGCAAGACGCTTGCATTGGCTATGTAGTGTCCAAGGTTTCAGCAGGATTTGGTAAAAGGGCGTACAAATTTGCTGGAATTTCTTTTGGAAGGGGGTCCAAATTTGCTGGGAATTTTAAAACCGGGTGTCCAAATCGTAACTTGAATACATTCACATGCAAATGACAGATGAAACAGGGTGTCCAAATTTCAAACAGGGTGTCCAAATTCAACAGGTGCCAAAGACACCCTCTAGCTAACACCATGGTGGTGTGTCCAAATGTTCACTTACAATACATTCACATGCAATGACAGATAAAACAGTGTGTCCAAATTTCAAACAGAGTGTCCAAAAGACACCCAGACACCCCTCTGGCTAACACTATTGTATTGTCCCCAGTTATATTTGGAGTAGACTAATGCTCTCACTATTTGCTAGTAGTTCAGAGGGTATCTCTTACATCCAACCTGTGTTTATCAATACGAATAGCACTCCGCGCTAATGCTGAAAATAGAAACGAAGTAGGCCTACCTGGAATCTCAGACGAGGGTGTCAAAATTTCACTGACGTACGCACACGTACATGTCCAAGTTTTATGTTTTACTCGCGTGTACTGACTGTACTGCTAGTGCAGTTTTGCGTGTGGATGGAGCGGTGTAGAATGGCCTAAGTAGAATGGTTGTCTGTTCCTTTGTTCTTTACACTTAATGAAAATCCTATTCTTCAACACTGTAAAAAAAACACTGTGTGGGCATGTGTAAGTCCACATAGTGTTTCAAGTCCCTACATTATGTGGACTCCTTTTTTTTGTTCTCAGGTCCACACTTCGTCTGTAGCGTTAAAAACATGGTGCCAGACTTAGGTGGCCGCTTTATGGTGCAGGGTTATTCAGCGTATACTGAAACCACAATCCTATCTCTGAGATTTGACAAGTCATTATCGCCCACTGCCTTGAGTGTGTGTGATATCACAGACGTGTGTATTGATCAGCGGCCTCATACGAACCCTAAGATATGCAGCTTATAAACAACGATGTGTAAACGAAACGTTCTTATCGTGTGTTCCCTCAACCCATCTGCCCGTAGCACTTCCTGTACGATATTTATGAAGTTGTTTGTCGCGTTCCTATTTTTTTCTTTCGTCTTCTCCGGGCCGGCTTCGGTGTTCAGCGTTTAGTCATTCCTGAAATGGATCCCGAGCGAAATCTGATGAGCTTGATTCTTAATGGGGAGAGTCCATTAACCTATTTACATCTGCATTCCAACTTGGTCGCCCGACGATGCGGGGGTGCTGGCCCTAGCACGTGTCACTATGGCGCGGTGTACATGTACATGTACAGTGCATGTGTGTTCTGCTCTCAGTTTGGAGCATGGAGGAAGAAATTGGGCATATTTTTTTTAGCATAAGTAGCCAACTTGGAATGGCATTCTAGTCATTTCCTTAAAAATGCACTGTAAGCTTCTTTTTTTTTATATCTGCCTTTGATGTGTATCATCTTTTTGTTTGAAATTACTGGTTTCCAAAGGGTAGGTCGTAGGGGGACAGTATGGCTGGGGGGGGAAGGGTAACAACAACAACAACAACATAAACAAACGAAAAGGCCAAACACCCCAAACACACCCCCCGAAGATGACAACATCTCATTTACGCAGCTGTCCGGGGTTAAACCCCCAAAAAACGCCACAGTAGCCGTCTTCGCCTAAAAGCACACATTCTCAAGTACACCAAGCAGTGCGGCGATCTGGTTTGCCGCTGTGCAAATGAGGAAGAATATGATCCAGCTCGATTGAGATTCATCAGGGGAGTTGCAACGTGAAGCGCCGCCATTTCCAATTCTGATGCCGACGAAATTGGATAGCCCTCGCGAATTAAAGCGTCAATCACGATGTGCAGTTGTGACACTTCTTCTCTTTTTTGTGTGTGTGTGTGTATCTGCTCAATCGCAGTCCAAAACACCGCATTAGTTGGATTCCCAGCACGACGTGATTCAACCAAATTTGTGACATGTTCTTTGTAGCTGTTGAAACATTGAATGTCATGGTAACATGTTTCCCTCCATCCTACAATCTAGACTGTTTTTAAGAGGAATATCAGTTCCTACCTTCAGCTCCCCTGAGTTCTTTTCATATTTAATCATTTTTTCTTCTTGTAGCTCCTTACCAAGAGTGGCTTTTAGCCTTGTTAGGCGCGAACTTGCATAAAAAAAATAAAACATTTCAGCAGGTATCTGCACACTTTTGTTTGACACAAAGAAACATCTGAAATGATTAACAAATAACCAACCCGACACAATTGTCTACAGTTCTACCTGCAATCAAACTTTGTATTCACCCTTGCCCGATATAATTGTGAGTAAATTTGTCTATCTTCTGAAAAACGCACAGTTTACTGCTGTGAATTTGGGGCTTACATGCATCAAAAATTAATCTTTTCATGCAGATGAAGTTTCCATTAAAAAGCCATGGACTTTTTTTTTTGTAAAGGCACTTAAAAATTATCCAAATTGATCGATAGAGCATTCACATTGAAACATGAATAACTAAGAATAAGCTACGATGGATATAATGCACGTGCATCCCAGGCTTTAGATAATATGGATTATATGCAGTTATAAAAAAAAAAAATATGATAAGGAGATACAGAAGAAATGACAAGAAGATCTCTGTGATTAGTATTTATAACTTGGATAATTGTAAAATTTAGGTTTTTTTTTTTTATGAACTGCAAACAAGCAATCTGAAACTTTTAAAGGTAATTTCGTCACCTTACAAAAAATAAGTCCACCGAAAGATGTGCGCATCCTTTAACGGCCGGAGCTTTCGCATTCAAATCTTGTCAGCTGAGTGCGTCATACGTCAAAGCGGGCACCTGCTCTAATGCAAGGTAGCCACTCAAACGACCAGCCCCCCCCCCCTCCCCCTTGACGAAAAAAACAAAAAACAAAACCCGATGCGCACTGTATCAATTTGTACGTTGCAGGGCACCTGTCCAGTGGAGACACTTAGCACTGATCCCCGGGGTGCGCTCGGGGTTCTGCCCAACTTGTGAGAATACAATCTGTTGGGAATGTCAGCCCCACAGCTGTGTGTGTAACGGATTTTAAAACGATTATCACATGGGGAAAAAAAACATCTGTCTTGGACTTCAAGTTTGGGTGATTAATATATATATACATTTTAAGAGGGATTCGTACAAGTTTGGAAAGAAGTTGGTCTAATCCTTTTTTTTGCGATTAAATCATTTATGGTGGAGGCTGGATCCACATTTACATATATACACCATGCGTGAAAGGTATGATATACATTTGGGGGGGCATTGATCCAAAAACTATAGAAAATTGTATACATTTTTCAAGAAAACTTTTTAATAGTTCGTGTCACACCATGGGACTGGAGTTGCCCTGGCTGACTTTACAGTTTCGCCGCAAGACTTTGACAGTGACACACAATAAATGATTTTTAGAGAGAAACATGTATTACCAATTCAAAAATTGATCTCATTTAATAACAAAGAAATAATAATGCCCTATTCAGTCATTGAAACCATAACACTTTTGTGTACAAAATTAATGAGCGAGTTTAAGCAAGGGACTAGATCGACGGTTCTTTACAATATTTTCTCTAGACCAATTACTCTGGATTGAGGCACACTTTTCTCCTCACAATATTACAACATTAATTAATCAAGCACAGTTAATTTACGACAATGGAAATCTCAAATACTATTTCATTAAGCCCACCACCCAGATGTCTTTTCAGTGTTCAAGCTTGTTTATTGCAGGCAAATGTTCAATCTTATTTAGCTCTCTCTCTCTCTCTGATTATGACTGGGGTTGTTCGGTTACTTGTCCGTCACCTTTGGCGAAACTTTGGGTGACGATTCTGCCGTTACTTTAGTCTGCTGGAGCTCTTTCCAGCTTCTATGCAGCAGTTTTATGACAGCTTCATGAGTTGGGTGGCCTTTGACTTTGTGTTCTTGTACATGTAGTTTCAGCGTACTCCACTGGTTTGAGTTTTTGATGGTTGTCCGTCTTACGTCTTAGTAGCCTAGACCCACTCAGGATTTGGTGTTTGACGTATATAGGTCCACACAGGCATACAGGACAGGTCTGATGGGTCCAGAAAGGACTGAGTCCAACCAGGACAAGCTCTGGGAAGTTTCTGTCCAATCCACTCAGGAAATTACACTTCTTAAACATGTAAGCCCACACAGGACTTAGATTTTTTGCGAGCCTTGAATCAGATTATTACTATTAGGACGGACTGCTCTCATCCAACTTCAACCCAAGACTGACTAGTACACCCTAAAACCACTGTACACCCAACCAGAACAATGTGGAACTCAAAGGAACCAATTCCTAAGGACAATAAAAGTGAATACCAACATTCCTTAAAACCCCACCCTAAATACTGCCCTCTCTGTAGTCATAATTTACATAATTATATTTGGGGCCCTCTTGGGACACTCTAGTCTGCCAAAAAACCTCTAGCACACTTAAAGGAGCTAAATTAAAGAGGCAAACTTGCATTCCTTAAAACCCCACCCTAAATACTGCCCTCTCTGTAGTCATAATTTACATATATTTGGCGCCCTCTTGGGACACTCTAGTCTACCAAAAAACTTTTGGCAAACTTAAAGG
This sequence comes from Pycnopodia helianthoides, assembly GCA_032158295.1. Taxonomy (NCBI): domain Eukaryota; kingdom Metazoa; phylum Echinodermata; class Asteroidea; order Forcipulatida; family Asteriidae; genus Pycnopodia; species Pycnopodia helianthoides. The sequence goes on from CM063248.1 coordinate 19,413,565, forward strand.
AGCTAAATTAAAGAGGCAAACCGGCACAGTATGTAAAATACAGCAAACAAAAGTAATTGCAAATACTCTCAGATAATTAACTATGGTTTGCATAAAATACTCAAGGCACTTGTGACAGGTCGGATAAAGATTATTATTTTGTTTTAATTCGTGCACATCCATGTACGGGTAAAAACCATGTGTGTACCACGTGTGTAAAGTACTGTTTACTCAGTGCTTTCCTGAGTCCTGTTAAAAAAAAAAACTACTGTCATGTTATTTGGGTGGGGTTCGAACCCACAACCTTTGCCTTTCTAGAGCAGATGTCTTACCACTACACCGCCGAGAGTGCCTGGTAGCTAGAGGCAGTTTGAATCCTATTATTTTAGCAGTAGGTATCACAACCATTTAATAGATGTTAAATTTGCATCAGGGTTAAAAATGACTTTCTAAGAACTTGGTACACTAGCTAGTTGTCAAGAGGACTTTTTCATATTGAATGCTGTCACATGTGAACATCCACCCACTGCCAGAAACACCAGGACAAACCCCTTCTCTTAGCAAATAACGCACATGACCTACGGCTTTACGTCCCATCCAAAGGACGAAGCACTAATGGTCAAGTGCCTTGGTTAAGGACTTAAGTGTAAAGACTGGGACTCGAACCCACACACTCTGCTGATTAGAAATACCAGAGCATGAATTCGGTGCCTTTAAGTACAGGACTGGAATTAAGTTTTACTCTTCCGAAAAACCAGCAGTGTACCTTTCAGCCTTTTAACAACCAAATTTAATTCTTGTACAATGACTACCGATGCTCTGTGAATGTGATTTGAACGAGCTTGAATTAAACACTTTAATGTCTGTAATATGTGAAAGGAATTTTCCACTGCATAAAAGCAAATCATATGAAATACATTTACAAAAAAAAAAAAATAGGTCCCAGGAAAAGAAGTGTCAGCTCAAAATGATGGGAAAAAAAATTGGACTCGGTGATTGAATCTTATGCAGCATGCAGGCGCCATTCAAGAGCATTCTCCTCCCAAAATCTTGATTTATGTTTCGTGTTAACAAAATAATAATAATTTTGCAGTGAAGCTGGGGTACAGTACACTGTGGGGAAGCTGACTATGAGAGATGTGAAGCAGAACACACCTCGATGATTGGGAAAAGGTCAACTGTGCACAAAAAAAAGCAGACACTCGTCTGAAAGCTTTCCTTGCTAAAGGGAAGTTAACATGTAGTCATTGTTTTGGGTTTTTTTTTTTTGGAAGAGTAAAATAATTCACATCCTGTAGTTTTCAATAACCACATCATACAAGGAATTTTTGAAAATTTTGTCTCATATGGTGGTCATGTTGAAGTGAAATTAACAAAAACAGGATTTTCTTTGTCAGGTTAGTTTGCACTTGTAATCAGGCTTATTTCGATTGTGGCTACTGATATAAGAAATCATGATTTTAGGGGTTGGTTTTTGTTTTTGTTTTGGTTTTTTTTTTGGGGGGGGGTAGGGGGTCGTTCATGCTGTTTTTTAATTTTATTTGAAAGTATTTGAGACAGATATTTCTCTGGAGGATAAGAACTGGTCTACAAATACGGACTGCTTCGAGTGCTATGGTTGAAACTACCACTCCTTAGGTGACCCTCGGAGTTCGCCTAGGGAAAATAAAAACGGTCCTCGGGAGTCTTAGGGAGTCATTGTGTCATCGAGGGGGTCGTAGTTTTAACCATAGCACAAGTAAAAGTAGTCAAAATTTGTTTTATAACACCCCATACAATACACTAACATAGACATCTAGGTACCAAGCTGCCGTTGCTATGGGTAAGGTACACTGGTTGCTATGGGTGTAGTACACTGGTTGCTATGGTGTAGTACACTGGTTGCTATGGGTGTAGTACACTGGTTGCTATGGGTGTAGTACACTGGTTGCTATTGGTGTAGTACACTGGTTGCTATGGGTGTAGTACACTGGTTGCTATGGGTGTAGTACACTGGTTGCTATGGGTGTAGTACACTGGTTGCTATGGGTGTAGTACACTGGTTGCTATGGGTGTAGTACACTGGTTGCTATGGGTGTAGTACACTGGTTGCTATGGGTGTAGTACACTGGTTGCTCTGGGCTTAGTGTGTCGCGCTAGGGCGCCTTTCTAGTAAAAATAAGACATATCATGTGACGCGCTCTAACCCAATCACAAGGTAGAATCTAAGTAGGTAGGGTGGGGTGTTTTTTTTATAATTTCCAATCCAGCTCTTGTTCTTTTAATTATTGTTGTAGAGTGAGCCAGGGCCTTATTAAAGAAACAACCGGTACCCTGTTGTTCCTAAGATACGCATTACATGCTTAACAATTATGATTTAATTATTTGATCTACTTATGCTGGCAATGCTAAGCTGTGAATCATAAAGTTATTAGATGGGTGCTTTGTCATCAAAGTACACAAGGGTCTTGCTTAGCAAAAGCTGGTTACCAGCTAATTTTCCATTGAGGTTACATTATTGGGGACCGGTGCTCCATTAATTTTGTGCTTGTATGGAAAGGAAATTTGCTATGGATTATTTCCGGCTAAACAGGTTCTTAAGAGTGGGCCCTGAGGTAGGCCAGTGCAATACAATACAATACAATTTGCATTTGTAAAGCGCCAAAAACATGCACAGTATGCTCCGAGGCGCTGAAGTTCAAAGAGACATTCCTTGCAAAACAATAATGATAATAATAATGAATATCCGATAACGTGCCGGTATCCGTCTAGAGACACTAGTGGCGCAGGGACACATCATATATGCCCCCCAAAAAGGAGTGGAACGATCTAGAAAAATGGTAGAATGTAGGGGAGTGGGCTTACGGAACGGCCCCTGTGGGGGTCTTTTATACAATGGAACAATGGATCCCACACAGTTTTTCTTTGTTCAACTTGGACCCCACAGAGAGATCCTTTATAAAAGGGAATAATAGACCAACAATAGCAGGAACCCACTAACCTGATCCAGTGGATTGTGTGTGCCTGTAGCAATTAAATGAAATTTTTGGAACGAAGGCAGTGAAGATGAAAGTTTAATATGTTGCGGTGAATTTGGAATACGTGTATTCGGTATTTTGTACTTATGTTAGCAGTGATTTATATTCTTTACTTTGGTTGTAGATCAACGTATTTGTTTATAGGGAAAGACAACTTATGTTTAACGGAGTGCATGTGATTGGTCAGGATCGTTCACTGATCTCCCTGCACCTTCAGATTTTCTTGAAAGAGGCAAACTTGCCATCACAGAGATGAAAAGACTTGGCCTTTGTTATGACCAGACCTTCAGACATCTAATTTGAAACGATGTAGAGAGTCTGTCAATCTGTAGGATTTGACAGTCTGTACATTCAGGGAGCTACATCTCCACACCAACAAGAAATTGTCATTGAACTTCATTATTTTTCATTTTTAATTTGCTGGTTGAATACTTGTGTGTTAACATGGTCAAGGGGATGTGATTATATATTTTGTATATGTATCACTGATTCTTGTATTTCTGTTTTTTTTCTTCTAATAGCATGGCGTGACTCCCATTATATGGGCAGCAGGCCGCGGTCAGACTGCTGTTGTGGAGTGTCTACTACGGCATGGTGCTAAGGCAAACTCCGCAGACAAGGTATGTACACTGTATCTAGGAAATCTGACCTGCAGCTGGGTAGGGGTCATGATTGTGGGGTCAAGGGCTGTTGTTGATTGGTCCAAACCATAGAGTTATATATAAGAACTAGACGGCGCACTAGCCAAGTTACGTGACTCGTCGCGCGGGTGGTGCGACCATGTTTCTAGTGCTACTACCATTACTTTACTGTACGCAAAACAACATGAACACCGAGCGCGTGATGCGTGCATTTACCATACACGCACATGGTGTACTTCGTACTCAATTTTGCCCTTTACAAAATGGCGCTCGTGTCTCTTTGCACGTTTGTGCACGCAGTATTGCCAGTGCGCCCTCTAGTTCTTCTATATAACTCTATGGTCCCAACATTGCTGGAGAGTTGCACCATTTCAGTTCGATTTAGAAGTATTTATTCCACCATAACAAACATGTACAGAAAATGAAGTGGGGTAGTGGTGAAGCGCTCTTATACACAGATATCAAAACAGTTTGTAGCAAGTGGTACTATCTGTGAATAATAAGTACGAAAGACTTTGCAAAATATGTTAGCAAGTTAGCAAGAATTAAGCACATTAAAGTCTTCTAGAGGAGGGTTTAACTTCATTGCTCTGCTTCCTGTAAGCGAACAGTCCCCACTTAGCATGAGTGTATTTCACAGGTTATCATGGAATTTGTGCTCGTCCGTACATCACATTATTAAAGAGGGGCTCCAAGGTCAAGTTCAGTTTTGTGATTCACTCATTTTCCAATAGATAGAGTCCTCAGGAAAATTGGGAGAAAATTACAAGTCTCCAACCTCACGTTAAAACGGTGTTAAATGTCATTTTATCTGATACTCTTCCACTAGCGAAGTTTGAAGCGTGACGCCATCGAATGTCAAAAAACAAATGGGTATTTACAATGCATTAAATCTTTTTTGATTTTAACAAAAATTGCACCTGAAGGATATCAAACACAGTGACATTTTACACCATTAGACCAACAGGTTAGTGACTTTTAAGTCCCCCCCCCCCTTTTTCGTAAGGACTCTATCTATTGGAAAATGAGTGGATCACAAAACTGAATTTGACCTCCGAGTCCCTCTTTGAGCCATCTTTGCTTACACAGCTAGCGCAGAAACTGGGTGCTTACCTTGTAAGCAGAGATTGATAATCGCAAGCGCAGCACTCCGCGACAAGCAGAGCCTTGAAATTGGGCCCAGTTGAAAAAGGTAACTTTTCAAAGAATGTTTGTGAATGCACACTTGACACTTTAGGTGCATATAGTGTCCTCTGTCTGGACACCCACGGGAGCAAGCTGCATGAATGATAAATGAAAACACTGCAGATGGTCACACACTCCCAATTCAAGTGGTCACAATGTAGAGCGCCACCAAGAGTTTGCCCAGGCCAGGCTAATTTTCACGCTACCTCAAGGGAAAGGCTCGGTGTTTATTTAGCATGCCAACCCTGAGAACAGTGGGACTCTGTAACGTCTGCTCAATTTTCTTAATCAAGGTTGTATTTGCAAATATAAAGTTCAAGTACGTGTACAAGAAGTTAAAGGCATTTCTTTGGGTGATGTGGTGACAAATATTCATGTGATGTTTATGAATGCCTCTGTCAGCTCAGTATTCAACATTTCAACTGTGCATTGTGTGTAATTGGTTCACGAAAAACAAAGCCAACATCAAAAATAGTACGACACCATCATTAAAAACGGCGTCTCTGCAGCTACTCTTGGAAGCAACTGTGTTGTGAATCGCCAGAATTTTGAGGCACTGGCCCCCCTTTCTAGGGATAAGATTTTTCAGGCTTTTATCTGAAATCAGCCTTTTTGCATGTTTTATGTCTGCCCAGTGAAAAGCGTAACCGCTATTTTTCTTCAGATACAGAGAAATCATGCTCTTTGATTTACTTCTCTAGTACTGAGCCCACTGTTCCAAACACCCTTTTGTAATCTTTAACTCGTGGAATTAGTAAAAGGTTAAAATGCCATCATGTTAACATACCTCCCTAAGTAGCTAGACCCCAGTACCGATGATGTCACGGTTTGTTTACCACATTGCTTACGTGCTATGCCTGGGTACTGCATTTCCGGCAGTTGTGCCGAGACACAATGGTGTCCCATTCTTCTGCAAAGTGGTAAACAAACTGTGATGTCATCGGTCCTAAGGTCTATTTGGATCCAAGTCTCAGACTTTTTCCCGTCAGCAATGACCTCTCACCCCTGCCTTTCGCCAACTTTGGCATCAGTAATTGAAGCTACCAGATATGACTGTAAAGAACGTTGTACTTTTAACTTTTGAACCAGAGCTAAAGGCGGGGTATACTTGTGGTAATTGTCAAAGACCAGTATCCTCACTTGGCGTATCCCAACATACGCATAAAATAACAAACCTGTGAAAATTTGGGCTCAATTAGTCATTAAAGTTGCAAGAAAATTACAAAAGAAAAACACCCTTGTTGCATAGAATTGTGTGCATGTCTGAAGCCTTTCTCAGATTCAAATTTTGGGGCAAAAAATGTCCTTTTTTCTCTAAAACTACATTGCTTCAAAGGGTGTCTAACAATGTTTTATACTATCAACAGCTCTCCTAAAAAGCAATTTGTTATTGTCATTAATTTTTGGAGTAATTAACAATGGTATATCCTGCCTTTGACATCATACGATGGTTGATATGGATGTGTGTTTCTTGTTTTGTTTTTCTAGTATGGCACAACGGGATTGGTTTGGGCAGCAAGGAAGGGTCATATAGGATGTGTAAAAGCCCTACTACATAATGGCGCCAATGTGGATATAGCCGGCATGGTAAGGATATCATTCATTCTCTTATTGAAGTGTCTATCATAGAAATCTGACACTTTCAAAATCATTCATTTAACTTTTTCAGATCATTAGAGAGGAAACACGATATAGGGTACCACTTGTATCCGCCACTTTAGCAGTTTTTTCAATGGGTTGTACAAAACGTTAAGTACCTGAAACCAACCATAAGTATTTCAGCATGTCAATGGACATCAGGCTTTTCACTCAATTCAGCATGTCAATGGACATCAGGCTTTTCACTGAAACTGAGTTTTAAAGCAATATTATTACTGGAATGATTGGTTTCTACTACATGTACTAATTCTGGTCAATACTGAAACTGAGTTAAACAATACCGTTATTACAGGAATTATTGATTATCTACTACATGTACTAATTGTGGTCAATACTATTTATGACCAATTTCAGTTATTTCAAATATTGATCATTTTTCCGAGTACATGTACCAATCATAATCAATACAATCATTTCTAATACATGCATCAATCATGACCAGTACCGTTCATTAGTAATGTCGATCATTTCTAATACAATCACGATCAATACCTATAATTGGCAATATCGATCATTTCTAACACCAATCATGATTAATACTAGTCATGACCAATTTCAATTTTTCATTACCAATCATGAGCAATGTTGATCATATCTGATACCAATCCTAATCAATACCAATTATGACCAATACCAATCGTTAGCAATATCAATATAACCAGGGTCCACAGAGTTGAAAGAAAAGGAGCCTTCCTCCCCCCATGGTGTTCTAAAAAGGATATGGATTCCCTTCATACAAGTATTGAATCTTGCTTTGTTTATTTTTTTTTTCAACCAGCATTATACAAATCTGTGTACCTTTAAAATGATAAACATATTTCTTGTATAAACAGTTTAACCAAATGATTTCAACCTGAACTAGATCCCTAAAAAACCAACCCCTCGGGGAGAAGGATCGCCGGGGGTTTAATCGGGCAAATTGAACCCTTGTGAAAGCCTCCAATTGCTTGCGTTTACTAATCATGCCCAGTCGAAGGCCACGGCTTTTTCATTTGTATATATGTGTTTGCCGTGCTATGAGGGGGAGGTTAGTCTTGCCTCTTGAAAATTCTCTCTGACGTCATTCATGGCCTCCGCAATACCTCATTGTGTTCCCAAGACAATTGTGTCTGAAAGCCATGATCACAAGTATCCAGCCAGCATTTTGTTTTGTAAACATTGTACCATGTTTATTCAGGCGATACTTTTTTAGGATGAATAAATTGGTTTGCTCGGTGTATTTTTGTCCTGTTTACCGTGTGCAATTAGCAGTTGTAGATGCAGTACACAAAAGGGGCTCAGACTTCGTTACCCTCCCAGTCCCAGTTTTGGTTGCATTTGATTTGAAAGGATCTGTGGTCAAGTGGTTGGACTGCAGGACTTGCAATCGCAAGGTTGTGGGCTCGAATCCGGTCGAGCTACCCACTGATTTCACAATGACTAGTATAAGTATGTGCCTAGTCACTGAATCACAATTTATTGATTTGTGCAGTTTATAGTCGTAGACATTAAACCAATGTTTGTATGAGAGAGATTGGCTGTTGCCAGCTTGGCGTTTATATCCCCTTGTGGGAGCTTTGCCGAGGTCCCTTGTCGGGAAGATCATCTGAACAAGCAAACAAGGACTGATACGCAAGATGGCCGCACGATGACAAACATTTATTTCATTGTGAATAAAACGTGGCCAATTTTGATTGAATACTGAAGTATGAACCTATTATGAATGTCTAAAATAAATAGAGTACGTAATTGGTCATGCTACATGTTAGCACAGTATAGAGTTTCAAGACCTACAGTGTTTGCTACTGCATAAAAACCCATTAAGGGTTATGGTCGAGCAAGCGTAATGTTTACAGCGTAAACACTTTTAGTGGATGGGCGCCTCTCTTTTTCAGGCCCCTGATATCCGGATTATTCAGTTCGGCCTGAAATTTTATGAGTCCGTATCTGGCGTTGCGTCAGTTGATCACACTTGACCGACCTAGAGTGGAGTGACGGAGTTCACTGGCAGGGTTCACTGACAGTTCATCGGCACCCTTCCGCTACGGAATAGTTGTTGCCGTTTGCGGTACGCTGAGCACCGCAGCATTCTGTACAGTGAGTTCACTGCAGGACGTGCAGCTCACAAAATAGGGGAACTTGAAGCAAGCCTGTGACAACATTATTTGAGGGAAGGAAAATCACTACAACTTTTTGTTTCTGGGTTAAATGGGGGGGTTGGGGGACATTCAAACAAATAGTGGAAAAACCCGGTTGCGAGGAGAAAGCTAACTGGTCGTTCTACGTCCTCGATAACCAACATGTGTGTGTAGGATGTGCCTGAATCAACTGTAATGGCCTCAGTAAAGGGTTGAAGTACTTCATGTTGACGTTACTTTAACCAGTAGTAGCCAAAGACAGTCCATTCTGTTAAGTAAACATATGGGACAGATTCTATCTCGACACAATTCATTGCGGGGTAAAAAAAGGGAACCCCGCGCTTTTATCAGTGAGTGTTTTTGAGGAATTTGCCAAGTTAGAAGGGAAAGGCAAATTCATTCAATTCAAGGCAAGGTTCGAGTCAGGATTTGGTAAAAGAGTGTCCAAATTTGCTGGAAATCTTAAAACTGGGTGTCCTAATTGTTCACTTACAATACATTTACATGTTAATGACAGATAAAACAGGGTGGCCAAAGTTAAAACAGGGTGTCCGAAAGACACACAGACAACCCTCTGGCTAACACTTTTGATTCAAAAGTAACATTTATTTCCGTACCCACATTAACAAAAGGCAGAATCGTTGAACAATTAAAAAATAGTAGCTAGTACAATACAAGCAAAGAGTGTACATGACCGATGATAATGCTCATGAAATATAGTACGGTAGAATGTAGCGAGCGAGGAGGCTGTTCAAATAAGCCAAGGCTTGTGGGGAACAGCCCTAGACTTAATACACACAAAAAAACAAAAAAACAAAGACAACAAAAAGAGGGGAAAAAAAGTTCAGTAGAGAATTCAAAATTAGAACAAGAAGCTACCTTGAACAGCTATGTGTGTGTTTGTATTTAGAAAGGGAGGTTTATGTAGAGGTGCTATGAACATAATTTCCCTCAAGAAACATTGTGCCTTTCTTTTAGATGTTCAAAGAAGTGTAAATAAATAAAGCATTTGAATCAAGTCAGACTCCAATTTAGAATGGTTAAAATCAAAGCCTAAAAATCCAGTTCTTTTGTAAGAGGGCAAAAACGTCACAAGCTTTTAAGCATGGAATCATGCTAAGCACAGAAAAAAATAATGCTAAGCAGAAAGGGGTTACCGGCCAAAATGCCATGTAGTGAACATTTGCGAGTGACTGGTACTCGGCTTATTTATGCTGATGATGCCGTGCATGCTGATACTATGTACCGCTCTTGAGGTGTTAGCAATGGGAATAGCGCCCTCTCTGGTTTGGCAGCGAACTGTGCATCGCATGATATATGGACTGCATTATGATATAACAGAGGTTGAGAAGTGTACATCATATTAATTGAGACCGCCAACATTTAGGGCTGGATAGCTCAGCTGTTAGAGTGACGGCAAATTAGTCCGGAGGTCACAGGATCACGTCCCCCTCTTGTCAATTTGTCTTTGTTCAAACCAAGATGATGATGACAAGAACTTGTTTCAACTGAGAACTTTTACATTTTCTTTGTTCCTGCTCACTGCTCGAGAAACTTTTTTCTGTCTTGATTACACTGTCGTAAGTTAGCAGGTAGCCAAGAACGAGCAATATCAACCTGGTTCCGCTCAGCAGTTTTGTACATCATCCAAACATTGCGTCCTAGCAATCCATTTTATATTTAATGTAAATCTATTTGTAATGCCCGGCTCCCAAATCAGGCACTTTCTAGTAAATAATGAAAAAGACATTAAAACTGAAGACAACTGAAAAAAAAAAAGTATATTTAAATTTGCTTTTGTAGTTTTCACTGTATTCATTTTGATGATGTGATTTTGCCAAACAAATTAAAGAGAGAAAGAGCCTTTTTTGTTTTTCTGTTGAAAACAGTTTGCTGTGTTTAAGTTGTGTCCATGTGCATGCATTGTTCTTATTTATTGAAAATGTTATTTTGTTGGATGTGATTTTTTTTAAATTGTATTTTTTTGCAATTTTTTTTTTGCAGAACTCATGGACAGCGTTGATTGTGGCGTCTCGGGGTGGTTTCACGGAGGTCGTCGAGATGATTCTGCAGGAAGAACCAAATGTCAATGCTGTCGATAAGGTCAGTCCCGCATTGTATCCCCCACTCGCTCAGACCGAGCAGAATCAAAAATTAAAACCACAAGAAGTGAAAAAACAAGCCTTGGATGACAATTTAAAGGGAAGGTATCTGTTCGGTAATCACTCTTAAAATTAATGGCAATAAAAACTTACTGGGTTAGAAGTACAGCAGCTTTTGATAGTATAAAGCATTTTGAGATTCATTTCACTTCGGAGTAATGTGGTTATGGAAAAATATATCAGTATTTATCAGAAAAACTTGAATCTGAAAAGCGTTTCTGTCAGAATTGTTTCTCAGACTGTGTATTCCAATTACGGATTATTCTTCCTGCGTGGACATAATCGCTCCGGATTTTCGGCAATATCTCAAAAACACTACCACCTTTTTAAATTATATATTCACAGGTTAGTTTTATTGTTTATATCTACATTTATATAGGATCAAACAGTTTCCAAAAACCAAAGGCATACTTTGCCTTTAAACCTCGCAATTGTGTTGAGGTATTCAATTATGTAGTCGCGTTGACGGGACGAGACAGGTGAAAGCGGTGCCGCCGAAACGCGGCCGGCCAAGTTTCCATTGTTGAAGTCCCTCTTCTGAAGGTGTTTGAGAGAGGGGGGGCTTGGGGTCGAGCACTAGCGTTGGAGAGTCTCAGTCACTTCTGTGGCATTCATATTGAATATGCACTCTCAGTCTGGACTGTCGTGTTATGGACTCCTTGCAGACGAGTCAAGTGGCTTTCCTTTTCAGACGCTTTCGGACAGTAACGTCGATTTCTCTATATATATATATGTGATGTGATCAAGCTAAATGAGTCTTTTGTCGACCCTTGTCAATTTTTTTTATTTTTTTTTAATCTATTTGAAAGAAGTGCAATCTCAGCTTTAAGGATATGAAAACTCTGTGTTGATACCACCTTTTGGTTTAAAAGTTATGGAAGTCCAAACACCAAGCGGTGTATAGAAATGTACACCCCTGTCGACCTATTTTGGCCTGTTATTCAATAATGCATTTACCGACAAACGACTCATTTAGCTTGATCGCATCACATATATATAGTAGATAGGTGAAGATTTGTGCAGTTCATCCAAAGTGTTGCTGTTATGGGTTGAAACATGGTGGGTCTATCGGTGCGTTGACTTGTACATATCTGAACAATCGTCCCGACCAAGTTGAGTGAACTCACTGCTGATGATGTTTTCAACTGCTCTCTTAAAGCCTTTGTGCTTCATTAACATCTTCAAGTAAACCCCCCCCCCCCCGGGTCATGCTTCTCATGGTATCTGCAAGTAGGACTCCCTATCGGCTCTAAGGACAACAGCTTTCCTCTGCTCTCGGAAAAAAGTCATTATGAATGTTGCTACATCACCAGGGTTTAACTCCAAGGCTGCGGTGCATGGGGTTGTCGCAAACTTCGTCATAAGAGAGACCCTCATTATCTTCTTTGTTTTTGCAGACCTTCAAACATGTGCAGCTTTGATGTCCTTTTTTATGATTTTTCACCCATAGTGCGCTTTTATTCTTCATTTTAAAGTTTTTTCGACAGTGCCTTTTGAAGTCTGTTGGAGTTTCTTTTCACAGAGTTTTTCACCCACAAGTTTGATGTGTCCTTCCAACATGCTAAATTGGGGGGTTAGAACAGGTCTGACAGGATCCAACAGTACCTTTGCCACGCCAAACAATGACTACCGGCTTGATGTAAAAGTATGATTTCTGAATTCTGAACGTTGGGAGCTCTATAATCTGGGTTAGTTCCACGACCCCCTTTCTACAGGTTGTCTGCAAATTTCTTCCTCGGACACCCAATGAGCTTGGCTAGTCTTTTTCAGCTCCTTCCAAGAACTAATGTACAGCACCAGGATTAGCACCACGGCCCTGCTGCAGGGCGTTGGGGAACATCACCACCAGACACCCTCTGGATCTCCGTCGTTGTTATGTCTCGCAGATTGTGACCTGGTACAATGCAGTATTTTTTTGATGGAATAGACTTGTCATGAGAGACTTAAGTGCTTGTGTTTGCCATCGAAATGGAAAACCCACAATTTCTGAGCTGGATAGTTCTCTTTGTCTGCTGTGCACCGCTGTGCTCCCCCCTCCCCCCTCTGTATGTCAGCAATGGACAAAGTCTATCGATTCCATGTGAAACATGTGACAATTTTGATTTGGATGGACCAACGGGGAAAGCTGAATTATACCACACAGGCCAAACGGCTGTGTGCATAAACTTGCCTTACAGCAGACTTGCCTTACAGCAGACTTGCACAGATATTATTTGTAGTTATTTTTACCCGTTAGGATTCAAACTGCCTCTAGCCATTGGGCGAGCTAGGTGGTCGAGTGGTAAGACGATCTGCTCCAGAATGGCAAAGGTCATGGGTTATACTCCATGCGAGTAATATGCCTGTGGATTTTTTTTCTTAGAACCCGGGGGTACTAAGTTTACAGTGCTTAACTCACATCGATTTATGAGTGAAAAAAAACACCCAAAAAGTATTTCTTATATCCGTTGCAAATTTAACATGTACAGATGTTGGTGCACTCTCAAAGTTCAATTTCCTTGGCTTGCTAGACGATATCGAAGTCTGGGCACTCAGGTTGGCTCAGTGGTTTCTTCCCTGTCGTTTACCTCTCTGTGTTCGTGGTTCGAATTCCAGACCGAAACGTTGTGTGTGGATTGGTTTTTTCAGTCCCTATTTGGGTGTTCCCTGCTTGGGTTTTTCCCGCCCACATCTAAAAAGTGACATTTCTGCATTCTCTTCTCCTCACGAATACCTTCAGGTCTTCAGGTGTTCAGGTCTTTGGTTTCCAGAATAATATAAACAGCTGCAAGAATACTAACTAATTGTCTCGCCGCTAAAATATTATCCGTCCAAATTTAGTTGACTGAAGTAAACTGAAGACCTGCAGATATCCATGAGGAGAAGAGAATCGTTGAGTACTCCCCGGTTTACAGAATAATATAAACAGCTGCAAGAATACTAACTAATTGTCTCGCCGCTAAAATATTATCCGTCAAACGTTGAGTGTCAACTTCTTACAAATTAGTTTTTGGTTTCCCTTTCCGTTCCAGGATGGGATGACAAGTATCTGCTGTGCTGCAAAAGAAGGCAACACTGACGTTGTCAAACTACTCCTGGCGCATTCAGCCTACATGAACATCCAGGACAAGGTAATTCTTTAGTTACGCATTCGCCGGCGACTCTTGCAAACTGGTAAAAACCGTTTGAAAATAACCAAACTGCTTTTTTTTTCAGAGCCAACACCTCTGCAGTTTGTACACTGTGCACTCATGATAGTACATGGTTATACTAGTCCACCCGGCTTAAAATTAACCGTGTTAGTCTGATAGATAAAACAGAGAAGGTTGCGGTAGCACTTAAAGACTAACTAATTTCATAAAAAGAACTGCATGAGCTTTCGTAGCAAAGTAGTTGTTGCTACGAAAGCTCATGAAGTTTGTTGCTACGAAAGCTCATGCAGTTTTTTCTGTTATTAGTTAGTCTTTAAGTGCTACCACTACCTTCTTTATTCCACCATGCTAAGTCTCGTATTCTAAAAGGTCTTTATTGCTTTAGTGTTTTTCATTTCATCTGCTTGCCTTTTTCCCTTATATTCGAAAAAGTTTTATAGCAGCTGTGTATAATTTTCTACTCTGAGAGAGACAGAGAGAGGAGAGAGAGAGAGAGATAGAGGCAGAGGGGAGTATACACACAGTCTATCGTAAATTGTCATGCCCCACTAAGAATTTTGAGTCAACATTCTGTTCTAATAATTTCCCCGGTGGGTTAGGCAATCACAGGGCTGTGCCGCTCTGCTTTTTTTTTATTGCTTGGAATGCAACTCTGGCCATCTCAACTGAAAGGGAACATGTATTCCACTCGGAAAACCACTCGGAAAACCACTCATCCGTACCGTAGACCACGATGATGTTAAAGATAGGTGGCAGTGGTGATATTTTTGGGGGGGGGAAAACAAGAAATTCTGCTCGTGTCTAACTCCCTGGCAATGACTTGTCTGAAATCTATCAAAACACTCCACGCTTTGGCTAGTCGCTGATGTGATGTGGGGCATGGTACAAAATCCACCAATCATAAGCATATGGGATGGAAATTGGACCCTGATGGCCAAGTCATCGGAGTGTGGGTTTTGAATCTCATTCGTGACACTCTCGTGTTTTGGGGCAAGACACTTGACTAAAGTTGCTTCTAATCACCCAGGAGTCAATGGGTACCTGTGAGGGTAAAGATTGTTGATGTGAGCGACTAGCAAACTCTGCACCTGTTTGGTTACCAGTGCCACATACTCCTAAGGAGTTGAGATAGTTTTAAGAATGCTTAATGCCAAATGACCACTTTGATATAATATGTATGTATATGCTCGTGGCTAGCGGATAAGAGCACCGGACTCAGCTCTGAAGTTTCTGTTCAGCAGAGTGTGGGTTCGAGTCCCAGTCGTGACACTTGTGTCCTTAAGCAAGACACTTAACCATTATTGCTTCGTCCTTCGGATGGGACGTGTGTTGTGTAATGCACGTAAAAGAACCCAGTGCACTTATCGCAAAGAGAAGGGGTTCGCCTCATTGTTCCTGGTTTGATTGGCAGCATATTGCCACAGCACCTTGTAAACCATTACATTGTGCTATGTAAAGGAATAGGTCTCAAACTTCAAAAAGTAACTCCACATATATAGATACCTTGCAGGAAAATACTGACTGTTGAAGCGCCTTGAGTGTCACTGAGTGACGGATATGAGTGCTATATAAGAAGCCACTATTATTATTATTATTATTATATTATTTAAAAGCGCTTAAAGGGGCACTGTAGTGATCATAGTCTGCCTGTGGCTGGACATGGAAACATAAACATGCTGAATAAAAAGTAACTTTTGCTAAACCTCCCTCTCTGGCTTCTGCTTAGCGCCGCGAGAGATTTAAATGATCCAAGATTTCTTTTAGATAATTCTAACTCAGTTTCGGGTTGAACAAAGAATAATTGACTAAAGCGGGATGTGAACCAACCAGTTCCGGATCAACGTGCCGTCGCTCTACCAACTGAGCTATCTAACCTTAATATTGGCAGTGGCCCTATTTTGTTGATATCTTTTTTTTAGTTTTCCTCAGGGTTATTACTTGATAATTGGAACTTAAAGACTTTTTCTGTGCATGCACGCATGTACTCTGTCGTTGTGTGATTTATTAACTGCTGACTTTGGACACCTGCTTGGGTCCACGGGAGACCAGTGCTTGCCACTAATTCAAAGTCCTCCGCTTGAAAATAACAAATAAATGAAGTGAGCACCATCAACATGTACAAAAAAGAGTACAACACATTGTTGTCATACACTGCTTGCTGGAATAGAGGAAATTTTGGAGGGAATTATGCCTTTTGCCTTGAAACCATACAATCCTCCTCGCAAACTCCAGTCTTACAATTCTAGCCTCCTTATTGAGCCCATATCCAATCATTCATGGGGAGACCGATCTTTCTCACATGCTGCCCCACGCCTATTGAACAAATTGCCAGCATTAAATCCTATCACCTACCTGCCACACTTATATACACTCATTTATATCAAACATTCGCCAGGTTATCTTTTATAACATTTGTCTGTAAAACTGTAGGTTGGATAAATGTGTTCTTCAAACACAAATCACAAAAATTGGTAAATGGCCTCGCATTTTCGACCCCATCTGACCTATCAGGATTGTAGCTTTTGAGAAAGACTCTGCTAGGGTCAAAATATGAGGCCCGGCCATTAACCATTTTTTGCAATTATCCCTGAGGTCATTTTGTTGGAAGCGGTTTGCAAGATCTCTCTCTCTCTCTCTCTCTCTTCTCTCACTGTCTCTCTTCTCTCTCTCTCTCTCCCCTCTCTCTCTCCTCTCTCTCTCTCTCTCTCTCTCTCTCTCTCTCCTCTCTCTCTCTCTCTCTCTTCTCTTACTTAACGAAACCATGTTATTCTATGATTAAGCCTTTTTATAAGTAATGCTTATATTTAACAAGCTTAGTTCTTTGTTTTTAAGAAAATTAAGAAACAATAGGAAAATGTATTCTCCACTTCTTCCATAGTTTTGGGCTTGGAAAAGGGACCTAGGCACACCAAAAAATGTCATTCGGCCCAATTAACCCAAAACCATCAGAGGCTTTTCATCTTAAGTCCAAAACCAAACACACTTCCATAAATTGTTTTTCCCTCCACTGTCTGGAATTGAGTCAACACACTGGTCCCCCACCGGTTGGTAATCAATAGTCAGGGTAATTTCCCTTGTGTATCGATGTGGTCAGGATGTTGTTTTATTCTCTTTTGCCTCCCTTCTTTTTTTTTTTTTTTTTTTTTTAAAGAGCTGAGAATGTTGTTGCTGGTGAAACAAGACGAAAGAATATGTCTGGTCCAAGCAAGGGATTTTTTTGGAGGGTATTAAAGTTGACATGGCCAGGGGGAAGTAATTTCTGTGTGGGCTCAAAGCGGGGGGGGGGGGGGGGGGGGTGTGTGTTTGTGTTGGGGCACCATTGGGTATCCTTAAGAGAATAGACAAATTTGTTTAAGATGTGGCCCGGACTCGATTTAACAAGAAACACTACCATTCGTCTTAATTTTAGGTTGGCAATATCACCATAGCGATTTTTGTATCGTGACATCACACTTTTGCTTTTACAGCAATTTAAGATTGATACATGTCTTAAGATCTTGCTGGCTCTTTGTGATATCACCACGGTGGTTCACCACAATGAGCCTGAGGTTCACCACAATGACTCTGAGGTCACCAAATGGGCGATTCCGTGGTGACTCATTAAATTGCTAGTTTTGATAGCGAATTTAAGGAGATAATATGTTTTTTGAGTGATAACAAGCAAATAAAATAGCAAACATTTCTTCACAGTTTCTCTTCACAGTTAAATCTGTGAGATTCGGTGTTCGCCACTTCCAAAAATGTCCTTGGTTTCATTGCCGAAACAATTTAATTTTCCAATGTACCAACATTTTTTAGGCACAGGGAAAAACCACCATAGCCGACGGAATATTACTTCCCGGATTGTTTGGTTCCATTACACATTGTCCCTTCCAATTTGATAACCCACCGACCAATTAAAATCCCAAGCCGTATAATGCCGTCTACGAGACCCCGGTACAATTAAAGAATTCTTCATTTAGTCGTCATTAATTTGTAGTGGCTTGAGGTTTCGCCGTGGCCAGCGAGCCCAGCAGAACGTGTGATTGAATTCATCCTAAAAAAAGACTCACTCCAGAATTTTTACAAGCGAGACAGATTGCAATAATGTGATTAAGAAAAAAGCATTCGGCAATCACAGACGAAACGCATCTTTCTACATTGTATATATAAGTAAACAGCGCCCGGTCTCACCATGACTACGTACATAGAGACTGCCGAGTGCAGGCTGGTGCTCTGGAGTTGGCGCTGACCTGTACTTTTTATGGTTTCTTTTTTTTTTCCACCAAGGAATTTTCAGTGATCCTTTTTTTTCTATTCATTTATTTCTAATTGCGATTCGACAGAATGAAGACACTGTTCTAATCCATGCGGTGAAAGGGGACACACCGAAATTGTTAAAGCTCTGCTGGACAAATACGCCGATGTCGATATTCAAGGACATGTAAGTAGATTTGTTTACCAAATTTTGTTTTGTTTTTTCCGTCTCTTTTCTTTCCATCAGCTCTTATTATTTGCTAGTGCATTCGGGTTGGCATGTTATTCTGGTCCATATTATGGCTCTGCTTACCGCAGAATTCTGCGCTTAGCGTCCTGTAAAACCAACTATGTGAGGTAAGGGCAGAATTCTGGGTAAGGCAGAGCCGTGAAGGTGGGCCCTTGATGGGAAATCTAGGCCCAACTACATGGCTGTGCTTACCACGTAATTCTGGGCTTACTGCCCTTGAAAATGATGTGCTTTACAGGGCGCCGTAAGCGTGGAATTCTGCTGTAAGCACAGCAGTGTATATTGGGCCCACATTTCTTATCAGGGCCCAATTTCATAGAGCTGCTTAGCACAAAAATTTGCTTAGCATGAAATTTTTGCCTCGATAAAAACAGGATTACCAGCCAAATTTCCACGTGATTTTCAGGATAAGCAAACAACAGCTGAATACCATTAACAAGCAATATGCAACACATGGAAATTTGGTTGGTAAGACTGTTTTTATCAAGAAAGAAATTTCATGCTAAGCATATTTCTGTGCTTAGCAGCTCTATGAAATTGGGCACAGGGCCCAATTTTAAAGCTCTACTTACCACAAAATTATGGGCTTACCGCCCTTAAACATTAAAGGTATTGTACACTTTTGGTAACAGCTCAAAATCAGTGTCCACATTTTGTGTGATTAAACATATGCATGAACAAACAAACCTGTGAAGTTTGACGCTCAATTGGTCATCGAGGTCACGAGAAAATAGTGAAAAGAGATCTTATGTGTTTTCTGTTTTTTCAAATTATCGCGCGCGATAATTACTATTGTTTTACTTGTTTCTCAGAAACGAAAGCATTTTAGGCAGAAATATTTTAAGGAACCCTTTCTACCATTACTTACTTTATGTGTGAATCTGTGAACATTGTGTTTTTCGATCTTACCAATAGTGTACAGGGCCTTTAAGTGCTTTATAGGGCGCTGTAAGCACGGAATTCTACGGTTAGCAGAGCCATGAAATTGGATCCTGTACACAAGTCCATTCACTCGTTCATCAGAATGTCGAGCGATAATCCCCGATTGAATATTTTATTTGATTACAAACATTAATCATGCCTAATTTCACAAAGTGATCAGATTGGCCGTGAGATGAGCAAACTGATGAAGTGATCTGCGTCGCCGAAAAAGGCCATGTCACACGAGGGCAATTTACAGGCAACCAGTTCCAGGCAATCTCCAATGAGAAAAAACAATCATTCACATTTCTCATTATTTTCTTGGGGATAGTGAGTTACAGCTTAGAAGAGTGTCTCTTCTGCTGGTGAAGTGTACTTTTTGCATACAGTGCAGTTGGTTGCCTCGGAGTTGCCTGTAAAAGTTGCCCTGTGTGGCATGGCCTTAAGGGAAAATGTGATGTCACAATGCAAATCACCATGAGGATAGTCCCCCCCCTAGCAAACTAAGCATTGAAGGTCCTGAATTTTACAAAACAAAACAAAGTTGAAGGTATAAACTCACTAATGAATAACAAATTAAAAAAATTTGAGTCACAAAGAGACTCAGTTCATCAAAGAGATTTTTCAAAGCCAAAGTTCGTAAAACTTGAAACCTGTACCAATAGATCTTAAGTACATGATGTCATTTGAGTAGGGCGCCCTCAGCTAGAGGTCAAAAGGTGATACCCCATTGGATGATCATGTGCACTGCGCGTACGTAGCTGGGCGTTTTCTATTGTTTCGTCATTAGTTTGACCTCTAAGATGGCGGTTTGATGACGTCAATGCGTTAAGGTCTTTTGTCGTAAGGAAGATGTCCATCTGTAAAACCGAGAGAATGTTATTTGACTGACATTCAATGTCTTAATTCACATTGCCAATTTGAAATGAACATTTGCAAATGTGCACCAAATCCCTTACAACACACAATACTTATTCAGGTTTTCTTGAAAATGTGACCCCCTTATTTCATGAAATCTTCACAGGTTTGTTCAAGTTTATAAAAAAAAAACAAGAGGAAGGGAACATAAGTTTCATTTCAAGCATATTTAATGAATTAAGTGGTCAAGTGGTTAGACTGCAGGACTTGCAATCACAAGGTTGTAGGTTCGAATCCGGCTGAGCTGCCCGCTGACTGCAGGACTTGCAATCACAAGGTTGTAGGTTCGAATCCGGCTGAGCTGCCCGCTGATTTCACACTGAATACAATAAGTATTGTCTTCCAGTGACTGAATCACAATTGATTGATTTGTGCAGTTCATAATTATAGATGTTAAACCGATAATTGTATGAGAGATATTGGCTGTTGCCAGCTTGGCGTTATATCCCCTTGTGGGAGCTTTGCTGAGTTCCCTTGTTGGGAAGATCATCTAAACAACAACAACAACAACCAAACAACAACCAAACAACAACATTACCACCATCCTCAAAGTTCTTTGGTCTTTAAGACCAATTTTAGCATTTGGTGATGTCAAATGCAAGTATTAGTTTGCATAAAGAAAGCATTTTAACATGAACTACATTGGAACTGGCTTCTTGTCACGGGGCATGCTCAGCGGTCTAGTGGTAAGACATCTGGGCCCAATTTCATGGCTCTGCTTACTGCGGAAATGGCTCATAGATTCATGAGCTTTATTGGGCACCGTAAGCGCGGAATTCTGTGGTAAGCTGTGCCGTGACATAGGGCTATGCTCTAGAATGGCGGGGGGTCATGGGTTCGAATCCTGCCTGGGGACTTTTTCTCTCAGGACTCCAGGAAAGGACTGGCTATAGAGTGCTTATCACGCATCGATGTAGGGTTTAAAGAACCCAAAAATAACATGCTTTGTTCCCGATGAAATTATTACACCTGTTAAAAATGTAAATCATTGTTTATGAGTCCTGGCATTTATTAATGCTTAGTGATGTACGTGCAGTGTGGTGTGTCCACTTTGTGACTAGGCAATTTGAGTCCACTTTATGGCATGTACTAAAACATGTACTTGTGTAGGCCTAGAGCTTTTTTTTTATAACTAGACTGTGTAAGTATTTGAACATTAAAGTGCGCAGTTTTGGTGCACTCTATTTTTGTTAAAGCAATGTACCTGTGTGTTCAAGGTTCCCGTAAGTGTTTGAACACGATAGCGACTCGCACAGTCTATAAAATGTAGACTGGCAAAATGAGTGTGTACTCTTCGAAAATTGATCCACTCTAATCAATAAATTGATCACCACCCTTTTAGGTGTATTGATAAGGAGAGCTTATCCAAAAGAGGTATTGATTTGGAAACAGGTGGTTGTTTTTTTAAAGGACTATGTTCTTTTCTAGTAGTAGAGTGCAGTCTCCCTGATCTATGAGAGTTTCTCCATCCGGCGTATATACTCTCAAACAGAGGCGAGAAGGAAGACATTAGTCTGGTCCTGTTTTATGGGATGAGATTTAGACTTACAATTGTGGTTGTGTATATAGGGAATCTAACCAAGGTGCAGTAGTCTTGCGCATCCGAACATTTCTGGGACCACTTTGGTCCCATGAACATTGCTTTAAAGTGTGAAGGAAACAAACTCGCGCACTTTAACGGGTTCCAATGTTGGAATGCGCACAAGACTTACACAGTCTGCACAGGTCCACACCACTCACAAATATTGACATTCCTTATCAGGCAACCCCTCCCCCCCTCCTCCCCGAGCATTGCCCATGCAAAGTCACTACCCTTGGCTTTACCATGCATCCCTGAAAACGGCATTACGTGTTTTTTTGTGTTTGTACTCGTACACCGATAAGTGTTAAGCACTGTGGACTCAGTACTCTCTCCGAGTCCTGTGAATCCACAGGCGTATTGCTCTGGTGGGATTCGAACCCTCGACCTTTGCCATTCAAGTGCGGATGTCTGAGACCACTAGACCACTAGACCACCGAGCCCGCCCGGCAGCTAGGGGCAGTTCAAACCGATATGTTACAGCGATATTTAGCAGCGTACCGCAACGTTTTTAATAAATTTGCATCGTTGATAAAGAAAGTTAATTTTATTTTTACCCGCACACCAATGTGTGTTAAGCAGTGTGCAAAATCCCATCTGCACACCACCCCCCCCCCCCCCTAGCTACAGTATCTACTCATGTATGAAAATCCTTTTGGCGTCACCACAATTTCCATTCCTTTCTCTTGTCTGTTGCAACATTATTCAATCACTACATACATGTATTGTTGTGTTATTGTGATAGCTATATGACAGTGATTATAGTGATTTAGGCATGCTGGAATTGCAGCCTGCACAATGTGAAGTGGAACAAGACTGTAATTTTAAACTGCCAATAAGATTAAATTCATGTGGGCTTACGGACAATTATCGGATCAGTTTCAGAAAATCTCCTTCGCGACTCAGTTCCATTTTTGATTGCCGTTTTGTTCTTTTTCTAATCCTACCAGTGAATTGCGCTCTGTCTGCTTTTAAAAAACACTCTGGTTGTATTTTGTGGGAAGGGAGGGGTAGTCGTGGTACAAAGTACAGGGTACCTTTTGATTGTTGGGAGGGTGGCGGGGGGGTGGATGCACTTTGGAGTTTTTCCCCGGGTTTGGGGGAAAGCACAGGTGGAAAATTGAATTCATTCCAGACAGCCCTTGGGGTGCGGAGTTTTGAGCCAATGGCTGTAAATAGTGGGTTCACCTGTAAATTGCAGGGGGTTTGGGGAGGGGGGGGGCTCATGGAGCCATGATAAAGAGATCTAGGTCCTATTTTATTCAGCTCCCAGGGCCCAATTTTAATAGAGCTGCTTAAGGACAAAAAGTAGCTTAGCACAACAAAAGTATGCTTACCAGAATAAGGTTACCAGCCAAACTACCATGTCACATGTACAACTCGTGCAACTGGCATCCTGCTTATTTCTCCTTAGCAGCTCTGCTTAAGAAGCTCTATGAAATTGGGCCCAAAATAGAAATTTGTTATGTGCGGCAAAATTGGGCTTAGCAGAAAGAGGTTACCTGGACAGTTTGCATTGAATTCACGTTGCTCGTCGTGACCGGTTCCCTGCAAATTAGTGAGGACTTTGTGGATGGATTGTTCACAAGGTCATTCGTGTGTTGTTTTTTATGTATTGATTAGTTTTGTGTTTTATTTATTTTATTGTATTAATTTGTTTTGTCGGGGAGAATTGTTTATGGCATGTAGTATTAATGGACATTTCTCATGAAATATGCTAATTACATTCACGCATGTGTACAGACACTAATGGTTGGCAAACGCCGCAGGTTTTGTAAATCATATTTTTTTTCAGCCTGCTCCACCAGATTACGCATGTATGCGAGAAAATTTAACCGATGAGAATACACCTTTAGGCTAAATTAGAATAAATAATGTAAACGCCACTAACAAAATTTAAAAAAAATTTTTTACAATAGGCACACTGTGATTGTATCGACTCTGTGCACACAGTTGTACATTACAGTTCTGTCACTTACATTAGGAATGAACTGCAAAAGTGCAAAGTGCAATGCAAAAAAAAATGTAATGAAAGTAGTTTAGTGCAATGGCTTTGGGCAAAGCTAGTATGTCCACAGCTTCTCAAAGTACATTGACCATAACTATTAGAATTCTACTAATATTATTCTTATTACTATTGTTATCTGGTTTAATATGCATGTGGAAAATTGTAATGGGAATAACCATGGAATGAGCGACTGGGGGCAATAGGTGGCAGCAGACGTATCCAGTAAATTTCAATTGGTAACCATGGTAACCTTGTTCCCGGTGGCGTAAGATCTTGCCGCGCCGTTATCCCCAGGATGCCTTACCGATCATAACCTGGAAGTGTGACTTTTGAAACATCCAAATATATTGGATATTTTAATTAGTCCTGTGGTTGATCCATTCGGTGTTCCAGACGTACAATCAACTGGTATCCTGCTTATTTTTGCCAAGCAGAAAATTGTAAAGCACTATTTGCTGCTCGATGTCAATTGAATTTGTTTCATTTTATTCATGCGTTTCTGGGGTCTGGCCGCTCGAACGCTCGGGCGTTGCATGTTGGACACACAGCGCAGCGATTCGGCAAACGACAACCGTAGCAAAAACTGAAAGCTGCAGAGAATGAGCGACATATGCCACCCATAATTGCTGTCTCGGATCCAGCCACCTGCATCTTAGCAGATAACCCGTACGCCCCAGTAAGCCCACAAATCAAATTGGATTGCTCGGCAAGGTAGAGAAGATTCACTGGGGCTATCAATTGTGCAAATATGCAAAGGCAATAATTTGATAGTAGGGGGAATGCCATCGCATTATTTTCATACTCCCTATTTTTTTGCTGTTCACATGGAGAGCTGTTTCGGCTTCGTTTATTACCCTCAGGTTCATTGAATGTGGTTTTTGTTGGGGGGGGGGGAGTTTTAATCAATAATATTTATTTGAGTGTATGATCATTATTATTACTTGATATTTGAAATGAAAAAGTTGATTCCCTTTGCTGCCGCTTCCCAGGTTGTATCGTAAGCTTGGGTGTGATCTCTGGCTATACAGCAGTTGCAGGTTGCATGGCTTCTGACTGGCACCCCGAACAGTGATACTGACAAAACAGGGAAAGTGGCAACATAGGGCTACAATCCCGGCCATATCTCGTTGGGCCCCCCTGCCCCCTTTCAATGTTGAATCACAATGTTGCACGGTCTTCTGCGTTCCAGTCAACATTGAGCGGGGGGACGGGGGACGGGGGAGAGAATGTTTATTGTGAGACAGGGAATGGTTATTGTATGGTTATTGTAACGTTATAGGAACGGGTGGCCCAAGCATTTTGGCCGGGATTGTAGATGGCTCAGTTGGTTGAGCGCCGGCATGTTAATACGGAGGTCGCAGGTTCAAATCTCTTTCTAGTCAATTTTTCTTTGTTCAATCCAAAATTATACATAATTTTTAATACATGTTAATTTTGCATCAGGGACAGTTATTTGTGGGTTTTCAGACCAAAGGTTGATTGTATGGTGTTTTTTTATTGAAAACTAGAAGAAAGGAATACATGTACTCTTTCGGAAAAAAAACATCGTCTTAATATGCCTCAGAGTGAAAAAAATATGTGGGTCGATAAAAAGTGAATTTGTGGTGGCCTTGACTTTCTCTAGTCATTCGCTGTAGTTATAATCGTTGAGGATGATTTTGGGAGTTTCTGCTCTATTTAGTTGCAGTGGATTAAGGAGGTTGTCAGGCGCTCTCTAGGGTTGCTGTGGAAGATGACATATGGAGGGGACATTAAGATATGCTCGTCGGTTTAACTATATATTATATGCTTAAAGTCACGGCATATGAACTTATGGTTGGACTATTAAAGGTTAAAATAGAATTAGCTGTTGCAAACTGCTTACCAACCAAAAGGACCTGTAGTATAAATGCAAAAAGTTAGTTAGTGGCCAAACGTTTCGACCCTAGCAGAGTCTTTCTCGAAAGCTAAAAAGGTTGTACACTTTGTTGAGGGACCTTGTTTCACGGAGTCATGAGCTCCATCTTCAACTGAAAACTGATAAGTGGGTGCTTTGGAGTTTGTACTAGGTCATTGATTTGTACAGAATGCCCTCTGTTGGTGAATTGTGAATGAACCGAATAGCTGCACAGTGTGCACCGATTAGTCGGTGAACCACCGCACCGTGCACAGTTAACCACTCGAGCAGCAAATTAAGCTGAGGACATCTTGCACCCAAGACTCGGCTCCGGTCCGAGCGGGATCGGAACTGGGGACCGCTGAGGTGAAAGGCAGGTCAAGAGACCACTAGAAGCCAACCTGATTCCTAGAGAGATCATTTTACCCTAGGTGTTGTAAATTAGAAACTGAAGGTGAGGGTAGTAAGGGAGTTTGAACACTAGTGATAACCCTTGATTCTTGTTCAGTGCACATCTAGTAGCTAGATCAAGGCGCTTTACGGCATTCTATCCTGTTCATCGGGCATACTTTAAGACCATTCCTCTAACTTTCTCAACTCCCTGGGGAGCATACAACCCCGAGCTGCTTGAAATTAGCGCTAAGGGATTAATCCAACACCACACTGTCTCGGCCCTCTCAGGTTGCCATTTATACGCCTGGGTCAAGAGAAGCGATTATGGTTAAGTGCCTTGCTCAAGGACACAAGTGTCACGACCAGGAATCGAACCCGTACTTCTGATGATTCAGCCATCAGAACATGAGTCCAATGCAGTAGGCCGCTCGGCCACAACACAACCAATACACAGATAAAGGTTTTTTTTTAATTGCGGCAACACCATGTAGGTTAATCTCTCTTTTTAGTAAATGCGGTTCCGAAGAAACCGTTGGACTCAACAGGGACTTTAATACACAGATGTTTAGTGACATGGCAAAGTGCAATCTAAGGTCACTCTTACATGCTGTGTAACCGTCCGAACCCCCCCCCCTTCTATGTTTTGTTTTTTATTTACCCTCAAAACGCAAACATCTGAAGTATTTGTTATTATCCTATATCTCACACCAGGACAAGAAGACGGCGTTGTTCTGGGCTGCGGACAAGGGTCTCGTAGACATCGCTGAAGCCCTCTTGGAGTGCAATGCAAACACGGAGTTATCAAATAAGGTACAGAATTCTAACCTCGACGAGACGAGTGCTGCTTATTTAAGCACTTGAGTGTGTGTATGCAATACATTAGGCGTTCTCTCGCCGACCGTCTCGCTCAAACGTTTTTGTCGGATCGTCTTGCCAAATGAGTAGAAAGCTTTTTGTCTTTCTCTTCAAAATTTTTTAATAAATTTTTGTGAGGGGGTCGATCAATCTGTATTAATGTGTGTTGACTGTTGCCGTGGCAATGTTGAGCAAATTGACTTATCGGAAAATGAACACTGTCCCGAAAAGTATATATATCGGAGAGTGGAAACTAATTAGTGTGAAATTGGACAACCACCGGAAACATGCTACTTGTTTGTAAACGAATTAGAACAATATTAGATTAATTTTTTGATGGAACGTTCTGTTTGATACGGAGCCTGTTGAAGTCATGATGGTTACCCTTTGGCAGTCGAGTCATGCCAGGAACACCAGGGGCGTGTTTGGACGACCCCGACCTGAGACAAGTTCCTAATGTCAAATTCACCGAGCAAACCAATTTATGAGAGCTATGTGAAAATTGGTCAGAAACCAGAAATAGATCATGGCGCAGGTACAGCTCTTGAAAATTATTGTTCTTGAAATATATACGGCCTGTTTGTTTTATCTTCATGTAATGGAATTTAGTCTTAGATATAATTTTATTACAATTATTGGACGAGTATGCTTCAGCATTAGTCATTCATTTATCAATTCTGCAGACACTTTGACGCTTTGAAACCGAGCCTAACTGAGCTTTAAAATGCGGTTATGGTTGGTCAGAGCAGCTATGTCAAAGCGGCACAGCCAAATTCTTAAAAACGCTTGACTGAAGCTCAAACGTAATTCTGGTCTGGGTTGCCGAACCGTGCTCCAGGGCAAAGCCCTACCTTCTTCATGAATCTTTGTGTGCTCTGTAAGATGCCTTAAAAATACACAAATTATGGCTTATTGCACCATCCCGAAGTGTCTTGATAGACGTTGATGGTTGGGCGACCATCTTGTTTTCTTTCATTTTAAATCAATGTAATCAAAGCGAGGCCGGAAGTGCAAAATAGTCTGGCACCATTTTTGGCATGTTGAGAAAGAGTAATTCATTATTGCACAGACAGGGAACTTGTCCAAGATGGAGGTGCTGAAATGAAGGTCTTTTTTGGCAATCAGGCTGTGTCATTTTATTCTACTTTTAAAATAGCTTTCTAATCATATTCATTTCATAGCAAACGCTTTTTATAGCCCAAAGTCTTGAAATCCAAGGCAACTTGTCTCTTTAACTGGCACCTCTGATCGGTTCTGGTTTAAAAGGCCTTTGCTTGAAGGTCACTTTTATTCGGTGGGGAACTTGGAAGCGTTTGTTGGGATGGGGACTTGAGCAAAGTGGCATCCACATTGATATCTGTATTTTTTTTACACTTTATAGGAAGGAGAAACGCCGCTACTCAGAGCCGCACGAAACAGAAACCGTGAGATTGTGCGTTTACTGCTGGATAAGAACGCCAAAGTATCTGCAACAGACAAGGTAAGATTGAAAAGGCCGTGCAGAGTTTACGGCTTCAAGTGGCTGGCTACGGCTAGATAGCAAATGCCTTATTCTTCTGCATTACAGATGCTGCCGGTACCCACAGCCGTAGCCAGAGTCACGCCTTAATCCCCTCACATTGAGTTATTGGGAAGGGTTGCCCACATTTAAGTTAAAAGCATTCAAAAGCTAATGAAATGAAGAATTTGAAAATATCAAAAACAAAATTGAGAAATTGCAACTTTGTCCATGTTTTCTCCTTGATGGGTCGTACTTTTATGTGAGGACTTTTTTTGTGAAAACCAGACATAGCTTGGTGATGGGGTTATGACTTGCTGGTAGATGACTGATGAGTTTTAAAATCTCTTCACAATGCTGTTTGTTTTTGATCAACTTGACAAAGTTTTTAAGTTTTGCAATTGTGTTAAAGGTGCTAAGTCAGATTTTCAGCCGATTTGACCCCCAATTTAGATTTAAATTATAAATAGCTATTTTTATAGTGTTACTTTTTTTGAAAGATGGTAAATTTGCATCGGGGATAACAAATATTTTTTGGTTTTACCCATACACCGATGTGTGTGAAGCACTGTATACTCAGTACTTTCCTGAGTCCTGTGAAAAAGAAAAAAAGAAAAGAAGAAGAAGTAATATTATTGTCGGAATCTCAACATTAAATCAGCCATATACAAACAATTCTGCGGTTGCATGTATATTCTGTGCATTGACTGTACATAGCATATGCAAATGTTTTTCGTATATTTTTTGCTTTGAAATAGCATCATCAAAATTTGCTCAAAATAAATTTCTGTGTGTGAAAAATCTGGCCATGCAACGTTGATGTAATACGAAATGATGACAAGTAGAAGATTTCACAGTTGTGTATTGCTATTTTTAAAGAATCACTTTCTTTCTCTCCCTAGCGTGGTGACACAGCCCTTCACATAGCCATCCGCTTCCGCGATAAGAAAGTCTCAGAGCTGCTCCTTCGGAATCCCAAAGATGGCCGCCTGCTGTATAAACCCAACAAAGAAGGGGAGACGCCGTACAACATAGACTGCAACCACCAGAAGGGCATTCTCACTCAGATCTTTGGAGCAAGTACGTCTGAAAACAGAGTAGAGATCGGGTTGATTATTAGAAGTGACATGCTAATTGAGGACTTTCAGCCGTGGCTGTGTCAGGGCCGAGCGGTCAAGCGCACTGGACTCGAGCTCTGATGTTTCTGTTCAGCAGAGTGTGGGTTCGAGTCTCGGTCTTGACACTTGTGTCCTGAAGCAAGACACTAAAACCATTATTGCTTCGTCCTTCGGATGGGGCGTAAAGCCGTGGGTCCCGTGTGTTGTGTAATGCACGCAAAAGAACCCAGTTACACTTATCGCTAAGAGAAGGGGTTTGCCCCGGTGTTTTCTGGAAGTGGATGCTGAATGCGCCACAGCACCTTTTATACCCGTACAAAGTTTACATAAATGGGTCTCATAATTAAAAAACTTTAAAAAACCAGTCTGGAAATAACTAATGATAAGCATTTAGAGACGCCCGTAGTGCCTGTAGATAAAGCGCTATATAAAAACTAGTTATTGTTATTATAATAATTGATTGGCTTTGTGTAAAAGTGGTAAATAAAGTGAGGTAAATCATCTTTTAATATAATAAATGGTTGTTGGATTTGCTTAAAGCCTTCAGGGCACATATATTTGAAGTGCCTTGTATTTCTGGTCATTATGAATGTAATAATGCCCTTTCATATCCAGTCAATAGTTCATACTAATTGACCTCATCAAAGGAGTGTCAAACGTAGCAGGTGAAATATGTAAGGACCCATTAAAGTCTTTCAAGTTGGTCTTTCAGATTGCTGTCAGTCAATATTTATACACGTATGCCCTCCAGACTAGTTCACTTGTTTTGCCCTCCCAATCCAGGAAGTTTCACACCAGGCGAGGAGGCCGATAGTGAGATGAGTGATCTATGCAGTAGTGCTCTGGCAGACATTCTGAGCGAGCCGACCCTAGCGCCGCCCATCACCGTTGGTCTGTACGCACGGTGGGGAAGCGGGAAGTCCTTCATTCTCAAGAAACTGCAAGGTAAAGAAACAATACAGTGAAGCCGTGCATGTTCCCCCCGTGAGCAAGGTGTAGAGCAATCCGTACGCGCTGCACGTTGCTCCACAAATGCTGGGGTTCTGGCAGCAGACGATTTTTATACACTAAGACATTGTCGTCTGTTTTTACTTTTTATACAAGTTATTTGTCTTCTTCGGTGAATGAAGTATCTTCCTCACGCTCTGGGAAAATTGTGTATACAAATTGTGTGCACAAATATTAAAAAGAAAACAATGTCTTCGCGCTTCCAGCACCCCAGCAATGTTGGCGCGGTATGTGCATGCCTTGTATGTGGACTTGGTTTTTCAGTCTACCTGATTGCATGTTTTTTCCCCCATGTGGGGTTTTTCCTCCCACAAAAACTCAACATTTCTTCTGGTTACCTATTCATCCTGTTATTGACACTAATTGTGCTGTTGGACGTGTATTTAAAACAAATTTAATTAAACAAAATTGAGATCAGATCTTGGTGTTTCTCTAGACCTTTTGTTCACGAAACCCATTCTCAATCTTGAACCTTAAAGTCTCAACTACCACACCCATATCAATCTCTTGAATTCCCCTTCATTCCCCCCGGCGTGCTGTGGCCAAGCGGATAAGAGCCTGGACTCAAGCTCTGGTGTTTCTGTTCTGCAGAGTGTGGGTTCGAGTCCCGGTCTTGACACTTGTGTCCTTAAGCAAGACACTTAACCATTATTGCTTCGTCCTTCGGATTGGACGTAAAGCCGTTGGTCCCGTGTGTTGTGTAATGCACGTAAAAGAACCCAGTGCACTTATCGAAAAGAGAAGGGGTTCACCCCGGTGTTCCTGGTTTGATTGGCTGCATATTGCGCCACAGCACCTTGAAACCATTACATTGTGTTTCGTAAAGGAATAGGTCTCATACTTCAAAATGTAGCTCCACAATACCTTGCAGGAAAATACTGACTGTTGAAACGCCTTGAGTGTCACTGAGTGACGGATATGAGCGCTATATAAGAAGCCACTATTATTATTATTATTATTATTATTTTTATTTTCATCTTATCACAGCATGCAAAAGAAAGATTTCATTTTCATTTGTGCCGGTTACTCCTCGAGTCAGGCTACGTCCCGTAGCCTTAGATCTCAAGGGTCTTTCTCAGGATCCTCGCTGTTCCCAAAAGCGCCGCCTTCTGTAACAGATCTATCCTCACGTTTGTCCCTATTTCATCTAGATGTTTCCCCAGTGCTTTGGGAATGGTGCCAAGTGCTCCAACAACCACAGGGACTACTTTCACTTTCACCTGCCAAATCTTACGGAGTTCCCTGGCCAGGTCTTGGTACTTGATTTTTTTAATTTTTATTATTATTATTATTATTATTATTGTTATTATTATTATTATTATTATTCCTCATCAGATGAAATGCGTCAGTTCACCGTGCACAGCAGCAAACCCGTCTTTAGATTCTCCTGTCTGGTGTTCATCGTCTGTCTTCTACTCAGCGCCGTGCTGGGCGCGGCCGTTCTCTTTATATTCAGCAATTCGCCCGGGGCATCCGTCGGAGTATTTTTTACCTTATTCTTCTCACTGTATTTTATATTAGGTAAGTGGACCAAAAAACTTCCTTGCTGTTTTCATGTTTATTCTCAGTTATTTACGGCGGTGTAAAAAAAATCAATTTTACTGAAGGCTACATATCTTCGGAGATTGATTTCTTCAGAAGTTGCAATGACTTCCTTCAATTTATGGTTGCCTTGCAATTCTTAATTTCAACTTGCAAATGGTCCATGTACTTCCACCGGCAATGGGCAATAAGCTTTCGCTGTAGCCGCGCCATCAAGTTTGAACAATCGCCGTCTTCATATTTGCCAAGTGACCTCTACCCACTAATTGAAATCTCTCCAAAAGACTCGCCTTTGTGTGACTTCAGCTATAAGCGATTAGAAATGCCAGTAAGAAGGGCCGTATAAATGTGATTACTCATATTATTATTTACTCTTTAACTTGACTGATTGTCTTCTGTCCCAGGTGTTGTTTATCTAGGCAATCGCAAGAAATGGCGTGGTATGCGAACTACGTCATCCTGGTTGGCTAAGCAGCTGAACTACCTACGTCTTCTTCTTGCCATGATTTACTGTAACCCTCCTCCCAAGGCACCCCAGAATAACAAGGCTCTACCCATCAGGTGAGTAAATAACTACCCATCACTATCCCCCCAAAGCCACCCAAGAACAGGTGGGTGGATTCTCTGACCAACCCATACCCCTCCCCCTAATAGACACCTTAGAGTAACAGTGCTCTACCCATCAAGTGAAGGCACCCCTGCCCAAAGCAACTCAAGTAAAAGGGTGCTACCCAACAGGTGGGTGGATTCTCTGCCCAACCCATACCACCTCACCCCAATAGTCACCTTAGAGTAACAGTGCTCTACCCATCAGGTGGAGGCACCCCTGCCCAAAGCAACCCTAGAGTAACATGACTCCAACCCATCAGATGGGTGGACTCTCAGAAGAACCCTTACTCCACCCCCCCCCCCCTTCAGCAGCCAAGATTTACAATGCTCTACCCATCGTTCAAGTGGGCACTTTGAACTACCGATTTTTCTCTCCCAACTCTGTCACCCCAAAACTATCAAGGCTCTACCAATGGCACCTTCAAACCTGGTCACAGTGGTTAGACTGCAGGACTTGCAATCACAATGTTGTAGGTTTGAATTCCCCCAAGCTACCCACTGATTTCACAATGACTAGAATAAGTTTTGTCTTCTAGTTACTGAATCACAATTTATAGATTTGTGTAACTCATAATCATAGACGCTCAACCAATGTTTGTATGGATGGGAGAGATAGGCTGTTGCCAGCTTGGCGTTTATATCCCCTTGTGGGAGCTTTGCCGAGTTCCCTTGTTGGGAAGATCATCTAAACAACAACACCAAATAAGTGGTGTTTGAAGCTTTGCATGGTGTTGAAAGTAAGAAGTAACTATAACTGTAAATAGTAGTAAACTTGCGGGTACAACCATGTGTAAAATCTCTTTTGTTTGAGTGTTGGCTCTGAGAAGAGCCGGTTTGGTCTCGACGTTTCGAACAGTATACTCTGCTCGTCTTCAGGAGAAATTAGGTTTACACATGGTTGTACCCAACAACAACACCAAATGACAACAACTCCGCATCAGGCACAGAAGAACAAGTCTTTACAATCAAATGGAAGGCACTGTGAAGTAATCATACTCTGCCCCTAAGCGTCCAAAAAATCATGGGCTATATCCGTCCAAAGCGCCGAATATGAGTATATTTGTGCCACAACTTTAAAGGAACATTACAGAATTGGTTTTTGCTAACAAAACAGTTGCTGGCAGTGTAAGCACTTTATGTAATCCACCATACACATAAACTGACAAACCTGTAGAAGTTTGAGATCGATCGGCCATCTGGGTCACGAGAAAATAGTGAAAAACCGATTACACATTTGCATGAAATCGTATAGATTCAACAAATGAATAAAACCCTCACTGAGCGATAAACTCCAATCGGAAAATTAGTTTATTCATTTCTCATCAAATATGGCATTTTAGACAGAAATATTTCAAGGGATGTTTTCTACCATCATCATCATTAGACCGTGTAAGTTTTTAATGTAAATCTGTGATCAAAAAGTATATTTTACAAGTTTTTTTCTAACCAATTCTATGATGTTCCTTTAAACAAGCATGGAATAAGCATGAGGTGACCAGGGGTCAAGTTCATGTTACTGTGTATGATGGAATTGTGCGCTTACAGCTCCCAGTAAAGTGTGGAGATCCATGGGCCATGACGCAAATAGTCTACTGCAAGCAGTGGGGTGAAATTGGACCCCAGATATCATTGGTTACCTGCGTTCCCCGCCCCCTTTACATGAATCTCTGTTTGTCTCTCTCGTAGATTTATATTTGGGGATCATTTACACCTGTCCAACATTGGAGGGGAGACGCCGTTATCTAAGGCTGTCGCATCACTCAGTGCAGCGGTGGAGAGAGACCTCGGCTTCATGGCCTCCAGGGTGTACAGAGTGACCAGGAACAAATACGCAGAAGGTAAGAATAGTATATGGTTTTTTGAGGCATTGCATGGTGAGGTATCAATGCATATTCGGTTTGCGGTAACACCATGTGTATAATTATCTACTCTGCTGTGTAGATTTTTTTCTTTAGAGAACTTGTCTTGCTATTTGTTCTACTACAGCGGATTAGATTTTCGGAATTCGGGAGACTTCTCAGTTCTGAAAAGAACTGTCCTGCTTATTAACTACTACCTGTGCGGAAGGCAGGAAATCGGCCTGGACAACTACTTTAGCTTTTAGGATCGGGGAGACTTCTAGTTTTTATGCAGCGCTTTATCTACAGTGTCTCAAAGTGTCATTGTTATTTATTTCCAGAAGGGTTTTTGAAGTTTTAGAATTCTGAGACCCATTTACGTAACACCTTATAAGGGTTACAAGGTGCATCGGACTCAAGTTCTGGTGGCTGAGTCCACAAGGTGGGGGGTTGAATCCCGGTCATGACACTTGTGTCCTTGAGCAAGACACTTAACTATAATTGCTTCTAATCAACCAGGGGTAAATGGGTTACCTGTGAGGGCAGAGATGGTTCTTGTGATTGATTTAGCTTGGTGCGCTACATACTCCCCTAGGGAGCTGAGATGGGTTAAGGAATTAAAATAAATGGCCCAGTGACCAGGGGCAATAGTGCCATGCAGGTCACTGAGTGACGGATTTGTGCGCTAAAGAAGAAGCCACTATTATTATTATTGTTGTTATTATATTTTTCTTCAGGTCAATCCAGATGGAAACATCGTTGCTGTATACCAAGGTTCCTAGTCACGCTTCTTGTCCTAGCTTGCCTCATCGCCTTCCTAGTCCTCCTCTTCTACTACTTCCTGAACGGCCATTCCATCGCCCAGAAGATGAAGAAGCGCATCTTCATCGCCATGATCACCACAGGCTGCGTGGTCGGCGTTGCCCTCCTCGTCAACCTGATCGGACTCCTGCAGTTCATTTTTAACGTGGTGTGGTCGCCGCAGCTGCGGCTACGGCGTGGCGCCAGCCGCAACTGCGACCTGAAATCGGAGAGCTTCCTGCGGGTGCTGAAATCGGAGGCGGACACGCTGTCGCAGTTTGTGCACTGCGTCGACGCCTTCCAAGGGACAGAGACCCGCATGGTGGTGGTCGTCGACGGGCTGGACAGCTGCGAGCAAGAGCAGATCCTTCACTTGTTGGACTCCATTAAGGCCCTGTTCTCCACCCCGGAGAACCCGTACATCACCGTCCTCGCCATCGACCCGTACATCATCGCCAAGGCCATCGATCAGAATCTGCACACTGTCTTCAAGGAGTCCAACATCCGGGGGCACGACTACCTCAGGAATCTCGTCCACCTGCCGTTCTACCTGGAAGTCGGGATCAAGCTGAAGGAGAATGCCGAGTGCGGGAGTCCGACAACGAATCACGTTACACCCGCAAACCAGAAGGTAACGCATAATTGTTAAATCGTCTTCTTTCTATTTTGCCAAGGAAAAGTTCTCCCACTAGCGTAGTTATTGTTGGCTTTGTTCATTGGGGTTGTTTGTTGTAGTGTGTTGTTGTTGTTGTTGTTAATGAATGTTCCCTTTTTTCCTGACATAAAACCAGTCAAATAAACATGTTCAATGATTCTGTACCATCGAAATAGATTAGTTGCAGAAAAACATTCTGAAACCCCTCTACCCCTTCTCAGTTTTTAAGACGTGCCTTGTTTAGGATGACTCCAAGATGGTTTTAACCTCAATGCAAGGCTTTTCATGCTGTCAGATCCATACCTAGACACTTTTTTCAAAAAAGGTTATTGAAATCTATACCAAATTGCTGTCATTTATTTTATTTTTATTTTTTGCTTTCTTCTGTGAAGCAAGAGACTACAAGTCTCGCTGGGATCAACATTTTTTGTGAACTTTGGGCTCCCAACTTTATTGCCCTAACAAGGCTTGAAATTTACAGGGGACTGCAGGCCCGGGGCCAGGGATTCTGTTAACTTATGACCACACAAGTCCTGTTAATTTGTGTTTTTCAAATCGTAGGACCTCACTTCAAGCAAACAATGATGTTCAAATGTTGACTTATACTTCTCCATCTAAGACCTTTCTTAGCATTTGTTCAAACAAAACACAGTAAACTATCTAGATTGTTTTTTGTTCTGGTTTTTGTGAATACATTTCTGGTCAAGTAAAACTTTGGAGCTTCAAAGCCCTGCGGTCTTGCGGATCTCTCCCCCCCCCCAAAAAAAAATTCAAGCCCTGTTGAAGGAAATCTTTGCTCGTTTAATTGGGTCCCACTGGTCAAAAAAACATGCATACTCTGGATGAGGGCATAGGTTTTTAGTCAATACATGTTCATGTACCCGTTCATTTTTTGTAATGTTGTAATTATCAAACTTTTATCAACCTGTTCTGATTTTCTCTCATACATGTAATTCACTACACCTTAATCAGAGGGCATATATAGGGTGTGACAACATCGGTAAGGTTGAAACAAAATTAATGTTCACAGACTTTCACATCACTTTACATGGTATAAAGATGGTCATGGTGGGACCACTTCCCTTGAAATATTTTTGCCGGAAATGCTGGACTTTTTTGAGAAACGAGTCAAGCAGTTGGTTTTGATTCGCCGTGACCAAAACTCAATGTTTGAAAACATATGGTGCTGTTCACTATTTGTCAGTTCATGTGTATGTTGGGTGACACGGAGTGCAGGTACTAGTCTTTGACAATTTACATGTACCAGTGCATGCAACCAACACAGCGTTAGACCTTTGGTGACTTAACCCTCCTCTTTGAAACAACAATCACCGTTTTGTTGTTGTTGTTTTGTTTTTATTATTACATGTATCTTGACTCAATATCACATCCGTGATCTATTTCAACAAAACCTGGACACACTATTAGGGGAATGTAAACTTTGAGTTCTTGATATTTTGCGATTTGTTTGTGTTCAGTATTCAATCATTTACGTTATGTTTTCCTACCTTTAGCACACCACAGCCATCTTTGTAGTATTCCCTGCCCACACATTGACAATATTAGTACTAACCTTGTGTAGCATAGAAAGGTACCAGGCTATTTCCCTTCCAGCCTCATTTTGGTTACATCACTTTGTATGGAAGCAAGGCAGAATAGCCACACACCGTCATCAAGTTTTCAAACAGAAATGTCCATAAGTCATTTTGTTGAAAAAGACAAGTTTTTTGTCCCAGTTTGATTTGAACAGTGCCAAATTTCATAGAGCTGATTTAGCACAAAAAGTAGCTAGGCACAACCATGCTTACCAGAATAAGGTTACCTGCCAATATACTATTTCGAATGGCAGCATCTTTGACTGGTATCCTGCTAACATTTGCTCAGCACAAAATTGTTAAGCAAAATTGTCTGCTGAAGCAGCTCTATGAGATTGGGCCCTGCTGGTATGTATTCAATCTTAGGAGTAACCCCTGACCTTTTCACAATCATAGTATATGACCCTTGTAGATGCCTCCTGCTTGTAGTTTTATAGAGTCCATATTTACAAAACAGTATTGCTGTCTGCAAGACGTTCAAACGCTTAAAAACAAAAAATTAAACTACACATTTAACAACCCCAATGCCAACTCTCCCTGATTCTGCAGAAAGTTTCCTAAAAACACAAACCAATCTTTCCATGTTGTGGGGAACAAATTTGAAAAAAATCTCCCTGATTATTTAAACTTGTTCCATATTATGTGGAATGCAATTCTTAATACCTCCCTGATTGTTGTACAAAATCTCTCCGATTGTGAGATGCAAACGTTGCAAGCTCTGCAACCCACACAAATGGATAAAATAGGTTCACATACTGTCTAAAATTAGTTCACTCAGTGTTATGATAATTTTGTTATGAAATATGATAACATTTCCTTGTGCTGAGGTGCTTTCCCTTTTAAGTTAAAAAAGGACTTGTAACATTTTCTGTGCACAGCAATTGCGGTGGGGTCTCCCGAGCATCCCCGAAAACCAAGATAACGAAAACAGTCGTCGAGCGGTCAGATTTACACAGAAAATCAGGGTAAACGGAATCTTTAAAAAAACAAACAGTGATCAAGCAACTCGTGACAAACTGTTTCATATTTTTACTTTTTTTTATCTGTGGATAGTGGCATCGTGGGCATGTAGCATGTTTCATGGAATGATAACCCCAAACTCCCTGCATATTGATATAATTAATAGTGTATTTCCCCTCATTCCTGGTACATACTTCACAATGATTGCGAGAGGAAATCTGGACGTCGGGAAAACGCAGATGAGAGTTTTACTTTGACTAGCGAACTGGCGGGTTACGACCATGTATGAATCGCTTTCGGGGGGGAGTGTCGGCTCTGAAACGAGCCGGTATGGTTGAGACGGTTAAAGCAGTGTACTCTGCTTGTCTTCTAGAGGAAGGGTGGGGTCTCCTGAGCATCCACGAAAAATCAAGATAACAAAAACAGCCACTTTCGAAAATCAGGGTATCAAAAAAACAAAAACAAAAACAATTAGATGCTGTTGGAAATGTCAAGACCACACCAGCTCTTCTCAGAGCCAACACTCCTCCCAAAAGAGTTTTACACCTGGTTGTACCCGCAAGTTTACTATTTATAGTTAGTCACACCATGCTGAGCTTCAGAAAGCACGTAAAATAATAAGATGTTTTTAAAAGTTCCTGAAGGATGGTACAAGTACAGCTTCTTGTGTTCCTCTTGGAAAGGGGAATGGAAGAGGGAACCATTTCAAAAGTTCTCAAGACTTGTTTTCTAAAAGCAAGCTGTGAAAACTACCAGGGCCCGATTTCATAGAGCTGCTTTTAAGCACAAAAAGCAGCGAAGCGCAACCAATTTATGCTTACCAGAGTAAGGTTACCAGCCAAACCAGCATGTCACATGTACAATTTGTGACTGGTATCATGCTCCTTTCTGCTTGGCAGACAATTGTTAAGCAATACTTTCTGCTTAAGCAGCTCTATGAAATTGGGCCCCGACCTGTACCATGCTTTTAACACCTTCAGACGAAGCATCTTCGCAAAATTTTTCAAAAATTTGAGCAGACCTCAGTATGGGCAACTCTGCTGGGTTTTTTTTCTTCTTTTTCTTGGCGTTAGATTTTCTCCGTATGGTTATGAACCAGCCTTCATTCTAATCCATAATAATAAATCCACTCATCTGCAGAACATCCTTGTACATACTTTCATTAAAGAGGGACACCAAGGTCAAATTAAGTTTTGTGATGCATTCATTTTCCAATATATAGAGTCCCCATGCAAGTTGGGAAAGTCTCTAACCTTACGCTAAAATGGTGAGATACTCTTTCGAAATTTCAAACATGATGTCATCCGACGTCAAAAAACAAACTCGTGGGTCTGTGCATTCCAAAGTGAAAATTTTGCACCAGTTAAAAAGTCAAATTCAATGCCGTTTTGATTGAATATCATAAAGTTCAAACTAAAAAATTCCCTGCACAAAAATGAACAGACGTCAATGTGACTTAATCAACGGTTTTTTGGATTTTGACAAGAATTGCGCTTGAATGGTATCAAACACAGTTGGCATTTTACACCGTTTTTAACCTGAGGATAGAAACTTGTGATTTTCTTTTCCATTCTCACATGGACTATCTGTATTTGAAAGTGAGTGAGTCACGAAACTGAATTTGAGCTTGGAGCCCCTCTTTAATTATTACTCAAATCTTCTAAAATGAGTCTAGTAAAAATGTTTCCACTTTTAAAAAATAACTCATTTTTATGTCATTCGTATCCTCTGAAATCCTGAAAGTTGCCTGAATGTGGAGGCCCAAGACTGTAGGCCCAAACAACAATTGCTTAACACTGGGGCCAGGCATACCAATCTTTTCCAAGTCTGGGGTCGGGCCCCAATTTCATAGAGCTGCTTAAGCACAAAACAATGCTTAGCAGGATACCAGTTACAAATGGTACATAAGACATAGCATTTTGGCTGGTAACCTTAATCTGGTAAGCATATTTGTTTTCGTGCTTAGCTGCATTTTGTGCCTTATCGTAATTGAACAGCGTAATTAAAACTGTTGATGTGATAGAAGCGTAGCACCAGGGTGAAGTTGGCAAAATGACAAATCGAAAATGGCAATCAACCGTTTTAAGAGAAGGCAGTTTATTCTGGAAGCGTGTTCATTCCTGTCAAAGGTTATCAACAAAATGTGATGTCTACACTCCCCATGTTTGTCAGTTTAAAATGTTGCACAAGGTTCTCCTAAAGGACCATGCGACTTCTGAACACGTGGACTACCCAAGCGTACGATCGTCTTTATCATCTTCTGTTGAATTTTATGAGAGCTATCTTTCAAGGCTGTAAAAGCACAATCTTTAAAATTGAGAAAAGAAAACGTTGCAATTACACCA
Organism: Pycnopodia helianthoides; assembly: GCA_032158295.1. Taxonomy (NCBI): domain Eukaryota; kingdom Metazoa; phylum Echinodermata; class Asteroidea; order Forcipulatida; family Asteriidae; genus Pycnopodia; species Pycnopodia helianthoides. Next base: position 19,454,461 of record CM063248.1, read on the forward strand.
GAGTGGACCCCCACCACCTAGGCCACCATTGGATACATGGGTTTCTTCTGTTTGTACACCCGTTTTTTTTATGTGGAAACCCTGTGGCTTGTTTATTGTGGACTTACTCTCCACAGTCGCCTGTGGTATTTTGTGGCAAGGGCCAGTTGGGCAGGAGGGTACACGGACTTCTTGTGTTTGTGGTGCACAACTTACGCAATAAATGTTGCGTAAGTGGACTTACGCAGTTGCGTAAAGTTTCGTGAAATCGGCGGCTGGTGTACGTGGCTTAAGAAAGCCAACATTGATACTGAATCAGCTGCAGAGCCTATTGTGCTATTACATACTTTCTCCACCGTGCCACCCCCCCCCCTCCCCCAGTTTTCTAACTCAACCTGTTTTGTTGTGAACTGATCTGTTCATGTGTTGTTCAACTAATCGCTTAATTAACCAGTTAAGTTTAACTTAACACAAAACCACGTTTAAAAAAATGACATTTGGGACCTTTTGGTTGGTAAGCAGTTTGCGACAACTATTTGTAATTTCTCGGTTAAGTTTAACTTGCTTACAGTCTGTGCAGTTTTTGCAATAATGCTTGTAGTATTAATACATGTGTAATTACAGTTTGTACCGGCAAAATACCTAATGCTCTATCAGATTGCATATTAAGAATTAATTTTGTTATAAAAGCATCATGTGATAGCCCAGTTCATACTTCATTTGACATCATACAAAAATTTGCAACGAACAATTTGCTCAAGTTGAAATGTGCGAAAGTCTTGCGAAAAAAACATTCGCTGCAACGTTGAATTGGCTTCGCATTCGCATGAAGTATAAACCGGACAAACTTCCAGAGCCAGTAGTCATGACGATGATTTACTCTTTCTCTTCAAAGATCTTATTATATTCTAAGCAAAAGAGTAACTGGCCTATTGTGATGTCAAATATTGTTTGAGTTTTATACTCTGAATATGGTGTCGTCTTCTGATCGTGCATTACATGTGATTGTAATAAATAATTATGATAATTTTATCGGTCTGTATTTCATGTCAAGATTTCAAAGGCGATGAAAATAAACAGCGAGACTTATAAAAAAATCCTGCATGATAAGGTATAGACCCCTTGCTGGATTTGCAGCTCACTTATACACACGCCTTTCCTGATGACCCGATTGACCAGTGCCCAATTTCATAGAGCTGCTTAACAGCCGATTTTGTGCTTACCGTGCGAGTTTCCATTTCATAACGCTGCTAATCGTAAGCGAACAAAAAAGCACGCTAACCTTCCAGTGCTTACTGTATGGAAATGAATGACGCAACAATGCGAATCCATGGTGAAAGCGCAGGCTGGCGGCTCCATTTTCTTGCTTACCTGTGAATACGCTGAAGCAAATTTTTCTGCCACAGTAAGCATGAAAATTTGCTTACAGTTAATAAGCAGCGCTATGAAATTGGCCCCTGACGTCAGCACCCAAGGTAAATCTGGGTTGTGCCATTTTGGGAGTCAGATTACCCGGGTGTTACTGTGTAGTGCGCATTTTTTGGCGACAAGCGCGCAGTTAAACACGAACCATATCTTTGCATGCAATTTGACTCCCAAAATGGCGACCATGGGCAGACCGTAGCTGCAAGTGACATCAGTACAGGGGTCAATAGCCTGATAAACTGGAAGTTTAACCTCTATACAAACAACCTCAGTTTTAATTTGTATGGGTGAGTTTTGCTTTAAAAGATGTAACAAATCACTGACAAGTTTCTCTCACTGAACTTAGTTGAAAACTGCCAGCTTTACTCTAACATTTTAGAAGCAAGTCACACTACAATGCACCACTTACCAAGTGCTCAATACACTAACACCATGAGCTGATTTCACAAAGAGTTAAGATCGATTTTAACTGTGTATCAATCATAATTGCTAAGCAAAGTGTGATGTCACAATACCAATCACCGTGGCATTATTGACAACTCATCTTAAGATGAATCTTTGCGCTTTGTGAAATCGGGTCCTTTGTGAAAGTCAACTCAAGTTTACATCATGTATCAGGAATAGAGTTGTCTAATGTGTACGTATGCATGTACATGTATGTACCTATTCAATAGCTACATGTCGTTATGTTAAGCCAGTGTGGTCTTTCAACAAGATATGGTCAGGGTCCACCTACACGAGCCTTGAACATGTCCTCAAAATGGCGGACAAAGCCAGCAGACACCCTGAGGCATTTTGCCTGGTAGCCCAACCCGGCTTAAACTTCCCCTGTCTCTGGCTTGGGCGTCATCCATCAACTTGATGCTCAGGTCTACTTTTTATCTCCAAATTGCTGACCGAGCGAGCGGTGGGTGGTGCCAGGCCTGTTAATCTTAGGGGGAGGGTGGCATCAAAAGGGGGGCAAGAGTAAATTTAAGAGGGGCAAACATAAAAATCATTGCCTTACCACAATGACAGACCTACACCAGTGTTATTCTTGAGATGTGGTAATGAGAGCCTAGTTGCCTTCATTTCATGTGGGTGCGATGCTTTGGGGATGAACTCAATTTCGGACATCAGGGAAAAAACTGAGGTGGGAATTGGGGTGGTGTGGGAGGACAAAGAAAGTAACCCGCTTTGTTGATGCATCAAGAATTGTATATTTTCTTGGTTTATTGTCGTCTTGAATGTCTTTACTTAAGATTTACAACAACTTTTCTGAATGATATGGAGGCTGCAAGAGTGCATACCACTTATCCAGATAACGAGATAATTTATCTCGCTAAGTCAACTTACCGAACTTAAGGTGTCAACTTACCGTGATAATTTATCCCGCTGAGTTAACTTTACTGAAACTAAAGATGTTGAACATACCGTGATAATTAATTTCGCTAAGTCAACTTTACGTAAACTAACATGTCGACATATCGTGATAATCACTAAGTCAACTTCACTGAAACTAACATGTTAACCTACCATGAAAATTTATCTTGCTAAGTCAACTTTACGTAAACTAACATGTCGACATACCGTGATAATTTATCTCGCTAAGTCAACTTCACTGAAACTAACATGTTAACTTACCATGAAAATTTATCTTGCTAAGTCAACTTAACTGAAACTAATATGCTGACTAATCGTGATGCTTTATCCCGCTTAGAAAACTTAACTGAAACAAAGATGTTGACTTATCATGAATATCTATCTCGCTAAGTCAACTTAACTAAAACCAATATGTCCACTAATTATGATAATTTAACCCGCTAAGTTAACTTGTGCTGTGATAATATATCTAGCCGAGTTGACTGTATGAAACTGAGATGATATGTTGATTTCTTGGTTTCAGTAAGTCATCTGGGCGGGAAATATTATCGCAACAAGTCGACGTGTTCCATAAAAAAAGATCAACTCATCGAGACCTTGATATCTGGATAAATAGTGTGACACTAGTAGGCTCGATTTCACAAAACACTAAGATTCATCTTTAAGATGAGTTGTCACCATCGCCATAATGATTTGTGTCGTGATGTCACACTTTGCCTAGCAACTAAGATTGATACGCATCTTTAAGATCAATCTCAGCCCCTTTGTGAAATCGAGCCTAGAGCTCCAAATATATATTGCAGTGAATTTAACTTCAGAGTAACCCCAAATCTTGTTGTCGTTCTTCTCTTTTTGCTTTACGACTGTCCAGCCGGAGATCGGCCAGCAGACAGTCACAACCTCCTCGAAGCAAGACAACCTAGCCAAGGAGGAGAGCGAGACCCAGGCGCTGGGCCGGATGCACTCTGGCACCACCCGGGACGTGTCGCAGCTCCTGGCGTCGGACGAACAGTTCAGTGATCTCAGTCCGCGTAGCATGAGTCGCCTTCTGAATATCGTATCCATCACAGGTATTTAAAGCCACACTGCAAACTCCCTCATATTCCTTAAAGGCAAAGTATACCTTTGGTTTTTGGAACCGTTTGATTGTTTTAATCCTATATAAATGTAGATGTTTTTAGATATCGCCCAAAATCTGGAGCGGCTATGTCCACGCATGAAGAATAACTCGTAATAGGAATACACAATCTGAGAAACGTTTCTGACAGAGATTCAAATTTGGGGGGATAAAAACTGACATCTTTTTCCATATCGACATTATTTTGAATTGAAATATGTGACCTGCTCTGTGAAAATGAGTCAGATGCATTATTGTTTAATGGACGTTTCAATGTGGAAAGTAGTTTTTTGGGGTTTTTTTTTTTTTTTACTTGTTTAAGATCTATATTTGCATGGTAAACTTTCAGAACACTCAATTTAAGCCAATAAAGCTATGAAAGCTATATTTTTTTTTTTTTTTTTTTACTTGTTTAAGATCTATATTTGCGTGGTAAACTTTCAGAACACTCAATTTTAGTCAATAAAGCTATCAAAACAACAATTTTGTGATCATACTTTAGTCTAATTTGTGTCCTTTTGCTTATATGTAGAGCAAAATGGTAATTTTAAACATCAATTTACTTGTAATTCCTTTTCAACAAAAAATGATATATTGGCTAATTTGAAACGGGAGTAACTCAGCAACGCAATACACCCCAGAGCTTAGACATGTACCAAATTACTGCTGTTGGTATATTCTTTCCAGCCATGTATATAATCCAATTCTTTAAATTGTCAACATCTGACTCATTTTCACAGAGCGGGTCACATATTTATAGAAATGCTTTATACTATCAAAAGTTGCTGTACTTCTAACCAAGTCAGTTTTTTATTGCCATAAATTTTTAGAGTGATACCAAATGTATACCTTCCCTTTAAATATCCATTTTTTTCATCCAGTACTTTATTTTGTACGTGTATACTTTGAGAAATGGCCATTGAATAAATCCCTGTGTCAGTGTCTAAGCGTAGTACATCGATTTTGGAATAATGCTGTTTCTCGCACAAGAGAGGCTCTGTGCAAAAAAAATGTACCTCTATTTTGTTCTAAAGTTGTGTCTCTCACAAAAGAGCTTTCATTCACAACATTTTGTTTCTTGATTTTTTAACCACTTTATACCTTGCACAAGAGAGGCTCCATGCAAAGAATGTTGCACCTAGATTTTGTACTAGGCAAATGTGCATTTTGAGAAAAAAACCAAGCTTGATCGTTCTCAAACACTTATTAGTCAATGTGGGTAGCTTAAATTTGGCACAGCAATGGAGAAGCATAATTTGGAGTACATTTATAAATATATTTATATTTCATGGATGCATTATCGTTAAAAATGTAGTCATATTTCATGGACGCATTATCGTTAAAAAATGTAGTCGTTTTAGTGCTTACGACCTCTCACAAGAGAGACTGCACCATGTAAACAATTATGTTGCCTCTCGGTGCCTTAAGATTTTTGTGTACATCTAGTTTTTCAAGATACTACTTTTTAGTTCTGTCATGAAGAAACGGCCATAGTGGATGATACCCATGCCTACATCCTTACGGACTGTGTAGGGGGTATAACCCTGTTTCAGCCCCAGGTGTAGGTGTCAGTTGATTTGGGTAAATAGCCCAAAATCAGTTAAAGGAACATTACAGAATTGGTAAGAAAAGAACTTGTAAAATATACTTTTTGATCACAGATTTACATAAAACTTACATGGTCTAGTGATGATGATAGTAGAAAACATCCCTTGAAATATTTCTGTCTGAAATGCCATATTTGATGAGAAATGAATAAACTCATTTTCCGATTGGAGTTTATCGCTCAGTGAGCGTTCTATTCATTTTTTGAATCTATATGATTTCATGCAAATGTGTAATCAGTTTTTCACTATTTTCTCGTGACCCAGATGGCTGATCGATCTCAAAATTTCTACAGGTTTGTCAGTTTATGTATATGGTGGAAAAGTGCTTACACTGCAAGCAACTGTTTTGTTAGCAAAAACCAATTCTGTAATGTTCCTTTAAGTGTAGCCCTCACCTTGAAGTGGCCGTTCGGCCTTGTGAGTTAGGCTATATCTCGTTAAAAAAATAGATAAAAAAAAAGAGTTATCCCTCTTAGGGTAAACAGTTTTGCCCTTCAACCAGTTCTGCCATAGCGCAGCATTTATCTAAGTAAAAGGTTGCAGAACTGAAATGACATTTTTCACGCATCAATGAAATATAAATACATTTTTTAATGTGCTCCAAAGAATGCTTCTCCATTTCTGTGCCAAATTGAAGTTTCCCACATTGACTACTAATTAAGACCAATCAATTTTGTTCAACACGGTTTATCAAAATGCATGTTTCTTCATGTCAGTGCAGTAACATGGAGTTTGATTTTGTAAAAATTGTTGTATCTCATATGAAAATTCTCTGTGCAAAAAAACGTTGTATCTCGGCATGTACTTGTTTTTGTGTGTACATCCGACTTATTTAAGTGAGATGCAACATTTTGACAATTTCAAACTTGTGCGTAACGTAAGTGCTAGTTTAGGAGATACAATTTTGTTTGCACTGACACAGCGACTTGGTTGTTGGTTTCTTGTGACTTCCAGCAGGAGCAACTTCTTTACATCCTTCTGCAGCTGGGTACCCAACGAAATAATCTACATTGTATAAAGTTTTAAAAAACACGATAAAGGTCTTTACACTTTGCCTAATTTCCACAGGGCTAATGATGGAAGGAAAGTGTGTGTTTCTTTTAACAGCACTGCATAAAAATGGTTATGCTGAAATTTCAAAGAAAACTTTTCTTGTGTCACTCCAAAAAATGATAGTAGGAAAATTTTCTAGGGAGTGACACAAGAATAATTCATTTGCAATAAGATTTGTTTCTTATTTCAAGAATACAATTTTTTAGCAGTGAACTATCTTGTTGCTGTATAGTTGAGATATGACCGGTCATTATTTTTGTGCGGTCACCTTGCAGGTCGCCTCTTGAGGGCCAATAGTATTACGTTCCAGTGGCAACGACTGGCCTCGTGGGTCAATCTGACCGAGAAGTGGCCGTACAGGACGTCACGTCTTGCCGTCTACTACCGGGGACATGAGGATGCCTTCGATGATGAGTTGCCACTCAAGGCTCTCTTTGAAAGGTTTGCCGCTGTTTTTCTCTCGTTTATTTCATTACTACGTTTGAACGTTCAAAATTAAATGCCAACCTGCCGATTAAATCAGAATTGCCCCGATTTTTTTAAACTTCAACCATAATCGAGACATTCCACTTTCTGAAGGGAAAAAGAGGGTGCTTTGTCATGCATCATTTGGTGACAACTTAAGTTACTTGGTGTTCCTATTTCTGACTTCTCAATGTTGGCAAGTGTGCATGCCCAACCCCCACCCTTTCCAGACATTTTTTGTTTAACATTGATGTGATTTTAGTCAAGGTCCCTTGTTTAAAATTGTCTCATGTGAAAGGGCCTTGAGATTTTTTTAAATGCAAAACAACCCTCTTAACTGATAGGAAAACATTTAAATGCATATGCTGACAGCGTTACACAGATGCGCTGGGACCAAAGAGGTACTACCTCCTTCAAGGGATTTTTTTCTGTTTCTTTCCTGAAAAAACCCACAAGCTGTTGTTTTCTCCCGTAGAATTTTGGATGAGATCCCGACAAACAGAGAAGCGGAGCCCCTACTGGACCTGGACCAAGACGGCAGGAGCTTCCTGGTGTACCTGACCAAGCACACCCCGGTGCTGACTGTGAGTGACTTACGGCGCTTCCTACCATGTGCCTGCCATCTGGATCCCTACCTACGCAAGCAGATTAAAGGTTAGTGTGTGTGGAAAGTACCAGACCCACCGAACAACCCCAAATAGGAGACTCTTAAAGATCAACTTGAACGAAATTAACTTTATTATTCTTTTGTTATAGGAAGGTAAAAGAGTGTATAATGGTTACAAATATTTAGATGAAACTCAATCAAAATGGTTTCATAATGTAGGGAAAAAATAACATTTTCCCAAAAAAAACCTAAGCGCCTAGGAATCAAAACAGCTCTGTGACATGACACTATGAACTCAATCCAAACAAGACAATGGAAAATGCATAGCAATAAAGTTAACCTTTATCCAGTCCGTGTTGTGACGCATTTACGTCACAACACGAACTGGTTTTATGCTGGTTTTCTGAGGCAATGGTACTCTAGTGGTGATTTCACATTTCATTTTTATGGGTGTTCGCTGGGAAAAAAACACTAGTTCAAAAATCAAAGAGGGGGGGGGGGCTGTTTTTTTCCTTATCAAATTTCAACAAAATTACAGGGAGGAAAAACTTCACACTTATGACCAAATAATAACTAAACACAAAATAATCAAGGGTAAATAGTCAAACTAGTTTGAGTGATTTGTACAAGTTGATCTTTGAGGCTTTGTCACACTGGGCAATTTTGGGGCAATAAAGGTTTACAGCTATTTCTTAGTTTGTACAAGGGGCACATGGAGAGTTTGTGAGTCCACCACCATATGCCACAGAGGTAACAGAGAATTGCCTCCATGCCCCTGAGGCGGATTTCTCAACGAGCTAAGATTGATCTTAAGTCTGTATCAATCTTAATTGCTAGGCAAAGCGGGTTGTCACAATATAAATTGCCATGGTGATATTAACAACTCATCTTAAGATGAATCTAAGTGCTTTGTGAAATTAAGTCCTGATCATGCCGTGGTGCCCCTCGAAAAATAGAAATGTAAGATTTCCTTTTAAAATGTGCCCTTCACTTTAGGAAAAAAGTGTTGCCCTTACAAGAACAAAGTACCAGGCCTGCATAACTCCCCTGTTCACTCTTTAATACTGTGAAAGCAATAAGCAATGTTTTCTTCAATTTCACACTCGCCACTTTAAAGATTCCCTGGAGAGCCAGGATATGGCAGGAGCCCTGCCCAACATCTCCGCCCTGCCACGCCCGCAGAGCTTCGGCAGTAACTTCCCCAACCAGGTGTCCAGCCGGTCGTCCGTCTACTCCACCCTGAGTGACACCCCATCGAGGCTCAGCTACCAGATGGCGGCCATCAATCCGTTCTCCAAGAAGGTACATTGTGAATAGACCCATGAATTGTTTACCAACTTCTGCCTTCAGTTGTAGACCATGCCAACTCGTTGACAAAGAGAGAGTGACTTTATGCATTCCAGGGTAGTTCCTGGCAGGCAAGATACTACACTGGTCGTATCGGTGGTTTTACTGTTTGAATCGTACTTAAAGGAACATTACAGAATTGGTTTTTGCTAACAAAACAGTTGCTGGCAGTGTAAGCACTTTATGTAATCCACCATATACATAAACTGACAAACCTGTAGAAGTTTGAGATTGATCGGCCATCTGGTTCACGAGAAAATAGTGAAAAACCGATTACACATTTGCATGAAATCGTATAGATTCAACAAATGAATAAAACGCTCACTGAGCGATAAACTCCAATCGGAAAATTAGTTTATTCATTTCTCGTCAAATATGGCATTTCAGACAGAAATATTTCAAGGGATGTTTTCTACGATCATCATCATTAGACCGTGTAAGTTTTATGTAAATCTGTGATCAAAAAGTATATTTACAAGTTTTTTCTTACCAATTCTGTGATGTTCCTTTAATACACCAAATAAAGAATTGTTTTAAAAAATGAAACAAGTTTTGAGATGTGCCCCCCTTTTCTTCAAATTAAAAATCAAAGAAGGTGCAATCTCTATCAAATGTGAGATGCTATGTTTGCCTTGAGTGGGTTGTTTACCCATTATGCCTGCAGGAAGTCCAGGCTCTGCTGCTCTTTTTTGTAAATGTGATGTCGCGTATTAACATTGTCTACGGGTCTACAGGCAGCATTTGTTGAACTCATTGTGTAGGACTCTTAACTTATGTTTAGAAGAATTTAAATTACCCATGGGAATCTGAAAGCTTACTTGTCATAGAGATAGTGTGTACCCCAATCATCATGAAGCAGGTATTGTCTGTAGTTCAGTCAGTTTCGTGGAAACTGTTTGAGTCCGATCTTATTTCTGTTGCCAGCAAGTTAAAAGATACCCCCAAAAAATATGATGGTTTCTCGATTAGGTTTGGTTTAGAATTTTTACTGACACAAAAAAAAAGAGTTGGAACGAATTGACTCGCCTAAACACCATGCTTCAATTTCAGAGCTTTGCTTACCATCAGCCAAAAAAAAATGGTGGTAGGACAATTGAAACTGAACGTAGAGGTAGTTCACTTGTTAGCTTGTGTGCGTGCTTATCTTCACACTACTAAAGCACTTGCGACTAACACAGCTAGCGCGGAAATTTTGCGCTAACCATGTAAGCAGAGAAGGGTGACTGTAAGCGCAGAGTTCCGCGGTAAGCAGAGCCATGAAATCTTTGGCCCAGTTTGTTTCGTCCCTCCACATTTATAGACTGTACCATCTTCTGTTTGTAGTTGAGTGGTGAAAGTTGTTAGTGTTGACCCATAAAAATGTGTCTAAAATTTAAACCTCAATGTAGTGGAGTTCCTGTCTTTGTCACATAAAGTGCATCCAAATTTGCCAATTTGAAGAGAAAACAAATTGTTTTGTGTGAGAAAAAATGTTTATGTTATGTTATTTAGTCTGAGTTCTGATTTAAGTCGTTGCTTGGTGGACTATCGATATGGTTTCGGTTTGCGGTAACATCATCTACTTTTGCTGAGTGGAATTTCGTTCTGATAAGAAGTTGTCCTGCTTAGAATTAGCAGGCCAAGTTCTTACAGAACTAAGCAGGCCAAGTTCTTACGGAACTAAGCAGGCCAAGTTGTTACAGAACTAGCAGGCCAAGTTCTTACGGAACTAAGCAGCCCAAGTTGTTACGGAACTAAGCAGGCCAAGTTGTTACGGAACTAAGCAGGCCCAAGTTTTACGGAACTAAGCAGGCCAAGTTGGTATGGAACTAAGCAGGCCAAGTTCTTACGGAACTAAGCAGGCCAAGTTGTTACAGAACTAGCAGGCCAAGTTGTTACAGAACTAAGCAGGCCAAGTTCTTACGGAACTAAGCAGCCAAGTTGGTTTACGGAACTAAGCAGGCCAAGTTCTTTTGGAACTAAGCAGGCCAAGTTGTTACAGAACTAAGCAGGCCAGGTTGTTACGGAACTAAGCAGGCCAAGTTCTTACGGAACTAAGCAGGCCAAGTTGTTACGGAACTAAGCAGGACAAGTTCTTATGGACCTAAGTAGGCCAAGTTGGTACGGACTAAGCAGGCCAAGTTCTTACGGAACTAAGCAGGCCAAGTTGGTACAGAACTAAGCAGGCCAGGTTGTTACAGAACTAAGCAGGCCAGATTGTTCGGAACTAAGCAGGCCAAGTTGTTACGGAACTAAGCAGGACAAGTTCTTATGGACCTAGTAGGCCAAGTTGGTACGGAACTAAGCAGGACAAGTTCTTATGGACCTAAGTAGGCAAGTTCTTATCAGTAGACCTTAGTTCCGATAAGAACTCATCCTGCTTAGTTCTGTGAGAGTTATTAGGACAAATCTTAAAGAACTTAGAAGGACGAAATCCTCTACTCGATGAAAGTTTATCAAACACGTGGTGTTACCACAAACCAAACCATACAGACATAGATCATTTTGCATCTGGTAAGATGTGATACAAATACGTAGTTTCCCATCAAATTTTGGCTTAAACTAAAACTTCCATTTCAATATTTCCAGTCAACAAATTTTACTGAAAGTGTAAGTTCGGAAAATAGGACTTGCTAAGCTTTAATTGGAAATGAGGTTTATATGAAGTTCTGACAGCTTGCCACTTACAGAACATCTGGATGTCTTTTTATTTTCGAGCACTCTGTTAAGTGTTTCTGTATTCAAGTTGCACAATTTTCACCTGGTGTTTACATTTCACCTGTTTTCGATGAAAAACATCGTAGCTTGATTTTGTGTTGATCGTCACGACTGAATATCTTTTTCGTTCTGTTTTTCATCGTTCCTCATCCAGCCTGAAATAATTATTATACCAGTAGCTAAGGTAATACAACCTTCTAGTATGTTCTACTTTTGACTGGTCCCCCACCCCCTTTGCTTTTTACTCCCCTCCCCCCCACCCCATCTTCACTCACAAACTTGATTTTTCCCAATCCGTTTCCATGGTTTCCAGCAATCCATCTAACCCCAAACTGTTGATGTGGACACCAATTCAAAAAGAGATGTTTTCTTTTTAAGAACCATCCCGAATTTTCAGAAATGTGTTTTCGTTTTGATCTAACTTTGACCCCCCCGACCTTCCGCTGATCTTTTTGTGCATAACAATCTTTCTTCAAGTTTACTGTGGTGTAGATTTCTGACCAACTTTTGATGGGTTTATTTTCTTCTCTCTTGATGTTGTGATGTTTGTTTGAAAGTAGTTCTTTTTTCTGATGAGTGGCAGTTTTCTCACTCTCTGGAGGGGTAGTTCAACAACGCGATTTCATATCCTTTTAAATGAGATCAGAGCAACAAATTCATTTTCAAGGCTCGCTCCATTTACAAATTAACAAAATATCTTTGGTTTCCCCTTTTTTGAAATTCAATGATTGTGAAAAAAAAAAATCTTCATGATGTTTTCTGAAAAATTAGCTCTCTTTTATGCAAGTAAGCTTTCATTTATGAGAGTTCACCTAAATCTTTTTTATTTTTTTATTTGGGGAATAAAGGTTTAGAATAAGGTTTTTGGTCATGGTTTTAGCAAGGTCAGCTGAGGGAACAGTTCCAATAGACCTTTTGGCTTAGTTTGGTTCAGGTTTGTAGGTAAAGAAAAATCGCTAAGATTTTTTTGAACTTTGTTTAAAATTGCTCAAGATCCAATAATTGCAATAGAATTTTCTACTGCATTTGTTCAAATTTTTTTGTTTTGAATTAAATTCAAATGGTATTTTTTTTTATTTAAGTCACATAAATAGTAATTTTACTGTTCATGGACCAGTTTTCCTGCAGCCACTCGCTGAACTTGTATCTGCGGGTCAGTGAGTTTTTATCAAAATTAATCATCAAAGTAAGGTTGTTAAAAAATGCACCAGAACAACTTTGTAAGAATTGTTTACTACCCTGTGATTATAACACTAAAGTCTGATTCATCTGAAAGCAAATTTTCAAAGTGGCGAATGTAAGTAATTCGCAAGGAACGGATGAATCGTAAAAAGTACGTTCATCCTTTTCACCATCATTTCTTGCAGATTGATCAAAATAGTTTGCAAGTTGCTGCCAGTCTGGTTCCCTTTTCACATTGCTTTTTTTCAAAGCACTTCTGTGAGTTCCATACCCGGTACACCAGTTTTGTCCAACTCGTAACTACCCTCAGTACTGCGATTTGATTGGTTGTAGTTGCAAAGGCTTGCAGAAAGGTGAACATTGCCCAACCCGGGAGAAACTGCCTATGACTTGATTTTTTTCATCGGCTGGGGCGATGTAAGTTTACAGCTAAGCAGCTGTGAAGGGATGATGATGTAAAATTCGCTTCGCTTTCCACAATTTGCATGAAGTATGAATCAGGCTTAACCCTTCCCAATAACTGCAGTTTTAATTAACCTTTATACATGTAGTTTGAAATCTGACTTTCAAAAATCCACTATAGTTGTGAACCTGTCCGGAAAAACCGAAAACGGTATGATATTCATAGCAGGCAAACCACTAACATTTGGGTGTTTGTCCCAGACAGGTGAGTATGCTCAGTGGAAGAGCCAGCGGCATAATAAGCCGTCTGCGAGTCAGAATTGAATGATGTCTGGTACAGATGTACAATGCCCTCCTCGTTCACAAGTGAATCTTCAGTTTTGAATTCCTCAAGACTGAATCCAAGGTTGTCAATGTTGCTATGTCACATGGGTTACATAAGAGGTGGGGGAACACCCAGACACACTGTCTATCACTGTACACATACTGGCGATTCTTGAACCAAGCTGAAGCTGGAATAAAAAATAGGCTGGTCCCTTAATGATGAAGTTCAGAAAAAGTTGCTTTAAAATTACCTAAGAGCCAGTCACAGCCTGTGTACATTATATTACATTTTAGCTGGTAACCTTATTTTTTGTGCTGAACAGCTTTATGAAAATGACCCCAGACTAAATTCAATGTTGTCAAAGTTGCTATGTCACATGGATTACAGAAGAGACGGGGAACACCCAGACACAAGTTTCCCGTGAGGTGTTGTGGCACAAGGATACCAGTCTTTGCTGATACGGGCGTTGCTGTGAAAAAAGCTTGTCCCAAACCCTCCAGAAATCCTAGTCAGGAAGTTGTCTGATTTTGAAGGGTATGCAGGCGTGTGATTGGTCAGGATTTTTTCACTGATCTCCCTGCACCTTCAGATTTACTTGAAAGAGGCAAAACTTGCCATCACAGAGATTATTATTATTATTATTATTATTATTATATCTTTCTGGTAATGAAACCAAGGGACCCTCAAAAGCGACTAGCACTGTGACCCGCAGGCCTGAAGGTACCTGTGTGGAGAAGACGATGAAGGAATGTCAGTTTTAGATGTGGGAGGAAAACCCCAAGTAGCTAGGAAAAACCCACGCAATCAGGTAGGGACTGAAAACCCAATCCACATACAAGGCCCGGTCCGGGATTCGAACCGGGGCCCACAGAGGTGAAAGGTAGGGGAGGAAACCACTGAGCCAACCTGACTGTCGTACAAAACTCAAAAGCCAAGCACTCATTTTGGCAATGTGCAGTGCGGTGAAATTCAAAGTAAAAAATGGGCTTGGCCTTTGTTATGACCAGACCTTCAGATATCTTATTTGAAATGAGAGTCTGTAAACCTGATTAACTTTACACCAAGAGATAACTTTTATCAAATTTTCAGGATAATTTAATTTTCATTCTATGTCATCACTGGTATGGCACTGCAGGGCCAAATAACAGCTACTTAATATCATTGTGAAGAGTATACCAATGTTATCAGAGTCCAAACATTTGGGTGTTGAGTGACCGTTGAGGGGGGAGTGTTTTGAAGGGTTCAGGAGGTTGTGTGTAGCCAAGCACACTAGATGGTTGGGTCGTAATTGCTAGAAGCCTGTATGGATGTTTTGGCCTTGCTACATATCATCACTTTTTCACAAAGAGACTAGTTCGTCAAAAATCAAACATTTTGGTTAATCACTGGTTTTTTATACACATTTTGGATGTTTTCATTGACATCAATATGTAATTTGCATTAGTTTTATATTTTCACTAATTAGCACATTGAAAAGATTTACAGATTTGAGTGTTCTTGTAGAGACGATCTTCATTTAGCCCATTTTTTTACTTTGAAGTACACCGCGCTGGCATATTGCAAAAAACAAGTGCTCTGGCTTTTGAGTTTCATACGAAGAGACAATTTCTGTGACTTAGATGAGTTCACAATATTCAGGAAGTGTCATTTTTGTTTACACATTGGTTTGTACGAGAGGGCTCGGTTTTCACAAAGTGGCAGTCTTGTTTTTTAAATGAACCAAGCTGAAGCTGGAATGAAAAATAGGCAGGTCCCTTAATAATGAAATTCAGAAAAAGTTGCTTAATGCCAAAAAATTACCTGGGAGCCAGTCGCAGCCTGTGTACATCATATGACATTTTAGCTGGTAACGTTATTTTTTTAGTGTGGCAATCTTTTTCTGTTAGGTCGATGTATGTGCTGAACAGCTTTATGAAAATAACCCCAGACTGTGGCCAAGGTCTTACATTTAGAAAGAGAAATATATTTCTAACTCTAGTCTTCTTTGATAAATGCCTGGGCTATTAATTTATTATGTTTTTTTTTTATATCCCAGATACCGAGTCCAGCTGTAAGCGGTACCCCGAGCCCTGGTTTCTTAACAGTCAAGGATGTGTGTGATCGCCTTCTACAGCTGGAGGGCATTGACAAACACTCGATTCCACGTTACCAGACTAGAATTGCGGAGCACAACGTCAACGGTCACGTACTGCTGCAGTGTGATCTTGACGAGCTCAAAGGAAGTCTTGGGAATGAACTTCGGCGACTGGCAACTGTTTCGCTCTCTCGTGATGACCATGAGGGGTCAGGCGCTGAGCTGCACGCACTCCCCGAGCATGTCTAGCAGCGACGTCCTACAAATGGAGTCCACGCAAGGGGACATCGCCGCGAACGGGACAAACGGGGTCGGGAGCAACAACACCGTGCCGCTCTCCCCTCAATCACAGAATGACTATTTGAACCTCAGCTTTGAAGAGCTGCGTAAGAGCTCCCAGCATTCCTCGCAGCGCTCGTCCCTCCACAACTCGCGTCTTTCTCTGGGGACGTCGCTCAGCGAGTCATCGCAGCTCATCGACCAATCGGGGGTGAGCGAAACGGAAGAGGAAGTGTCGCCCAAACACGTGCAGCGACCGGATCATGCAAATCTCCTCCGCGCAATGGACGAAAAAGGCGGAGACGTCGACCGCGAGGGCATCACCAGTTCATGGGTGTGGTCCCGGACTACGACTATGAGGAGTCGGAGCAGTATGAGCTATCGACAGTCCTGGTGCATCAGGATGTTGGTTTGACCCCCGCTGAGGAGACCATACCGTCTATGGGCTTGAAGCGTAACCATTCGTTAAGGTCGCAGGACTCTACTCAACCAAAGACAAATGGAGTGCATTATATAGCCATGGAGGGCTCCAAACAGGAAAGAACTCCAATGGGGAAAGCGTCCCTGCTTGCCTCCCAGGAGGGTAAACACAAAATGAAAAGGCCACGGAGTCTCAGCGAGGAGAGCAGCGAATCGGAACATAGAGAGGACCAACCTTTAATGAAGGGTTATGCTAAGGAGGAGGACAAACATAAAAAGGATGGAAATGCAAGGAAAAGCCCCGTCAAAACTTCCACTGTTAAACCCACGGAGACTAGCCAACAAAAAGAAAACGGGCATGTCGATAAAGGACCAAGTCGTCCGCTGTATAACCCCGAACCAAATATAATCAGTCCGGATTTGAAAGCTCAAGTTGTGCAGGATGTTGAACGGATGTTTGAGAATTTAGAATGTGAGTTGGCCCATAGGAAGGAACTATCGCCCCCGTTGGAGGTCCCACCTTCCCTCGAGCCAACCCCAACGAAATCGGCAAACTTCCGCTTCCCCAAGAGCCCTTTCAAAGGGGAGCAGCAGACGCACGATCTGTCTCTTCTTGCCGGGTACTCCAGCTTCACCCCGATGATGAGGGAGCTGCAAAGTGTCCCCGAGTCGGACATCATGAGCGTGACGACCAACTCGGATGACATCATGTCCACGCCGGATCGGATCAGCCGCGGTATCGTCGGCCGCTCGTCCGCCAATCGCAGTCGAGCGATGTGCTGTTGCGCAACACCCCTCAGCCCTCGGTGTCCATCGAGGACAAGCCCATGATGCGCAGCGTCTCCCAGCCCAACCGCTTCACCGATGCTGGACTCACCCAGCAGTCCCAGCAGCAGCGGACCCTGGACCAGAGTTTCGACGAGTTTATCATGCTCTCTCTGGAGGGGCAGCGGAAAAAAACGGACTCCTGACAATGACGACCACGAGCATAATCCCCCGAAAAATCCCAGTCGAGGGCCAGGCAGCCCGTACTGGAGACAATCTGCCCCCTCGCTCGGCACAAACTGTGAAAATAAGGACAATGTGTTTATGGTCAGTATCGGGGATGCTGGACCCAGCACAGCCGACCAAAGAACAGCTGTACACAAGGGAAGCCTGAATCTATAGAACTGTGCTTACTCTTTTGGAGCCTGCATGCTTCCAGTGTATAAGGGATCATTGGTGCGTTGCTCGGTTTTTAGGGTTGTTGGTTTTTTTGTTTTTTTAAATAGATTCTACAAACGTTGGTGAACAAATCTACTTATTAATTGTTACCCGTGGTGTTACACGGGGTGTTCTAAACATTTCTTAATTGAGTTTAGAGTTATAATTAATCAATATATTTTGTGAACATATACATTTTTGACAGTTGGTATATATCGCAATTAACTGTAGCCAAATCAACCACTGTTTGTCAAGACTTATCTTGAGTCTTGAATTTTTTTACATGAGACAAAAAATGGGCCCAATACTAGGTGAAAATTAGCAAGACAGCCTCAAAAAACTGGAATGATGTTTTTTTGTATCAGCTTCTTCATATCTATAGAGTCAGCACTTAGAAAGTTACACATATGTAGCTCCAGAAAAACAGTCTAGCCAATTCGTCATGTCAGTGCAGAAACGTTGTATCTCCAGATATAGCACTTACGCTTCATTCGAGTTTGGCAAAATGCTGTATCTCGTTTAGAATAACCAGGATGTACATGTACACACAAAACAAGTACACGCCGAGATACATTATTTTTTGCACGGAGCATTTTTGTGCGAGTTGCGACGCTTTTGCAAAATTGAGGACATGGTTTTTGCACTGACACGACGGATTATCCTGTAAACATTCTTCCGTCAGTAAATTTGTTAAGTCTGCCCAATGATGTACGCCTTGGTCCAACATGAAAATCAGTTTCTTGTTTGTGGTTTTTTTCCTTCATGGATCAGTACTGAACCTGGTTTCCTGAAGTTAACCTGCCAATATGAAACATAACGAAACAACAGAAAAATGCATAATCTGCAATTTGTTATTGTTATTTGTTATTTTTTAACCACAAGCTGAAACAGGAACATTCGGTTCTCTGCTGTACATGACAATAGACCATTGCTGCCACCATCTTGGTGTACTTCATTGTGTCCAGTACCAGTAATGAACACTAATATTCATTCTACAGAAAGGAACCAGACTACTTCTCCTTCCAGCCTCAGTTTGGTTACATGGATTTAGATGGGACAAAATCAAGATGGCCACATCATGATAAACGATCTATAAGCACCAACGTCATGCGCCTTTTTGCCAGTGGCGTAGCAAGGGCATTTTTCATTGGGAGGTTGTCAGGCAGCGAAATTGCTGACTTGCCAACTGCCACTAATATTCTCGTCTACTTCAAAGAAGAAACTTACAGGCCCAACTTGTAACCATGCTTTATTCAATAATTTCAAACCAACCACAGCAACATTTGCAAATTAGTTTTTTTAAGGAAAATTACAGTCCTTAACAGTCTGAAACGAACCCCAAAACAAACAAAAATAGAGTTCAATTCTTATTTTGTTTTTTCTCGAAAAAGCAGTCTGGCTCCTTTCTGTACAATGAATAGTAACGTTCATTACTGTTATTGGACACAAGGAACTACACCAAGGATACCATGGACGTGAATGAGCTCGAACATATGAAGATTCTGATATTTCATTTTCATGCATTGGGCAGGGATCATTGGAACTATTTTTACCAAAGGTGTCGGTAACCGTAAGTTGTACATTCTAACCAGAATTAAGTTGGATGATAAAAAATATGCAGACTATTACAAGTAGCCTATACAAGTGGTCAAGTTATATATTGTAAAACGCACACATTTCTCGGGCACTCACTGCAAAAGCAGGATACCAGATGTGCACAGGAGATACGACATGGAGCTCTTCCTTGTGTACACGTTTCATTCAGGGAGAAAATAAAAATTGATCAAATTTGGTGACATTTCCACCCATACAAAATGGTGGCCGGCAGTTATAGAAGAAATGTAAAGGTCTTTACATGTGTGCACAGCTACAATCATGAGTACGCATTTTGTTACAAAGACACCAAATGAACGACACATAAATACTGAGTAACTCTTTGCAGATCTTGTATTCGATAAACTCAAGTACTTACTAATATTCATTCACACAGCGCTGGTTAATTTATTTACAAACAACATTGAAATAACTGTTACATCACTGGTTTTCAAACTGTTGTTCATAACATGGACACAAACACAAATGTGTAATCATGATTGGGGCTGTGCATTGGGGCTGTGCACATGTGCACAAGAAAAAACTTTGTACTAACCAATGCAATAAGGCTGACCTGTAAGTCTGCGCAACCAAATCCTCTTCCACTAGAAGCAGAGCTGTGCGATCGTGTCCAGGGACCCAAATTGTGAAAAAGCTCACCATCAGCTGAAAATGTTCCGTAGCCATGTTGACAAATTCTTATGCGGAACCAGTCTCAAGGAATTACCTGTTGCATATATGTTTTCGGTTGTTTGCCTGTTTTTCTAAGCCCAGCTTTCACTGTTCTTAGCAGCTTTGCAAAACTGGGGCCAGTTTCATAACAGGTTGCTTTAGCACAAACTTGAAAACAATGCTTAGCAGAGACAGGTTACCAACCAATAAAACATGTAGTGAATCTTATTTTTTCACTGGTTCCCTCTTCACTTTTGCTAAGCAGATTACTCTAATAAGCAAAGTTTTCTGATTACGACTGCTCAATGATAATTGGTTAAGGTTATTACAAGGCCCAAATTTCATGGAGCTGCTTAAGTACACACAAATTTGCTAAGCACAACAGAATTATGCTTAATACCAGAATGAGGTCACTAGCCAAAAGACCATGTCGCGTGTACCGTTTGGTTGCCTGGTATTCTGCTCACTGTTGCTTAGCAGAACGTTTATAAGCAATATTTTCTGCTGAAGCAGCTCTATGAAATTGGGCCCAGGTCTTGTACCAATGATGGAATTGTGGGAAGCCTGCCCCCCTAGCTTTATGACATTTTACTCCATCTAGAGTTGAATTACTAGTTTTCATAATGAGGAGTGCAATCCATTTAAACATTTTATGCCAAAGATAGGTCTGTTTGTTACTGCTGAGGCTGGCGTTCATATTTTGTCATCATGAACTTGACAACAACAAAGTATACAATATATATATATTATATATACATGTACTCTATAATTTTTAACTGTAAATTGTGCAAATTGTATATTGACTACAGTCAGAGGTGTCTGGTTCTGCAAATAATTCTGTTATTGACATTTCTTCTCAACTAATATTGGTCATCTTACCAAAACACCAGGGTATTTACACCTAAATAAGCAATCATAAAAAAGAACAAAGTGAGGGTTTTTTCACTAAATTTTTTGTTTTGTGGGCATATTTGTAATCCCATGCATTTTACATAAACTAATTATTTTAGGTGACTTTTTATTAATGGAAGAACAACTTTGAACTGTAGAAGGGTTTGTTTTTTTCCCGATGGTTAAACTGGAATTGTTTTCCCGTTTTTGCTTCTCTCGACGCTGAAACGGGACTTCTCTTTTACTGAAACATATTTGAGTATTTCGGACACGTTGGATTGTGAATAATTAACATGAAATATTTGCATATTGATCACTTGCCCACCTATCAGATTTGTCCTTACCCAATTTACATAAAATGATGAACCTGTGTGCAATCTGTTGCTACAAAACAATTTCTTTCCCTATTTTTTAGTTTGCCCAAATCAAGATCAAGTGGTTGGCAGAAGGGTGTCATGAAAGTGTGCCCGGGAAAAAAGGCCCAAAGCGACTGATGTGAAATGAGTCATTAAGTTTGATTGGTCCAAGGAAATTTATTCAACAGCATAGAAAACTTTAAGGTAAGAGTATGAATTGAAAAACAGGACTGGAGTGCAAGTCTAGGACCGTGCATAGTATACAAATACGTAATTGTTAAAACGGTAGCCATTTTAGTGCGTACAGCCCTATGCTACAGCGAATGTTGTATATTTAGCGTGCCTGGCAGAAGGTTGCAAAGCCTTATATCTTTGTGCCGGGCACTCAACGAAATGCTGCTTTTTCAGGAACGTTTGGTATTCGATTTGTGTTTTGTGTTTTTTTTTTATATATGGATTCAGTATCAAAAATGAAGCCAAAAACCAACCCTAACTCTAAGCCTAACCCTAAATGTAAGCCTAACTCTCAGCCTAAGCCGCACCTAACCTTTACAGCCACTGTAAGAGAGCTTAGGGCAATTTTTTATTGAGTAAACTTGTCCGGTTATGTTTTTTTTGACATCTCTATCTCTTTTTAAAACATATTATTTATTCAGTATTGGTTTCTAGTATTAATTTATGAAAAAAGGTTGATTTCTTTTAGAAATGTTGAAATGAGGTTTAGAATAATTGTTAACACAAACTACATTCTGATGTTGTTTTTACATAATTTTTATTTATTATAAGTTGAGACATACTATGTTGATTTTTTAATTTACAGGTTTGTTGCAATCTATCTGGAGGAAGTAAATATAAAGAGTATTATTTTGTACTATTTGTAAAAAATCATTATCCAAAAAAAAGTGCAAAACACTGATGGTTTTGGTATAAGTAAATCATGTGTTTTACAAATCCTCTATTGTTTTAAACATAAAACCCGTAAAAATAGAACACAGTTTGTTATTAAGGGGGGTATTGTTGACACTTAACCCTCCTACTGTCAGTGACTCTTGGCAACATTTTCCAGTGAGTTGACCAACCATTTGAAACCATTCGACTGCCAAGGTTGTGTACGGTGGCACAACTGTGCACAGAACTAACTGTGTACTGTGTACATGCATTCCCTCATGGTATCATATTTCAGGCTGGCATAGTTTATTTATCATTCAAAATCACTTGAATTGTATTGAATGGTCAGACAGCAAGAGGGTTAAGGATTCCCTCTTACTTGACCAGAAAAAAAAGTGTTGTAGTTCTCGTACTCCAAGTCCATACTCGATACTCGACTGAAAAATAATCTGTACTCGATACTCAACTGAAAATGTACTCGGACTCAAATACTTTTTTCTTTCGGCTTTCCTATACTTGTGTTAAAGACACTGGACACCTTTGGTAATATTGTCAAAGACCAGTCTTCTCACTTGGTGTATCTCAACATATTCACAAAATAACAAACCTGTGAAAATTTGAACTCAATTGGTCGTCGAAGTTGCGAAATAATAATGGAAGAAAAAACACCCTTGTCACACGAAGTTGTGTGCTTTCAGATGCTTGATTTCGAGACCTCACGCGTGAGGTCTCAAAATCAATTCAAATAATTACTTCTTTCTCAAAACCTATGTTACTTCAGGGGAGCCGTTTCTCACAATGTTTTATACTATCAACAGCTCTCCATTGCTCATTACCAAGTAAGTTTTTATGCTAACAATATTTTGAGTAATAACCAATAGTGTCCAGTGCCTTTAATGCAAAGAATTGAGGAATAAAGCTCTTGAAACAGCCAAATACTATGTTTTCATGTTTATTTATCATAACATGCACACATGGTTATCATTTTGCAGAATTTATTTTATAGATTACTCGAACTAGGTTTCAGTACTTGGGACTCGGCTGTTGGAATCAGTACTCAGATATGAGATGGTCCCGAAGTACTCGTACTGGAGTGCTGCTCTGCCATCTTAGTACTCAGCAGTACTACTCGTACTCGGTTTCAGAGATCCAAGTACTTGGGACTTAGCTGTTGGAATCGGTACTCAGATATTAGATGGTCCCGATGTACTCGTACTGGCGTGCTACTCTGCCATCTTAGTAATCAGCAGTACTACTCGTACTCGGTTTCAGAGATCCAAGTACTTGGGACTCGGCTGTTGGAATCGGTACTCGGATATTAGATGGCCCCGAAGTACTCGTACTGGAGTGCTACTCTGCCATCTTAGTACTCAGCAGTACTACTCGTACTCGGTTTCAGAGATCCAAGTACTTGGGACTCGGCTGTTGGAATCGGTACTCGATATTAGATGGCCCCGATGTACTCGTACTGGAGTGCTACTCTGCCATCTTAGTACTCAGCAGTACTACTCGTACTCGGTTTCAGAAATCCAAGTACTTGGGACTCGGCTGTTGGAATCGATACTCGGGTATTAGATGGCCCCGAAGTACTCGTACTGGAGTGCTACTCTGCCATCTTAGTACTCATCCAGCAGTACTACTCATACTCGGTTTCAGAGATCCAAGTACTTGGGACTCGGCTGTTGGAATCGGTACTCGGATATTAGATGGCCCCGAAGTACTCGTACTGGCGTGCTACTCTGCCATCTTAGTACTCAGCAGTACTACTCGTACTCGGTTTCAGAGATCCAAGTACTTGGGACTCGGTTTTTGGAATCGGTACTCGGATATTGGATGGCCCCGAAGTACTCGTACTGGCGTGCTACTCTGCCACCCTAGTATTCAGAAGTACTTGATACTCGACTGGAAAGTGCTTGACTACAACACTGTACAAAAAAATTACGTATTTTCTCTTGAAATGATCAGTCTGTTTAGAAGCGAGGCAAGAGTTTTTAATTCTAGGTCAAGTTACTATTGAAAGTACCAACGGTAGTATATTTTATTGAAAACTTCTGTTGGTAATTTGTGGAATGCAAATCACTACAGATGCAAACCTGTACAACTTTGGATCAAAAGTGTGGCTGCCAGCCGGGAGTGTATTCCAATCACTTTTTTCATGTTTTGTATTTTCAGTCCTGTTTGTGGACACTTTTTTTCTGAACTATTCATAAATCTAGATTTACAATTGTACGATTTGAGAAGCTATAATGAATTCACAAAGTTGAAATTCACCACAATTCTGTCTTTGAATTTTTTACGAGATCAAAAATTGGTTGTATGCAGCATTATTTGCCAATACATTTCTACCTTATTCAGATTCGAATCTTTCTTTTGTTTAGAGCAAAATGTATGCAAAATGAAAAGGTAAAACCTGAAATACGTTTGTGTGCATTGTTTTGTTTCGTATTTTGGTACCCACTAAAAAAGAGGGGATATAAAAATGTAACTGAGATAGAACACACGATCAAGTTGTAGGACAGTTTTGTAATTTACAGCGGCAGTTCAGAACTTGTAAACAATAAGCCAGAGCTTTTGATTGGTTGCTCAGAGTCCTTTCACTGTAGATGTAATACAATAAGCCAATCAAAAGCTGTTTGACATGTTGATGGGTTATGTGGTGTCCAGGAACGTGTACGTGTATATTAGTTATTATTGTTTGGCTGCGTATAATGTTGTTAAAGTTTGGAGAATGTTTGGGGTTTTTTTCTCAGAATTATCGACGGGAGATTTTAGTTTAATTAGAAAGATTCTGCTGTAATTGTACTGGCAGTGCTGGAAATTGTCAAAATGGTTTAATGGATCTTTAAGATACTGCCTCATTTTTATTGGTCAAGGGAAGATACAACATTGGTTGCCATGACGAAGTACGGCTAAGTCAAACATTCTTGACAAATTAATTGCCAAATATTTGCAGGAAACCATTTAAATTTATAATTACACCTCTTGGCCTTTTTTGGCTGGTATACTGTGGCTGCTCAAACATATTGAATGAAAATGTGTGAACAGCCGTACAAAATCAAAGTCGGACACTTCAAAGAAATTTCTGAGATTTTTATGGAAATATTATTTGCTATGATCATTGATATGATCATCAGCTCGAATCTGAGGGGTAAAAATGCGCATCATGAGTTACATACACTAAAAAATGTAATGTGGGAATATATCAATATTATGACCACTTACATTGTTTGAGAAATTGAAAACACATAGTATAGTTAAATCTTCATAGGTCATATCTTATTGATATGTTTGTTGAAAGTTGTGGAATCGGGGTGGGTGTAACACTCCTTAAAAACCGATGTTGTAGCTTTCCCTTCTCACTCAAGTTTCTAAGTTATATAAGTGTGCATTATAAAGTGCAACCGAGACAACAATGTTTAGCAATATTTGTTTGAACTGAATACAACAATAAAAACAAACAACCTGAATTTGTATTTAACCCAAGGAACTTGCCTACTTCAAGTCTTTATTTTGGATGAGTTTATTAAAACCCTGGAACAAGTCACTATTGAGACAGCTGTCACCGACCAATGGGTTTTTAATCTGCCAACCCCTGGAAACAAAAACCACTGGACCTACATGTACAATTTCAGTTTATCCTGTAATCGGGCATCTGTCAACACCTCAAAGTGGAATTGCAAACATTGCCGCCCAATTTAGCCTGGGGTCGGGGGAAAAACAGCTAGTTAGTCCATCAGCGCGTGTCTTGGGGATTGCTGTCCCTATACAGTATTTAATGGTTTAAAAGAGTTTTAAATATTTTCTTTCAAAAATTAAATAAATACTATCGACATCACCTCAGGATACTTCTAGCATCCATAAAAGTTAGAAAAAGCATAAAGAAAGTAATTTTTCCAAATTCTGAACTCAATTATGATATGCAAGAACCTCATAGGGACTGCAATCACTAAGCACCGAGTCCATGTGCGCAAAATATAGGGGGCGCTTTCCAGGGTTAAAGGGAAGTCCAGTTTTGTACGACCCGTGACTTGGACTCGGGACTTGAGTCCAACTCGTGTCACATTTTTGTATTACTCGGACTCGGACTCGGACTCAAGTCACCATGGCAAGAGTATCAGACTAGGAGTCAGACTCAACCACTGGACTCGGACTCAAATTCTGACTCGATGTTTGTGACTCTTGACTCAACGGGAAATTGTTAACTATTTAAACAAACTAATTTTTTTGCATTACAGTGAAATTTGTGAGTAGTGAAATTTCACCTTTGGGATTGCTTACTAATGTTCAATGAGTTGTGAGCTGCAGGATTAAGCTTTCGACCAGCTAGTTGTCGTTAAGGGACTTGAAAACAAAAAAAGAGAGGTACAACTAAAACATTATTGTTTTGCTATGCGCTGTTAATTTTTGAAAGTGTTTTTAATTCACAATGAACGAGAAGAAAGACGAAAATTGAACCCTTGGTGTATATCTTTATGTTTTGTTTAGTTTTTGACAAATATATTTTAAAACTGTTCACTCCAACTAGTACTTGACCTTACAGTGACTTGTGACCCAAACGACTCCAGACTTGGACTTGACACCGAGTCCTTGGACTCGAATACAAAGATTGAGGAATAAAGTCTAGGACTGGCTAAGTCCCCTAGCGCGCCGTATCGATGCCTCTCGTCCATGCTCTCATCACTAACCCCCAGTAGGGATGTACTGAAAAACAACGCTGATTGGCTCCCAACAGTGACTACTTTGCGTGCACGCTTGTCAAAAACTTTAGAGTGCTTGCATAACGCTTAGTACGCGCGTAAAAAATGCAAGTGTTTTGACGCGATTTTCATTTCAAATGAATTGTGTTTTTACACGGTCCTCCTAAACTGCATACTAGTTGAGCATATCACAAGATCAAAGAGGAATGAGAGGGGACCAGTTGCTATCTGACTTTATGCTTCTTTTGCAGGCTACCATACTTAAGCGGGAGCATAGTGTGGATCGTCCACAGGACTAGTTAAAATGGGGCCAGAGTTCTGGCACATTTTATTGAACCAGATCCAGGGGTTTTGAGCAAGCAAGGCATGGTGGGGGAAAATGGCACGGCGAGATTGAAGACCCCTGGGAATGAGGTGGTAAGACGACCTATTTGTTAGAATCTTGAACTGTTCAAATAAAAATCACACTTGGTGTATGGTTGTGAGTCCAGGGGCCCAATTTCATAAAGCCTGTAAGCACAAGAACTCGCTAAGTACAGGACAAATCTTGCTTAGCCGAGACAGGTTACCAGCCGAAATTTCATAAAGTTTACACTGTTACGACTGGTGCCCCACTTATTTTGTGCTTAGAAATGTTTAGCAAAGAAATTTGCTAAGCAGTATTTCCTGCTTAACAGCTTTAAAAAATTGGGCCCTGGACAATAACAACAGCGATGGAGAAGAGAGATCAGATCCCCATTTCATGAAGCTGTTAAGCAGAAAATACTGCTTAGGAAATTTCCTTGCTATAAGCAAAAAATTTGTGGGGCACCAGTCATAACAATTTAAACTTTACAGAATTTTAGCTGGTTACCTGTTTCTGCCAAGCAAAATTTGTCTCTGCTTGGCATGGAATTTATGTAATTTTTCATCATGTAAGTTAATAAAGCAACAAAAGGGAGCACCTACTGGGTACTCATGTAAGAAATTTTATTTTTATTTACAAACTACGAGGGCGCTGCAGATGCAGCTCAGAACCAGCCTTTGGTCATATTAAGGATGAGAGCATGCACAGAGGATCTCTGGTAACAATCCAGAAAGACTGCAATACACCATGTACACCAAAATGGCGGACACTGCAGGTAAGTACTCCAAAAACCTTCACCATGAAGAAGACAGTTCATAGTGCTCATTTTCAACACTTTTACTGCACTGTATGACCTTCATCCATGGTGTTCCGCTGCACATGATGTTCCCTACCAGCAATTCATAGATAATGATAGTTGATAATGGTTGTAAGAAGTACATAAGTTTACATGTATTTCAATTTATTTTAGAAGTACATACATAAACCCATCGCACAACGCGCAGCGCGCATACACGCGCGTCTCCTGTCCACCATTTTGGGTGTCAAAACATGCACAAAAGGATGGTACACGTGTTAATGCACCAATGCGCGTGTAAACACGTGTACCATCCTTTTGTGCATGTTTTGACACCATAAATGGCAAACAGGAAACGTGCGTGCAATTGCACTGCGCGTTGTGCAATGGGTCTATAGACAGTATAGGTATAGGCCTTGTAGATTGTACCACATCAGGGCTGCGTTCCACTTGCGCAGACAGATCGCAACCGTTTGCGCAAACGTTTGTGATTGTTGGAACGATTGGTTGAAGATGGCGACTTGGTTTTTGTACATCACGACACCAGCTAATTAAGTTGTTATTTCAACTTCACCTGACTACACTACCGACCACTGAAAACACATTATAATTATTTTCGTGACAAGAATATAATATCGTCTGCTTTAGTGTTGTTGTCGGCCATTTTATAAACCACCCACCAACACCTGAGAAATACATTCGCCTATGGTTGCTAACGTTCGCCAACGTTGGCGATGCACACAACTCGTTCCAGTCGAAATTATTGGCAAACATTTGATGCACCCGAGGTAGTTTTTAAAGGCAGTGTCTTACCATCTAAGAAATTTTTGTTTTTTTTAACAGTGTGAGGGCAATGCAGATGTATAAAAAGGCAGCTCAGAACCAGCCTTTGGTCATATGCAAGGATGAGAGCATTACATGCAGAGAGGCCTCTGGTAACGAAAGACTGCAATACACCATGTACACCAAAATGGCAGACACTGCATGCAGGTAAGTACTCCAATCACAGTTCTCCTTTCAGAAGAACCAATCAGAGCAGTGACTGACTCTACACTGAAACCTCTGAATCCTTATAAATAGTCCAGTATGTATTACACTCTTCAGTCTCCTGACGATGACTAGAGCAAGCTAGTTGAGACATTGAGACCAAAAAGAACTCACTCCGCGGCAGTGCAGTTATTACGAGAAGTCCCCCGACCCACAAAGCTAAAGTAGTAGTCCAGGCCGATTTCCAACCTCCCTCCCAGGTAGTAGTTAATAGACAGGACAGTTCTTTTCAGAACTGAGAAGTCTCCCGAATTCCGAAATCTACTCCGCGGTAGTAGAATAAATAGCAAGACAAGTTCTCTAAAGAACAAAATCTACACAGCAAAGTAGATATTTATACACATGGTGTTACCGCAAACCTATATTGACACCTCACCATGCAATGCCTCAAAAACCATATACTCCAAAAACCGTCACCATGAAGAAGACAGTTCATAGTGCTCATTTTCAACACTTTTACTGCACTGTATG
Source organism: Pycnopodia helianthoides (assembly GCA_032158295.1). Classification (NCBI taxonomy): domain Eukaryota; kingdom Metazoa; phylum Echinodermata; class Asteroidea; order Forcipulatida; family Asteriidae; genus Pycnopodia; species Pycnopodia helianthoides. The sequence continues at coordinate 19,483,762 of CM063248.1, forward strand.
ACCTTCATCCATGGTGTTCCCTACAAGCAAGACATAGATAATGATACTGGTAGTTTAACTAAGAAGTACATAAGTTTACATGTATTTAATTTAAGATGTACATGAGATAGTCTAAGTATAGGACTTATACCGCATCAGGTAATTTTTAAAGGCATTTTGGAAACTACAAGCTGCATTGCATTGCATTCAAAATAGTGACCACTTCAGCAGCAGAGGGACACAGTTTTTAACAGTGTCTTACCATCTCAGTATCCGCAAGAAGATAAATGTATTAACGATTCCTGGACAATAACAGCAGCCATTGAGAAGAGAATCAATGCAATTGAGATGAATTGTATGCGGAGACTGCTCCAAGTTTATTACTCAAGCAGCACTACTGACCAAGCTGTGCTCGAGCTAATGGAGAGCTAATGGAGAGCTATATAGGCAAGCAAGAGATATTGGGAGGGTACCCGCAGAAGGGAAAGGCAGCGGAAAATGTGGGCAGATAACATCAAGGAATGAACAGGTCTTACCTTAAAGTCACTGGACACGATTGGTAATTACTCAAAATAATTGTTAGCATAAAAACTTACTTGGTAACGAGCAATGGAGAGCTATTGATAGTATAAAACATTGTGAGAAACGGCTCCCTCTGAAGTAACGTAGTTTTTGAGAAAGAAGTAATTTCTCAGTAAAATGTTTGAATTGATTTTGAGACCTCACGCGTGTGGTCTCGAAATCGAAATCAAGCATCTGAAAGCACACAACTTCGTGTGACAACATGGACACGGGTGTTTATTCTTCCATTATTATCTTGCAACTTGGACGACCAATTGAGTCCAAATTTTCACAGGTTTGTTATTTTCATGCATATGTTGAGATACACCAAGTGAGAAGACTGGTCTTTGACAATTACCAAAGGTGTCCAGGGTCTTTAATTGGGCACAACTTCTTAGGGCAGCAGAATACCAAGACAAATTGGGGTTCTGTTTGACAAATGCCATCACAATGTCGTCCCTATGGACGTAACGCAAAAGGAAGGAAGGTAACACAAACAGAAACTTAAAACCTGTGTTGTGTAAACCTGTAGCGGGATAAAAATTGTACGATCATTGTAGAGTGCCAACAGTCCGATGCACTGGACAAGTTATAATGTTGTTAGAGTGCAGGTTCAGTTCTCGGTCGTGGCAGTTATGTCCTTGAGCAAGAAACTTAGGCCGTGTCTTATTGGCAGTTACGGCTACAGCTTTGGCTGGATCGCTGCATCATCATGTTTAGTAGTGTAGGACGTCCTTAGCAACACCCTTAGAAACAGTAGTAGCCGTTGCTGTAGCTCCCAAATCGAATACGGTCTTAACCACAATCGCTTTGTCTTTCGGATTAGACATGTATCCAGTGTGTTGTGTAATGCACATTAACCATTTCACGTCAGATGACGTGTTTTTCCGCAAGATCTTCATTCCTTGATAACAAAACTTCATTTTAATTTTTGGAAAATCAGTTGGCAACTGCCATTCACCATTTATCATTTCCATCCGGTGAATCAGTTAATGATTTTATGGATAAGAATAAGTGCACCGTGCCATACACATTTAAAGTGCGTTGGGAAGCTCAATCCGAGTATGTTACTCATTATTTAGATGATTTTTTATTTGTTGGTTATTCATCTGAAGAGTTTAATACAGTTTTGCAGACATTTAAGGGGGTCTGTAACTCTTTGGGGGTTCCAATTGCCGAGGAGAAAACCACAAGTCCTAGTCAATCCATTGTTTACCTTGGTTTAGTAATTGACTCGGTGAAAAGGCAAGTTTTACTGCCTTTTAAGAAAGTACAGGCCCTGCGGGCTCAAATTCAGTCAATTTTCGGCAAGAGTAAGGTAACCCTAAGGGGTCTTCAATCCTTAATTGGATCTCTTAATTTTGTATGTCGGGCCATTGCGCCTGGGACAGCATTCATGAGGCGATTGATAGCGCTCACTAGGGGGGTTAGGAGACCGCATTTTAAGATCCATTTATCTGCCGGTGCAAAACTGGATTTGTTGACTTGGTTGGAGTTTCTCAACCAATTCAATGGTGTTTCTCCTTTTCGGCACGGGGTTTGGGACGTCAATGAGGCACTTGAGCTATTAACTGATGCCGCTGCTAGCATTAGATTTGGGGCCTTTTTTCAAGGGCAGTGGTTAAGGCAGGTGGCCCCAGTCACTTTTAAGCAATCCCCCGTCCATTGCGTTTTTGGAATTTTATCCCTTGGTAGTGGCAGTGCATTGCTGGGGTTCACTGTTGGCGAACCGGAAAGTGCTCATAATAGCGCTGTAGTTCACATAATTAATAATCAGTCCTCCCGCTGCGATCAGATTATGCAATTGGTACGCAATTTTTTGTGTCAATGCCTTATGCACAATATTGTGTTTAAAGCGGTTCATGTGCCAGGGGTACTTAATGACATTGCAGATTCTCTGTCCCGCTTTCAGGTCCAGCATTTCAGCGCGTTGGCCCTGGGGGCGGATTTCACCATGACAACAATACCGGAGCAGCTCCTCCTGTATTAGCAGGTGAGATGTAATGCCTTTTGGGTGTGGCTTTTGCTCCGAATGCACTTAAAACTAACCAAGTGGGTTGGCTGGCATTTTGTCAATTTCGTAACCTGCTATTGGGTAGTCAATTTGTGGCCTCGGTACAGGATGTGCGGGAATTTATTGCTTGGTTGTCCCTGAAGCAGTTAGCCCCAGCCACAATTGCAACTTATGTATCAGGGGTGGGCTTTCATCATAAGATTTCAGGGTTAGATGATCCGACTCAAGATTTTCTGGTAACCAAATTATTGGTGGGGTGTCGTGATAAACCTTCCAGGGATAGTCGTTTGCCTATTTCGATACCTGTTTTATCTCAGTTATTGGCGGGTTAAGTTGTTTCGAGCGGCCATGTTAAGTGCATTTTTTGCATTCATGCGCATTGGTGAATTTGCTGCCAACTCAATGAATCATTTGCAAGATTCGATACTTCGTTTTTCTGATGTTAATTTTCATGATGTCGGTATGCCGACGGCCTCTGTTCTTATTAAATTCCGTTTTACGGACAAAGACGGACAAGTCTGGTTCTCCTCAGGTCATTCTTTTGGTTCAATCCAGTGAACCATCTCTTTGCCCGGTTCGGGCGCTTACGGCTTTCGTGGCAGTGAGGCCCCCACTTACGTCAAGTTTGTTTTTCTGTCATTTGAATGGGAATGTGCTCACTCGTTTCCAGTTTAATGCAGTGTTGTAAAGAGCCCTGGCGTTCACAGGGGTTGGTGAGGGAAATATCACCGCTCATTCATTTCGCATTGGGGCAGCCACAAAGGCGTTCAATTTGGGGGTTGCTTACAACACTATTAAGAGCTTTGGCCGCTGGCGTTTGGATGCAGTTCAAACTTATATTCGCCCCAAACCGTGTTGTATTTTACCAGGGCTGTAATGTACCATTTTCATATGTTTTTGGGCAGGAGATGCTTGGATAATTTCAATCGTTCGCCGGGCTCAGTGTAGTCTCCAGTGTACACCGCGGGTTCGTTGGAATGGTAAAGGTGGGGCTACTCTAAGCGACATGACTAATTTGTTGTTGGGTCTTGCCGTTTCTGGGCTTCCCCAACGCTTATTTTTGTGCATTTGGGCACCAACGATCTCGCTCCATTAGATGCATTTTGCGTGCGCCAAAGTGTGCGTATTTTTATGGAAGAGTGTTGTACTCAGTTCCCGGGGGCTCAGATTGTGTGGTCAGATATTCTTCCTAGGGCATGTATTTTTGGTGCAACTTCCCAATCTAAAATGGAGATGAAGCGTCGCTCCATTAACCCTCCTACTGTCAGTATGACTCTTGGCAACATTTTCCAGTGAGTTGACCAACCATTTGAAACCATTCGACTGCCAAGGTTGTATACGGTGGCACAACTGTGCACAGAACTAACTGTGTACTGTGTACATGCATTCCCTCATGGTATTATATTGCACGCTGGCATAGTTTATTTATCATTCAAAACCACTTGAATGGTATTGAATGGTCAGACAGCAAGAGGGTTAATAAATGGGCACGGTCTGTCAGCGGTCGCTTGTCAATAGTTTCAATCTTACAGCACCCCCAATTCAAGTGGTCTCAGTTTCATTTGTTTTGTTTTGATGGGGTTCATCTCTCCCCCGAGGGATTGGACTTGTCTAGACGAAGCCTCTGGGCTTGCATTTACAGTTACCGGTATTACTTTTAACTAATAAATGGTCACGGCCTGTCAGCGGTCGCTTGTCAATAGTTTCGATCTTACAGCACCCCCAATTCAAATATCTCAGTTTCATTTATTTCGTTTTGATGGGGTTCATCTCTCCCCGAGGGATTGGACTTGTCTAGACGAATTAAGCCTCCAGGCTTGATATATAGATATTACTCTTGATCACTTTTTGAGAGGCGTGTCTGTCCTTTCTCCCATGGGTCGCGTGGGGCGATTGGCATAAATTATGGGATAAGGACTTTCACTGCCTCATTTTGTGAGTGTTTTCATCATAAAGCCGAATTTGTAAGCAGAGTTTTGGCTCCCACTCGTTCAGGTGGGGCTGCTATTCTAACCGTCGGTTCAGGCGGTGGATTTCTACTTTGCATTTTAGGCTGTATTGTGTGAGGTTACTTTAGTTTAAATCGTTATGTAACCATGGCATTATTCAATGTGTATTTGATATGTTGGCAAGCTGCCAGGTTCGTGACTTGTTGGCAAGCGTGCCATGGAGGGTCTGATCAGCCCGTTGCAAGTCGTTTTATATGTATTTTGGCAAGCAGCCCACTTGTGTTTGTAATACCCGAGTACTGTGTGTGAGCAAGCTGTTCACAACATCTACGTAATACTTGGGTAGAGGGGCAAGCGGATCCTTGTTTGTTTATGTCATACTTGGGAGGAAATCTGCCCGTGTTTGTTTTTATTTACACTGTCAGTGTTGGGCAAGTTTGCTCAAATTTCTGGCAGCATGATTTTGGACAGATTTATGTCCAAGTTTGTTCTTGGAAATAAAAGCAGTTTATAGCTGTGACAAAATTGTCAATACGGTGTTATTACAGTTGTTTTATTTATGTGTGTATTGTCTGAGTATAATTAGTAATATCCCTGTAACCTCTGAGCCAAACATGATATCACAATACAATTCATAATTCCCGCACACAAGATCTTCATTCCTTGATAACAAAACTTTGTTTTATTTTTTTTGAAAATCAGTTGGCAACTGCCTTTATTTAGAACTATAAACTCACAGACAACACATTGAAGTGTCTTCAGAATTACAGTTCAATTTACAAAAAAATATGTGCCAAATCTAAATGTACATACATCTAATATTTACATCACAATCGGTTTTATTGATACAGGCATGGAATTTATTTCATTTTTCATCATGCAAATTAATACAATAACAAAAGAAGAACACCTACTTATGTAAGAAATTTGATTTTTATTTACAAACTACACAAAGAAATTGCTCTTTATTTTACAGATGTATAAAAAGGCAGTATTTGGTCATATGCAAGGTTGAGAGCATACAGAGAGGACCTCTCGTAACAATCCAGAAAGACTGCAATACACCATAGTACACCAAAATGGCGGACACTGCATGTAAGTACTCCAAAAACCCTCCAAAGTTCATAGCGCTCATTTTCCATTTATCATACTTCAATCTTCTTACTACCTGATGCACTGTATGACCTTCATCCATGGTGTTCCCTACAAGCAAGTCATAGATAATGGTACTGGCACTCTGGTCGTTTAACTAAGAAGTACATAAGTTTACATGTTTTAATTTAAGATGTACATAAGATAAGATGGGCCTTGTACCACATCAGGAAATGTTTAAAGGAGTTTTGGAAGCTACAAGCTGCATTGCATTGCATTAAAAAAGTGACCACTTCAGCAGCAGAGGGACACAGTTTTAACAGTGTCTTACTATGCACAAGAAAATATTGTAAATAGCGTGTAATGGCCGAGCGGTTTAGCGCATCGAATACAAGTTGTGTTAGTTAAGTCATCCGGGTTTGGGTTTGAGTCCCGGTCATCACACTTGTGTCCTTGAGCAAGATGCTTTACTATAATGCTTCTCTTTACCCAGGGGTATAAATGGGTATCTACGAGGGTTGAGGTTCTGATATTGTGCTTCAAGTGCCTTGGCATCCTGGGGCTGTATACTCCCCTGTGAGCTGAGAAAGATTACAGGAATGTTTTGAGGTCTATCGCAAATACCGCCTGGTTGAATTCGCACAATGGTCGAAAGGCATTGTGGGAAGGAAAAGGGAACACTGTTTGCACCTTTTTCCTTCCCATAGTGCCTTATTTAACCATTGTACAAAACCAACCAGGCGGTATTTGTGATAGACCTCGTGACCAGGGCACAAATGTAAAGCACATCGATACGCTATTGTAAATTGCGCTAAAAAAGAACTGGTTAATAATAATATTAGAATTCAAATCAACTAAACTTTAACCTCCCGCATTGGCAACACGCGATTCCCACAGTATTTACAACACAGGTTTTAAAAATCAACAAAAATGCAAAATTGATTTGTGCTTAGCAATTTTTTGTGCTGAAGCAGGGCTCAACTTCATGGCACTGCTTACCACCGAATTCTACACTTAAGACGCCCTGTAAAGAGTGCAATTCTATGGGCTGTAAGCGCAGACTTCCATGGTAAGCAGAAGATTCGCTTTGCTTTAGCAATTTGCGGGAAGTATATACCGGGCTGAAAGGGGCACTATCGTCATGATCAAAGCAGGCCTGTGGCTGTACATGGAATTATGAACTTTCACCGACTTACTGCGCGCTTAGGCACGCCCTCTATAGATATGATACTGAAGAAGTGTGCGCATACGCATGAAAGCACAGACAATGTATCAAATTAAGGTAGCTGATACGCGCATGAAACCAACATAATGCAAAGCATAAAGGAGAGCACCAATCAGAGTATTTCTATTTATGGTGCTGTTAATTTTCAAAGCTCATAGACTGGTTCTTGAAAATATGCATAAGTAGTTAATTATGCATAAGAGATTAGGTCATCACACTGTTATTCCCTAATTTAAGGCCAGCATTAATTGAGAACAATTTCTTCCACAAACTTTTATCAATTCAATGAGGTAAAGTTTGGTGGTAACAATAACCTCACTTTTGAGTATGTGTGGTTCCAAAAACCTGTGGCCTTAACATTTCGGACAGTATGCTCCATCTAATTGTCTTTCCTCAATGCAAACGTTCAAGTCTTATTCATTATAAACTCACTTCATAATTTCTAAATTTCAATGTCATCCCCCTAAAACAAAATGTCCCTCTAAGTTACTTGCAAATAATTCCAATGCTAGGTTTGTGAATGAAATTTTGAGCCTAAATTTGATTTGATTTTTTTTTTTTTCAGATCTCAATCTGGGACCAGCAACCTGATACCTCAACAGTCCGAGACCAAAGCTGTGTCAGAATTAACAACCTTGGTAGTTACTAGAAAAGGACTTTTCTTCTACTTTGCATGGCTATTCTTCTACCTTGCATGGCTAACACCAAGAGCCATAGCCAGAGTCAAAGTTGATGGATTCAGACGAGGCCTCGGACCAAGGCAATCAAAAAAGCTAGTCTCATCTCAAGTCTGGACGCCCAGAGCATCACTTTCAGCATTCCGGAAAAACTATAGGTAAATATTGTACAATTGTATTGATTTTTTCTACTACTTTAATATATGAAACTACTTTTAAAACAATTACTGCATTGGCATTGCATCAATCGACACCACATTAGCCTTGAACACTGGTACACTGGCACAGATTGAAGCCAGTAAGGCTACATGTAAAGAGACTGTGCAAGTCTCGTGCGTATTCAAACTTCCGAGACCAAGTTGGTCCCAACCCTATTGAGTTTTACGTATGCGCGATTCCATTTCTTCAAATACATGTACTTAAGTTTAGCGTAGAATGCGGCTATTAATATTATATCATTGATGGTTTAATTTGTTTTGGGTATCTATTTTGTTTCACCCCCTTTCACTGTTCGGCGCTGTGTTCTTTGTATAGCGCGGTAGAAATGCTCTTTATTATTATTATAATAACATTTTGCCTGCATCCAACTTCCCTGCTGCCAAGAATCTGTCCCAGTTTAAGCTTATTGTAGATGGGTTTCTTTTACCTTAATTCTCTTTTGTGTAGCCCGCACCTTGATTGGCCTTGCCTTGTGATGGGTGACTTTCATTTTTTTTATTAAAAAAAAGATACACACGTGCACATCCTTCTGGAATAATCTTCACAAAGATTTTGATATGAAACTGGTTCAGAAATAAAATCATAGGTTTGACTCAAAATTATGAGTACTAGCACTCGCATATTATTACTGTTTCCCCCCTTTCACTGTTCGGCGCTGTGATCGGATTATAGTACCTTATCGGATTTTAGTATCTTATCGGAAAAGGACAAATTTATTTTCCTTATGAGTTCTCATGATACAACCATTATGCATTGTGTTGCGAAGTACATATTCTCTGCTTTTAAGTTAAAGGAAAACCAAGTAATATTTAATACTTGTTCATGCTAACCTCTCCTTCTTTGTTATATTGTAAGTTTAACATTTCGTTATTGTTGTAACCCTTCACCAGGTTTGTTCCATTTTTTGGAATAAAATTAATACCATACAATACAATACAATACATATATATATAGTGGCCGCAAGCAGCCTGTACCAAAATGCTTATGGCAGCTACAAACGGCTGCAAGATATGACATACTTCCATTAAATAAGTAAAAAATATTATCAAATAAAAATGTCAAGTCCTGAATGTACATTTTCCCGTGACAAAACAGTATCTACATTTTTAAACAAAACCAAGTTTGTATAAAAAGGGGGGGGGGGGATCCAAGGTAAAGTTCAGTTTTGTGATCCATCCATTTTTCAATAGATCGAGTCCTTGTGAAAAAATTACAAGTCTCTAACCTCACATTAAAATGGTGCAATTTTTTGTCAAAATGCAAAAATGTCAGAGGACGTCGCATTTCAAATAAATGGTTTTTACAATTTGTGTACAGAGAATGTTAAGTTTATTCCTGTATTATAGCATTCAATTTGAATTTTTTACTGATGCAAAAACTTTCCCGATGACATCATGTTTCAAATTTTGCTCTGAAAGAGGTAGAAACTTGTAATTTTTCCCCACTTTTATGACAACTCTATCTATTCGAAAATGAGTGGAACTCAAAACTGAACTTGACTTTGGAGCCCCTCTTTGATACTATTTTTTCAGACATTTTGTTTGGGAAGGATTTGTCAAAAAAAAACAATAACATTGACAATGTCTTGCTGTATGATGATGATCATACAGCAATGAATGGTCTCTAAAGGGTTATTTATTCAACCAAAACATTATACATGTAGAGTAAACAAACAAGTCATGTAAAACAATAATCAAAACATCTACATGTAGAGTAAACAAACAAGTCATGTAAAACAATAATCAAAACATCTACATGTAGAGTAAACAAACAAGTCATGTCAAACAATAACCAACAAATCTACATGTAGAGTAATCAAACAAGTCATGTAAAACAATAATCAAAACATCTACATGTAGAGTAATCAATCAAGTCATGTAAAACAATAATCAAAACATCTACATGTAGAGTAAACAAACAAGTCATGTCAAACAATAACCAACAAATCTACATGTAGAGTAATCAAACAAGTCATGTAAAACAATAATCAAAAAATCTACATTTAGAGTAATCAAACAAGTCATGTAAAACAATAATCAAAACATCTACATGTAGAGTAATCAAACAAGTCATGTAAAACAATAATCAAAACATCAAGAAAGGGTGAACATTTAAAAAAAAATATCAACATTGCAATAGAGACAGTATAAATGAAAGTATAAATGAAATATCGGGGCTACGAAAATCATACACATATTATGTCTTTAATTGTTATTCAAACTGCCTCTCTAGCTACCGGGCTATCTCGGTGGTCTAGTGGCAAGACATCTGCTCTAGAATGGCGAAGGTCGTGGATTTGAATCCCACCTGAGTAATATGCCTGTGGATTTTGTTCACAAGACTGAGAAAAGTATTGAGTATACAGTGCTTAAAGACACTGGACACCTATGGTAATTGTCAAAGACCAGTCTTCTCACTTGGTGTATCTCAACATATGCACAAAATAACAAACCTGGGAAAATTTGAACTCAAATGATCGTCGAAGTTGCGAGATAATAATGGAAGAAAAAACACCCTTGTCACACGAAGTTGTGTGCTTTCAGATGCTTAATTTCGAGACCTCACGCGTGAGGTCTCAAAATCAATTCAAATAAACCACTTCTTTCTCAAAAACTATGTTACTTCAGAGGGAGCCGTTTCCCACAATGTTTTATACTATCAACAGCTCTCCATTGCTCGTTACCAAGTAAGTTTTTATGCTAACAATTATTTTGAGTAATTACCAATAGTGTGAGGTCTCAAAATCAGTTCAAATAAATCACTTCTTTCTCAAAAAACTACGTTACTTCAGAGGGAGCCGTTTCTCACAATGTTTTATACTATCAACAGCTCTCCATTGCTCATTACCAAAAGTGTCCAGTGCCTTTAACATACATCGGCGTAAGGGTTAAACCAAATAATATTCTTTATTCCCAATGCAAATTTAACATCTACAGACACGTCATTATACAATTTTTTGGTACAATATAATGTCATTCAAGTATTAATTTTTTAATCGTCAAAAACTGTACAAACATTCATGGAGATTGACTATCAGGAAGTAACCAAAACTCATTAACTTATCAAAAATGTACAAGGCAACTCATCATGACAATAATTTTGTGCTTTTAATCTCAGGTATCATTTTTATAAAACGTCTTTTTTATATATACAATGTAGTGGCTTGACTGGTACCCTGCAAGATTTTCTGTGCCTAGGCCATGTCTAAATTGGCTGTGATTGTGGCTGTTGCTAAGGGTGTTAACTCATTAACTTATCAAAAATGTACAAGGCAACTCATCATGACATAAATTTTGTGCTTTTAATCTCAGGTATCATTTTTATAAAACGTCTTTTATTATATATACAATGAAGTGGCTTGACTGGTACCCTGCAAGGTTTTCTGTGACTAGGCTGTGTCCAAATTGGCGGCTGTGATTGTGGCTGTTGCTAAGGGTGTCAACGCATGGTAATGTGGTGACCCGGACGTAGCCGTTAACTCAGAAACGGCATCAGTCAATGTTTAGTGCTGGACGGCAAGGCTCCCAAAATGCTCAATCATGTGCATGACTTGCGTTGTCTTTTCACTACACAATGAGCCATAACTGTGTTGGAGAGGACATAGTCTACAATGCCAAATGGGAAAAGTATACCTCCTGTACGACTCACAAAGTTTAGTTTGTTGAAATTTGAGTTCATTTTCGCAAAAAGTGGCTGTGTGGGCATGCGAGTGTTAATGACATTTTCTATGCGAAGCGTTGGGAATGGTTTTATCATTACGGAAGTATAATTCCTAAGTGAGTTATGAATACAAAATGTAAAAATCGAGGTGGCACACTGAATTGTGAATCGTCCAAATTCTAAGGTATTTTTTTCTATTTTGGCAGAGTGTCATCTCTGTAGTACTTGGTGGCATTGTAAGCTTGCTAATGCATAACTGTAGAAAAAAAGAAGACCGCATGCGTCTTGTACTTGTTCTCAGTCGCCAGCGGCCGGACATTGGTCGACAAGCGGACTTGTAGACGGCGGTTCAGTGGCACTTCCGCTACTGCTGCTGCTGCTGCTGCTGGGACCGTAGAATAAAACAAGGCACACGATGACAAAGAACTGCAGCAGGACCAGGCGTACCAGTCTTGTAGTTCCCTTTGTGATGCTGGACACTTGCTGTGACAAGCTGTCAACCTGAAAAAGAGAACAGAAAATTGTACAACAACATAGTTTTATCCCTGGTGGAAATTTCACAACTAATAAGTTGTTGCGGAACCCACTGCTAAAATATAAGATTCGAACTGCCTCTAGCTGCCGGGCAGTCTCGGTGGTCTAGTTGGTAAGACATCTGTTCTAGTAAACATAGGTCATGGGTTCGAATTCCGACCGAGTAATATGCCTGTGGATTTTTTTCACAGAACTCGGGGAAGTACCGAGTATACAGGGAAAGGGTAAAACAATAATATTCCTTATCCCCAGTGCAAATTTAACATCTATTAAACAAAGTTTGACTCACATATGATTATATACTGAGCCCCATGTCATGTATGGTTATTAACATCACTAAACAGTGCAGTCCTCAAAGAGAGGCGGTCCAACCTCGCTACTTTCAGGGACCACCTTTCCTCTTTTTTTTTGGCATTGTCACCACCTCGCTATTGGTATAAAGGGAATACAGACCAAAAATTCATTTTGTTTCATTCATGAGTTTTTTCTTGACGTCTATGTATCAAGAACTCACAATTTGACTGTGCAGATGGAATCAATGTTTATTTGGTTTGCGGTAACACCATGTGTATATATTAACTTTGCTGTGTAGATTTGTTCTTGAGAACTCGTCTTGCTATTTATTCTACTGCTGTGAAGTAGATTGATTTCGGAATTCGGGAGACTACTTAGTTCTGAAAAGAACTGTCTGGCTTAATATTAAGTACCGGGACTACTTCTTTTGCTAAGTAAATCGTGGGGTCTTCTCGTTACTAACTTCACTGCTGCAGAGTGAACTATTAATTGGTCTCAATGTTTCGACTAGCCTGCTCTAGTCATTGTCAGGAGACAGATAGAATCATGACACATTTGTAGATTACTGAGCTTTCGTCAGTTTGCAGACTGTTAATTTTGCTTCATTCGCCACCTTGAATTTTGACCACTTTGCTGCAGTTCATCAGCCAGAAAAAAAAAAATGAATCAGTCAAAACAAGGCAAAGCAATCGAGGATATGGAATAAGCAAATTTTGCATTAGTTGGCTTTTTGCCACTACCCTTTCAATCCTGCTTTGCTTTCCTCATTGCAGAAAATAAATTGACAGAACTTGTTATTTGCCAGTGGGATAATGTTGTCACATTTAATAAAACAATATGCGCATTCTAACATTGTAGTAGTAAACATCTTGCATGTGCTGCAGATGCATGCACATGCAACATCTTGACTAACATCAACAGCACATGTTTCTGTCATCAGGTTGGCCCAGTGGTTTCTTTCCCTGCCTTTCAGCTCCGTGGACCCTAGTTCGAATCCCGCCTCAGACCAGAGCCTTGCATGTGCATTGGGTTTTCAGTCCCTACCTCATTGCTTGTGTTTTCCCTTTTGGGGTCTCCCTAAAACTGAACATTTCTTCTCGTTTCTTATTCACCATCTTGTTATTGGCGCACGCTGTTGGATGGGTTATGAAATCAATCCATCAATCAATCAAATCTCACCTTATTGTGTAATGACAACATGTCTCTTTTCAACTGTGCTCTGTCCAGATTTGGCTGCTTTGACACAAGATACACACATCGGACCCTGAAACCAACCAGTACAACACAGGTGGGTGAGAAACAATTAGGATGAGACTTTAAAGGGACACGTTGCCTTGGATTGGACGCTTTGGGCTATAAGAAGCTCTTGTTATGAAGTTTATATGGTTGGAATTTAAGTGGTATGATGTGGAGTCCAAAATTGGGTTCTACAAAATCGCGGACCAAGTCAGTTCACAAAGTAAAAGGAAAACCACACAAATTTGAGGGATAATTAGTGTGAATCATTATATTCTACTTTTAAAACATCTTTCCAACCATAATCATTTTACAGCCAAAAGCCCCCAGTCTAAGGCAACGTGTCCCTTTAAAGCTTAAGGCCAGGACATTAACAAACAGATCAAGTCCCGTTGCATTGAAATATCCGCTGATGGAATGCTGACCCGTGTCCGGTGATTCAAGCATTGAGCCTGTAAAATCACATCTTAACAAGTCATGTAGTCTAGTGTATTTTACCACAACACATACTCTGTGTGTTACACTGGTTTTACTAACAATTTATGAAGATGTTTTTTTTGTGAGCACCCCCCCCCCCGAATAAAACAAAATGTGACCCGCTCTACGAAAATGAGTCTGATGTCGCCCAATACATTATTGTTTAATGGACGTTTCAATGTGGAAAGTATTTTAAAAAAAATAAAAATCTATTTATGCATGGTTAACTTTCAGAACACTCAATTTTAGTCAATAAAGCTATGAAAACAACAATTTTTGATCATACTTTAGTCTAATTTGTGTCCTTTTGCTTATATGTAGAGCGAAATGGTAATTTTAAACATCAATTTACTTGTAATTCGTTTTCAACCATGTATGTATTATCCAATTCTTTAAATTGTCAATATCAGACTCATTTTCACAGAGCGGGTCACAAATAATAACAATAATGATATCTCAAAGATAATCTCAACATGCACAGCTTGCTGTTTAACCCCAACTCCCTTGAGTGATTTGAAAGGATCTTTCCTCATTCTAACAAAATCCAACACCACATGATAACTCAACACAGATTACAGTGATATGCCTGATCCAATGTAAAGCAATAATCAGTTTATTAGTGCAGTCCACAGTCTCACTTCATTCAGTAACTCAACACCCAAACTGTTGGACTCTGATTATGGTGGTATGCCTGATCCCATGTAAAGCATGATAAGTTTACCAGTGTAATCCTCGGTACAATAGAATCGAACAAAAAATGCATTTGGAATTTTGAATTAATAGATTTTAATGGTTTTGAGAGCAGTACGGTTAGGATTTGTTGACATGTCAATCCCGTCCCTCACCTGTGTTCAATAACGTCATCCTTGGCGACTCTTTTCCAGAACTCGGTCAGTTCGGTTGGTGTCCTCAAGACTTCATTGAGTTCTGTTGATATAACAAGGAACTTATCCTTGGGTACCGAGTCTTTATCACCAGAGAGTAGTGTTATTGTGACGTTGATTGATGCACCGGGGTTGATCGGCCCCGCACTAGGACGCACTTTATATCTATCTGGGGTGGTGGTTTTTATCTGTAGAGGATAACAAATTTCAGAAAATATTTGGTAGATTTATGATTACCCACTGTGGTTTTGAATGATAGATTAAACTCGTCGGCTCTGTGCTATAAGGTCATTAATTGCAATTTTAAATCTGTCATGATCAAAAGGTCGTTAAAGTGAAAAATGCGAATAAGTTTGACAAAAATAAATCAGAATCCACTGTACAAAAATTTCTAAGAAACTGAGTGTTTCTTTTTGCCAAATTGGTGTTTGGAGACTACTCTTGATCATTAAACTTCATTTACCAGGAGCTTCAAAAATGTGCAATACCAATTTTATGAAATCCGTACAAACTGCACTAACGACCTTATAGACCTAAGCCGACGAACTATCATGCCAGCCTGCAACATGATATTATGTGATGCATGTATGCAGTGCACAGTCAACCCTCCTACTGTCTGATCATTTCATATCACCCACTGTGGTTTTGAATGATAGATAAACTGTTCACATCAGAGACTCTTCTTCTATCCAGACATTCAAAAAACTTCTCAAAACCTTCCTCTTTTCTATTTCCGTTTAGCATCTGTTAATGTCCTAGGTTCACTGTATAGTGCTTTGATCTTGCTAAAGGCGCTATATAAATATTCATTATTCTTCTTCTTATTCTTCTTAATGCATATATGCAGTACACAGTACACAGTCAACCCTTCTTCTGTCTGATCAATCTATATCATCCACTATGGTTTTGAATGATAGATAAACTATGCAAGCCTGCAACATGACACCATGCGAAGAATGCGTTACACAGTAGACATGTGTGCATCGTTAGTTCAGTGCACAGTTGTGCCACCACACATAACCCATGCAGTTGAAAGGTTTCAAGCGGTTGGTCAACTCGCTACATAATACTACCAAGAGTAGGAGGGTAATTATTTTAATGTTTGAACTTTTATGAACCATGCTCTTTATTTTGACAATAAAGCTCATCTTACATGCCTTAAAGGTACATTACAGAATTGGTAAGAAAAACATTTGTAAAATATACTTTTTGATCACAGATTTACATCAAACTTACACAGTCTAATGATGATGATAGTAGAAAACATACCTTGAAATATTTCTGTCTGAAATGCCATATTTGATGAGAAATTAATAAACTAATTTTCCGATTGGAGTTTATCGCTCAGTGAGCGTTTTATTCATTTGTTGAATCTATATGATTTCATGCAAATGTGTAGTCGGTTTTTCACTATTTTCTCGTGACCCAGATGGCCGGTCGATCTCAAACTTCTACAGGTTTGTCAGTTTATGTATATGGTGGATTACATAAAGTGCTTACACTGCCAGCAACTGTTTTGTTAGCAAAACCAATTCTGTAATGTTCCTTTAAGTTGACTTGAATTTGCACATTGAAAACTACCACAAGGCAATTACAAAGCGATTGTCACACCATGGGACTGGATTTGACCTGGCTGACTTTACAGTTACGCCGCAAGACTTTGACAGTGACACACAATAAATGATTTTTAGAGAGAAACATGTTTTACCAATTCAAAAATTGTCTATTTTAACAAAAAAGAAACAATAATGCCCCATTAAGTCAATGAAACCATAACACTTTGTGTACAAATGAATGAGCGAGTTTTTAAAAGCAAGGGTCTAGATCGACGATTCTCCACAATATTTTCTCTAGACCGATAATTCTGGATTGAGGCACACTTCTCCTCACAATATATCAATATTAATTAATCAAGCACATTTAATTTATGGGTTTTGAGGCATTGCATGGTGAGGTATCAATACATATTCGGTTTGCGGTAACACCATGTGTATAAATATCTACTTTGCTGTGTAGATTTTGTTCTTTAGAGAACTTGTCTTGCTATTTATTCTACTACCGCGGAGTAGATTTTCGGAATTCGGGAGACTTCTCAGTTCTGAAAAGAACTGTCCTGCTTATTAACTACTACCTGGGCGGGAGGTAGGAAATCGGCTGGACTACTACTTTAGCTTTGTGGATCGGGGACTTTTCGTAATAACTTCAGTGTAATTTCCTGAGCAGATTGGAAAGAAACTTCCAGAGGTTGTCCTGTGTGGACTCAGTCAGCTGCATAGAAGCTGGAAAGAGCTCCAGCAGACTAAAGTAACAGCAGAATCGCCACCTAAAGTTTCGCAAAAGGAGTTAATAAGCAGAACAGTTCTTTTCAGAACTGAGAAGTCTCCCGAATTCCGAATAAATAGCAAGACAAGTTCTCTAAAGAACAAAATCTACACAGCAAAGTAGATATTTATACACATGGTGTTACTGCAAACAGAATACACATTTAATTTACGACAATGGAAATCTCAAATACTATTTGATTAAGCCCACCACCCAGATGTCTTTTTAGTGTTCAAGCTTGTTTATTGCAGGCAAATGTTCAATCTTATTCAGCTCTCTCTCTCTGATTATGACTGGGGTTGTTCGGTTACTTGCCCGTCTCCTTTTGCGAAACTTTAGGTGGCGATTCTTCAGTCTGCTGGAGCTCTTTCCAGCTTCTAGGCAGCTGACTGAGTCCACACAGGACAAGCTCTGGGAAGTTTCTTTCCAAACAACTCAGGAAATTACACTTCTAAAACAAGTAAGCCCACACAGGACTTGGATTTTTGCGAGCCTTGAATCAGATCATTACTCTTAGGACGGACTGCTCTCATCCAACTTCAACCCAAGACTGACTAGTACACTCAAAACCACTCACTGCACACCCAATCAGAACAATGTGGAACACAAAGGAACAAATTCCTAAGGACAATAAAAGTAAAAGCCAACATTCCTAAAAACCCCACCCTAAATACTGCCCTCTCTGTAGTCATAATTTACATAATTATATTTGGCGCCCTCTTGAGACACTCTAGTCTGCCAAAAAACTTCTAGCACACTTAAAGGAGCTAAATTAAAGAGGCAAACTTGCATTCCTTAATAGCACCACCCTAAATACTGCCCTCTCTGTAGTCATAATTTACATATATTTGGTGCCCTCTTGTGACACTCTAGTCTGCTAAAAAACTTCTAGCACACTTAAAGGAGCTAAATTAAAGAGGCAAACTTGCACACTATGTGAAATACAGCCAAAAAAAAGTAATTGCAAATACTCTGAGATAATTAACTATGGTTTGCATAAAATACTCAAGGCACTTGTGACAGCGATCAGTACGGTAAAAATCTGTGACAAATTTTGAAGCCCAAAATTTGCCTCGGACAGCACCTCACCTCATAAACAATTTGCTGAAGACCCATCTTTTTATCTGTAATTAAAACCTAATCCTAAACTGTGTATAGTTTCTGTGAAGCATTTAAGCATGTAAATCATTTAGACTTTTAAATTTGTAATTTTTAATATTAGTTTTACAGTAATTTTACAGTTCCTTTTAGTTGTTTGTGGTATGGTTTCATTTAATAGGTAACAACTGGTCTGGCCTTATTTTATATATTCTTGTTGGTGGGCTTGAACTGGGAATTACTCAATGTTTTGTTTTCTGAATGCTTTTCATTTTGCTATTAAGCGCTTTGAGGAATGTTGTATTCATATTGCGCTATATAAATACTGTTTTATTATTATTATTTATAACCAGAGCCACTTTTCCCAATGTCGCTTCAAGTCCGTGGTACTATTCTCACCTTACTAGATTGTATCTGCACCATGCAAAGTTTCTAATCCTACTCATTCTCACCTTGTATGCAATTTTACTCTGAGTAGAGTTTTCTAGAGTCATTGTAAGAGATGGTTCCACTGCAGGATCAGATGGTTCTTCAAAAACTAGCTGCTCACCAGGTCTGAATAAATCAATCAATCAAATCCAGCTCAGTTCCAAGTCACTTCATGTGAATATCGTTAATATATAGGAATCAAAGGGTCGTCTTCAATGGCAGATTAAGATGGCCGCAGTCATGTGATAAAGGATTGAGCCAAAGGCAAGGTTCTTTATCACAAAGCTACAAACCTGTCAGTCTTCAACAACCATTTAGATTTGAATCACATGTTTTATTCCCGTTTCTAAATACCCTTTTTGTTGAAGTTACATCACCTGTTTTTTTTTTTCTTCACTGAAATTTTTTTTTGTTTTTTCTCAGAGCAAATTTGACAGATAATAATGTTTCCTAACAAGAAAACATAAAATACTTTTCTGTGAGCCACAAACAATGCACAAAATATGTGTAACAAGTAAATTGTTTGTACATAGCTGCTGGTAATGTGAGACCATAATAACTCACTTGTGTATTTTAATACTACTAATAATAGTAACAATGTTGATAATAATAGTAGCTTCACATATTTAGTCCTTTGGACTTGTGGTGGGCAGTTTTTCATTATTGACAACAAATATTTCTTTGAAACTTCTGCTTGCTCAAAATGACTCACTTAATGTTGAGCAACGGTCCTTTATGAATATCTGACTTGGGCTTCTTGGGCATGCGTCTGACCTGCATTGGACAAAACACAGTAAAAACGTTTAGAATTTTTCACTCCACCTCATTGATTTGTACTGTTAAAAACATCTATGCACTTTAAATCACTTTAATGACAAAGTACAGGATTGGTAATTGTCGGGAAAAGTTTCAATCGGAAAATCACCGATTCTAAAGTTCATTAGGCTTGTGGACATTTCATTAAATGTTTGCCGCGGAGATAGCGTTCCGACTCTCTCCGCAAATCTCGCGATACTGGCGATGTTCTCGCGAGACTGCTGGCCCCCGCGAGACTACTGCTACGCATGATAGTTGCGACAGAGCCGTTTTGCTATCACCGCATCAGACATTTGATGACCTGTCCACAAGTCTAAAAGTACCAATCCTCCAGAGAAATATGTCAGTCTGAAATACTGTCAAAGTTAAAGAAAAGTAGAATTTGAAGACCTCCCATCATTCATTTCCATTGCTTTTTTTTATTTTCAATTCAATTCAAATCAACTCAA
This sequence comes from Pycnopodia helianthoides, assembly GCA_032158295.1. Taxonomy (NCBI): domain Eukaryota; kingdom Metazoa; phylum Echinodermata; class Asteroidea; order Forcipulatida; family Asteriidae; genus Pycnopodia; species Pycnopodia helianthoides. The sequence goes on from CM063248.1 coordinate 19,503,677, forward strand.
AATTTATTTCCATATTGCAAAATGTACAAACAAGCAATTACAGAGAAGGTCAACTGAACACAGATGTATAATATACTACAAGAAGAATTGTCAATTTTCTTTGTTCAACCCAAAGTTATCTAAAGTTTACCCAGTCACTTTCCCTTGTGGTTTACTACTTGACATCAATCCATAGATGTTAACTAGGGAACGAGGATTGCACATTTTATAAGCATTTAGAAAAGAAAGGCAAACAAAATTCACAAAGATTTACCCCTTTTGTCTTTGCAGCACCAGAATCATCAGTGTCTGGCATCCCAGGGGCGAAGTGGACCCTCTTGGCCTTATGTGTGGGTGAGTTCTTGGGGGAGGGGTCGGGTGTGGCGTCGTCTAGGTGCGACAGTTGCGACACGTCACCGTTTAAGATGGAGAACATACTATCTTGCTCGTTCTCAATCATTTCTTTGAGAAATTCTTTCCCTTCCTCTTCCTCGTCTTCCTCAAGAGGAGGCCATGTCCACTCCCAAGTGTCCTAACCCAAACAAAAATAATCCCAGAGTTCATGTTTATAGAGTTCAATAGCGTCTGAGCTTGGCCCAAACCTGTAAAGCAGAAAATACCGCTTGACAAATAACTTTGCTGAGCACAAATTGAGTGGGGCACTGGTCACAAGAATGCAAACTTAATGTAATTGAGCACAAATTAAGTGGGGCACCGGTCACAACAATGCAAACTGAATGTAATTTTAACTTGTAGCCATGTGATTCTGTCTCTTAATAAATTGGTCTGACATTTTTCCTGACAACAATGGAGGCAAAAAATCGACAAGATTGGCATATAGTGACGACTATACAGAAATGAATGGCCCATAGAGGATTAACTGGAATATAACTGCAGCAATTTGGCTTCTAGTACAAGCTGTTGATGAAATGCTTTTATCGATTTCAATCCTTTTTTTATGTAAAAGAAACCATACAAACTCCTTTATTTAAATTTGTCTTTTGAGTAATTTTATTAAAGGTCACAAAAAAGATTGGTAATTTTGTTATTTTTTTATTGATCATTTTAAAACTGATTATTAAGTTGAACACCAGTACAAACAGTTTATGATTCTCTCCAAGTTGGGAAAAAAAGCATTAGCAGACACTCAAAATACTGTTGCTTATTAACCCACCATAACTGACATCAAATTCCTGGAAAAACACACCACAGTTTGTTGTTTCCTGGTGACCACTGAATTTGGTAAAAGTCACACAGATTGATTGTCTGGTGTGTTTATTGAAAACTTAAGTATAGAAATGAATTGACTCTTCCATAAACTAATGACGAACTTAGGGCATAATAGTCTGATCCCTTTATGATACAATGAGAATCAGTACCCATTATTGCTGTAGGATACAGGGGAGCAAGACCAAGCTGGTACAATACTTACAGTGCCTCCCATGTACGGTGGTAGCTGGTCCGGAGCTATGAGTTCTTGAATTGCGACCCCTCTCAAGAACTTGATATGCTCTCTGGATTCTTTCGACAAAAGTTTCTCGATAACTTTCCAAATAGCTAGGGGGAGATACAGTTAAAATTGTAAAGCCATTGTTCTGTCATATAGATGGTTCCCGGGCCGCTTGACGTCCCACATTGTAAAATTGGCAATCTTCAAAGGCAATAATACATCCCTGGTTATACGGCAGACAGGTTGAATGGTTTCCGACTGGCACTAATGTAAAGCGCATTGATACATTGTGTAAAATGCGCTATATAAGAACTAGTTATTATTATTATTATTCAGAGACCGTAGCGGCCGCAAGCAGCTCGTAACATAAATGCCATCAGCAGCCGCAACCACCGGCAGAAATTTGATCTACTTTCCCTTCACGGAAAGAGGTCACAGTGAAAGTCATGTCCAATGTTTCACATGATGACACATTATTTACATTGGTAAAGCAAAACAGAACTTCTGTATCATGTTGGATTTTTTTTGTTATGGCATTTTACGAACAAAAGTGGAGCAAAAACAAATAACAATATTATCCATGTCTGTGTGTATTGTGATGATGAATGGTCTCTAAAGGGTTAAACAAACTCACCATTTAACACCCAATGCATATCATATACCAGCATTATTCCTGCAAAAGATAACAAAAAATAACAATGATACAGAAAAATCCAATATGGTATTATACTTCACTGAATAAGAACTTCACAAATAGTAGCTTAAAGTAAACAGCCCCCCCCCCAATCAAAGGGCTTAAGAACTTCCATAGTTTAGTCACTTCCATACCCTCAGGATGGCTGGTCATTCTGCTGGTATGTACATATACCTAGATCTTTTCTGAGGCTATCAATTATTCAAACCATCACTAATAAATGTTTTAGGTTAACTATTGAAATATATTCTAATTCACACATTCTGTTTTTGACATCCCTGTGGAGACATCTTTTGTTCTTTCCTTTGTCCTCATACTTAACATCCTCCAATAGACTGTGTACACAATATTCCTTGTGGAGCACCCCGGTCTTTAGAATTCCCCTCTGGAGACCTTTCTTTTTCCTTTTTTGTTTTGTCCTCAGTCTCCATAATATAGGGAGAATATTAAAACACACAAATATTTTCAGAGAATGTGAAGAGAAGCTGTGCATACGGATTTGAATTTATTGATCTGTTTAAATTTACATTGCAGTATTGGTTTTGAGGAGAGCTCATTCATTTTTCAGTGTTCAAAAAACACCAAAAATGCAGAGCTGCCACCATTTTGCATCTTGCAATCAGGGAGATTTGGTACTACAATTAGGGAGATATTTAGAATTTTATTCAACATAATAGGGAACAAGTTTCCCAAATTTGTTCATCAGAACAAGGAAAGATTAGTTTATTTTCAGGGAACTTTCTGCAGAATCAGGGAGAGTTGGCAGCCTTGCAATTGGTACACCTTTTTGCAATTCAGGTTGTTTACAAGTATACATATCTTTCTTGAAACTTGTAAGGTATATTCGTCATTGTTTTTTCTATTTCCACTCTTTATTTTTGCTGCATGGTGTGTGGTGTGGGGCAGAGCAAGGCACATATCCAGTATGCACTACCCACATGGGCACTGTTGATTGACAGTTGCTATGGTGGGTGGGGCCTATCGGATCAGTTTATTGAATACATTACTTTTCCCACGTAGATTTTGAGGTATTAATGTATATTTAGTTTGCAGTGACAGTATCTGTTCTTCTTTATAGAATAGTCTGGTGCCAGTGCCTTACCTACTAGGGCAGGGAAGTACAATTCAAAGCATGTTATCATAAACTTGATCACATCAAGGTCCTAAAACGAGAAAAGTTAATCATCAAGTTAAAAAGCACTAAACATTCCATAAATGTTGAGATGTGACATAAACAATTGGATTCCCAAAATGTATGAAGTTGCTTCCATTTAGCATACAGCTTGGACTAATAGAATAACACAGCTTGGCTTGTTTCGCTGTTAGTATGGGGGTCATCTCTTACACCCCAACCCCACCTCCTAACTACAAAAGAAACTGCTGTAATGTAAACCAAATTTAAAGGTAGGGTCCTACTTTGGTAACGACCCCAACAACAACCAAATTGTGTACTTTCTATCAGAAAGCTTACTTGTTATAAAGATGGTTATGGTAGCAAGCATCCTGAGAAATTATTTCGTCTGAAATGCCCCCGTTGATTAGATCAATAAAAATATTTCACTCTGAGGAATGATTCATGTATGAATTATTTCTCCGGTTTCTGAGGGTTGGTGTCTGTTCACGAATGCTACGGCCAGAGATGCAGCTGGTACCCACTGTCACCTCGCTAAATGTGGATGGATTCTACATTCGTGTTAAAATACTGTGACAGCTTCTTGCTGTTTTCTGAACAAGTAGACACTGTATTCAGCTGAAACTTTCCTGGTGACTTTGATTGTATCTTTCTTGATAATGTTGCCAATAAATCAGCATTACGTTGACAAAAACCAAGCGGTGACCCTACCGTTAAGATGGGGTTATTTAAGTCTTGGTATTTGACCCTTATAAAAAACAGTAGGACAATTTTATTGAGTACAAGGGCTGACCTACATGGTATAAGCTTTGATAGACTTTTCAGGCTATTGAATGAAAATGTTGCTGATTTTTCTGAGGGCAAGAAAATCGAAAGTCAGACAAAAGTAGGAGGAATATCAAGACCGTTATTCACCCCACTTTAGATGTTTTTCACATATTTTACAACTTTGTTCCCGCTTTAATCAAAACACCTTTAGCTCAAGAGAAACTGAAACCAACACTTTGCATGTGGCATATGTTATCTCTCTAATCAGTTCAATAAACACAACTCTCCCCTCAATGTGTCACCAAGATGACCCCAAGGTGACCTTTCGTCTCTGTTCCAAACCTACCATGTTACCAAGTCCAGCGTTAGTCATATCCATGATTATGACAACATTATCTCCTATGCCTTCGCTCTCTACCTTGTTCAGCCAAAATGCCATGAACTTCTTGGCTAGTTCAATTTTACTGGCATCCTTCTTGTATTTGCATATTCTAAACCACACTAAGAAGACAAACAAAAAAACAGCAATCACTTAAAAGGCAGGACAGGCTAGGTTAGGTCAGGTCAGGTCAGGTCAGGTCAGGTCGGGTCAGGTCAGGTCAGGATAGGTCAGGTAGGGTCAAGTCCTTATACAGCTGAATAGCTGAATAGCTGAATAAGGATATCACTACTAAAGACTAAAGACTAAAGACTCAAGGTCACAACGGGTGAGATCAGGTCAGGTCAGGTCAGATCAGGTCAGATCAGGTTAATCATGTAGACTCTAACTTCTGATTCTGGTGCATTACTGCATTAACTCCTTGAATGGGATGCGGGCACTTACCAAACTTTGTACAAAGCCTCCCCATTGGGAGAGGGGTTTGTCATTAAATAGGGGCTCAAAGGTCAAATTCAGTTTTGCTATGCAGTAATTTTTCCTCATCAATGTGGTCAAACGATTACAAGTCTCTAACCTCCTGTTAAAGCAGTGTAAAATAACAATGTATTTGATAGCCTTCCTGTGCAAAAACTTGGCAACATCCCAAAACATCCAATGATGTCACATTTCAAAGATATGGGTATGTACATTTTGTGTACAGGGAATTTTTTAATTCATTCCTTGAATTTCCGTGATATTCAATCATAATGGCGTTGAGGTTGACCTTCTAACCAACAACAATGTTCTCGTGTGGAATGTACAGACCCGTTTATTGTTGACACCCAAAGACATGAGTGCTTTCAAGTTTCCCTCTGAGAAAGTAGAAAAAGTGTCAAATAAAAATGACATTTTACAGCATTTTGACAAGACTTTAGAGACTTGTAATATTTGTCCGCGTTCACGATGACTTTATTTATTAGAAAAAAAGAGAAAATACAGAAGTAAAACTTGACCTTAGAGCTACTCTTTAATCATAAAACATAAACAAAGTATTGCATTTAAATTTTGTCTTACAGATTTAAACAAATTTGTAACTGTGTTTTTACAGCACTTTGCAAAAGGTTTCTTTTTCGCAATTAACCCAAAAAAAACAGCACTTTGTCTTTCCAATCGTGAGAACACAGCACTTTTGATCACTTTGAGGAAGTTTTTTACATATTTTTTTATCAGTAACTCTCAAAAAATAACACATCACAACTTCCTGTCAGGAAGTTGTGATGTGTTGGGGGTTTTCCCAAATTGGGTAAGTTGACAGTTAAATGACTTGTGTTTAAGAATATAGCCTCAGATCTCAAGGGTCTTTCTCAGGATCCTCGCTGTTCCCAAAAGCGCCACCTTCTGTAGCAGATCTACCCTTACAGTTGTGCCTATTTGATCTAGATGTTTCCCCAGTGCTTTCGGAATGGTATCAAGTGCTCCAACCACCACAGGGACTCCTTTCACTTTCACCTGCCAAATCTTATTATTATTATTGTTATTTGTTATATCCTATTGCCAAAGACGCATGCAAGCAAGGCTGCCTAAACTTTTATCTGGTTCACTAAACATCTTGGTCTTGATACTTTTTTAAGGTATTTTTTGTTCAATCTGATGTAAGTTTTCAGACACTAACCAATTCGTCTTCCCAGTTTGCATTTGTTGTGGCAGTAGAACCCACCCATGGACAATACCTCCTCATCAAAACTCTCAAACGTCAAATCTGGAAACAAAACAAAACATGGAATACAAATTAAATAAGTCTAACCATGACGGCACACATGTTTCCTGTTGAGTGTTGCAGGATGTACAAACAGAAAGCCATTTGCCAGGCTGTGTGAAACAGGATGAGTCTTTAACCACTTAACTGCGTAATTATTTATCGTTAGCTAAACCCCCAATGCGGAATTAATTTAAGGAAAACAATGCAAAAAAAGGATAAATGGAAAGCTATGATCAGACCCTGAATTGCTCTGATTATCCCCACTTATATCTGAGGCTGCTGTATCATCAATGTCTTCAGCACCTTGTAAACATGGCTCTTCAATCTGTGAATCATCATCACTATCAACAGACATGAGAGAGTCTGACAATTCAAGATCTGAAAGCTTGGGTCAAAGCTTGCACACATGACAAGCGCGGTTGCTGTTGTGAAGTCGCCATATTTAGTAAGAAAACTTGCCGATTGGTGGCGCCACACACTGCCTGACTGTAACTTTGTGATGACGAGATATCTCGTCATACAAGACACGTAAGAGGGGATTACCCGGGGTCACAGAGCATGTCTTTGATCTCATTTAAACCGCAAACTTAGTGACGAGATATCTCGTCATACGCAATATAAGGGTAAGTTGGTGATGACGAGATATCTCGTCATACGCAGTTAAGTGGTTAAAGAAAGACACACATTCTGTTGAATTCAAAAAATGCATCTATCAACACAGCACAGTGCTCTGTTTATCTTTTCTGGCCTCGTTGAAAACTGGAATGTTGAAACATTGCTGAATGGAACATTCCATCTTTCAACTCGTGAAAATATTCTCACCATTGCACTCATAATCATTCGATATTTGGCGTGTTGTGGCTGAAGGTCAAGCGCACTGGACTCAAGCTCTGGTGTTTCTGATCAGCAGAGTGTGGGTTTGAGTCTTGGTTTGTGTCCATAAGCAAGACACTTAACCATTATTGCTTTGTTCTTCAGATAAGGCGCAAGCTGTAGGGCCTGTGCGATGCGTAATGCATGTAAAAGAACCCAGTTACACTTATGGCCGAGACAAGGGGGTTTGCACTGGTGTATCTGGTAGTGGCTGCCGAGTGCGCCACAGCAACTTGTAAACCCTTATAAGATGCTTCACAAACCTAACTTTAAATTGTTTTCTCTTTGTCCGACCTTAAGCACCTTATTGGTGGATACAAGTGCTATATTATAAGACTCCATTAATATTATTAATTGCTATTATTATTTGTATAATATTAAGATATGATAAACCCACCATTCAACCCAAACTGTTTCCTCCATTTGAACACTGTATTGACTTTCTCTCCAGTGAGCTTGAAGTCAAACTTGGCGATCATCAGGAAATTGTGAACGTATTTGTCGCTGGACCGAAAGGTCTCCACATCACACTGATCGTATGCTTCGTTCACTCCATCTTGTAAAAAGAAAAAACGATAATCAAATGGCAATGGGTAAACATAGACAATTAAAATGAACAGTCAAAATTCCTATCTTCTGTGAAAATTTCATTACAATTATTAATGCTCAAATTACTGGTTAAAAAAAGGGCGTACTTTTTACCTCATTGTTTTTAATATATTTATGATTGTATAAGTTGGATTTGGTGCTTTGTTTATTAACCACTTTGGGTCCGTATTCCAACAAAAATGTCTAGTCTCTGCGCTGTGTTTTTTTTCAGAACTTTTTTATGCTTCCAGGGTGATCATTTACATTTGAAAATATCGTTGTCACAATGAAACCATGTCTTGGCAATAAAAAGACACCAAAGGTTCTCATAATAAGCACCGTGATTTGTTTGTTTTTCTCTTGTGAGAAAATATAATCATGCGTTCACCTTGAATGGCAAAACCTCGGCTGTATTCAACAGCCGATAATCTGCCATGGTATGCTGGAATCTCAGATTGCTCAAACTTACATCTGAATATAATGATGAACAAATGTTGCAGCCTGTCTTTTCTCGTAAGCCACATTTGTATTAACAAAAGAACAAAGGTCTGGAATCAAGAAAAACAAGCGTAATTTCCAGAACCTTCTTTCCCTCTTTGAATGGGGGAAAAGTGTAGCACAGTAGGTGCCCACCTGCGCACACCACACAATAGAAAATCTGGGTGAATACATGTCAGCCATCCACTACAAAAAAGTAAGGGTGCTCCGTAGTTGTTCCGCGCAGTAAAAACCGCCCACTATAAGCCAGTTTAGAAACATTTGGCGTAAACTCGTCATCCAACAGGGAGTGGTTCAACCATAGTCTTTGTTTGACCATGTTTAAAAGAAATAAAGCCATGGATCAATTAAATTTATTTAGTTTTTTTGTGAAGCGGATCTACAGTTTGTTCCTGACTTTAAAATTAATTCAAAAGTCAAAACTAAACGGGTGCTTCAAACTTTATAGGTCTATCCATTGATTATTTACCTTCTGTGTATAGCTCAAAAAACTCTTTTCTGAAACGAGCGACAATGTCTACATCCAACTGCAAAAGAAAAAACAGGGAAAAAAACAGTGAACAAATAAAACGAGAGGAAAAGAAACAAGATAAAAATGGAACAGTTATCTGTAGCTGAAAATAAAAGATACCAAATCAGTAAGCTAGTTACTGTGGAGCATTTCTTGTAATCAATTAAGGTGGCATTATATATAAATCTCTAAATCTCTTGAATAATGACACTGCCTAGTGACAGTTCAAATTCTTACACCAACCCCCCCCCCCTCCACAACTCACGCCCACCTCGCCTTATACCCTCAGAATCATCTGGGAATGATGCTGTTAAACCATGTAACGCATTCATAAAAATGTAAGGTTAAAAACGTTTCATAATAAAAACATACGTTATAATAATATAAGTTCAGCTGAAGTTAAGGTTTAGTTTTTGCAATGTGATTGCCCCAGTCTGTGTGTACTGTGCGGCGGTCATGGCGGTCTGTGTGTCATGTGTGTCAAACACGCACACGGAAGACAAAGTTCGTGTTTACCAAAATCAGCTTTCTTTAACTTACCTGCGGCCTTGGCCCAGGCATTTTGGGTGTTCCTACGTCGCTTGCAAATCAAGTCCACAAATTATACCAATCGGGCGTGTTGATCCAGTCAAAAGCACCAATCTTCGCTGAGATCTTGCTCCCTCCGTCGTGCCTCTTATCTTAATCCTGTGTGTTGTTTTGTAAACTTGCAGATTAATTGCACAACCGCTGGCTGACTCTTGAGGGCGCTACACAATTTTGTTTTGTGATGATGGCGGCCTCGCTCTCTCTATTTCTGAAGAACTGCTGGGGGAGATTGCTAGCTAATTTCTGCTTTTGGGGTGTTAAGGGGGATAACAAAAGCACACTGCTGCAGTTTAGGAGATGAACTTTTCGATTTGACGTCCAGCAACTGGCGGGCAGCACGTAAGCTGGTTAAACCAAGTGAGTAATTTGGCCTTAAGAAGTAAAAATAAAAATATTTACTAGACGTACAGTGTTTGTAAACAACAAACACACAGGTGTTCGTGAGTGATGTCAGATTGTGTTTGAATGAAATGGGGACGACATTTAACATAGCAATTAAATGTCAGGCAACAAGCGTCTTGACATAAGGCTAGCTTCCACTCCGTTGCACTGGAATCAGTCGCGAGTAGTATGCCACATGCCACGTAAGGTATTGGATCGAGATTTTGATATTTTTGTGGCCAATTTCACTTAGAAATATATCTCAGGTCGTATGGGGTCACCCTTTGAATGTGATTTGTACAATTCGGCCGGAGCTTTTTTATGGTGCAAGTACCTTACATTGTTTTTAATATTAAACGTTGATTAATTGTTATGACGTCATCGATGACGTCATCGCACCAAAACAATTTGGGTGTCATATACATACTACAATCTATATACATAGTAAGTTTCAAGACAATACCCTTCTTGGTTTATGAGAAATGAACGTTTGAAATCTGAATTTTGAACTTCCGGTTTCAACCGGAAGCAAAGGTCATATGGTGTCACATTGTGTATGTGATTTGCATAATCTGGCAAGAGATTTTTTATTGTGCAAGTATCTTACATGTAGCATTTGTGATTCTCCAATTATGATTTTTCTAAATATTAAACAGTGATTTATTGTTATGACGTCATCGATGACATCATCAAACCGAATTTCACACATATATATTTAAACACAAAGGTCTAAGTATTTGTGAAGTTTTAAGTCTAAAACGTTTATGGTTCATGAGATATGACGAGTTTTCTGTAAGAAAATTCAACTTCCGGTTTTGAGCGGAAGTAAAGGTCACATGGGGTCGTACCTAATGAAAGATTTGTAGAACTGTTCAAGGGCCTTCAGATGATACAATGATTAAAGGTGTACCATATTTGGTTCATAGGATACAACGTTTCCGCCAAAAAACCTTAAACGTCCGTTTTCGACCGGAAGTAAAGGTCACATGGGGTCACATTCTGTGCAAGAGTTGTAAACAAAATGTTGAACTTTCATATGAAGCAAAGATCATGTATTTATCCTTTATGGTTCTCTAGATATGACGATTTACAGTTTTTCTCATTATTTTTTATTTTGGATGTTATGACGTCGTCGATGACGTCATCGCCCCGAAAAAGTTGCAGTTTCGTCTATACACTAAGGTCTAAGTGCATGATGAGTTTCAAGTCTCTAGGAGTTATACTGTTTGCGAAAATTGCGAGAGAAGGATCTCAGATAAAGTGGAAAAAAAAAAACAGAACAGTAACAATAGGTTTTCGGGCGGAATGCCCGAACACCTAATAAATCATCCCACACCACCACCAGCAAGCATTGCAGACTGAGTCTGGCATTGGTACTTGTTTCTAGTAAAATGCTAGCAAGTGCTACCCAATTCCACTTGATCCTCAGACGTCTCAGTCCTTGCTCTATGCTCAGACAATGGACAAAGTCAAGTAATTACTACCAAAATTGTTTTTTTAGGGGGGTGGGGTGTGGTTAATCCTAGAATTATGAGGTTCGATCCGCTATCGTCTCCATGAACATAGTGTACAGAGCTACATGTACAAAATCCGATACAAAACTTTTTGCCATTCACGTTTCTGCACCTGGAGTTCTCTTTTGAAACCAGATCTCGCCAAATTTAGGCTCTACGTGTTCCTTGTAGTGTAAGTTGTACTCTCATTGAGCTTGCATGGATCCAGAAAATCCACCCCGCAAGTTTAAAATTGTTATTTTTATTATATATTTCTGGTAATGAAACCAAGGAAGGCACTAAAAACTAACGCTTCCAGCGGTTCAGTGCCTTTCGGCCAGTTGGGTGCCTTTCGGCCAGTCGGGTGCCTTTCAGATGCGACGAGTGAATTGCGAACACACACATGCACGCACAGAGCGTTGGCTGTGTGCGAATGGATAGCCTTGCATACTTTGTGCAAATTTGGATGAACTGGGTGGCCTCGATTGTGCGTTCAGTAGTACGGTGCCTGCAGCCTGCATGGATGCAGTGGGGCGGGAGGTGAGGGAGGCAAGAGTGAATCGATCGAGGACGACAATATTGTCTGTTTTGGCAGATCTTTTGTTGGTAGTGGATTATACAGAGGGTCTTCCTAAATTTAAAATAGGCCTAAATGGTTAAGGGAGATTCACACCTCTGAATTTGTAGTTACCCCATAATGGCCCTAAGCCCTCAGCCCTATCATTGTTCGCCATAATTATTAAAACCAATGTAATCTAGGCGTTGAGAGTCACAGAAGAGAATGAAAACGTGTACACAAATATTCCAGAACATGTCAACGTTTATTTTTGTTAAAGGAACATTACAGAATTGGTAATTGTAATATATACTTTTGATCACAGATTTACATAAAACTTAAACGGTCTAATGATGACGATAGTAGAAAACATCCCTAGAAATATTTCTGTCTGAAATGCCATATTTGATGAGAAATAAATCAAACTAATTTCCGATTGGAGTTTATCGCTCATGAGCGTTTTATTCATGCATTGTATAACACTTGCAAATTTGTAATCAGTTTTGCACTATTTTCTCGTGACCCAGATGACCGATCGATCTCAAACTTCTACAGGTTTGTCAGTTTATGTATGGTGGATTATATAAAGTGCTTACACTGCCAGCAACTGTTTTGTTAGCAAAAACCAATTCTGTAATGTTCCTTTAAGTTCAGCTTCAACACAAAAACTAGTACTATTAGTAGACGCACTAATTCTGTAATGTTCCTTTAAGTTCAGCTTCAACACAAAAACTAGTACTATTAGTAGACGCACGTGCTGTTTTCATATCTCTATATCCATCCTTATATCAAGGAACAGGTCTCACACGTTAGTACATGAAGCAAACTAACCTCTGTGACCTGGTAAATTAACATTCCAAAGTATACCAACATGACCAAGGTTTTCACGGCAACAAAATGCGAATTTGAGGCCACTTCAAATGAAAGCTTCTACTGCTCAAACTTTTCGTAGTTTAAAACAAACTCAATAGAATCATCTGGGAATTCTAAAAAAAAAATTGCTTGAATTATATCCATAAATTCTCGCCACTTGGAGGGCAGAATACTGGGCTCACAACCGGCATCGGCCAAACCTGCGTGGGAAACCTGTGTCAGCGCGCCGTGTGTACCGAGATTGTATCTGAACCTGAAAAGTTCCGAGCACAACTCGTAATTTTCCGAACTGCTGGAAGCGTTAGTTTTTAGTGTCTTCCTGAAACCAAGGATGTCTCATAAGTGAACTCAATCACTGTAGCTCGCTAGCTTATATAACTATAAGCCTGAGGAAACTTGTCAATAAGGGTGCTTGCTGTTTTTATGTGAACCAGAAACACCGGGGGGTAACCCCTACTCTTCAACAATTTACACTTCTGTGTTCTTTTATGTGCACTATTAAGATGTACAGGATCGAAATAATCAATTATGTACAAATCTTGTACATTTTATTTAATTAGTAAGTGAACATGTGAACAGTTATACTGCTCACAGTAATCTGATAGATTGTGAATTTGTATTTGATCGAGAACCAATCACGTGATGTGCTACAAAGACGCATTGACATGGCCTCAGGGGAACATGAGTGATGTATCCGTGGGATACATTACCTTGGTCCTCTCCAGCGTCTTGTACCCGGGTTCAAGGTTGCAACAACGCTGGTACTATGTAAACTATTATTACTATTAATGGTATATTTTATAGGGGCTAATTTTTGTACGCATGGTCTGTTGTAGCTCTTAGGTCTAAGGGACATGACCAAGAGCTACAATTTTATCGCAGCTACCTCATACTGTGCTTCAAGTCTGCTGTAGTTTTTAGTTTTTTTTTAAATACATGCTATTTTCATCATTGATCATCATCATCTGGCTGTTTTCATCCTTTGTTGGATGAAGCCCTCCTCCAGCAATTTTCAGTCCCTTCTGTCACTTCTCATTCTACTCCATGTTGCCACGTTTAAACGTGTGGTGATTTCATCTTTCCATCTCCTTTATGTCTTCCTCTTGTCCTGCTTGTCCGTGGTCAAAACAAGGAAGGTACCTGTAGTGGTAGCATTTATGAACTAAATATTAAAAAATGGCTTGAGCTTTCGTAGCAATGACTACTTCATCAGATGCAATGAAAGGGACAAGCCAGTGATGAAGTTGTTTTTGCTACGAAAGCTTGTGCAGATTTTCTTTGTAATTATTTAGTTGGTTAAACGCTACCACTACCTTCCTTGTTTTATCTATCAGACTAACGCGGCTACCTCTATCACTGTCCGTGGTTGCCATTCTGTGAGTCGAGCATCATTACCAAACTGCCTTTTATTGTTTGTTGCAGAGACCCTGGTGAATGAAACAAACTTGAAGATACCTCATCAATTTAATATGTTTCACCCAGCAAAGCAATACGATTCTGCCCAAGACACTGCATCCGAGTCAGACACCCAGCAGTCCGACGAGAAGGATCCCTCCTTGAACTATAGCCTCACCCAGGAGGAGTCTGGGTGCTGCTCAGAGACCAGAACGGAGTCCTCCTCAGCCTTGTCATCATCCTCCTCCTCCTCGTCATGCTCAAGCGAGGAGAAGAAAGTGGAGATGGAGTGCGTCGCTCAAGACTGCCACAAGACGGCCTACAAGTCCCGCAAGTACGTGCTGCTGCCGTGGAAGTGCAAGTACCACCGTAACAAGACGTACAAGGAGACCTACAAGAAACGAAAAGCCCTGATAAACAAGGTACTGGTTTTTTCTTGCGTAAAATATGCGACCATAGTGGTAGCCAGAGGGATGTCTGGGTGTCTTTTGGACACCCCGATTTTTAATTTGGACACCCTGTTTTATATGTCGTTAAAATTAGGAAACGGCACATCAATGGCTCTTGACATATTTAAAGAGTTGAACATTTGTCGCGCTGTCAACTTTTTAGAGACTCAACGTTCAATATCAGTTTTGAAGGTCAGAGACTGATCCAAACTTAGAAGGTGCAAATGTAACCAAACAACTCGGACATCCAGTTTGAAAATTTCCAGCAAATTTGGACACCCTTTTACCAAATCCTGGCTAAAACCATGTGAATGTGGCTCATCTGACTTTAAAAGGTATACCAAAATCACTGCATCTTTAATGTCTAATGGTGCGCCTTAACTAGTATCGCTTGAGATCATTGTGACGATCACTGTGTGAAATCTTACATTTATACTTTAAAATAATCCTTTTGTTGGTCCAGGGTAATCCTTCATGGTATCATTTTATTAAAATTAGATTGACCAATTAGATTTGAATAATGTCTGGTACAATGACTTGCTTAGTCGCAAGCGACCGCTTTAATTTTAGTTGCTTAGATTAGAGACAGTTTTTTTTAATCGTTGTGCTATGATTATTGTGGCGGTTTCGTCCTCCGTCTGCGACCGGTCGGTCGCAGCCAACGTCAACAAGCGGTCTGACTTGGAATAAGTTGGAAGGCTGGAGATGTTGATCCGTTGTGGCGGCAGTCTACTGCCAGGCCCGTAGCGCACACACAAGTCAAACGCCATTATTACTCACACACCCAAGTTGGCGGGAAATAGTACAGCAATGACGGGAACAGACACAGTTCATTTGAAAGTGACTTTGATGGGTTTAATTACTCATTCCACAAACCTCGTCTCGCCTACGTTACACAAAATCTACTTTGTTAAGTTATACGGCTGATCTTTGATTACACTGGTTTTCTCTCATTAATTAAACGCTTACAAGGAGATTAATAATTCGGATTATGGTCAGTGATTTCGTACATCTTGATGCAATTACTCAACTCGACATGGACTCACACTAGAGTATGAGACTCCCTCCCTATAATTAGCGTAATGTAACACTCACTTCAATAAATCACTGTCGCTGTGACAGTCGCAACGTGGGAAGAGAGAGCGATCCACGCCCGCTCCGTCCTTTTATCCAACATCGCTTTAGGCTGGTAACCCTCCAACAACTGTTATGTAGACCAGTACACGACGGCTGGGAACTAGCCAGAGTTACATTGCCAAGCGACTTTAAACTTAAACCGTATCGTATTAATCGATGCTGCATTGCATTACATTTGCACCTTCTAAGTTTGGATCAGTCTCTGACCATCAAAACTGAAATTGAACGTTGAGTCTCTAAAAATTTGACAGCGTAACAAATGTTCAACTCTTTAAATATGTAAAGAGCCATTGATGTGCCGTCTCCTAATTTTTACCAAAGCATGTCTTCTGGTCCGTAAAAACTTGCCAGCCTAGTGATAGTTTAACTCTCAAATTGTTCATGAGCCATCTTTGTGCCGTCTCCTACTGTATCCAAAGCATGTATTTCAGTCCCTCAAAAGTCTTTTAAATTGCTCACGATCCAATTTTGTGCTGTATCTTAACAGTTCTCGGAGCTTGTGTTTTAGTGTCTCAAAACTTGCCAACCTTGATTTGTCTCTTCTTTTTATTAAAGCAAAATATTAAAGCAAAAACGTCCCACCTTAGTGATAGTTTAACTTTCAAATTGTTTACAAGCCATTTTTGTGCCGTCTCCTTCTTTTTCCTAAGCATGTGTCCCTCAAAACTTGCCTACCTAATGTTTGTTCAACTCTCAATTTTTTTGCGAGCCAAAGTTTGTATCGTCTCTTGACTTTTTCCAAACTGTGTTGTCCAGTCCCTAAAAATTGAACATTAAGTCCCTAAAAACTTAACAGTGTAACAAGAGTTCAACTCTCGAATATGTCAAAAGCCATTTTTGTGCCATCTGCTATTTTTTCCTAAGCACGTTTCCCTCAAAACTTGCCTACTTAATGTTTGTTCAACTCTCAATTTGTTCCCGAGCCAAAGTTAGTACCGTCTTTTGACTTTTTCCAAACTGTGTTGTCCAGTCCCTAAAAATTGAACATTAAGTCTCTAAGAACTTGACAGCGTAACAAGAGTTCAACTCTCGATTATGTCAAGAGCCATTTTTGTGCCATCTTTATATTTTTTCTTTAAGCATGTCTTCCGGTCCGTAAAAACTTGCCAGCCTAGTGATAGTTTAACTTTCAAATTGTTTACAAGCCATTTTTGTGCCGTCTCCTTGTTTTTCTTTAAGCACGTGTCCCTAAAAACTTTCCAACCTAATGTATGTTCAACTCTCAAATTGTTCACCAGCCAAAGTTTGTGCCGTCTTTTGACTTTTCCCAAAATGTCTTGTCTAGTCCCTAAAAAATGATTTTTGAGTCTCTAAAAACTTGACAGCATAACAAATGTTCAACTCTCAAAAATGTCAGAAGCCATTGATGCGCCGTCTCCTAATTTTTTACCAAAGCATGTCTTCCGGTACCTAAAATCTTGCCAACCTAGTGATAGTTTAACTCTCAAATTGTTCATGAGCCAACTTTGTGCCGTCTCCGACTGTTTCCAAAGCATGTCATTCAGTCTCTCAAAACTTGCTAACCTTGTGCCGTCTCTTTTTGTCATCAAAGCAAAATGTTTAGTCCCTAAAAACTTCCCACCTTAGTGATAGTTTAGCTCTCAACTTGTTAAATTTGCCTTCTAAGTTTTGGTCAGTCTCTGACCTTTAAAACTGATACAAAAATACAAGCAATGCTCTCTTCAAAATACAACAATATAAAACTGAACTTTGTCAAAACACAAAAATAGATCTTTAACAATGGAAAGGTAACTCTTAATTCTTAACATCAAACTTTACAGAAACGAATGCTCAACTCTCGGAAATAACCCAAGGCTCTTAAGGTGATAACAGTTAACAATACCCAACGGTAGGCTATCCAAGTTTTTCGAGGCGATTTCTAAGCTCACCATACAACTTGTCGCCTAATCTTCATAGTTTGCCTTCTAGCGAATGTCCGCCACGAAACTGGTTTCGAAGACTCTCTCGGTGTGGTTTTTTGTGATCACAACACTGACCCCAATGGTACCCGAGCACCTACTGTTTGTTTCTACAAACACTCAATTCTAATCGTTATAATTATTATTACTATCGAAAAATCCTGTGTTGTAATGTTAGTTTAAAGTTAAAAAATGAAGGCAACTGTAAAGAATCTAATTTCATTGTTAGTATTTTTTATTTGTTTTTTTCCAGAGTATTTTGAACATGGAACTTGTGATGCATGGAACGGAGAGCCAAAATGATGGTCTAGGGGGTACTTCGAGACAGAAACCAGCCCAGCAGAGGAACATGCTGGAACAGGTCCTCAATGAGAAGAAAATGGTAATTAATTCCCTACAAGGATCCAGTTTAGTTAAGCACACAAATCTGCTTAGCATAAGAATACTGTTTAGCAGATACATGCAACCAACCAAACTGTCGTAGTTTCAAGGGACCTTATGAATTGGCGCTGTCCCGCCGCCATCTTGGAGGTAAAACTGATGATGAAACAATAGAAAATGCACAGCTATGTACGCGCGTCACGTAGGTAGGGCCAATTAGCAACCTTCTTTTGACCTCTGTTTGAGGGCACTCCACTGAAGTGATTTCTTGTGCGTCGGGTCTTTTCAAGCTGAGTATCAGTATTTCTGTCTCAGCTGGGCCCACTTTAAAGGGAGGGTATACCTTTTGTAATTACTCCAAAAATGAATGACCATCAAAACTTACTTGGTAAGAAGCAATGCAGCTATTGATAATGACCAACCTTTTTGAGAAACAACTCCCGACAAAGGAACGTGGTTTTAGAGAGAGGGATTCAAAAACATTTCGATCTGAGAGATGTTTCTGCATGAAATGTTTCTCAGATTGTGTGTTCTCAGATTGTGTGTAGTACATTTTCAGCTGAATAGCCTGATAAACTACGAGGGATTCACAATACAGTGCACTCTCTACAGTTTACCCAGAAAAAGCTGTTTTCCAAAAAGAGGTCGACTAAAAATATTACAAAAACATTGACAAAATAGGGAGACCGCCAATATAGTGCTAGATAGCTCAGTTGGTAGAGCGCCGGTACGTTAATCCGGAGGTCGTTGGTTCAAATCCCGCTCTAGTCATCTTTTCTTTGTTCAACCCCAAACTAAAAATATTACACTCACAAAGTAGTGCTGCCCAGGCAGTTTGGGACAATGAAATGGCTGACATGAATGTGAAAAACAGTCACAAGCCTTCCCCCCAAAAAATCACATCTTATGTCGTAAACACAGCAGGGTCCAATTTCATAGAGCTGCTTAAGCGCAAAAAGCAGCTAAGCACGAAATGGTTTTGCTTACCACAGTAAGGTTACCAGCCAGAATACCACATAACACGTTCCGTCTGTGACTGGTTTCCTGCGTAGTTTGGCTGAGCAAAAAAGTTGTTTGGCAAAGTTTTCTTTTGAAGCAGCTGTGGAAAAATTGTTGGCCCTTTTCCCAATGAGGCACTTGAAAATTTCACCAGAAGTGCATACTGCTGCTGAGGGCGCACAGCATTGCTGATTTGAACTCGGGGCCCGCAATGAAAAGCAAATGTTAGTCCACTGCAGAGGTCCAATTCGATGAAGCTGCTTCTCGCACGAGAGTTTATTTAATATAAAACGTGTTACACAGCATCAGCCAAAATGCCACTCAAGGTGTCAGCCAGCCATGGCCTCTGGTCACCGTTTTGAGGCTGCCTTGTGAATTCGGACACTCAAATGTTTCATTCATATTACATGAAACGTAATTTTCTGACAAGAGTTTATCAAGAGGAAAATTAAGCTTCAGATCTTTTTATTGTAATCGCCGCTTGCTCTATTAATCTCAAGAAAATCTTTAAATGGTTATTTGGATAGTTTAATTTCAGTTGCAATTCAAAACCTTTTTTCTCTGTTAGTTCCATCCATTTTCTACCAGCGAAACAAAAAACAACTGAGACCAGTTCTTGTAAATTCAGTCTCTTGTAAATTTTGACTAGGTGAAATACTTCCCCCAGTTCCTAAAAATCTTAGAGTGAGAGATCTGTGTGAGGCCATGTCCAAATTAAAGTCTACGGCTACAGCTGGATTGTTGCGTCGTCATGTGTTAAAGTATAGGACGCCCTTAGCAAACACTCGTAACAGCAGTCGTAGCTGTAGCCATAGCCGTCAGTTCTGAGATGGCCTATCAATGTTAGCACTTGACTGACTTGTGTTTACCTTATTTGTACAGGCTTTGATGCAGTCCCCTGTCGTCTTGGAATTCCTCCAGAAGCAGCAACAGAAGAAACACAATCAGCACAGACATCAGTACAAGCCATGGAGTGTTAATCAACACCAGGGATATGGAGCAGCAAACCAGCGCTGATATATACACTACTGATCTCATCAACAACTGTTGATGTTAGCACAATCCATGGGACTAACATCAACACCAGGGATACGGAGCAGCAAACCAGCACTGATATACACTACTGATCTCATCAACAACTGTTGATGTTAGCACAATCCATGGGACTAACATCAACACCAGGGATACGGAGCAGCAAACCAGCGCTGATAATATACACTACTGATCTCATCAACAACTGTTGATGTTAGCACAATCCATGGGACTAACATCAACACCAGGGATACGGAGCAGCAAACCAGCGCTGATATACACACTACTGATCTCATCAACAACTGTTGATATTAGCACAATCCATGGGACTAACATCAACACCAGGGATACGGAGCAGCAAACCAGCGCTGATATATACACTACTGATCTCATCAACAACTGTTGATGTTAGCACAATCCATGGGACTAACATCAACACCAGGGATACGGAGCAGCAAACCAGCGCTGATATACACTACTGATCTCATCAACAACTGTTGATATTAGCACAATCCATGGGACTAACATCAACACCAGGGATACGGAGCAGCAAACCAGCGCTGATATATACACTACTGATCTCATCAACAACTGTTGATGTTAGCACAATCCATGGGACTAACATCAACACCAGGGATACGGAGCAGCAAACCAGCGCTGATATACACTACTGATCTCATCAACAACTGTTGATGTTAGCACAATCCATGGGACTAACATCAACACCAGGGATACGGAGCAGCAAACCAGCGCTGATATATACACTACTGATCTCATCAACAACTGTTGATGTTAGCACAATCCATGGGACTAACATCAACACCAGGGATATGGATCAGCACACCACTGTAGTTATAATCCATTATTTCAATAACAAGAAGGAGTATTTATTTTATAATTTCACAAAGCACGAAGATGCACTTTAAGATTCACCAATTAAGATTGATGCACATCTTAAGATGATTCTTAGCTCTTTGTTAAAATCCACAAACATAAATGTTAGCAAAAACCAGGGGACATGCACCAACACCAGGGTTGTGAACAAACGAACCATTGATATTTTCATTATTGGACAAGTCCTTGATTACCAGGTTTGGGTTTGTAGCCGACTCGGCAATAGTGCACAAATACAAGCTTCAGTAGACTGAAGCTTGTATTTGTGCTGATTGGGTCTGTGGTGCTTGTGCATACAGTCCAATCTTATTTTTGTTATTATTATTTTGTTGTAATGAAATATCGCCTTACTCACAAGGATATTGCCAATATCACAAGGCCAAACGGCCACTTCAAGGTGAGGGCTACACCTAACTGATTTCGGGTTATCGACCCAAATCAACTATCACCAGGGGCACGTTGCCACCTACTCCTGGGGCTGAAACGGGGTTACACCCTTCACAGTCCGTAAGGATGTACACATGTAGGCATGGGTATCATCCACTAGGAGCCTGGCTAGCAGAGCAGATTGCACTACCTTCCCAACTTTTTACGAATCAATTATGGTTGCTCAAGGGCACGAGTGTCATGACCGGGATACGAACCCACACTCTGCTAATTGCAACATTTCTAAATATTATAAAACCTGAAATGTCAATGTGTGTATACTGCACATTCATGTAGTTAACATGAAAGCCACAAGTATTGTTCTTATTTTATTTAAAGAAAATGTATCTAGTCATTAAGCAGTGCTGCCAAAAGGTTGAAATGTAAATTTTTAATGAGATAAACAATGTAATAGCAAGTTTTCTAGATCAATTTTTTTCATATAGCTCTTTATTATGTTCGATTGAAAAAACTCTTTCCATTAATTAAATTAAAGGGACGAACATTAATTTTATGATTTCTTAAAGCACGAAGATGCACCTTAGGATTCACGAATTAAGATTCACATCTTAAGATCATTCTTGGCTCGTTGTTAAAATCGAACCTTGGGCTTCGATTTCACAAAGAGATGAGATTGATCTTAAGTGCAAATCAATCTTACCTGCTAAGCAAAGTGTGATGTCACAACACAAATCACAATAATGTATTGTGATATCACACTTTGCTTAGCAGTTAAGATTGATACACAGTTAAGATGAAATCACTGGTCTTCTCAATTATATTTTTTGGGTGCACTTAACCACTTCACGTTAGATGATGTGTTTATCTTATTCGCACAGACTTTCTTTTCTTTTCCTTGTCAGTTCAAGGTTTTATATATTTTCAGAAGAAACGAATACTCAAGAAGCTCCCAAAAGTTCCAAAAATAAACACCGCGGGCACAAACAAAAATGTTATACGAGTGAAGTGGTAAAGCAAGGAACATATTTTGAGTTTAGAATTTTGTTGTTCACTTAATCAGTCTCGTTCCTTTATTTTTTTAATTGTATATTTTGTTTTGACTTTTGTTTTGAAAAAATCTATTCTCTATGCTTTCTTTTTAAATGTACAATGTATACTTTATTTTAATGGTGAGAACAAACTGTACTGATCCCTTGCACCAACATCAGACACACCCACTGTCTGCCACGCTCTCCTTTTGGGATTCAAATTGCACGTCATAATTATGGCAAGCGTATCAAAGCAGCATTGCCTGAAGTGTGAACTACACTGTATAACACACAGGGACATTGACTCCCAAATTGGACAAGGGGAGGGGGGGGGGTGGGTTATGACTCCCACAATGGTTCAACCAAGATTATTGTGATGATACTGTCAGGTGGAGTGGATCAATACTCTGGCACCTAATAATGTACTTTTAACTTACCTAATCTCGGCAGCACTTGCATATTTATTTATTAATGAATTTTGTTTGTAAATATTACCATTTTGTCCACTGATTGAGTTAATAAATTCCATGCACAATATGGGTCCAGGAATGCAACTTCACGTATGTTAGTGTGTTTACTCTTGGTCACAGACCAAGACTGAGTGAAACTTTCGGCTAGACTTTACCCTTACCCCAACCTGAAATGTTTAGGGGAGAATTTATCAAACAGCTCCATGCTATTGTATAAATACTGAATTTACCCTAGCACTAACCTTACTCTTACTGTCACCCTTACTCAAACCCCAACTGTTTTTTTGTTTTTTGAGAATTCACCAAAATTTTAAGGGGGTAAGCCTTGCATTGGATCCCTTTAACTCTACTCCATAAATATTGACTTTATACCCAAACACAAACACAAAACGCTTGTTCCTTCACTCTAGGCTACTGTATAAATACTGACTTTAACCTAATACAAACCCAAACACTTGTATAAAGGAGAACTCAACAAAATCACAAGGGATAAGCCTTGCAATTGACCCCTTCACTCTAGGCTACTGTATAACCCGTACACAAACCCCAAACACTTGCATAGAGGAGAACTCACCAAAAGCACAAGGGATAAGCCTTGCAATTGACCCCTTCACTCTATCTAGGCTACTGTATAACCCTACACGAACCCAAACACTTGCATAGAGGAGAACTCGCCAAAAACACAAGGGGTAAGCCTTGCAATTGACCCCTTCACTCTAGGCTACTGTATAACCCTAACACAAACCCCAAACACTTGCACAGAGGAGAACTTACCAAAACAAGGGGTAAGCCTTGCAATTGACCCCTTCACTCTAGGCTACTGTATAACCCTAACACAAACCCTAACACAAACCCAAACACTTGCATAGAGGAGAACTCACCAAAAACACAAGGGGTAAGCCTTGTAATTGACCCCTTCACTCTGGGCTACTGTATAAATACTGACTCTACCCTGATGCAGACTCCAGACGCATGCTTCGAGGAAAACTCACCAAAATCACAAGAGGTAAGCCTTGCATTTATTTCCTTTACGCTACTAGCATCATACTCGCTGAAATTTTTTAAAAGGCTGTTGTGTGTTGTCAAAGCACTTCTGCAACATTGGTAATTGTCAAAAACCAGTATCGGCACTTAGTGTGACCCGACATCATGCAATAACAAACCTGCGACAGTTTAAGCTCCATCAGTTATCGGAGGCACAAGAAGAATCAAATAACTTCAACTTTGTCTTAATCAGCTGATTATTTTGTGCACCTTATTCTTGGAATAAATTATACATTGTTCAAAACTTTGTATTATTTATTGCTAAAACAAATTATGAGTTATATAAAAAAAAATTAAAATGACAAGCTCTATGTGTAAGGTATCTAAAACAAATATAGATGCAGTTGTTTATACAAGACGGCAAAGTATAATCACTTGTTGAAATCTGGACTGTTCCATTTCACTCGTCTTTGCCTTGTGTAATGGAACAGTCCAGATTTTATCTTGTGATTATATTTTGCTATATTGTATTCACATGCATTCAATATTTTATGGAATACTTAGTGTGGAAACAGTCCATTGGTGTAAGTGCATGCGTAGATTCTGATGGGATCCTTTAAGCACAGAGTACCCAGTGCTATTATATAAGTGATAATATCTACAAGCTATAACCCTCATGATCACTTTGGGGAAAACCTCATTAGTAATAGAAACATGTATTGTTATTCATCTGGATTCATATTAGACGCCACTTTCCACCACACCCTGCCAAGCCTGCCCACTTAATCCCCCCTGCCCCCGGCTAAATTGATCAGCATCATATTTTTATAAGTTCCAGTATTCATTCCCTTTGGAAACCGTAAGAGGTACTTTTTAAATAGAATGTCATGGTTTTATCATAATTTTCACAATTTGATGTATGGAAAAAAATTTGCATTATCGAAGTCTGTTTTACAGTGGCCAAGGGTCGATGTGAGAACAAATCCTTATCCATTCATGATTTTTCTTTTTATCATCAGTTAGATTTATCGAATTGATATCGTTAAATTTGCCTCTCGCCGCAGTGGGCGCTATTTTTGTAAACAAACCTAGCTGAGAAAGACGTCATCAGTGCAAGTTGATTCAATGTGTTACAAAATACCGGAGTCTTTTGTTGACAGATGTAATACATTTACTTTTTGCGGTCTATGGGTTTTTGATGTGAACTTGTGACCTACAAATTGTATATTTTTGGTTGCTACAGTTTGCTTTCCCGCCACTGCATGACTGAACTAACTAAGGAGCTCAATTTAAGATTGTTAAGCTATACTTCGACGACGATGACTCTACCGTCATATTTACCACATTTCAATTCCAAATGTGTAATAGAATTATGTTTAATAGTATTCATGTACAAGAGAAGACAATAATATTTCTCTTCAAGCCTCGCTTTGATTGCATGTTTTAACGCAGTAAATTTATATCTTTTTTAATTGTTATAATGTTTATTATTTTGCTGAACTAAAGAATGGGTAATAATTGCTAACTTTTTAAAACACAATATTAGTTTGACCTACTCGTTGAGGGTTTTCCCCGTACCACCCGACCAATTTAATCAGGCTTGCCGCGCCGCTCGTTGACTAAGAACTTCAAATTATTCATGAACTAATTCCCGGGACGTCCGCTGAATGGTCCAACATCTCACAGAGCTAACCAATCAGTGTAAAGAACAGCGGCTTAGGATGCGTCTGAATAAATCAGTGGATGACCTAACATCACGTAACTCGCAGATAATTAGCGCTTATGGAAGAAAAGAATTCCGCGCTTACGTTAAGCATGGAAATTCGGCGCTTGTCCTGTAAGCGAAGAATGGTAATTGCAAGCGCAGATTTCTGCGGTAAGCAGAGACATAAAATTGGGCCCAGGTGTTTGAATAGGGCTGGCGCTCGGGTGAAAATGTTGAACAAGAGCAGCAACCGTTAAATACGGTAATCCTATTGAATTTACTCTCAAAATAGCCTAGACTTCAACGTAGTTAACCTATATTTGTTTTGTATTGCAGAAAGCTGCTTTGGGAAACGGACGTAGTGAAAAGGTGGCTTTGTGTTGAGGAGGGCGTTTCACTGTGCGGAGAGCAAATAAAAAGCGCTCTCACGAAAAAACAGAATTCATTCCTGTTCTGATGGTGATGGTGAACGGTGCTCTCTCTCTCTGCTGGCGCTCTCGATGGCCTGAGTCTGATTATGTCAACCTTTTGAGTCTCTGGTGGTATCAGTCTGTACAATTGGAACCCAAACTACACCAACATGTAAGTGTCTCTCCTCAATTCTCTTAGCCTCAGCTTATTCCAATTTATCTAAATTCCAATTTATCTAAAATGCTTTAGTAAGTAAGATTGCGTTAGTTTTAAATATTGCAATGGCATTCACTGCGTACTTTTTGCTGAGCTGAATGATGTCAACTGATGCTTTACTCATCTGTGTTTTCCTTGCTGATTTGTTAAAAAAATTGCATTGCTTCGACTTTGCTTTAGTAAGATTGTACAAATGTATTTATTTGCAATGACATTCACCATGTATTTTCTTGTTCAATATTTTTCAGCCCACTACTTGCCTGCCTGATGATGATGATGCCTTCCCCATCCAACCAGAGTAAGTTATATTTCTGTTTAAATTACTTATCTGAAAATTGAGTTAAAGTTCAGATTGCCCTCCTTTCTAAAATGTCACTAATGTGGAAGCCTATGTCTTGAGGAACTGTGTTGTGCTTGTACCCCAGTCTACTTGGTAATCAGTAAAGTTGGAGAGCTTGTCGATGGCTGACTTCTCCTAATTCCAATTTATCTAAATTCCAATTTATCTAAAATGCTTTAGAAAGTAAGATTGCAGTAGTTTTTTAAATTGCAATGGCATTCACTGCGTACCTTTTTTTCTGAGCTGGATGATGTCAACTCATGCTTTACTCATCTGTGTTTTCCTTGCTGATTTGTTTAAAAAATTGCTTTACTTTGACTTTGCTTTATTAAGATTGTACAAATACATTTATTTGCAATGACATTCACCATGTATTTTCTTGTTCCATATTTCCCAGCCCACTACTTGCCTGGATGATGATGCATGCAGCCTGCCCCAACCAACCAGAGTAAGTTATTTTTCTGTTAACATTCCATATCTGAAAATGTCTGAAATGTCACTGATGTGGAAGCCTACGTCTTGAGGAACTGTGTTGTGCTTGTAGATCTTGATGGCCTCTCTAATCAGTCTTGGGTGCCATCCCTGGATGGGAGCGATTAGTTCTGCAGCACCCCAGTCAACTTGGTTATTAGTGAAGTTGTAGAGCTTGTCGATGGCTGACTTCTCCTAATTCCAATTTATTTAAATTACAATTTATCTAAATGCTTTAGAAAGATTGCAGTAGTTTTTTTAATTGCAATGGCATTCACTGCGTACTTTTCTGAGCTGGATGGTGTCAACTCATGCTTTACTCATCTGTGTTTTCCTCGCTGAGTTAAAAAAAAATTTTGCTTTGCTTTGACTTTGCTTTAGTAAGATTGTACAAACGTATTTATTTGCAATGACATTCACCATGTATTTTCTTGTTCAATATTTCCAAGCCCACTACTTGCCTGCCTGATGTTGATGATGATGATGATGATGCATGCAGCCTGCCCCAACCAAAGTAAGTTATATTTCTGTTGACATTACTTCTCATAATCTCTCCCCTCCTTCCGTGCGCTCGATGTTCTTTGCTAAGAACTTCGTGAAACTTTTTGGTTCAGTTGATTTTTTTCAAAAGTTTTGCTTTAATTTTGAAACTGTTTAAAAATTTGCAACTGCGTTAACATTTTTGTTGAAATTGCTTTTTCTGAAATTGCCACACATTGCTTCTAGATAAGGTTAACTTTAAAACTGTACTTCCTATTTCAAGTAACCTTGATTGATTTGTTTTTAACATTGTAACTGCATTTATATTTGGTTGAAATTCCTTTTGCTGCAAATTGCATTTATATTTGGCTAAAAATGCCACACATTGCATCAAAATTTAGTTGACTTGTAATAATTATACACAGAGCACTGTTTGTTATATTAAAACTATTTGCCTTATTTCAATTTTTGTATTTAATCTTTTATTTAATACAGTCGAACCATCAAGGTCTTGGAAGATAAAGAACTGGTTGAAGACGAGATGTTCTGGTTGGAGACGAGATGTTCAACACTCCACAACATTTACAGTCAAGATTTAATTAAAACATTTTTTAAACATTACCTTTACTTATGTTGGTGACAATTTTAACTAAACTTGGATAGATTTGCTGGAAACTTTGCTAGTAATTGCGTCAATGATGGATCTTTGCTAAAACTTGCATCAAACTTTTACTTAAATTTTCTTTAAAACAAAAATTATTTCTTAAATTTTCCTTTAAATTTAAGTTGAAAGTTTTTCTTAAATTTTGTTACAAAACCATGTTTTCAAGTTTTTTCTTCTTGAATTGTTGTACAATTTTTCTAAATTTGTTTACCACATTTTTTCCTTAAACTTTGTTGCAAATTTTACTTTGTACAAAATTGTGAAACTTGATTAAACTCTTTACTTTCTTACCAATCTCATAGCGTATTATTTCAAGAGTCCAACTATTATCCAAAGTATTTCCCATGTAACATGTAAAAAAATTACTTGTCGATTTTTGGGAAATACTTAGATAATAAAATATATAAACCTTCCTCCCCCAAATCCACTCCCCTCCCTTACCCCATCCCTTACCTCCTTTCCCACCTTCCCTTCCCCACCCTCCCTTCCTTCACCCTCTACTCCCTTCCTCCCCTCCCCTCCCCAACTCCCACCCTCCATTCCTCCCCTCACTGCCCTTCCCTCCCCTCCCCTCCCCAACTCCCACCCTCCATTCCTCCCCTCACTGCCCTTCCCTCCTCCCCCTCCCTGCCCTTCTCCCCTCCCCTCCCTGCCCTTTTCCCTCCCCCACCCCTTCCTTCCCCTCCTTCCCCTCCTCTCTTCCCCTCCCTGCCCTCCTCTCCCCTCCCTACCTTTTCTCTTCCCCTCCCTCCTATCCCCTCCCCTCCCTTTTCCCCTCCTCTTCCCTCTCTTCCCCATCTCCTCCTCCCTCCTCCACCCCTCCCTTCCCCTCTTCCCCTCCCTCCCCTCCCTCCCCTCCCCTCCTCCCCTACTCCCCCCTTTCCTCTTCCACTCCCTTCCCTCCACTCCCTCCCTCCCCTCCCTCCTCCCCTCCCTTCCCTCTCCCCCTCCACTCCCTCCCCCCTACCTCCCCTCCCTCCCCTCCTCCCCCTTTCCTCTTCCACTCCCTTCCCTCCACTCCCTCCCTCCCCTCCCTCCCTTTCCCTCCTTCCCCCTCCCTCCCTTCCCTAACCCTAACCCTCCCCTCCCTCCCCTCCCTCCCCTCCTCCCCCCTTTCCCTCTTCCACTCCCTTCCCTCCACTCCCCTCCCTCCCCTCCCCCCCCTCCTTCCCCCTCCCTTCCCCCTCCCCTCCCTCCCTTTCTCCCTCCCTCCCTTCCCTCTTCCCCCTCTCCCTCCCCTCCCTTTCTCCCTCCTCCTCTCCTCCCTCCCCTCTCCCTCCCCTCCCCTTCCCCCCTCCCTTCCTCCTCCTCCTCCTCCTCCCCTTCCCTCTCCTCCCTCCTCCCTTCCTCTCCCCTCACTCCTCCTCCCCTCCCTCCCTCCCTCCCTCTCCTCCTCCCCCTCCCTTCCTCCCCTCCCTCCCTTCCCTCCCTCCCTCCCCTCCTCCTCCCTCCCTCCCTCCCTCCCCCTCCCCTCCCTCCCCCCTCCCTCCCCTCCTCCCTCCCTCCTCCCTTCCCTCCCCCTCCCCCCACCCTCCCTCCCCCTCCTCCCCTCCTCTCTCCCCTCCCCTCCCTCCCTCCTCCTCCCTCCTCCCCTCCCTTCCCTCTCCCTCCCTCCTCCCTCCCCTCTCCTCCCCCTCCTCTTCCCTCCCCTCCCCTCCTCCTCCCTCCCTCCTCCCCCTCTCCCCTTCCCCCTTCCCCTCCCTCCCCTCCCCTCCCCTCCCCTCCTCCCCCTCCTCCCCCCCTCTCACTCCCTCTCCCTCCTCCTCTTCCCCTCCTCTCCCCTCCCTCCTCCCCCCCCTCTCCCTCCCTCCCCCCCTCCCCTCCCCCTCCCTCCCTCCTCCCCCCTCCCTCCCTCCCTCCCCTCCCTCCCCCCTACCCTCCTCCCCTCCCCTCCTCCCCCTCCCCCCTCCCTCCCTCCCTCCTCCCTCCCCTCCCCCTCCCCTCCCCTCTCCCCTCCCCCCCCCCTCCCCTCCCCCTCTTCCTCTCCCTCCCCCCCTCTCCCTCCCTCCTCCCTCCTCCCCCTCCCCTCCTCCTCCCCCTCCTCCCTACTCCCCTCCTCCCCTCCTCCCTCCTCCTCCCTCCTCCCCCTCCCCTCCCTCCTCCTCTCCCCCTCCTCCTTCCCCTCTCCCCTCCTCCCCTCCACTTCCTTTCCCTCCTCCCTCCCCCTCCCTCCTCCCCTCCCTCTCCTCCACCCCTCCCTCCCTCCCTCCCCTTCCTCCCCCTCACTCCTCCCCCCCTCCCCTCTCCCTCCTCCTCCTCCCCTCCCTCTCCTCCTCTCCTCTCACTCCCCTCCCTTCCCTCCCTCCCCCCTCCCCTCCCCCATTTTTTTCTTACAAAAAGACATTTGAATTATAAAAAAAAATATAAATTAAATAAAACAATTTTCGAAATTGATTGTATGCCTAACAATGCAATAACGAATTTGAATTTTTTTTTCAAAAAGATGGGAAAAAAAACAAAAAAAAAAGCATAGATACCTGTTTAGTTTCGGGGGAGGGGAGGGATGGGAGAGAGGAGGAGTGGGTGGGAGGGGAAGGAGGGGGAGGAGGGAAGGGTGGGGAGGAGGGGAAGGAAGGGTGGGAGGGGAGGAGGGAGAAGGGGTGGGAAGGAGGGGAAGGGAGGGAGGAGAGGAAATAAGGAGGGTGGGAGGAGGAGGGGGAGGGGGGGAGGAGGGTGGGAGGGGAAGAGGAGGAAGAGGGGAGGAGGGGAGGGGAGGGAGGGAGGGGAAGGGAGGAGTGGGAGGGGAGAGTGGAGGGTGGGGAGGGGAGAAGGGGAAGGGAGGGAGAGAGGAGGGGGAGGAGAGGGGAGGGTGAGGAGGGAAGGAAGGGGAGGGGAAGGGTGGGGAGGGGAGGGAAGGGGTGGGAAGGGAGAGGTGGGAGGGGAAGGAGGGGAAGGGTGGGGAGGGGAAGAAAGGGAGGAGGGGAGGAGGGAGAGGGAAGGGTGGGAGGGGAGGGAGGGGAGAGGGGAGAGGAGGGGTGGGAGAGGGGGTGGGAGGGGAAGAGGGAAGGGTGGGGGGGGGGGGGAAGGGTGAGGAGGGGAAGGAGGGAGAGGGAGGAGGAGAGGAAGGTGGGAGGGGAAGAGGGGAAGGGTGGGGAGGGGAGGGAGGGGAAGGAGAGGGAGGGGAGGGAGAGGAGGGGGAGGGGAGAGAGGGGGGGGAGGGGAGGGAGGGGAAGGGAGAGGTGGGAGGGGAAGAGGGGAAGGGTGGGGAGGGGAGAGGGGAAGGGAGGGGAGGGAAGAGGGGAGGGGAAGAGAGAGGGGGAGTGGAAGGGTGGAAGAAAGGGAGGGGAAGGAGAGGAGGAAGGGGGTGAGGAGGGGAGGAGGGGAAGGGAGAGGGAAGGGAGGGGAAGGGTGGGGAGGGGAGGGGAGGGGAAGGGGAGAGGGGAGAGGAGGGGAGGGAAGGGTGGGAAGGGGAAGGAGAGGAGGAAGGGGGGTGAGGAGGAGGGAGGGGAAGGGAGGGGAGAGGGAAGTGGAGGGGAAGGGTGGGGAGGGGAGGGGAGGGGAGGGGAGGGGAGGGGAGAGGAGGGGAGGGAAGGGTGGGAAGGGAGAGGAGGGAGGGGAGGAGGGGAAGGAAGGGAGAGGAGAGGAGGGAGAGGAAAGGTGGGAGGGGAAGAGGGGAGGGTGGGGAGGGGAGGGAGGGGAAGGAAGGGAGTGGGAGGGGAAGAGGAGGGGAGGAGAGGGGAAGAGAGGGGAGGGGAGGGGAGGGAAGGGAGAGGTGGGAGGGGAGAGGGGAAGGGTGGGGAGGGGAGGGGAAGGGAGGGGAGGGAAGAGGGGAGGGGAAGAGAGAGGAGGGAGTGGGAGTGGAAGGGTGGGGAGGGGGGAAGAAGGGAGGGGAAGGAGAGGAGGAAGGGGGTGAGGAGGGGAGGAGGGGAAGGGAGAGGGAAGTGGAGGGGAAGGGTGGGGAGGGAGGGGAAGGGAGGGGAAGGGGAAGGGGAGAGGAGGGGAGGGAAGGGAGAGGAGGGAGGGAAGGAGAGGAGGAAGGGGGGTGAGGAGGAGGGAGGGGAAGGGAGGGGAGAGGGAAGTGGAGGGGAAGGGTGGGGAGGGGAAGGGGAGGGGAGGAGGGGAGGGAAGGGTGGGAAGGGGAGGGAGAAGGGGAGGGAGGGGAGGGGAAGAGGGGAGGGGAGTGGAAAAGGGGAGGGGAAGAGGGGAAGGGTGGGGAGGGAAGGGAAAGGGAAGGAAGGGAGTGGGAGGAGTGGAGTGGAGGGGAATGGGGAGGGGAGGGAAGGAGAGAGGGAGAGGGGAGGTGAGAGGAGAGGGAAGAGTGGAGGGGAGGGGTGGGAAAGGGAGGGGTTGAGGGGAGGGTGAGGGGAGGGAGGGGAAAGGGAGTGGAAGGGAGGGGAAGAGGGGTGGAGTGGAAGGGGAGGGTGGAGGGGAATGGGAAGAGGAGAGGAGGGGAAGGCAGGGAGAGGAGGAGGGAAGGGAAGTGGATTTGGGGCAAGGTGGGGGAGGTTTATATATTTTATTATCTAAGTATTTCCCAAAAATCGACAAGTAATTTTTTTACATGTTACATGGGAAATACTTTGGATAATAGTTGGACTCGTGAAATAAAACGCTATGAGATTGGTAAGAAAGTAAAGAGTTTAATCAAGTTTCAAAATTTTGTACAAAGTAAAATTTGCAACAAAATTTAAGGGAAAAATGTTGTAAAAAAAATTTAGAAAAAAATTGTACAACAATTTAAGGAAAAATTTGAAAAAATTGTTTTGGAACAAAATTTAAGGAAAACTTTTAACATAAATTTAAAGGAAATTTTAAGAACTAATTTTTGTTTTAAAGAAAATTTAAGTAAAAGTTTGATGCAAGTTTTAGCAAAGATCCATCATTGACGCAATTACTAGCAAAGTTTCCAGCAAATCTATCCAAGTTTAGTTAAAGTTTTCATCAACATAAGTAAAAGTAATGTTTAAAAAAAAATTAAATTAAATCTTGACTGTAAATGTTGTGGAGTGTTGACATCTCGTCTACAACCAGAACATCTCGTCTTCAACCAGTTCTTTTTCTTCCAAGACCTTGATGGTTCGACTGTATTAAATAAAAGATTAAATACAAAATTGAAATAAAGCAAATAGTTTTAATATAACAAACAGTGCTGTGTATAATTATTACAAGTCAACTAAATTTTGATGCAATGTGTGGCATTTTTAGCCAAATATAAATGCAATTTGCAGCAAAAGGAATTTCAACCAATTATAAATGCAGTTGCAATGTTCAATCAAGGTTACTTGAAATAGGAAGTACAGTTTTAAAGTTAACCTTATCTAGATGCAATGTGTGGCAATTTTAACCAAAAATGAATGCAATTTTCAGATGAGCAGTTTCAACCAAATGTTAACGCAGTTGCAAAGTTTTAAACAGTTTCACACCTTTTCAAAATTTAAGGAAAAATTATGAAAAATTAAATTAAAAAAAATAAATAATAATAATAATAATAATAATTATTATTATTTAAGGAAATTTAACGGAATATCAAGCAAAAATTTCAGCTAAGTTTGACGCAAATTTTAGCCAAGTTTTCCAGCACAGTTTGACGCAGTTTTTAGAAAATTTTAAAGCCAAGTTTGACGCAATTAATAGCAAAGTTTTCAGCAGTTTGACGAAGTTCTTAGCAAAGTTTCTAGCAAATCTACACAAAGTTAGTTGACATTGTTAGCAACGTTTCCATCAAAGTTTGAGGCAATTTCTAGCAAAGTTTCCAGCAAATCTAAACAAATTTTTAGTTGAAATTTTTACCAACATAAGTAAAGGAAATGTTTTAAACTTTTAAACTAAATCTTGACTTAAATGTTGTGGAGTGTTGAACATCTCGTCTACAACCAGAACATCTCGGTGCTCCAATCGGTGCTTTATCTTCCAAGATCTTGATGGTTCGACTGTATGAAAGATTAAATAAAAAATTTGAAATAAAGCAAATAGTTTAAATATAACAAACAGTGCTCTGTGTTTAAATATTACAAGTCATCTAAATTTTGATGCAGTGTGTGGCTATTTTAACCCAAAATAAATGCAATTTGCAGAAAAAGAAATTTGCAAAGATTTAAACAGTTTCAAAGCATCTTAAAAGCAAAGTTTCTAGCAGTTCGACACAATTTCTAGCAGTTTAAACAGTTTCAAAGCAATTTTAAACAAATATGAATTTAATTTAAACCAACTATGCTAGCAATTAGAAGCACACTTAAAGCAGTTTCAACTAAATCAAGATGCAATGTGTGGCAATTGTAACCAAATTTTGTATGCAATTTCAACTAAACGTAGTTGCAGTTGCAGTTGCAAAGTTGTAAAAAGTTTCAAAGCCTTTTCAACAAATAAAAAAATGCAAGTTGCAGCAAAAGCAAGTTAAACCAAAACGTGTATGCAATTTGAAGCACAGTTAAGCAGTTACAACTAAATCTAGATGCATCGTGTGGCAATTGTAACCAAATATAAATGCAATTTGCAGTTTCAACACAGTAGGATTTAAAACCGTGCATGGTGGAGGTTTAACTGAGAGGTGTTTGCAGTAACACCACGTTACAATCTCTTTTCGTCTTCAGGAGAATGGTTGGACTCTGTTGCTGGATGCTGCTTATGTAACTAGATAAGCTGGGCTTTATAGCATGTAGGCTGGAGCTGGGACTAAACCTAAACTGAAACCCACTGGGAGTGGGCAGGGAGTGTGTGCTCACTGAACTGAATCAGTTGGTGACAAGCACAGGGAAAGGTGAGAAAACCAGAGGACGGTGAGGGTGTAGATGACCCATCGAGAACTACACATTTTCAGATAAGTAATGTAAACAGAAATATAACTTACTCTGGTTGGATGGGGAAGGCATCATCATCATCAGGCAGGCAAGTAGTGGGCTGAAAAATATTGAACAAGAAAATACATGGTGAATGTCATTGCAAATAAATACATTTGTACAATCTTACTAAAGCAAAGTCGAAGCAATGCAATTTTTAAAACAAATCAGCAAGGAAAACACAGATGAGTAAAGCATCAGTTGACATCATCCAGCTCAGAAAAAAAGTACGCAGTGAATGCCATTGCAATGTTTAAAACTAACGCAATCTTACTTACTAAAGCATTTTACATAAATTGGAATTTAGATAAATTGGAATAAGCTGAGGCTAAGAGAATTGAGGAGAGACACTTACATGTTGGTGTAGTTTGGGTTCCAATTGTACAAACGGATACCACCAGAGACCCAAAAGGTTGACATCATCAGACTCAGGCCATCG
Source organism: Pycnopodia helianthoides (assembly GCA_032158295.1). NCBI lineage: Eukaryota > Metazoa > Echinodermata > Asteroidea > Forcipulatida > Asteriidae > Pycnopodia > Pycnopodia helianthoides. The sequence goes on from CM063248.1 coordinate 19,538,755, forward strand.
AGAGCACCAGCAGATAGAGAGAGAGAGAGCACCGTTCACCATCACCATCAGAACAGGAATGAATTCTGTTTTTTCGTGAGAGCGCTTTTTATTTGCTCTCCGCACCGTGAAACGCCCTCCTCAACACAAAGCCACCTTTTCACTACGTCCGTTTCCCAAAGCAGCTTTCTGCAATACAAAACAAATAATAGGCTAACTACGTTGAAATCCAGGCTATTTTGAGAGTAACTTCAATAGGATTACCGTATTTAATGGTTGCTGCTCTTGTTCAACATTTTCACCCGAGCGCCAGCCCTATTCAAACACATTTAGTTTTCAATGCACGGGACCCAGGTGTGTCCAATTTAAATGAATTATCTGCGAGTTACGTGATGTTAGGTCATCCACTGATTTATTCAGACGCATCCTAAGCCGCTGTTCTTTACACTGATTGGTTAGCTCTGTGAGATGTTGGACCATTCAGCGGACTTCCCGGGAATTAGTTCATGAATAATTTGAAGTTCTTAGTCAACGAGCGGCGCGGCAAGCCTGATTAAATTGGTCGGGTGGTACGGGAAAAACCCTCAACGAGGAGGTGAAACTAATATTGTGTTTTAAAAAGTTAGCCATTATTACCCATTCTTTAATTCAGCAAAATAATAAATATTATACCAATTAAAAAAATATAAATTTACTGAGTTAAAACATGCAATCAAAGCGAGGCTTGAAGAGAAATATTATTGTTTTCTCAAGGCAAAGACGAGTGAAATGGAACAGTCCAGATTTCAACAAGTGATTATACTTTGCCGTCTTGTATAAACAAACTGCATCCTATATTTGTTTTAGATACATGAATACAATTAAACATCGTTCTATTACACATTTGGAATTGAAAATGTGGTAAATATGACGACTTCATCGTCGTCGAAGTATAGCTTATCAATCTTAAATTGAGCTCCTCGTTAGTTCAGTCATGCAGTGGCGGGGAAAGCAAACTGTAGCAACCAAAAATATACAATTTGTAGGTCACAAGTTCACATCAAAGACCCATAGACCGCAAAATGTAAATGTATTACATCTGCCAACAAAAGACTCCGGTGTTTTGTAACACATTGAATTAACTTGCACTGATGACGTCAAGTTTCTCGGCTAGGTTTGTTAAACAAAAATAGCGCCCACTGCGGCGAGAGGCAAATTAACGATATCAATTCGATAAATCTAACTGATGATAAACAGAAAAATTCATGGATGGATAAGGATTGTTTTTCACATCTACCCTTGGCCACTGTAAAACAGACTTCGGTTATGCAATTTTTTCCATTTATCAACTTGTGAAAATTTTGATAAAACCATGACTATTTAAAAAGTAACTCTTAGGGTTTCCCAAGGGCACATGATTCAATGAATACTGGAACTCATAAAAATATAATGCTGATCAATTTAGCCGGGGAAAGGGGGGATTAAGTGGGCAGGCTCGGCAGGGTGTGGTGGAAAGTGGCATCTAATATGAATCCAGATGATTAACAATAATGTTTCTATTACTAATGAGGTTTTCCCAAAGTGATCATGAGGGTTATAGCTTGTAGATATTATCACTTATATAATAGCACTGGGTACTCTGTGCTTAAAGGATCCCATCAGAATCTACGCATGCACTTACACCAATGGACTGTTAAAAATATAAATTGAATGCATGTGAATACAAAATAGCAAAATATAATCACAAGATAAAATCTGGACTGTTCCATTACACAAGGCAAAGACGAGTGAAATGGAACAGTCCAGATTTCAACAAGTGATTATACTTTGCGTCTTGTATAAACAAACTGCATCCTATATTTGTTTTAGATACCTTACACATAGAGCTTTGTTATTTGATATTTTTTATCTAATCATAATTTGTTTTAGCAATAAATAATACAAAGTTTCGAACAATGTATAGTTTACTCCTACAATAAGGTACATATACTAATCAGCTGATTAAGACAAAGCTGAAGCAGTATGATACAGGTTAGCTAAAGAGCATTTGACGTTTATAGCCATCACCTGTTGACGTGCAAGCTTACACAGGTGTAATAATGCATAATGCAATCAATACAAACGGTCCTCAAAGTTAAAATCCATTAGTACCCACGAAGTGTAGCAGCGGAACCATCCCACGCATCCTATTTATCAATATTGGACTCCTATATTCAATTTTTGGGGGTGTCAGAACAGTATACATGGGAAAAAATAGAGAGAGAGAGATACAACCTCAGTGCACGAAACAAATGAATGCATGACTTACCAGTGGCGAAGAACGTTGACTTCACTCAGACCGGCAGCTCAACATCTCAATCATGGTGTAGCATCAGTGAATGGCAATGGTCACACACAACTTCTTGAACGGGATGTCTGCAAAATGTGAAAACGTATAAAGGTGTCAACAATTGATAACAGATGCACGACATGTCTTGTAAACTGATTGGTGTTCAATCAATATTTCCATCTTGATGCAACTGTTTAATGTAAATTTTTGATGTATTGCAAAATCGAATGTTGCGCTTTTTGGTTTGCGTTTACACCATGTATTGTCCTATTTCTGGTAAAAACTCATCCTGCAAATTTAAGCACTGCAGCAGAACAGATTTGTGGATCAAGTAAGAGGAAGGGGGTCTTCGTAATTATCTCAACAATCTGTGAGGTAAGTAAATGTTTGAAAGAGCTTGTCCTAATAATAATAATAGTAACAACATTTATATAGCGCTTAATACAGGCGTTTCTAAGCGCTGATATTGAGGCCTAATCATTTATAGCACCATGTTATGGTTTACAAGGTGCTGTGGCGCAATATGCTGTCAATCAAACCAGGGTCACCGTGGCGAACCCTTCTCTTTTGATAAGTGTACTGGGTTCTTTTACGTGCATTACACAACACACGGGACCTACGGCTTAACGTCCCATCCGAAGGACGCAGCAATAATGGTTAAGTGTCTTGCTGAAGGACACAAGTGTCACGCCCGGGACTCGAACCCACACTCTGCTGATCAGAAACACCAGAGCTTGAGTCCGGTGTTCTTATCCGCCCGGCCACGACACGCCACGTCCTGCTAATTCTACTGCCATGGAGTAGATATTCAGTCTTCTTAGGATGACTAGAGCAAGCTCGTCAAAGGGTTGAGACCAAACTTATCAGAACAAGATCAAAGTAAAGTTCAAAAACAACTGTTATTGTTTTCTAATCAACATAGGCATTTTAGACAAAAGTCTATAACAGGTGAGCTTTCAAATGAAAATGATAACCAAAAAAAGTGGCACAACATTGGTTCATTACCACAATTTGAGAGTTGAAAAACCAGTAGGCTTGCAAATCTTTGAGGACTGGACAACATGCTTTGGAAAATTTTAGGAGACGGCAAACACTGGCTCATTGAAATTGGAGAGTTGAAATCATAAGGTTGGCAGCTTTTGAAGCCTGACAAGATGTTATGCTTCAGATAAATTAGAAGACAGCACAACATTGGTTTAAAACCAAACTGAGAGTTGAAAAAATCATTAGATTTGCAAGTTTGGAGGGACTGGACAACTTGCTTTGATTAAATAAATTTAAGAGACGGCACAACATCGACTTATGAACAACTTGAGAGTTGATGAATCATAAAATTCAAAAGTTTGGCAAATACCTTCATTCACAATCCATGTTGGCTTAACTTCATCGATGTTCTCAGTTTCCATGTTTGCATGCTCTCCTTCAACATCTGTACTGGCCGCAGCCAAACCTGTCGCTGCAAGGCCGGCAACTTTTGAAGGACTAGGCATTTTGCTTTGAAAAAAGAGAAGAGACGACATTACGTTGGCAAGTTTTGAGGGAATAAAACACATCCTCTGGAAAAAGTAGAGGACGGCACAAAATTGGCTCGGGAACAATTCGAGGTTGAACATCATGGGGCTGGCACATTTTTGAGAGATCGGACAACATGCTTTGGGAAAAGTTATGAGACGCCACAAGATGACTCTTGCCATATTTGAGAGACGAACATTCGTTATGCTGGCAACGTCTTAGGGACTAGGCATCATTATTTGGAAGAGTTAAGAGCCGGCACAATATTGGCTTGTGAACATTTTGGGAGTTGAACAACATACATTAGGTTGGCAAGTTTTGAGGGAATTAAACACATGCTTTGGAGAGAAGTAGAAGACAACACTAATTCTGCTCATGATTTTAAAGAGTTAAGAGATGTCACAACATTGGCTTGTGAACAATTTGAGAATTGAACGTACTTACAATGGCAAGTTTTGAGGGTACTAGAAAACATGCTTTGAAATAATATATATTCGGTTTGCAGTAACACCGTGTGTGTAAATATCTATTCTGCTGTGTAGATTTTGTTCTTTAGAGAACTTGTCTTGCTATTTGTTCTACTACCGCGGAGTAGATTTTCGGAACTAGGGAGACTTCTCAGTTCTGAAAAGAACTGTCCTGCTTATTAACTACTACCTGGGCGGGAGGTAGGAAATCGGCCTGGACTACTACTTTAGCTTTGTGGATCGGGGGGACTTCTCGTAATTAACTGCACTGTCGCGGAGTGAGTTCTTTTTGGTCTCAACGTTTCGACTGGCTTGCTCTAGTCATCGTCAGGAGACTGAAGAGTGTAAGATATGCTGGACTATTTATAAGGATTCAGAGGTTTCAGTGTAGAGTCAGTCACTGCTCTGATTGGTTCTTCTGAAAGGAGAACTGTGATTGGAGGGCTCAGAGTTATTGTGTGGGTTGCCCATTGTGTGTGAGTGCCCTGTGTAGTGGGGCCTGGAAGTTGTCTGTGGGATACCAGTAGAGTAGGGTGGTAGGATTGTGTGCCAAATATTGCTGATGAAGTAGCTGATATCTTGATGCACTGTATTGTGCTTGTGTATTTCAATAGCTTCCCTGATGAGACGTGTATACCCATGTCTCTCAGGAGCTATGATTTGAGCTTGATCCCAATCTATGACATGGTCTAGATCAGCAGAATGTTTGACAATGGCAGATTTGTCATATTCTCCTCTGCAGCCATGGGCTTTGTGTTCTTTCAGCCTTGTGTCAAGGTCTCTACCCGTCTCGCCAATGTACACTTTACCACAAGAGCAAGGAGTCCAGTAAACTCCTGCTTGACTGCTAGAGTCATACTTGTCTTTGTGGGTGTGTAGCTTCGTTTCTAACTTGTTGCAGGACAGTTCTTTTCAAAACTGAGAAGTCTCCCGAATTCTGAAAATCTACTCCGCGGTAGTAGAACAAATAGCAAGACAAGTTCTCTAAAGAACAAAATCTACACAGCAAAGTAGATATTTACACACATGGTGTTACCGCAAACCGAATATATATTGATACCTCACCATGCAATGCATGTGAACAATTTGAGGGTTGGAAAAATGTTGGCAAGTTTTGGATGGATAGGTTGGCAAGTTTTTAGGGACTTGAAAACAATTTCTGAGAAAATATGAAAGACTGCACATCATTTGCGCGAGAGTTGATAAATCAACATGTTCAAAAGTTTGGCAAATACCTTCAACGACATCTCCACAATCCTTGTTGGCGTAACTTCATCGATGTTCACAAGATCCATGATGGTATGCTCTCATTCGTCATCTGTGCTGGTAGCAGCCAAACCTGTCCAAGAAACAACCAGCATAGCAACCTACTCCCTGAAAAATAAGAGACAGCACTACATGTTCTCATTAACACAGTTTTAGAGTTGAACAACCTTTAGGTTTGCAATATTTTAGGACTGGACAACATGCTTTTGGAAAAGTTAAGAGATGACAGAATAATGGCTAGTAGAAAACCAAAAGTTGAAGATCTATTACGCTGGCAAGTTTTGAGTGACTGGACAAGACAAAGAAAAGAACCACAGATGTCTTGTCAACAATTTGACGGCAAAACATTGACTCGTAAATGATTTGTGGGATTAGAACATCCTTAGATTGGCAGGTCTTAAGGGACCAGTTTCCTTCAGAATAATTGAGAGATAGCACACTGTTGTCTTAACAAAAATGTTGGCACAACATCGGCAAGTTTCCAGGGACTGGAAAAAATGTAGTGGGAAATTTTAAGAGACAGCCTATCAAGTTGAAAAATCATTAGTTTGCGAATTTCTTCAGGACTTAACGAAATGCTTTGGGAAAAATTAAGAGACCTCACAACTTTGGCTAGTTGAAATGGAGAGTTGAAAAATCACTAGGTGCTGGCACAGCATTGACTCATTAACACAATTTGAGAGATGAAAACATCAATAGGTTGTCAAGTTTTGAGGGACTGGCCAACGAGATAGAACAACTTTGCCTCAACAAAATGTGACGGCACAACGTTGGCTCATTAAAAAGTTTTGAGGGACTGGACAATATGCTTTCAATAAATAAATTGGAGAGACGGCAAAACATTGACTTGTGAACGACTTGAGAGTTGATAAATCAACAGGCTCAAAAGTTTGGCAAATACCTTCATTGATGTCATCAAAATCCATGTTGGCGTAAGTTCATCGGTGTTCTTAAGTTTCATGTTGGTATGCTCTCATTCGTCATCTGTGCTGGCAGCAGCCAAACATGTCTGAGAAACGAGCAGCATAGCAACCTACACACACACAAAAATAAGAGACGGCACAACATTGGTTCATGAACAATTTCAGAGTTGAAAAACTTATTAGGTTAGCAAGTTTTTAGGGAGCAGACATTATACCATGGAAAAAAAAGGAGAGGGCACAATGTTTGATCTAACACTAATCACAAAGTTTGCTCTCAAACAATTTGACAGCACAACATTGACTCGTAAACAACTAGAGAGATGAAAACGCCATAAGGTTGGCAAGTTTTGAAAGACTGAAAACCTTTTTAAAGACTGGGCAATATGGTTTTGGAAAACGAATGAGCACGAATCTGGCTAGTGAGAAATTTGAGAGATGAGCAATCATTAGGCTGACAAGTTTTGAGGGACTGGGCAACATGATTTGGAAGAGTTAAGAGACGGCACACCATTCGCTCTTGACATTTAAAAAAGAGTCGGCACAAGGACGGCAAATTTTGAGTGACTGAAACACATACTTTTGGAAAAATTAAGAGACGACACAACATTGGCTCGTGAACATTTTGAGAGTTGAACAAATTAAATTAGGTTGGCAAGTTTTGAGGAAAAAGTAGAAGACAGCACTGAATTGGCTTGTGAGCGATTTGAGGCTGAAACAAACTGAGCGTTGAAACAAATCATTAGCTTGACATGTTTTGAGGGACTGCACAATAAATACTTTCAATAAACAAATTAGAGAGAAGGCACAAAATTGACTTGTGAACAACTTGAGAGTTGATAAATCATCGGGGTCAAAAGTTTGGCAAATACCTTCATTGATGTCATCAAAATCCATGCTGGCGTAAGTTCATCGGTGTTCTCAAGTTTCATGTTGGTATGCTCTCATTGGTCACCTGTCCGAGAAACAAGCAGCATGGCAACCTACACACACAAAAACAAGAGATGGCACAACATTAGTTTGTGAACAACTTGTGAGTTGAAAACTTATTAGGTTAGCAAAATTTTAGGGAGTCGACGTTATGCCATGGAAAAAAAAAAGGAGACGACACAAAAGTTTGCTCGAAAAATCATTATCACAAAGTTTGCTCGTAAACGATTTGAAAACACCATTAGGTTGGCACATTTTGAAAGACTGGACAACAAGCTTGGATTTTAAAAAAAATAAGAGACCGCACATCATTGACTTACAAACAACTTGAGGGTTGATAAGTCATCAGGTTGGACTGTACAACATGCTTTAAAAGGTTAGAAATGGCACATAAATTGCTCTTGTCATGAATGGAAATTGATTATTCATTGGGCAGACAAGATTTGAGGGACTAGACATTCTGCTTTCAAAAAAGGGACAGCACAACGTTCAATTTTTAAGAACTGGACAACATGGTTTGGGAAAAGTAAAGAGACGGCACAAAATTAGGTTGTGAGAAATAATAGAGTTTAAAAAATTATAAAGCTGGCACGTTTAAAGGAACATGACAACATGCTTTGGAAAAGTAAAGGGCAGCACAACCCTGCCTCGTGAAAAATTTGAAAGTTGAACATTCATTAGGCTGGAAAGTTTTTGAGGGACTTCAACATGTGCTTAGAAGACGGCACAAAAATGGCTTGTGAATATTTTGAGAGTGAAACAAACACTAGGTGGGCAAGTTTTGAAAGACTAAACATTTTGCTTTGATAAAAAGAAGACAAGGCACAGGGGTGGCAAGTTCTGAGAGACTGAAACTCATGCTCTGTGAGCAATTTGAGAATTTTAAACAGTAAGAGACGGCACTAAGTTGGCTTGTGACCAATATGAGAGTTAAACTATCATTACGCTGGCAAGTTTTTACGGACCAGAAGACATGCTTTATGAAAAAAAAACGAGACGGCACATCAATGGCTCTTGACATACTTGAGAGTTGAACATTTGTTACGCTGTCAACTTTTGAAAGACTCAACGTTAAATTTTAAGGGACTGGACAACAAAGTTTGGGAAAAAGTTCAGAGACGGCACAAAATTTGGCAAGTTTTGACAGACTAAAAAACCTGCTCTGGGAACTGTTAAGAACCGGAAAAAAAATTGGATCTTGAGAAACTTGAGAATTTTCAAGGGACTGCAATACATACCTTCAAAACAGTAGGAGACGGCACAAAGTTGGCTCGTGAACAAGTTTAGAGTAAAACTATCACTAGGCTGGTAAGTTTTTACGGACCAGAAGACACATTTTGTTAAAAATTAGGAGACGGCGCATCATTGGCTCTTGACATACTTGAGAGTTGAACATTTGTTACGCTGTCAACTTTTGAAAGACTCAACGTTAAATTTTAAGGGACTGGACAACAAAGTTTGGGAAAAGTTCACAGACGGCACAAACTTCGGCTTGCAAACAAATTGAGAGTTGAACATACATTAGGTTGGTAAGTTTTTAGGGACACGTGCTTAGGAAAAAGTAGGAGACGGCACAAAAACAGCTTGTAAACAATTTGAGGGTGAAACTAACACTAGGCTGAGAAGTTTTAAGGGACTAAACGGTTTGCTTTGATAAAAAAAAGAGACGGCACAAGGTTGGCAAGTTTTGACAGACTGAAACACTTGCTCTGGGAACTGTTAAGATCCGGAACAAACATGGATCTTGAGCAACTTGAGAATTTTCGAGGACTGCAAAGCATGCCTTCAAAACAGTAAGAGGCGGCACAAATTTGGCTCGTGAACAAGTTAAGATTAAAACTATCATAAGACTGGCAAGTTTTTTACGAACCAGAAGAAATGTTTTGGTAAAAATTACAAAACGGCGCATCATTGGCTCTTGACATACTTGAGAGTTGAACATTTGTTACGCTGTCAACTTTTCAGAGACTCAAGGTTAAATTTTAAGGGACTGGACAACATAGTTTGGAAAAGTTCACAGACGGCACAAACTTTGGCTCGCGAACAAATTGAGAGTTGAACATACATTAGGTTGGTAAGTTTGGAGGGTACGTGCTAAGGAAAAAGTAGGAGACGGCACAAAAACAGCTTGTAAACAATAAGAGAGTGAAACTAACACTAGGGTGGCAAGATTTTAGGGACTAAACGGTTTGCTTTGATAAAAAAAAGAGACGGCACAAGGTTGGCAAGTTTTGACAGACTGAAACACTTGCTCTGGGAACTGTTAAGATCCAGAACAAAATTGGATCGTGAGCAACTTGAGAATTTTCGAGGGACTGCAACACATGCTTTCAAAAGAGTTAGAGACGGCACAAAGTTGGCTCGTGAACAAGTTAAGAGTAAAACTATCATAAGGCTGGCAAGTTTTTACGGACCAGAATAAAGGTTTTGGTAAAAATTAGGAGACGGCGCATCATTGGCTCTTGACTTGCTTGAGAGTTGAATATTTGTTACGCTGTCAACTTTTGAGAGACTCAACGTTAAATTTTAAGGGACTGGACAACAAAGTTTGGGAAAAGTTCAGAGACGGCACAAACGTTGGGTCGCGAACAAATTGAGAGTTGAACATTCATGAGGTTGGTAAGTTTTTAGGGACACGTGCTTAAAAAAAAGTAGTAGACGACACAAAAACAGCTTGTAAACAATTAGAGAGTGAAACTAACGCTAGGCTGGCAAGATTTTAGGGACTAAACGGTTTGCTTTGATAAAAAAAAGAGACGGCACATGGTTGGCAAGTTTTGACAGACTGAAACACTTGCTCTGGGAATTGTTAAGATCCGGAACAAAATTGGATCGTGAGCAACTTGAGAATTTTCGAGGGACTGCAACACATGCCTTCAAAACAGTAGGAGACGGCACAAAGTTGGCTCGTGAACAAGTTAAGATTAAAACTATCATGAGGCTGCAAGTTTTTACGGACCAGAAGACAGTTTTGGTAAAAATTAGGAGACGGTGCATCAGTGGCTCTTGACATACTTGAGAGTTGAATATTTTGTTACGCTGTCAACTTTTGAAAGACTCAACGTTAAATTTTAAGGGATGGACAACATAGTTTGGGAAAAGTTCAGAGAGGGCACAAACTTGGCTCGCGAACAAATGAGAGTTGAACATACATTAGGTTGGTAAGTTTTTAGGGACACGTGTAAAAAAAGTAGGAGACGCACAAAAACAGCTTGTAAACAATTAGAGAGTGAAACTAACCTAGGCTGGCAAGATTTTAGGGACTAAACGGTTTGCTTTGATAAAAAAAAGAGACGGCACAAGGTTGGCAAGTTTTGACAGACTGAAACACTTGCTCTGGGAATGTTAAGATCCGGAACAAAATTGGATCGTGAGCAACTTGAGAATTTTTGAGGGACTGCAACACATGCCTTCAAAACAGTAGGAGACGGCACAAAGTTGGCTCGTGAACAAGTTAAGATTAAAACTATCATTAGGCTGACAAGTTTTTACGGACCAGAAGACACGTTTTGGTAAAATTAGGAGACGGTGCATCAGTGGCTTCTGACAACTTGAGAGTTGAATATTTTGTTACGCTGTCAACTTTTGAAAGACTCAACGTTAAATTTTAAGGGACTGGACAACAAACTTTGGGAAAAGTTCAGAGACGGCACAAACTTTGGCTCGCGAACAAATTGAGAGTTGAACATTCATTAGGTCGGTAAGTTTTTTAGGACAGTGCAAAAAAAAGTAGGAGACGCACAAAAACAGCTTGTAAACAATTAGAGAGTGAAACTAACGCTAGGCTGGCAAGATTTTAGGGACTAAACGGTTTGCTTTGATAAAAAAAAGGACGGCACAAGGTTGGCAAATTTTGACAGACTGAAACACTTGCTCTGGGAAATGTTAAGATCGGAACAATATTGGATCGTGAGCAACTTGAGCATTTTCGAGGGACTGCAACACATGCCTTCAAAACAGTAAGAGACGGCACAAAGTTGGCTCGATGAACAAGTTAAGATTAAAACTATCATTAGGCTGGCAAGTTTTTACGGACAAGAAGACACGTTTTGGTAAAAATTAGGAGACGGCGCATCATTGGCTCTTGACATACTTGAGAGTTGAATATTTGTTACGCTGTCAACTTTTGAAGAGACTCACGTTAAATTTTAAGGGACTGGACAACAAAGTTTGGGAAAAGTTCAGAGACGGCACAAACTTTGGCTCGCGAACAAATTGAGAGTTGAACATACATGTACATTAGGTCGGTAAGTTTTTAGGGACACGTGCTGAAAAAAAGTAGGAGACGGCACAAAAACAGCTTGTAAACAATTAGAGAGTGAAACTAACGCCAGGCTGGCAAGATTTTAGGGACTAAACGGTTTGCTTTGATAAAAAAAGAGACGGCACAAGGTTGGCAAGTTTTGACAGACTGAAACACTTGCTCTGGGAAATGTTAAGATCCGGAACAAAATTGGATCGTGAGCACCTTGAGAATTTTCGAGGGACTGAAACACATGCTTTGGAAACAGTCGGAGATGGCACAAAGTTGGCTCGTGAACAATTTTAGAGTTAAACTATCACTAGGCTGGCAAGTTTTTACGGACCAGAAGAAAAGCTTGGGTAAAAGTAAGGAGACGGCGCATCAGTGGCTCTTGACATACTTTGTTACGCTGTCAACTTTTGAGAAACTCAACGACAAATTTTAAGGGACTGGAAAACATAGTTTGGGAAAATTAAGAGACGGCACAAACTTTGGCTCTTGAAAAAATTGAGAGTTGAACATACATTGGGTTGGCGAGTTTTGAGGGGGCTGAAACACATCGTTTTTGCGCCGTCTCCTACTTTTTCCTAAGCACGTGTCCCTCAAAACTTACCAACCTATTTTTTTATGTTCAACTCTCAAATTGTGTTTAGGAAAAAGTAGAAGACGGCACCAAAATGGCTTGTGAACACTTTGAGAGTTGAACACTCCTTTGGTTGGCAAGTTTTGAGAGACTGGACAACATGCTAAGGGGGAAATTTTAAGAGACAGCACAACATCGGCAGGTGAACAGTTTGAGTGTTGAACAATCATTAGGTTTGCAAGGTTTTTTTTAAGGACTAGAAAACATGTGCTTTGGAAAATTTAAGAGATGGCAACACCTTGGGACCAATTTGAAAGTTGAAAAATCACTAGGTTAGGAAGTTGAGAGGGACTGGGCAACCTGCACTTTGAAAAACTTTAGGTGTCAGCACTACATCACCCTGATAACGATTTGAGAGTTGAAAAACCATTCGGTTCAAACATACCTTCATTCATGTTACCACAGTCCATGTTGGCGTAACTTCATTGATGTTCTGACATTCCATGTTGGTATGATCTCATTTGTCATCTTTGCTGCAAGCTTGTTCAGGAAACAACCAGCAGCATGGCAACCTAGACAAAATCAAGCCATACATGACATTATCAACCTGCACATCAAAATGTTCCTTACATCAAATTTAGCACAAGTTTTCCCAGTTTTCTAATCTTGAGCAACATGTCCTTTGGAAACTTTAAGACATGGCCAAGCGGTTAGGAGCACCCGACTCAAGCTCTGGTGCTTCTGATCAGCAGAGTGTGGGTTTGAGTCCCGGTTGTGGCACTTGTGTCCTTGAGCAAGATACTCTACCGTAACTGTTTGTTCTTTGGATGGGACATTAAGGTGTAGGTCCAGTGTACTAGGACTGGTAGTGCAAGTAAAAGAACCCAAAACAGTTATCATGGAAGAGTAAGGGTTAACCCCAGTGTTTCTGGTTCACATAGCAAGCATCCTTGTTTATGGGTTCCCTGAGGCTTGAGATCTACATTGATAAAGTTCACTTTTGAGGCATCCTTGGTTTCATTACCAGAAATATGTAACAATAATAATAATGATAGTAATAATAATGAAAATAATAATAATAATAATAATAATAATAGTATCAAGAGTTAGTGTCTTGCTCAAGGACACAAGTGTCATGACAGGGACTTGAACCTGCGCCCTGATGACATAACCACCAGAACTTGAGTCCGATGCACTATACCGTTCGGCCATGACACACCATAAGACACAGGTAGAAATATTTCTCTTGTATTACTGATGTGTTCCCTTTGCATGTAGTGCAGTTAGTTGCCTCCAAGTTGATCGTAAAAGTTCCCTCATGTTGCGAGGAAATTGGCCCCTCAACGGTTGCAGTGGAAAGCAACAAGGGGCAAGTCTGAAGCTCTCCGCAGTTAAAATTGTGACATCTGTGGAACAGGGCTTGGTACCATAACTGAGGTCATATATAACGCTCAATGCCTAAACCAGGCGCTTCCTCAAAACTCCGAAGTGGATTTATTTGCTCATCAAATAGATGAGAATAAGAGCTTTCAAATGAAACCTCATTGTGGCGTGTCGTGGCCGAGCGGATAACAACGCCAAACTCAAGCTCTGGTGTTTCTCATCGGCAGAGTGTGGGTTCGAGTCCCGGTCGTGACACTTGTGTCCTTAAGCAAAACACTTAACCATTATTGCTGCGTCCTTTGGATGGGACGTTAAGCCGTAGGTCCTGTGTGTTGTGTAATGAACGTAAAAGAACCCAGTTACACTTATCGTAAAAAGAAGGGGTTTGCCCCAGTGTTCCTGGTTGGATCGACAGCATATTGCGCCTAAGCACCTTGTAAACCATTACATGGTGCTATGTAAAGGAACAGGTCATATACTTCAAAGCGTAGCTCTGCATACCTTGCAGGAAAAAATACTGAGCACTTTGAGATGCCAATTGGTGTGATAAAGCGCTATATAAGAACTCAGTATTGTTATTATTATAATATTATTATTATTTAGGGCTTATCAGGTCAGTATTTCTCAACATGTTAAGACATCACACCACATTGATACCATCAATGGGGTGTTGTGGGGTTTGTGGGGTTTGTGGGATGTTGTTGCCGAGCGGTTAAGAACACCGAACTCAAGCTCTGGTGTTTGTGTTCAGCAGAGTGTGGGTTCGAGTCCCGGTCGTGACACTTGTGTCCCTGAGCAAGACACTTTACTATAATTGCTTCTCTCCACCCAGGGGTAAAATGGGTACCTGTGAGGGCAGAGATGGTTCTTGTGATTGATTTAGCTTAGTAGTGCATTATTTGCTGCACAGACTGTATACTCCCCAGGGAGCTGAGATGGATTAAGGAATGAAACTAATGGCCCAGTGACCAGGGGTAATAAGTGGGAAGCGCTTTGAGACGCCCTTCGGGTGTGTAAAGCGCTATATAAAAACCGAACATTATTATTATTTGTTTAATCATTAATGTTCCATTTATTTGTTTTGCTTTGCTTTAATTCTTGCTGTTTAATTGCTTAAGCTGTATAATTGTGTTTTAGTTTTGTAAGCGCTTTGAGCCACTTTGGAATAGCGCATTATAAATGCTTTGTGTAATGTAATGTAATGTAATGTAATGTAATTATTATTATTACCATGTCTGATGTTTCAGTTGTCCTCAGTCATAAATGCCATTTCACTTTTATCGAGAACTGCCTGACCGGGGAGTGGGGCACGCGTCACGTATGCTTTGCAACACCTCTCTTAAATGTGTAAAGACAAACATCAATGGAGAGAGATATGTTTTCAATGCATGGAACGAGTCGAGACAAACTAAAGTACGATTGAAGAGGATATTGGCTCAAAATGCAAGACTCGACAGACTGAACAACATGCTTTGGGTAATATTAACAGACGGCACAACACTGGCCCATAAAACAATGTAAGAGTAGACAACATCATTAGATTCTGAACAATTTGATGGCGGAACATTGACTCGTAAACAGTTTGAGAGAGGAACAAATCATTAAGTCGGCTAGTTTTGCAGAACTGGACATTATGCTTAGGGACATTTTTTTAGAGACAGCAAGCACTACATTGGTTCAAAACAACTCTAAATGTGTAAAGACAATCATCAATGGAGAGAGATACAACTTCAATGCGTTGAACGAGTCAAGACAAACTAAAGTACATTTGAGGAGGATGACGTCCCAAAGTGCAAGACTTACTCATTCTATTGAAAGTTAGTTTCACTCAGTGAAAGACACTTATTAATAATTGCTTCATTATTTACATGGGACATTAATCCTAAGCAAAGTTAAACTTGGCACCAGGGATACGTCTCTTAGAGTTTGTTCCTGTTTCCGCTTCCTGTTTGTTATAAAGTTTGCAATTGTTGTATTCAATAAAAGGTCTCGTCAGATGCCAAGAAAAACAGTAAAACATCTCCCTGTCTTTGTCGTGAATGTGTGACACAGAACGGTTCTACAATATACTGCTAATGTAACAGTAGAATAATAATAGTGTGGGGAAAGAACGTTAACTGTACTCCAGTTGTGTTGTTAGAATAGGTTATGGCACTAGACCCAGTAACTGGGGCGCTGTACACCTTTTATTTACACCTTTTGAAGACATTTGCGGTCGCAACATAAATGGTCATACTACCATAAAAAAAATAAAGAAAACAGAAAAAAGAAAAAAGAAGAAGAAAAAAAGAAGAGAGGAGTACAGTGCCCCAGGGTTACTGGACATGCTGGATTGACAGTTAACACATTATGTCTAATTAAAGCAGTGTTAAACCCTATAGAGCAATTTAGTTCTACTAGGGCCCAGTTACATTTTTTGAAACAAACTCAGACTTAGTTGTCTAATTATTACCCACCTGTAGTGTGGTGACTGACTGTACCAGTTGGGTACCAGTTGAGTCGGGTGTTCCACAGGGTACTGTATTGGGTCCCCTGTTGTTTTTGACCTTCATCAATGACTTGCCTGATGGTATCACTTCCAACCTGCGCCTCTTCGCAGATGATTGTCTTATGTATCGCTCCGTCGCCAAGTGACAGTGTTAAGCTTCAAGAAGATCTTGACCGATTACATCAATGGTCCAAATCCTGGCAGATGAAATTCAACACCGACAAGTGTCATGTAATGCGATTTACTCTGCGCCGCAACCCTACCATCTCAAATTATCACCTTGGAGGAAGAAACCTTGCCACAGTCACCGACCACCCGTATCTGGGCCTCACCTTCTCCAATATGTCATGGCAGAAACACATCAACAAAATCTCAACTCGTGCCAGCAGAATGTTAGGTCTTGTTCGGCGTAACCTTAGAAGATGCTCAGTCAAAATACGCCAGCAAGCTTATTCGTCACTTGTCAGCCCCCACCTGGAATATTGCAGCCCTGTCTTGAATCCATACACCAAGAAAGACACTACCAGAATCGCAGCCATACAAAGACGTGCTGCCAGGTTCGTTCTCCAGTCATACCACCGTACTAAAAGCGTGTCAGCCATGTTGAACACCTTGGAATGGGACACCTTAGAAAGGCGACGCAAGGCAGCCAGCCTCACACTCCTCTACAAGATTCAGAACCAAACTATTGCAGTCAATCCAGATTTATACCTTAGCCCAGCCATCCCAAGAACACCAAAGCATACCATTCCAAGAAATACCAGGTCATCCCAGGTAGGATACAGCTTTTTTACAATTCATTTTTCCCAAGAACTGTCATCTGGTGGAACACACTCCCAGGCAACATCATTGCCTCACCTTCAGTTGAGGCATTTAGGGGAGTGGTGGCTGCACACATGTAAGCAGCGCTGAGTTTTTACTTGCATATTGTACATACACACTCCTGCACCGCTCATGAACAAGAAGTCCCTCGGCATTACATCCAGACTTATGGATCCTACCGAGTATTCAAGTAGAAGTAGAAGTAACAAAATAATACATTTTTGTAAATGTGGTTGAATTACTGTCCTCCATTGATGGGTTCGGTCGGGGGGGGCGGCACCAATGCTTGTTGTCACACCAATAGTATCCGAAGTAATAATGACTGCTTCAGCATCAGTCCTCCCACTTCTATTATAACAAAAACACGCACGCTGACTACAAGAACAAACTCCACTACCCCACCCCTCACCGAACCCGTCTTCAATTCTCAAACTCTTTAGAATTTATGAATAAAGAGTTTAGCTTGATTAAAAATATTTTCCAGATTTGTTCGCTTCATAGTTACCGGCTTATTTAGAGTTAAAGGAACATTACAGAATTGGTAAGAAAAAAACTTGTAAAATATACTTTTTGATCACAGATTTACATAAAATTTACACGGTCTAATGTAGTTGCGATAATCGTAACCCTCCATCCTCCCCCCGGTCTCCGACCGTCGGGAGGATGGAGGGTTACGATTATCGCAACTAGGTCTAATGTTGATGGTAGTAGAAAACATCCCTTGAAATATTTCTGTCTGAAACGCCATATTTGATGAGAAATGAATAAACTAAGTTTAAGATTGGAGTTTATCGCTCAGTGAGCGTTTTATTCATTTTTTGAATCTATATGAAATCCGATGCAAATGTGTAATCGGTTTTTCACTATTTTCTCGTGACCCAGATGGCCGATCGATCTCAAACTTCTACAGGTTTGTCAGTTTATGTATATGGTGGATTACATAAAGGTTACACTGCCAGCAACTGTTTTGTTAGCCAAAACCAATTCTGTAATGTTCCTTTAAAGTCATCTTTTCTTAATCACTCTATTCTTAATCAAGTTAATCTCTTCATTAATAAATTCTGAAGAGTTGAAGAAATTCCGTTGATGTGTAGATACTTTGAGGACGGGTTCAGAGTTCACAATACAACGATGAGCCCCAAACTTTGAGATGACTTTTTCAACTTTAATTAAGTCGGTAAATAGGAAGCGTAACAATCTGTAGAAATTTTCTTAATCAAGCAAAACTCTTTGTAAAAACATTTTGAAAAGTTGCAGAAGTTCCGTTGAGGTTTAAAGGAACATTACAGAATTGGTTTTTGCTAACAAAACAGTTGTTGGCAGTGTAAACACTTTATGTAATCCACCATATACATAAACTGACAAACCTGTAGAAGTTTGAGATCGATCGGCCATCTGGGTCACGAGAAAATAGTGAAAAACCGATTACACATTTGCATGAAATCATATAGATTCAACAAATGAATAAAACGCTCACTGAGCGATAAACTCCAATCGGAAAATTAGTTTATTCATTTCTCATCAAATATGGCATTTCAGACAGAAATATTTCGAGGGATGTTTTCTACTATCATCATCATTAGACCGTGTAAGTTTTATGTAAATCTGTGATTAAAAAGTATATTTTACAAGTTTTTTTCTTACCAATTATGTAATGTTCCTTTAAATACTTTGAGGACGGGCTCTGTGAGGGGTGTAATAATGGAGTCTGTTCTTCTAGACACTATGCGCATTAACTATACGTTGTATTTTGTGTACAATGCCGAACGTTTGAAATGATTTTAACTTTAAATAAGTCGGTAATTATGAATCGTAAAAATATTTTAAAGTAAATTCATAATCAAGCTTAACTTTTCGTTAATAAAATCTGAAGAGTTCAAGAAATTACGTTGATGGTTAGTTGCTCTGAGGACGAATTCAAATTTCACAATACATCGTTGAGCCCAAAAACATTTGAGATGACTTTAACTTTAGGTAAGATGGTAGACAGGAAGCGTAAACATTTGAAGATAAAAACCTTTATGAGGCTTTAATAAATTCAGATCAGTAAGAGGAATTCCGTGTTTTTTTAAACTATGGGGACGGGTTCTGTGAGATGTATTAATATCATGCGCATAAAACGCAGTCCCCTAAAAAATTACAGCGTCATCACACAATCGGCATTGAGAGATTGGGCGCATAGAATTCAGTGTTGAATGACTCGAGTCCAGCACTCCCCCTTGGACTCGGACTCGGACTCGGACTCGGACTCGGACTCGGACTCGACACAGGTGACTCGACTACAACACTATTTAGAATTTAAAGTTAAATCCGAGGCTTGCAAACCCATTCACGGTTGATACATGACCACTTATGGGGGTCATTGCGTTGGTAGGACACTTACCATAACATAAAGGGATTGTAATTTTTGTAAATCACGACCGTAAGTAAAACATCGCTTCTATTTTTTTTATTTTTTGTGTGTTCATTTTCGTTTTAAGATTTTTTCCCCCTAAAACCAGCTTCATAGCTTTTGTTTTCACTCAACAAGCGCGCACAAAAAACGTCTGGCCAACGTTTCCAAATTAATGGGCTGCTAGTCTTTGTTATCAGGCATTTTTGTGTGCTACACTACATGCAAGAACTACCAAACGCTAGAGAGCGCTCTCATAACAACGCTTTCACATCAAGAACGTTGGCGAAATCTGACAGTGCAATACACGATAACATACAAGACGACTTGATTAATTGTTGTTATTGTGGGCAGCGTTCTTCGGTAAGTTTTTTAAAGTTAACACACAACGGGCGTCTGGAGAAGGTTTGATTTTAATAAAATTATTACACGTAGAATTATTCTGGATGAAAGAAAGGATTATTTTACAGTATAAAAAATGTACGATTTCACACACTGATCATCAAAATGAACTCATGCGTTACCAGACAAGGCGCATCGGTAGATAAGGCGCAAAAGGCATGTTCAACCGCATTTTGTACTGAGCTGAAACACAAAGTATGCACGTTCAAATTACCCTCACATTATTGCTGGATTTGTTCAAGCTTTACACCATTGGAAAGCCCTTCTCAAGTGCTCTCTTCGAGTTTAAATGCCGTGGCTGTGATGATTTTTTAAGCGACGCGGGTAGCTGAGAGCATAGAGCTACCCCAGGGCAAAAGCAAAAAGTGCCGGCGCCTCATACCGGCACGACATGTCATGCCGAATAATGGCAAGAAATAAATTTAGTTAAGTTTGACCATATTATATCTCATTTACTAAGCATGCTAGAGAGACAAAATATGTAAATGACTTTGCCTTGCATAGTCACTCATCCGAAAATCAAACTTTTATGGTCCAATTTCTGGCATCTTCAGACCGGAAATCACAGGCGAGCGGGGGTACACCGAAGACCTCGCAAAAGCATGTTTTCAAATGCATTTTGTACTGAGCTGAAACACTAAGTGTGCACGTTTAAACCACCCTCACATCATTGCTGGATTTGTTCAAGCTTTACACCATTGGAAAGCCCTTCTCGAGTGCTCTCTTCAAGTTTAAAAGCCGTGGCTGTGATAATTTTTTAAGCGACGCGAGTAGCTGAGAGTGTTACGAAGTCTTTTGAAAAGCCGTGTGGTCAGTTCATCGACGGGTCACATTATAAAGAAGTCGCGGTACTAAGTTAAGTTTATTTGGCCATGGTTCTTTGAGGGTCAGGTCGAAGGTTAGTCTAAATTTGAATAAAGTCACGGGTCATGAAGTTTCCTTTGAAAGCGCGCAAAGGCTGCTGGGACAGTCCGACGTGGCAAGCGCGGAATGTGAAATTGGGGCGAGGCACACTCAGATGCTTTGTTGGCTACATGGAAGTAGGGTGACTGTTTAGCCGGTGCTGATGCATTGAATTTTCAGGCGAGTTTACACCCAAGTCAAGTTTCAGCTATTTTGGCTTTGATTTCGTTTTGCCTTTGAGTAAATATGTAAGAGCTGAGAAGAGACGGGAAAGCCACCCTTATACTTTGACGAGACAAGTCTCGATTTACTTAAAGAGGTAACACCAATAATTGACTGTGAGTATTAACGTTTAATAGAAAGAAGTGCGGTAATTGTAGTTGACAATTAATACCAGTATCTGTGAGATACTTCACGGCATGGTTTAAGTTCGCTTTAATTTGAAAGAAGTAGAGAGGAAGTGGATATTTGTGACAAATTTGGTCACGCCATGATAGGTAACACTTAGGCCCTGTTCAGTGCCATCTGCACATTATCGTGTGTCAAGAAGACAGTAATTTGCTTATCAGGTGTGATTATACTTATTAATGGAAGTATAGTGTTTCAGACATTGTTGGCATTTTTGAAATAGGTTGGGCCACGCTAGAGGTCACTCTTAAAAAAAAGTTTTACATCCCTAAATACACATATATCTACCAAGAAAACACTGTGACAGAGTTATAGAATGATAGGGTATTCGTTTACAACGCAGTTTCCAAGCCTCTTTTCACCCCCGCCTTCAGGCAAAATCGGAACAACAGCAGTCGGTGCCAGAAAGCTGTCTCCAAAAATTCAAAAGAATAGTGACGTCGCAGTACGTACCCCTCTGTCAAACGGCTGTTTGTTGTTACTCATTGACCATTGCTCATAGTCCAAGAGCATTAGATCATAAATGCCCAAACCTGGATATAGCTCATAACAAGCTGATTTTTTCAGAATAGTTCAAGGAATGTGTCTATAATGACATACTAAAAGTCCCCGAAATCCCCCTGGAGCTCTTTCCGAAATCCAAGATGGCGTCCAAAATGGCCGCTATTTTCAAATCATAACTATGCAACCAGACTTGCTATAAATACAAACAAAGTGTCGAATTATATGTTTTGAGGCACAAGGAATCCAATAGAATCATTATTTTGAGATTTTGTAACTCATTAGTATCTCAAACCAAGATGGCGTTCAAATGGCCGCCATTTTCAAATCTTTTCATAACTATCAGTACAGACCATCCGGGCATTCAGTACGTATAGTGACGTCATGTTTGTTTGCTGCCCTCATTTACGGGATTTTGATAAATTTAGGCGGCGGGCTAGTGAACGGAGTAAAAACTCCCTGCAAATACCACTTCTTTTGTTAATGTAATGTTACAAAAGATGCAACAAATTATAGAAAGCAGAAAACTACAAAATAACGTCAACTTCAATCACCATGGCCCATCCTCTTTAACCGGAGTTTGATTCTCCGTGAAATGCAACATAAGAATTTTGAATAGTTAAAGGCACTGGACACGTTTGGTAATTACTCAAAACAAATAGTAGCTTAAAAACCTACTTGGTAACAATCAACGGAGAGCTGCTGATAGTACAAAACATTGTGGGAAACGACTCCCTCTGAAGTAACGTAGTTTTTGAGAAGTAATTTCTCACTAAAATATTAATAGACTTCTGGCCACAAGTCTTTTATTATGCACCTGAAAGCACACAAATGTGTGCAACGAGGGTGTTTTTTCTTTCATTATTTTCTTGCAACTGCGCTGACCAATTGAGTCAAAATTTTCACAGATTTTTTTATTTTTATGCATATGATGGTATACACCAAGTGAGAATACTGGTTTTGACAATTACCAAAGGTTGGAAGAAGTGTATGTACAGATCATTTGTTGGAATTTGAAAGTGATCGATTCATGGAAGAAACGTTTCCTTTATAGTGGACAGAGTTGTGAATTTGATTGTATTTGATGATTGGTAACTATTGTTTGTAGTTATTGACGATTGGGACACCGGACACCCGGATTGGACCCGACGGGATCTGATTTCCTTCTTCGGGAGTTCCGATGATTGGGGACCGGCGAAGTAGCGAGGAACAGGAGAAGTTGCAGGGTATACGACTGCCAGTATAGCCGTCGTAAGACGTGCATGCTATCAGGTGGGAGAAGTTTAAAGGCACTGGACACTATTGGTAAATACTCAAAATAATTGTTAGCATAAAAACTTACTTGGTAACGAGCAATGGAGAGTTGTTGATAGTATAAAACATTGTGAGAAGACGGCTCCCTCTGAAGTAACGTAGTTTTTGAGAAAGAAGTAATTTCTCAGTAAAATATTTGAATTGATTTTGAGACCTCACGCGTGAGGTCTCGAAATCAAGCATCTGAAAGCACACAACTTCTTGTGACAAGGGTGTTTTTTCTTCCACTATTATCTCGCAACTTCGACGACCAATTGAGTTCAAATTTTCAGAGGTTTGTTATTTTGTGCATATGTTGAGATACAACAAGTGAGAAGACTGGTCTTTGACCATTACCAAAGGTGTCCAGTGTCTTTAGGGTTAAGTTTAGCCCGCACACCAGACGTCTGCTGACGAATGCCCATAATTGGAACGTAAAGGAGACAAGCTAATAGATGGATTGCAAACACGCGTCATTTGACCACCATCTTTGATTGGCTGAGAGTCGTGCGTAGCGCGTACACGCGTGCGCGCACTTTTCCATCGTTTTACATCAAAGATGGCGGTCAATGACGCGTATTGCAATCCATCTATGGACATATCTTCAACAAAATGACTATTTAGGGCAAGATAGCCTATAGAGAATGTTTGACTTTTTGGAGAAAACATAATGAATAGAGGTTTGAACACCGATGCAGTGCGAGTTTAATTGATAAGTGCACCCAGTGAGATTTGCATTGATTGTTACCAGCGTAGATTCGTAATTGTGTATTTTCGAAAACTTTGAGACGTGGTACCACTTTTGATGTATAACATTAATTGAGTGTTTCGTGGAACATCAATAAAAAATACTCTCAGTTCAGTATAAATCGATTGTTCGTTTGTTTTATTCTACGATTGCGTTTGTGACCCCGCCTCACTCCTTTCACATAAACAATTCTCGGGACACTGTGACATTTGGGGGCTTGTCCGGGAAATGTGAGGAAACAAAAGAATTCGGTCAATCACAGCCGATACTTAGTTGAATACAAATGCGGGTAATCGATAGTTGGTGGAATTCTAGAAAAGGTGGCTTTTCCATGTTCATTTTGAGCTTTGCGTTACTTTTGTATTGCCAATTGCTCATCTCTGCGCAATGGTCACCCTCTTCAATAGCGTTAAAGCACCAAAGCTGCCATTCTTTGAAGACACTAAGGATGACATAGATCCGTATCTCCAACGATTTGAGCACTATGATCAATACCGAGGATGGAAGGGGGAACACTGGGCGATAAATCTCAGTGCCCATATCAAAGCATATTAAAGATTAGTATCCGCACTTTATGTGAACCAAAATAAACATGAAATAACAAACCTGTGAAATGTTAAGCTCTTTGGAGTCATGAGAAAACAGTGAAAAGAAACATTACATGTTTTCACTGCAGTTTTCAAGCATTGGTTTTTGGACACGCGCGATAAAGACTATTTGTTTCACTCGTTTCCTAAAAACTATAGCATTTCAAGCAAAACTATTTCAAGCGAAGTTTACCACCATGACCATCTTTATACCATGTAAGTTATGTGCAAATCTGTGAACATTCATATTTTCAATCTCACCAATGTTGTACACACCCTTTAAAAGGTAAAGACTTAGACGTGTATTCATGTATTTCTGAAGATGATGGGGAAAATTATGACGCTCTTAAGTCGGCGCTCCTTATAAGCGCTACAGGCTTACTCAAGAAGGTTTTCGGCAAAAATTCCGAACAGCCAAACCCGACTCTGGTGAAACTGCACCTCAGTTCTGCGTCAGATAATAGATAATCTTTTAACGAGATGGGTAGACTTGGCAAAGGCTGAGAAGACATATAATGGTGTGAAAGACTTGCTTTTACGTGAACAATTGATTAATGTCTCGAGTAAAAAACTTTCTTTATTCCTTAAGGAACTACAGCCGAAAGATATCCATGCACTTTCGATCCTGGCAGAGCAATTCCAAGAGGCACGTGGTACATCCCTGGCACTGACGTCCTCCACAAATCAGAGGCAGCATCAACAACCCTTCAAGAAGGCCCCCAGTGACAGATCTCCAGCAACGCCACCTGCGCAGAAGACAACAAACACTGGTTCAAACTCTTCAGGGTGCTGTATCTGTGGTCGTCACGGACACATAGCACGCTACTGCAGGAACCGGCAAGCTCGTACCAGCCATATCAAGACGGCTGCAATGAGGTTTCGTGGGCATAACTCTTCTTGGGACCGGGGAAGCAAACGCCAGGATGAAGCAAACTCGGGTAAGAACATAGCACAGCCTCAAAAATATTGTTCATGCCACTGTTCAAAGACTCACATAAATCCAGCAGAAAGATTTCCTGCAACATTGGCGGAAAAAACAGCGGCATGTCTATAGTGGCCAAGCAATGCTTAGACCTTACCTCAATGCTTAGACGAATGTTGGGTTAATAGTCTAGTCAATCTGTGGTTTGACCTAGACAAAATTGCAACAGAAATGATTTTTTTTTTTTTTTTTTTTTTTTTTTGCAACAGTCTTTTCGAACCCTCCAAAACAACATATCCAAAAAAGTAGAAAAAAGTAAGCAGTAAAATACTGGAACCCCCATGACCGGGCTATAGGCATAATAATTTTGTAAAGTTTGGAACCTCCCTAACATCTTCTGACCCAGTGGTGCCCAGTCCAAGCGTCAAACATCATTTAAAGTAGCAGTCAATGTTGCATTTCTTGTTAGTGCATAATACGCACGTAACTTTAATTAAACAAATTTAATTAAAATATATTGCCACATTTGATACCTTGAATATTTTTGATACTTTGTTTGGGAGGGTTTCAAGAGACATTTGCATGCAAATTTGAGGTGAAAATTAGATCAATTTTACTACTATCAGGGCATATCACCACGTGTGTATACATGCATTAGTGTAAATAGAGGCGAAAACGGCAATTTGTAATTTATGCAAATTATGCATATTTCCCCTGCTTACTTTTGTCTACTTTTTTGATATGTTGTTTTGGAGGGTTTTAAGAGACTGTTGCAAAAAAAAAAAATTTCTGTTGCAATTTTGTCTAGGTCAAGCCATTTTTTGGCTAGATTGACTAGACTATAACTCCAATCATGTAACACTCACGTGTGGTCACAACCTGCCAGTTCTAAGTGTAGCATGTACACATCGTAACAACGAAGATTTACCTGTTAGACTTAGAGATGAATGCTTAGGAAACCAAAAGGTCAAGGTTCTGCAAGATAGTGGCTGAACAGGCATGGTTGTGCGACATAGTCTCATATCGGACAATTTACTCACATGAGAAACTCATTGTGTACTGATTGATGGCACTGTTAGTAGGAGACCAGCCTGTAGGTCCTGTGACCAAATTTTTGGAACAAAGGTTTGAAAGTGTTTTTGTGTTCTCTGATGAATACCGAACAATTTTGACTTCCCTCTTGAAAATGTCAGGCATTTCCAGGAGGGGTCAACAAGGGTCAAACATGGGTCAAAATTCAAATATATTCCAATCGTGTCGATATGCATATCAAATTACTCGTCTAGTCATGAAGATTCAAAAAAAAGTATAGTTTGTTATACCTCCAACCTTAAATGAGGGCGCTATGGTCAAAAACAACAAAAGGTCAATGCACTGCCTTTGACTTCACCAACACAGTTAACATTTTTCAATTCTAATGATTTTAGTGTCTAATAATATGTTTTCTTACATGGCAAATTTAACGAAGCAAATTTTAAAAATAATAACCTTGAAATTTCAAAATAAATGGCTGCTAAAAGGTAAACATAAATAAGCCATAAACAAAAAGAAAATTCCCCAAACCCATGGATAAGAAATTATTAAACGAAACTCACGAACAGTTGATACACTCCATTTTTAAAACAAATTATTATTTTTAATTATGTGTATCATTTTTTCTTTAGAGCACATGTTCGATTTAATATTGTATTACAGGGATGCCAGTTTTTCGGCAATTGCCGGAATTCTGGCTTTTTAATATTTCGGGTGTCAAATAGGTGTGTATCAATCAGATATGCTAGCTAGCTGTACGTAGAATTTTGCTTAGCTTCAGCTGTTGAGAACTAGCACTAGCTCACATAGCTGCGCATGTGCGCTGCATGCATGCTTGAGCTGCAGCTGCAAGCATGGATTGCAATATAACAAACTACACGGTAATGTACTGAAAATCATATTGAATTTGCCATATTATTTGTCACTAAAATCATTAGAATCGGATAATGTTAACCGTGTTGACAAAAGTACATTGACCTTTTGACATTTTTTACCATAGCGCCCTCATTTAAGGTTGGAGGTAGAACAAACTATACATTTTTTGAATCCTCATGACTAGACTAGTAATTTGCTATGCAAATCGACACGAATGGAATATATTTGAATTTTGACCCCTGTTTGACCTTTGTTGACCCCTCCCGGAAATGCCTGACATTTTCAAGGGGGCAGCCCAAATCAAAATTGTTCGGTATTCATCAGGGAGCACAATAACACTTTCAAACCTTTTTTCCCAGAATTTGGTCATGGGACCTACAGGCTGGTCTCCTACTATGTGCGTTAATTTTCCTGTTGCTATTGTGCATGTAGATACACCGTTCTTTACAGGCCAAACAAAGGCATTATGTATGCGTAAACCCATTTATGATGTCATCATCGGTAATATGTTGGTTTTTTTTTTCTAGGGCTGTTCCCCACAAGCCTCGGCTTATTTGAACAGCCTCCTTACTCACAGCTTCTTTTGTTCTACTCTTCGTCATTATTATCTTTGGTCATGTTATATACTCTTTGATTGTATTATACTACTACATTGTGTTGTCCAAATGATCCTGTCAATTATTGTGAGTATGGAAATAAATGTTTCATTGAATTGAAAAAAAATATAAAAGGTGTAACTTCTCTAGAGTCTTCTACTTCTTTCCCAGATAATTCAGGTCAAGACACAGTTGCCACATACCAGTTTGTCATTGATCTACGGGAGCGGCTAGAACCAACGCGCCGATTGGCACACGAAGAACTGAAAAAGACTTCAGCACGATCCAAAGTGTACTACAACAAAAAGAGCAGAATGAGAAGACTCCAGGTTAGGGTTCTTCTTCTCCTGCCTACCGATCACAAGACGTTGCTAGTGCACTGGAAAGGACCGTTTCCTGTTGTTGAGAAAGTTGGAGAGCTTGACTACAGAGTGCAGATGGGCGACAGAACTAAGACATTCCACGCGAATATGTTAAAGAAGCATATTGAGAGAATAAATTTAGTTAAAGGAACATTACAGAATTGGTAAGAAAAACCTTGTAAAATTTACTTTTTTATCACAGATTTACATAAAACTTACACGGTCTAATGATGATGATAGTAGAAAACATCCCTTGAAATATTTCTGTCTGAAATGCCATATTTGATGAGAAATTAATAAACTAGTTTTCCGATTGGAGTTTATCGCTCAGTGAGCGTTTTATTCATTTGTTGAATCTATATGATTTCATGCAAATGTGTAATCGGTTTTTCACTATTTTCTCGTGACCCAGATGGCTGATCGATCTCAAACTTCTACAGGTTTGTCAGTTTATGTATATGGTGGATTACATAAAGTGCTTACACTGCCAGCAACTGTTTTGTTAGCAAAAACCAATTCTGTAATGTTCCTTTAAGTTTGACCATAACTCATTTACTAAGCATGCTAGACTTGAGTTTAATGTAATATAATGTGTTTAGTTGTCATTCAAATGTATTTTTGATGTGTTTACACTTTAAAATTTTGCGTAATCATCGATCCAAAAATTAGGCCCAAACCTCAAGGTTTCGAAAAAAACAGAAACACTTCTGCCGTCGGCGGCACGCTTTAATGTGACGTCATGTGTGGGAGTTAGCTTCATGTAAGCAATAGGACACCGTCGTTTGTAGATGGGGATTCGATAGTATGCGAAATGAACTAGTTAATTAAATCGTTTTTACAAAGTTTCTTGGGTGCTGGGATAATATGCCATCATAATGTGCCCTTGGTGGGTGTATGGTGAAACATCCAAATTCAATTTCCCCTGTTTTCTAACACAGGGGATCGTTGGCAACACTCGATCCTATTGTGAGCTGACCAAAATAATGATTTGCAGCACACATTTCACAGATAACCATAGGAATGATTTGTCCAAACGCAGTGTGAGCTTCAATAATTTGGGCGTCATGGCCTCCCCTGTCCACCTGTGTCAGGACAGTAAAACTCGATCAGGTGTTTGTACTGTAAAACTAAGCTGTATTCAATAAAGCCTGTTGTTAGAGTGAAGGCCCTTCTTGAACCCAAACTTTTATTTAAAGCAAGCCCTTTTTGACAATATTTAAGACAGTAAAGCCTATTATATTGCAATCAGTGTGTTTCTAAGGCTGGCACAGAAGTAATTAAGTTTAGACCGACAATTTTCAAATCCTTTGATTTTTAGGTCAAAATCAGGAAGACAAACCCTTGAGAATTAAACAAATGGAATCAATGCTAGATTTGGAAAAATTGTAATACATGTTTATCTCAACTTATATTCTAAAATCTTGACAAATTATTGGTTGTGCTGTTAACAGTCATCTGTGTTAAATCAATCTTAAAGAAAACTTAGGTACACCACTTGTATGGTTGGCAAAAACTGCTCTTTCCATTGCAATGCATACATACTGCACAGTGGTATAAAAACACCACTCCCACACATGACGTCACACAGATTTATGACGTCACAGGGCTTTTTGCAAAACTAAACGAAAAGCAACCTTTGAGTCCTGGTCAAAATGATTTTTTTGTTTGTATTTATAAAACATTTGTATACGATGTGAACTGTATGTATGTATTCATTGAGCGCGTGTAAATGAATTTCAGCAAATAATACTGAAAAATGATGTCACAGGGCTTTTCGAAAACTAAACGAAAAGCAACGATGAGTCGTGGTCAAAATAATTATTTTTTATTTGTTTATAAAACATTTTTATACGATGTGAACTGTGTCTGTATTCATTGAGCGCATGTAAATGAATTTCAGCAAATATTACGTTTTCTTTACTCTCGTTCAAGTAGCTCTTTAAGATGTATTTGTCAGTACCATAGTGATTTGTATTGTGACTTTGCTTAGCTCTTTGAGAAAACCAAGCACTGAGCCCAATTCCATAGAGCTGCTTAAGCTGAAATAATTGTTGAACACTTTTCTGATCAACAAAATTGTGAAAAGTACACTACAAATGGTGGCCACTCTGTTTTAAAAGCAAATATTGAGTATAAAGCCCTGAAGTTTGTGCAAGACTAGTATAAGCCTTGTAACCCAAAGAGAATTTTTTTTTCAACCAATTAGTCCCACAAATGTTGTGAATGGGCACTTGTTATTGGACTTGTTATTTTCCCCAAACTCTTAATCAGTTGTTATTCACAATTTTTGTACACAGAAACGTTGAAGACCTTCTTCTCACTTGGTGTATCTCAACATATGCACAAAATAACAAACCTCTGAAAATTTGAACTCAATTGGTCGTCGGAGTTGTGAGATAATAATGGAAGAAAAACCACCCTTGTCCATGTTGTCACACGAAGTTGTGTGCTTTCAGATGCTTGATTTCGATTTCGAGACCTCACGCATGAGGTCTCAAAATCAATTCAAATATTTTACTGAGAAATTACTTCTTTCTCAAAAACTACGTTACTTCAGAGGGAGCCATTTCTCACAATGTTTTATACTATCAACAGTCTCCATTGCTCGTTACTAAGTAAGTTTTTATGCTAACAATTATTTTGAGTAATTACCAATAGTGTCCAGTGCCTTTAAAGGGACATGTTGCCGTGGATTGGACACTTTGGGCTATACAAAGCGTTTGTTATGAAATTATTTGGTTGGAAAGATGTTTTAAAAGTAGAATATAATGATCAACATCTATGGTTTGATCAACATCTCTAGTTATGATTAAGAATACACCATCCTTATTAATCCTCAAAAAAGAACTACAGGATTACTACTCCATGGAAAAATTAATTTATACTTGTAACGATAATTTGGCTAATTTCTACCATAAATGGGATTTCTTCTCCGCACTTTGTCAAGACCAATGCTAGAAGTATTAATTCCCTGTAACGGTTTTGATTTGTTTTCACCTTTCTCATATAGGTATTATAATGTTTTAATGTATGATTGAGAAATGATGACAATAAAATGTTATCCCCTGGGATAAAAAATAAATAAAAATAACATGGTTTCTTTTACTTCGGGAACTAACACCGTCCGCCATTTTGAGAATTCAAAAATTTTGTAACAAAATGGCAGACTCTCATGTTGGTTCACGAAGCAAAAAGGAAAACCATACATTTTGAGGCATAGTTGTGTGGTTCATTACATTCTGCTAAATATTTGGGTCATATTCAATTAATAACGAACACTTTCAAAAGCTTTTTATATCCCAAATCATCCAGTCCAAGGCACCATGTTCCTTTAAGTGTAGAACATCTTTATGGCAAAATCTTTTTTCTAAAGCAAATACATTTTAAAGAAGACTTAGGTCGTAGTTCATTACTGAAATTGCCAAACAAGCTTAATGATAGAGAATGACAGACACCAATTGTTGCAGAGAAAATATTCACCATCTAATTTGATTTAATTGACAGTTCATTTGTTTTAATTGACTTGCATAAATAAAAGTTGAATGTCATTTGGTTTAACTGACTTGCATATAACAAGTTGATTGTTCAGTTGGTTTAATTGACTTGCATACGACAAGTTAATTTTGGTTTAACTGACTTGCATATAACAAGTTGATAGTTCAGTTGGGTTAGATGACTTGCATATGACAAGTTAATTGTGCAGTTGGTTTGGTTGGCTTACATATAATGAATTGATTGCTCATTTGGTTAAATTGACTTGTATTATAATGTTTTAATGTATGATTGAGAAATGATGACAATAAAATGTTATCCCCTGGGATAAAAAATAAATAAAAATAACATGGTTTCTTTTACTTCGGGAACTAACACCGTCCGCCATTTTGAGAATTCAAAAATTTTGTAACAAAATGGCAGACTCTCATGTTGGTTCACGAAGCAAAAAGGAAAACCATACAATTTTGAGGCATAGTTGTGTGGTTCATTACATTCTGCTAAATATTTGGGTCATATTCAATTAATAACGAACACTTTCAAAAGCTTTTTATATCCCAAATCATCCAGTCCAAGGCACCATGTTCCTTTAAGTGTAGAACATCTTTATGGCAAAATCTTTTTTCTAAAGCAAATACATTTTAAAGAAGACTTAGGTCGTAGTTCATTACTGAAATTGCCAAACAAGCTTAATGATAGAGAATGACAGACACCAATTGTTGCAGAGAAAATATTCACCATCTAATTTGATTTAATTGACAGTTCATTTGTTTTAATTGACTTGCATAAATAAAAGTTGAATGTCATTTGGTTTAACTGACTTGCATATAACAAGTTGATTGTTCAGTTGGTTTAATTGACTTGCATACGACAAGTTAATTTTGGTTTAACTGACTTGCATATAACAAGTTGATAGTTCAGTTGGGTTAGATGACTTGCATATGACAAGTTAATTGTGCAGTTGGTTTGGTTGGCTTACATATAATGAATTGATTGCTCATTTGGTTAAATTGACTTGTATTATAATGTTTTAATGTATGATTGAGAAATGATGACAATAAAATGTTATCCCCTGGGATAAAAAATAAATAAAAATAACATGGTTTCTTTTACTTCGGGAACTAACACCGTCCGCCATTTTGAGAATTCAAAAATTTTGTAACAAAATGGCAGACTCTCATGTTGGTTCACGAAGCAAAAAGGAAAACCATACAATTTTGAGGCATAGTTGTGTGGTTCATTACATTCTGCTAAATATTTGGGTCATATTCAATTAATAACGAACACTTTCAAAAGCTTTTTATATCCCAAATCATCCAGTCCAAGGCACCATGTTCCTTTAAGTGTAGAACATCTTTATGGCAAAATCTTTTTTCTAAAGCAAATACATTTTAAAGAAGACTTAGGTCGTAGTTCATTACTGAAATTGCCAAACAAGCTTAATGATAGAGAATGACAAACACCAATTGTTGCAGAGAAAATATTCACCATCTAATTTGATTTAACTGACAGTTCATTTGTTTTAATTGACTTGCATAAATAAAAGTTGAATGTCATTTGGTTTAACTGACTTGCATATAACAAGTTGATTGTTCAGTTGGTTTAATTGACTTGCATACGACAAGTTAATTTTGGTTTAACTGACTTGCATATAACAAGTTGATAGTTCAGTTGGGTTAGATGACTTGCATATGACAAGTTAATTGTGCAGTTGGTTTGGTTGGCTTACATATAACGAATTGATTGCTCATTTGGTTAAATTGACTTGTATTGCTTTCCCCAATTTTTGCTGAAAAGCAATTGTTCCCCCACCCCCACCAAACAAAATCTTTGTTTTAGATTCTTGTAATCTTTGTTGGAACCAATTATGGAGAGGGCAATGATTTGCCAATGATGCCTGGTAGTTTTATAAGCCACTCTCTTTATTGTCAACTATTTTTCCTTTAAATAAGTCCATACAATTACATTGCTGTTTGTATTTACAAATGTACCGTGCAGAATTGGTTAAAAATCTTTCAATGCAAAACTACTTTATACCATGTTTACTAAACCAACGTTTATTAAAGGCAAAGTATACCCTTGGTTTCTGGAACCGTTCAGTTGTTTTAATCCTAAATAAATGTAGATATATACAATAAAACTAACCTGTGAAAATTTCATTTCATAAGGTATTAGCATTTTTGACAGTTATGTCCACGAGGAGAATAATCCGTAATCGATTACATATCCTGAGAACATTTCATGCAGAAACATCTCTCAGATTAAAATGTTTTTGAATCCCTCTCTCTTAAAGACACTGGCACCTTTGGTAATTGTCAAAGACCAGTCTTCTCACTTGTGTATCTCAACATATGCACAAAATAACAAACCCATGAAAATTTGGACTCAATTGGTCGTCGAAGTTGCGAGATAATAATGGAAGAAAAAACACCCTTGTCACACGAAGATGCTTGATTTCGAGACCTCAGCGTGAGTCTCAAAATCGATTCAAATATTTTACTGAGATTTTTACTTCTCAAAAACTACGTTACTTCAGAGGGAGCCGTTTCTCACAATGTTTTATACTATCAACAGCTCTCCATTGCTCGTTACCAAGTAAGTTTTTAAGCTAACAATTATTTTGAGTAATCACCAATAGTGTCCAGTGCCTTTAAACCAAACTCCTTAGAAGGGAATGTTTCTCAAAATGGTATACATTATCAACAGCTGCAGTGCTTCTTACCAGTAAGTTTTTATAGCCATTCATTTTTTTAAAAGTAATTACCAAAGGTATACCCTCCCTTTCATATTAATAAACATAAAAACAACCTTCACCTGACTCTAAACTATAAAAATGCAATTACTGCACAGGTAAAATTTACCATGATGTACAAAAGATGCAATATTTTCAAGTATCATAAACTTACATGTGTAGAATGGACCACTAAGTATTTCGCTGTTTAAGTACTAAAAAAAAAGGAAGAGCTGAATAAATTAATTATAAAACATGAGCAAAATAGGCACTGAGAACCAGGCCCGAACGGATAATAAATGAAAAATTAAACTTAAATAAGAACTATTTGCTTGATGATATAATTTGAGAATAAAAAATAAGCCAGGCATCTTGTGGATTAGTGGCTAATTGCCTTATACTCGCAAGTGATTTGAAAAGTGTAATCCCCCATGATAGACCCATCTGTAGCAGACACTCTACATACATAGTATGATCATCATAGTTAAAAAATCACTTTTTAAAATATTCCTGATGTCAAGAATCAGGAACTGGATGCAGCAATTCTCATTCTATTCACCAACATATTTGTTAATTTCAAAGCAGGTTGATCCTGCAAACAGACGCAATTAGTTTGGTTACCTGCATGAGTATGTTAGAAAGTCATTGTGCCCGATGTAGCACCCAATAACCTTGAGTTATGGCAGGACAACCATGTATTCTGTGAAAAGGACTTGAACTACAATCTTGCCAACAATCTTGGTGTTGTCAGCAGCAGACTGTGGTCATGACATTTGTGCCCTTGAACAAGGCACTTAAAGATGGATATGAACGGTGTATTCCAAGCAACAAGAATTATTTAGCCTTCTTAACAAGGTATGTACGAACCATTTTTATCAAAACAAAATTAATATTGGAAGCTTGAAATATAAAAAATTCGTAAATGAAAACAACTCTTACATGACGAATTTCCACAGTTTTCAAAGAAGTTTCAGCGTATTGACCGCTGGCAGCGCTGTGTGAAAAAGCTGACTGTATGACGTATACCCATGGAGACGACCTGAAAATTGCACTTTGACCTGTACGTATAGCGTATGCTGTCTGCTGTTTTTTATAAAATAGTGAGGCTCTTTTATCGCCAAAGATACTTCTATTCAGGAAAAATGCCAACTATTCAGTCAGTGCGCAGCCAGTCGAAAAGTGTTTCCGTTTATTTGTTACGTGTGCATAGACCGTGTGGTTATCTCTCGAGTCTCAGTCCACGGACCCGTATGCGTGTGTACGTCGTATACACCTCAGGGCGTATATACGTTGTATACATACTACTAATGTATATACGGACGGGCGCAGGGTCCAGTCTCGATCCACGGCTGTACGTCATCAAAACCGGTGAAATGTTTTATTCATGGTATGTAAATGAAGTGATGAGACATGCTCATTTCGCGAAACGGCCGCTGCAATGCAACAGATTCACGTCAAATTATTGTCTTTTTAAAATCATGTCTGAAATTTGAAAACTTTGTGTAAGTGAAACTAAGGTCTTTATTACACTCCAGCAAACATGAATTTAAACATGCAGCGTATTTTATTATCTCGTTCATATCCATCTTTAACCATAATTGCTTCGTAAACAGTTGGGAAGTAGGGCATTCTGGTCTACCAGCCAGGCTCCTAGTGGATGATACCCATGCCTATATCTTAACGGACTGTGGGTAACCCTGTTTTAGCCCCAGGAGTAGGTGACAATGTGCCCGCTGGTCGCCAGCCGATTGAAGTGAAGCCCTCGCCCCGGACCTTGTAAGTCAATCTCATTATTAATTTGGCAACATCAGCTTTTAACATCTCCCCAAAATGAACCTATCATTAAACATTAACAACAAAATAAACAACAAACATTTCTTGATATCATTTGAAAAGGGAACTTTTCTGTTTAGAGTCTTTATAAATATTCAACTTGCAAAATATGAAGAAAATGGCAAGAAACAAAGCCACCTTATGCACCCCCCCCCCTTTACCAACTGTTTCTTATATAATACAAAACAAACCACCATTTTCGGAAAGCTGTGTAAAAATAGAATGATTCTTTTGTTTGTAGGTGGTTTTTTTAAATCAATGCAAGAGTTGAAGACAATTTTGATCTTCCTGGTTTTATGTCAATCTTGAGTAAAAATACGAGGGACTCTCCTAAACTTCCCCTTCAATGCTCTAGCCAGATGGGTATCTGTGTGTCTTATGGACACCCTCTTAACTTTTACACATCACACTCTTCTTGAGGATGCCCTATTTTAAGTTCACTGCACGTTTGGGCACTTCATTTCCAAATTCTTGCTACTACTACTGCATCACTTCCAGCCCCAAAACTTCTAGGGAATGCACTTTTCCGTCTCCATCATTTCTGTTTTTACATTCCTCCATCAATGACGACTGGTGAATGGGTGGCTGATAGCAACGGATTTTCTCTACAGGCGTGGGTGTCATTCTCGTTTGCCTTCAGGTACTTGTTCAGGACAGAGAAGATTTGGTTGTTCAGAATCTGGTACTTGCGGATGCGGTCTACAAGACGTCCGATGGGCTATCAAAGAAAAAATCATCAAGAAAGTTAGAAGATAATTCAAAGACAGCGATATTTATTATAATTTCATTAACATTTTCTTAGAAAAGTTAAATTAAAAAAAGGTCTGATCTCAATAAAATTCATATAGTATTTTGTTTCTATAATATGTTAATATAAATGTTAGGGATATCAAGTGAGCTCTCAGGTGTTCTTGGGCACAAAGCAACTTACTTTAATTGCATATTTTCTTTAAATTTAATTCAAAATATCTTAACAAAGTTAAATATAAAAAAATTCCCTTATACGATGGGCCCGTATCACTTCATATATACCAGTGAAGTATACTTTATATAATTATCGATTAAGGTATTAACTTTACATGAAATGTAATAGAACAAAATAACATTCAAATTGTGCTCAAAAATACAACACGAGTTTTGACAAAATATTTTGCAAACTACAATAATTTTTTTTACACATCTGTATGATTCACTTCAGATAATTATGTGTAGCAATCAATGGCACATAAAGAATGGCAAAGACTATTTAATGCAATATTACATGTTTAAATGCAATACTTCTAAGCAGAAGAACAAATCAATGAAGGCAAAGAATGGCAAAGCATTAAAGCACAGAATCCCAATAACAGTTGGGACAGTCCTGGCTTCCAGTGTGCCCAAAATGGAACAGGCCACTGGCCAGCCTGTTAACAATCGGGACAGTAACTCAAGTTGGGCCATGACATCATATATAAACACAGTTTAAAAAACAGAAGTGGAGCTTGGAGGCTCATGAATTTGTATCAGGCAGTTAAAAACATGTATTTCAGATTGTACAATCAAGATATACATGCAACTTGATTTATTAACGAGTGAGACAGGTTGGGTTCAAGATGAAATTCAAATGCATAGATTCCAGTTTAAATGCAAAGATGAGTAAGTAAATATAAATTCAAATTCATGACAGCAACCATTCTTTCAATCCTTGAGGAGGAAACAAAGTGAATGACAAGGATACAAGAACGGATTGAGCAAATATATATGCAACTGAAAGAGCTACCTCTTTAAAAATATTTCTCACATATAAATAGTTTGAATGGCAAAAATGTACTTTAGTATTTGTTAATGACTACTGAGTAAAGTATGTACTTGGTTGAGGGCCAAGCTCAATGTTTGTAACTGTATATTGAAATAAACTTACAATGCCGTTGATGTCCGCATCTACGCCATCCACTTTCTGCACTCGTAGGATGTGGTAGCAGAAATCCAGTGCTTCAAAGCGTTTCTGTTGGCCAAGCAGGGTGATCAGGCACAGCCGGCCCAGTTCAGCCCTTCACCATAGCTCTCCCTAGGTGAACAAAATGTAGGAATCAGATATGTGAATTCGTCAAAGCAAACAAATCCAGAGAAAATTACTAGGGTTTGGTGCAGTGGGAAAAGCCAATTTTTTAGACACTTATATTGGTGGCGAAATGCCAATGGGTGCCAGGTCCTCTTGTTACATTAGTGTGAAAATTGTTCAAGGGTTACTATGTCGTTAGTTTTTGGAAGAATAATTTATATTTAATCCCTCTATTTTTTATTATAACACATCACTCACACAAACCATCTGTGAAAATTTCATCAAATGTGATGGTCATGTTTGAGTTTTAAAAAAAAAACACTTTTATAAACGTTCATATTCGTTTATTTTAATTGCTAAGAACAAAACAAGCAATGGTGTTTTGGGAATCTTTAAAATAAATGCTATTTTCGTGACTTGTACAGTAATTTAGACAGACAGAAAATTGGTACTGCTATGATTTTTTTTGAGCTTTCAGATTGAGAAAGTTATATTGTATTGTATTCATTTGACTAATATATTTCTTTTCCTGATTCGTACAATCATGTGCTTTGTCTTTGAGAAGGAATTGTGAATTTAACCGACTAACATCATAAGTCACCCTGACAATGTCACAAGGTGATTGGGCACAACATGCTGCCACATCGTGCCAGGGACAAAGGGGCAAGGTCAATTTAGCTGTTTAACACAGCACACAGGACCTGCAGCTTCAATATTTGCTCAAGGCACGAGGCAATCATGGGAGTGTCTCGCTCGGGGGAAACAAGTGCCACAACCAGGACCTTCACTTTGACTATTTGAATCAAGTCCAGAGCCCTAGATCTCTCGGCCATTAGACTCCTTAACCCTCCTACTGTCAGTGACTCTTGGCAACATTTTCCAGTGAGTTGACCAACCATTTGAAACCATTCGACTGCCAAGGTTGTGTACGGTGGCACAACTGTGCACAGAACTAACTGTGTACTGTGTACTGTGTACATGCATTCCCTCATGGTATCATATTTCAGGCTGGCATAGTTGATCTATCATTCAAAACCACTTGAATAGTATTGAATGGTCAGACAGCAAGAGGGATTAAGGGCATGAAGAGGAGGCTACCCAATGCATTTATCTGAAAGGAACATATCGGTGCACAGCCACAATCATGGGTACACATTTTTTTTTTCCATGTTATGAACAACACTTTGAAAACCAGTGATGTAAGAGTTATTTCAATGGGTTTTTTTTTTCAATTGATTAACCAGCAGTGTGTGAATGAAGAGTAGAAAGTACACAAGTTTGTCGAAAACAAGATCTGCAAAGAGTTACTCAATATTTATGTGTCGTTCATTTGGCGTCTTTGTAACAAAAAGTGTACCCATGATTGTGGCTGTGCATTATTTTAGCTAGCATGACAACTAGAGCATGCTAGCTGAAATGGTAAGACTAAACAACCAGTTCTTTTCAGAGCCATCACCTTGTCCGAAAACAGATCAGTTTAAATTAACACAATACAATAACTTCTCATGAAGTTTACAATTCTATTTGGAGACACTACATATAGACCAATCCGTAAGCACAAGTGCTGCACGCCACACTCCCATTGATTGGGTGCTGGAATTGCAATGTTTTGTACACGAAGACATGGATATATCACTGTCTTTAAAACAGGACAGCATGATATAAGGATGTAGAACACTGACCAAATAAAATGTGCAACTGGAACACATAAATTGGTTCCTGAAAAGGGCGCAGAAGTCATGTCATGCAGCTCTGTCAGGTAAATTGTGTGAACCGTTGAGGAAGACACTTAATTTGCATACAGATTTTAAAAGACAACAATTTCCCATGTCTTTGTGTTCAAAACCTTGCGCTGCCAGCGTCACATCATTGGAGGTGCGACATGCAGCACTTGTGCGTACGGATTGGTTCGATAAAGTTGATCTTAACTTACTCTGGTGTAAAGTTATGCTCCTTGAGTGGCAGGCAGTAGACAAACTGGAAGGCACTCCACAATCTATGGAACTCCGAGCACTCATCGATGATCATGACACCATTCGCTGGTTCGGGACCCTGCAGGGTGGGGTCGGATAAGAATCCCTTGATGCGGTGCAAGATGATCTCAAACATGGTCAGTCCACAACAGAGTCTCTCCCTGGTCAAGAGGTCACCCTCCCTGGCGTCGGCAATTTGCTATTTTGGTTTGAAACGAGACAAAATCAATAGTCAGTTATGGTTGGAGTTGCTTACAATACATTGTCAGATTCATCAAGGGGCAGTTGTTACATTCGCTCCTGAAAGGGCAAGAAAGTTTGCCTCGGTAAAAGAACAATCAATGAAATGAAACCGTTCAGCCCTTTACACATTCTAGCTAACCAAAGATATCGCCAAACAATGTTCCTATACCTGAGCACTGTGACCTTGACATTTGATGTGTTGAATTGAACTATCTTGTGTGTGTGTATTTAAATGCGAATTGCGAATTTGTAATTTTTTTATTGCTGTTTATTTATTTGTATATTTATGTTTCAACTTATTGTTGTTCTCTTTAGAACCGCCGGAGAGGAGAGCCTCTAAACAGGAAACTGTGTTTCTTTTAGGCAATACTTTGGGCTCTCTATTTCCTTCCTCTGTATTTTAATTGATCTGATCTTGCTGTATCTTTTAATATTTTTACCAATGAAATAAACATAAGTATGAGTATAAACTCACCAACGTGACCTAGATCTTTGACCCTTTCACCCCGTAGTAATCCCAACTTCACTTTCCCCAAGTTTTATCTACCATTCAAAAAATACCTGGGGCAGTTTATCCATTCTGATTGGTCGAGAGGAGATCTTGTGGCAATGTTTAAACGCGCGATATACAATGTATGTAAACACGGTGAGTAGTGTTTAAACATGACCCGCGGAAATTGAGAATGCAATCAGATGATTGCGCGGAGCGCACAAAGTTCACGGCCCAATTTAAGTTGGGTAGGTCATGT
Source organism: Pycnopodia helianthoides (assembly GCA_032158295.1). Taxonomy (NCBI): domain Eukaryota; kingdom Metazoa; phylum Echinodermata; class Asteroidea; order Forcipulatida; family Asteriidae; genus Pycnopodia; species Pycnopodia helianthoides. The sequence continues at coordinate 19,579,740 of CM063248.1, forward strand.
GGGATAGTTTGAAACTTGAGCGTGCAAGTTCCAAACTTGCACGAGGAGCTACTTAGCATTAAACATGGATAAAAATTCAACACAGAGTTGAGGCGAGCTGAGGCCTAACTGTAAGATTTGTTCTAGACTAACAAAGGTTTTTGGATGTTTTTAAATGGAACGGTATTTATGAGTGGGAATAAAAGAGTGGTGACTAAGTCTTCAACGGTTGCACACATGGTATATGGTTGTACATAGACTCCCCCATGCTGTTTAATAGAAATCATGATGATTTTTGGGGGGAGCACAAAAAAATCCAAAATCGGATTAAAATAGGAAAGTATCATGCATGAATTGAAATTACATATAAAAATACCAGAGAAAATTACATCAAACCAGGGAAAAAAGATGAGAAACAGATATTTTGTAGATTCAAGTTGACAATGTCTGGCTCTTACCTCTTGTGTTCCCATCTTCTCAACGACAGGCACCACTTGAAGAGGAGCATAGTTTATTTCCAGCCTCTTCAACTTAGTCTCTAACTTCTCACCCTCTGTGAGAAACAAACGACAAGATTCAACTTGATGCTCTTCCATTGTGAACAAGAATTACGATTGTTTGATCTTCACATACAGGGTGGAAAATAAACTGAACAAATAATGCATAATGTTAGCTTGCTTTCATTGATCAGAATGATAAAAAGTGTAGACCATGTAACCTTTGTTTGTAAAAAAGAGTGACCATGTACATTGTCGGGGCCTTTATGGCAGGCAAGATACTACACCAGCCACATGGGAAACTGTAAATTGCTGTCACAATTTCCACATACATTCAAGAGTTATAAAAATAACAGCTCAACAAGTTTTGAGATGTGCCCCCTTTCCTAATATCAAAAGTTGATCAAATCAGACGGTGCAATCACTATAAAAATGTAAGATTTTAGGCTTTTTCATAACCAAGATATGTCACAGGTTACATGGTTTATATACATTGAAAAAGTAGAATCACTATTCCCTAACACAAATATAAACATTATGTCAGATTTCAAAGGGTATAAAGCACCAATTCCGAAATGTAATTTGATTGACAGTACTGGGCACAGGTATTTATCAAGAAAAATGCAACTTTTAGTTATTGTTAATGTACTATCAGGTGTCGATTTCACAAAACTCTTTCAACTTAGGACTAGTCCTAGGCAATGCTAAGAGATAGGACGAGTCCTTAGTACTGGTCCTTACTTAGGACTAGTCCTATCTCTTAGCATTGCCTAGGACTATAGTCCTAAGTTAGGAAGAGTTTTGTGAAATCGACCCCAGGACATAAGTCCAAATGATGACAACTCATAACCTTGTAATGGAATGTCTAATACAAATATGGCAAGAGATTTTACACTATTCATAATTCATATTCATATCGATAGTTATGGGCACAGGCCCTTATCAAGAAATATGCAACTTTCAATTATTAAAAATGTATTACCATGACTCATAAATCCAAATGATAACAATTCATAACCTTGCAATGGAATGTCTAATACAAATATGGCAAGAGATTTTAGAACTCAAATATATTCATAATTCATATTCATATTGATTTCACAAGAGCATGTCACAATATGACACAAAAACACAGAAATCATAATAAAGTACACATTTATGACATATCCATAGAAATATTACTCTGTGAAACAAGGGTATTACTACATGTATGTTATTGTTCATCACAAAAACCGTGGTTTGTGTTACATGAATGCATATGACAACAACTGCACAAAATCCATGAACAACATTTGTTCATGATTTTAAGTATGTATAATACCAAGAAATAAACCACAAGGGAAACTGACTGGGTAAATTGTTAAGAATTTAGGGTTTAACAAACAAAAAGTAGAGAAAAACAACCAATTATACCAACTCAGAAAAGAAAGGTTTCTTACGTTTGACATGCGGCTTTGGGATGATGTTCTGAAACGGTGAAGCATGGAGAAGATCACACACCTCCTCCACAGCCAGACACTGCTCCATCATCTTCATGAAGATGATGGCATTGCCAATCTCCTGGAAGTTGTGGAATAGGTTCATCTTGAGGTCAGGGTACTGAGCAATGTCTTGGAGATGGGCGGAGTAGTAAGCAACCACGCCTAGAAATGGGAAAAAGAGAAAATATAACCCATTAGCATATCGTAAGAGATGTGTCTAGTAAGTACAAACCAACAAAATGAAGACACTGTTCTCAGAAGGTGTTCGACAATGTATTAGAATTCTATCAAGGTCAAACATCAATTTGGATTTTGAAATTTTCAAATTTTATCATTTCCCAAACATACTGTCGCTTTAAAGCTTTTTGAGAAGGCACATACTGAATGATTTTCAGCTCTTTTATCATAAAAACCTATCCTTTCCCAACTTTGGGGTCTTTTGGGTTTCATATTTATTGATTTATAATCTCTTTTTTTTGGGGGGGGGGCGGTGGGTGTAATTTATTCAGATTTTGTTTCCTTCTCAGCGCCACTTACCTTTGGTCCCATACTCAAATCTTGGTAGTTTACATGATTTTGGCATGACCTCCATCAGGAGCTTTACATATGGAAGGATGTAGTCGTTCATCTGAAATAAAAAACACAAACAGAATTAATCATCGCAAATACCTAGGCCAAATGTCAAAGGTGTGGTCGACTCCAGTGCTTTTCCAGAATCCATGTTATTATTATTGCTGTAAATAGTTGTTACCATCACAGGGAAAACCCCAAGTAAAAAAAGTAAAGCAAAAATACCCGTGACTTTTGACATTGTACGCAAATGTAAGTTACCATCAAATTAGCTTTAATATAAACAGTTTCAAGCCTGGAAGTATTTTCTGTAGTCCCTTACCGATCTTTTGATGACTTTCAGGAGTTCTTCCATGACGACCGCTATACCCTGGTAGCCAAGCAACCGAGCAATGCAACGGCAGTGTGGGATTCCAACAAATGTGCTGTACAGACTGTTGACTGTCGCAAAGGCAGTGTTCAGTAGCTGCAATTAAATTCACAGAAGAAAAATGTTAAGCATGCTTATAGTCAACACTGAAATAAATTTGAAAAGAACAGCACAACTGTTACATTTTTTTTTATTTCAAACTGCTCATTTCAATGACATTTACTGACTAGACAAGCTGTTGACTTTGGCAAGAAAACAATTTAAAATGAAACTAAATGTTACCAAAATATATTGAGTAATAATAACGTGTATTCATCATAATAAACAGAACAATTGGGCAGGTTAATCATCCTTACTCGCAGCTGAGAAGCTAAACTGTAAAGGACGCTAAAGCGTGTTCAAGCTGCAGGCATGCAAGGGTGCCTTTTGCAGCCAGCCACATTGTCCTATGCATGACCACGGAGTACTGCCAGAGATCAAAAGGGTTTGATTTTTCCGGAGGGAGGAAAACCGGCGAGCCCAGAGAATAAAGAACTTTGAGGTTTCTTGAAAAAAAGATCATGCAGTGAAATGTTGGATGATATTTCCTCTTACCTTACTGCCATAGATGTAGGATGGTGACGAGGATGGAGGTTTGTCCCTGTTGTGTGGCTGGACAAACTCCAGCTTGGTACGTACAAACCTACGTCAGAAAAAAACAACTTTGTATAAAAATCGCATCCTTTTTTTTAACTCGCTGAAAGATGGATGAGACTGAAGACATTTTTAATTTTGAAGCTTTGCATGGTCTGGTCACCTACACATGAAATTTGTTTTCCATCGTAAAGCTTCTTTTTTTTAAGTACATAAAACTACACCAAGTACATCAAAAATTTACAATATTATTGTATACACAATGAAAAATAGAGAGACATAAAAAAAACAGGACGAGTCAATAAGGTTGTACAAATTAGCTGATAAAACTACTGTTAAAACTATAGCATCCCAATTCAACTCAGAAAAGCAGATGCTTGTTCCAAATTCAAAACTCATCTCAAAACATATCTATTTTGGAAACAATAGCCTTCAAACTTTTGGTTGTCTTGTGTCATTGTGTACTAGCAGAGTTCCTGTATGCGCCAGGAGTGTCATCATTGACAGACATGGTGCACTAGAAATGTTCAACATTATTATTATTAAGAAGGAATTTTTTAATCTGTTTGTTTTAAGGACTAGTTGTCGAATCCTACCTGATCTATTGGTTACAATCAATGAGTGAAGAGGATGTGTGCTGTCAGACATAATACAATTACATTTTTTCATAAGGCTGCTATCTACCAACTTCTGAAGGCTTTCAGAAATAGTAGCTACATTCAGTGATATTCAAGTGAAAAGAGTAGTGCCAAGAATGCTTAGATTAGATCTTAGATTGAGGAACACTGAGAAAACCGACTACCAGCACTGACTGGTCTACAAGTCGTTATCCACAGAGTACAGTCCAGTAACCCCGAACAACACTACTACCATTGCTTCCTTCAGTGGACAAAATATTGAAATATTGACCTTTCTTTTGCAACGTCACAGCCCAAGTATTTACCAACCAAGGTTGGAAAACTATGGAGAGCCATAAATGCAAAGCAAAAACAGACAGCCACAGTTTGTAACAATATTACACAAATATTCAAAATACTGTTGAATTTGTTGGAAACAAAGCCACTAACCATGTGATGTATTTATGTCAAATAAAAATTTGCAAAAGTGATGATTTTGGTCACATTGTCTATTAACACAACTGAGTGTGTTGCCAATATTCGGCTGTCCATGCCAACCAGTGCAGTTTGTTTATCAACAATGGAAAGGTCTATCCACAGAGTACAGAACGGTAACCCCGGACAACACTACTACCATTGTTTTCTTCAGAGGACAAAATATTGAAAATATACTTGTGAGGACCATTCAAAATCAATTTATTTGTACCTTTCTGTTGAGCCGTTGTAGCAGAACGATACGATGAAGTCCGAGCAGAGCTCCCAGAAGACATGGAGAGTAATGCGGCCATAAGGCGCCATGACGTTATGGTTGGCCTCCCTTAGCATGGATCCAAAGTTGGTCAGCTTCATGTGTTTACTCAGGAGGGAGTGGGTTAACCGGTTCACCTCAAGGAGACAGTCTAACTCCTGGAGGAACGAGAAGGCAAAACAACATCTCAAGATTTTCACTTTTAACCCTCCTACTCTTGGTGTAGGTTTTCCATTGAGTTGAACAACATTAGCCTAAAGTAAATCGCCTGCCAGTTAAAGGCAAAGTACACCTTTGATATTTGGAACTGTTCGATTGTTTTAATCCTATATAAATGTAGATATTTACAATAAAACTAACCTGCGAATTTCATTTCAAAAGGTGGTCGCGTTTTTGAAATATCGCCAAAATCCGCAATGAATATGTCCACGCATAAAGAATAATCCCTAATAGGAATACACGATCTGAGAAATGTTTCTGACAGAAAGGTTTCTCGTATTCAAATTTGGGGGGATAAAAACTGACATCTTTTTCCATATTTTGAGGGCGCTGCTCAGTGGCGACCACCCGCATGCAATTTTCTGTCCGTAATTTTTAGTAAATTGTTCACGTTTATTTGTGAACTGTGTCACTTTTTTGACTGTTTTTGATGTTTGCGAAGCTGTATAATATTGTCAAGAACAATGTTGTTGTGGCAAGGGATCGTCACTGCCCTTCTTATCGGCAATTTTAGCCATGTTTTATCTCAACCCATGTATATTCAATCGTTGCAAGAACGGCCATTGCCTTTTGTATACACCCGGGACGCTTTGTTGAAACTGAGGCCAACGGTCAACGCCCTGCCCAGTGGTGTGAACATTCCTTCGCAAGGCTGTGCTGCTCGCCGGAAAAGAGGAAGAAAAGGCGGCATTCGTGCTAGACTCCGAAGGCGTAAATTTAACCCATCCCTTCCATCGATTATAACAGGTAACTCACAAAGCTTAAGGAACAAAATGGATGAACTTAAAGCATGTACTGATCATCTCTATGAATATCGTGATAGTTGCATTATGTGCTTCAGCGAGACCTGGTTTAGGGAAACGGACACTACTTATGATACACATATTGATGGGTACGTATGTGAACGTACGGATCGTACCATCGACTCAGGAAAATCCATAGGGGGAGGTGTGTGCATTTACGTGAACAAAAACTGGTGTACGAACATCTGCATTAAACAACGTTTTTGCTCTCCTGATATTGAGCTTTTGACTGTGGGCTTACGACCCCATTATCTTCCTAGAGAATTCAACCACATTTTTGTAACAATAGTCTACATAAGCCCGACAGCAGATGTCGAAATTGCCTCTTCAAAAATTGCTGATGTTGTCAACAAACTTGAAACTCGATCTCCAGATGCAGTGAAATTAGTTCTTGGAGACTTTAATAAATGTGACTTGGGGACATCCCTACCTCATTACTACCAATACGTCAATATACCTACTCGAAATAATCGCACCCTGGACAAATGCTACGGGAACGTCAAAAATGCTTACAAAGCACATGGCAAGACAGGACTGGGTCGCTCTGATCACGATATGGTTCATTTACTACCAGAATACAAACAAAAACTGAAGCAACAAAAACCTGTTATAAAGACAGTGAGGAAATGGACACAAGAAAACTCCGAAACTCTACAAGCATGCTTCGAATGCACAGATTGGGATCTTTTCATAGATTCTAATACAATTGATGAAGCTGTGGACGCGGTTAGTGACTACATAACTTTTTGCGAGGACATGATCATTCCTGAAGTAGAACATAAAATGTTCCCCAATAATAAACCTTGGATAACAAAGGACATTCGCAATCTTCTGGAGAAGAAACACAAAGCTTTCCAAAGTAAGGATCGTCAAGAAACACGGAGAATCCAAAAAGAAATCACTACACACATCAATCGCTGCAAAAAGAGGTATGGACAAACTATTGAGAATAATTTTCGTCATGGTGATCCAAAGAAGGCATGGGCGGGACTCAAGTCTATCACGGGAATCGGAAGGAAACAAACCATCATCAATGTTCCCTCAGGAGACATTGGAGCATTCGGTAATCAACTCAATACGTTTTTCGGCCGTTTTGACACTTTGAACTTCCAATTAGAAAATGACCAGCAATGTGATGAGTTAAAATCACAGCTTAACGAATGCAACAGGATTGAACTTAACATCTCATCGGTCGAAAAGTCTCTTAGGAACATTAACCCAAGCAAAGCTTCTGGCCCTGATGGGGTCTCTGGGAGGATCTTGAAGACGTGTTATAAAGAACTATCACCAGTCTTCCACAGACTGTTCCAATGGTCGCTCAACTCAAATGACATTCCTAAATTATGGAAAACATCTACCATTGTACCTATTCCTAAAATAACTAAACCTGTTGTTTTAAATGATTATAGACCTATTGCATTAACCGCTATTATTATGAAATGTTTTGAAAGTATTGTAAAAGGTATTGTTTTAGCCCAGACTAAAACCTTTGTTGATCCTTTACAGTTTGCCTATTGTGCCAACAGAAGTGTTGAAGATGCCATCCTTACACTCACTCACAACATTCATGAACATTTGGATAAGTCTAAATCTTATGTAAGGACTCTTTTTGTGGATTTTTCCTCGGCATTTAATACTATACAGCCACATTTACTTGTACAAAAACTCAGAAATATGGATGTTAGTCCTTATTTAACACTGTGGATTAATAGTTTTTTATCTAACCGTACACAGAGAGCACATTTAATGAACTCAATGTCGGACGTCATCTGTACTAATACTGGTGCCCCTCAAGGCTGTGTGCTCTCCCCAGTTTTGTTTTCATTGTACACTGGTGATTGCAGGTGCAGTTTCCCATCGTGTTGTATGATTAAATATGCAGATGACACAGCTTTAACTGGAAAGATTTCTTGCAAAGATGAGACCCAATACCGCCATGAAGTGGACAATTTTATTAATTGGTGTAAACGTAACTTTTAGTTATAAATGTCAACAAAACGAAAGAGATTGTTTTTGATTTCCGCAAAGGTAACACTACTCTGAACCAATCATTATACAGGGCACCCCAGTCGACATGGTCACCGAATACAAATACCTGGGTACTCACATCGATAGCGATCTTAAGTGGAACACTAATACACGTAAACTGGTAGCTAAGGCTAACCAACGTACCTTTTTTATCAGGAAGCTGAAGTCATTTAATGTCCGTGATGATATTTTATTCCTTTTTTATCAGAGTGTTATTCAATCAATTTTATCATTTTGTAATGTTGTTTGGTACAGCAGTCTTTCCATAAAGAACATTCAAAAGCTTGAGCGGGTAACTAAGGTGGTGTCAAAAATAATGAATAGGAATGTAAACAACTTCCGCACTAATTCTGAAACAGCTGCTCTGGTAAAATTCCTTTCCATTATGCAAGACCCAACTCATCCACTCCATGCCTCAGTGACTGTCAACAAATCAGGAAGAGTGCGTCCTCCATGCAATAAAACAACACGTTTCAGGAAATCGTTTATACCCAATGCTGGTCATCTGTTTAATTCTAAGTTCAGTAGGTAATTTTTCTCCATGCCTCAGTGACTGTCAACAAATCAGGAAGAGTGCGTCCTCCATGCAATAAAACAACACGTTTCAGGAAATCGTTTATACCCAATGCTGGTCATCTCCACTGAAATACACATTCCAGTGGGTATTGCTTTTACTTTATATTAAGTAATTATTTAAACCTTTTAACTATAAAGTTCACCTCTCTTTTTGTTTGTTTGTGGTTGTAATATTTTTAAACAATTTTATAATGTATATTTGCATTGCGGGACGATGAGTCTCATGTTGTTTTACAATGTGACCAATAAATATGAATGAATGAATGAATGAATGAATGAATGAATATCCACATTATTTTGAATTGAAATACTTCTCAAAATGCTTTATACTATCGAAAGTTGCTGTACCAAGCCATTCATTTTTAGAGTGATTACCAATCGTGTGCCTTCCCTTTAAGATACAAATGTTCATTTAACATTTTTACATTGATCATTGACAGCATGGTAGTGTACTATTAAGTGGAACCACACAGACCAAATTTAAGGATTTTATCATCTCTAACACACAATGTCTTATCAATCATTGTTCAGTTTACCAAAGACTGGGGATCTTTGATCATTATGAGGCATTTCCTAGCTTAGAATGCTTAGGGATTTAATAATAAATACTAATAATAAGTATAACTTATATAGCGCCTTACATCTAGAGCATAAACCAGAAAGTGCTTAACAAGGAACGAAACACCGATGGAATAAACAAATTTAAAATGACTAAAAGCACAAGCACTATGCAACAAGAAGCACTACGTTAAAAATATGGAATAAAGTATAGATACAAGAGCGAATACGGAATATACAACAGCAAAAACGTTTGTAAAAAGGTACTAAGCCGCAGCCCAGGTCATTCAAAAATAAACATATAACATTTGGAATGTACATGATTAGCAAATACAGACTAGACACCAATAGCTAAAAACTGTATAAAAAGGAATAAGCCGAAACCAAAGCTAGAGGTTTGATTAACTAAGACCTAAGACAAATTTTTAGACAAGATGACTGGCAGCTACATACCACAATGCCTGTCAGGTCACTGCTCTCAAAGCGAATGATAGCAATCTCCAGACTCTTGTACATGGCTGTGCTGATTCTTTGAGTGATCAGACGGTTCAAATCAATGGAGCGACCGAGCAACTAGGAAAAGAAAACAACAATTCAAGAATGTAAGAACTCAGAAAACGTCAAGCACATGGTGTACGCTTTTTTTAACAAGAGCAGCAAACGCATGCCCTTCATTGGTAATAGAGAGGCTGTTTGTCTATTAAACTCAAGGATCCAACAATTTTTTATTTCTTTTTACAAGGTGTCGAAAAAACAAACCATGTTCCTGATTCACAAAAGAGGTTGTTTTTTCAGTTTGTAAATGTCTCAGAATTGTCAACAGTTGTTAGGGATAACAAGCCATTATTGATTTAGATTGGAATGGAATAATGTCAGGTACAATGACTTGCTTAATGATAATAATGGCTTCTTATATAGCGCTCTTATCCATCACTCAGTGACGCTCAAGGCACTTTAACATTCAGTATTTTCCTGCAAGGTTTTGTAGAGCTACGTTTTGAAGTATAAGACATATTCCTTTACATAGCACCATGTAATGGTTTACAAGGTGCTGTGGCGCAATATGCAGCCAATCAAACCAGGAACACCGGGGCGAACCCCTTCTCTTTTCGATAAGTGCACTGGGTTCATTTACGTGTATTACACTACACAAGGGATACGGCTTTACGTCCCATCCGAAGGATGCAGCAATAATGGTTAAGTGTCTTGCTTAAGGACACAAGTGTCAAGACCGGCTGCTCAGCCACGACACGCCAAAAGTGAGTGCTTAAATTTCAATTCTTCAGACCAGAGACAGTTGCTATGTCACATGGTTTTAGGTCAAGCATAGTTACAAAAGAGACGGCAAACACCTTTGCACAATTCTGAATAAAATGCATGTGGCACAATGATACCAAAACCTAAACCCCCCGAACTAAGTCAGGTAGCAACACTGTCTTTAGTCTGAGGAATCCAATTTAAGCTTTCAATTGTGACCAACCAAAGTGACTGTACCAGACATTATTCAAAATCCAACTTCCCAAATAGCTCATGTATGACTACTCACCTGTAGATGTCTCTGTCTGAGTAGGGTCTCATATCTGTTAGCAGGAGGGTAGGCTATGCCGATACCGTAGATCTCACACTCAGTACGGAAACGCTTATCCAACAATATGCTGTACAAAGAAGTAATCAAATACTCTTAGTAAGATGGGAAAATAGTCTCCTCTTGTTAAAAGAATGTGTTCAAATAGAGGCAGATTGGAAAAAATAGTCGGTCCCATTAATGCATTAATTATTAGCACTGGCGAACAGGGAATCCAACCAAGATGGTTGCAAAGATCTTTAGAACTGTAAAATGTCAATTTTTTAACTTGTTCTGCTGGAAGTTTTTGCTACTTCTGGATCCATTATCAAATTTAACAGTGCTCAGAGAAAGTACATTAATTCAACAATAAAAAAAAACATGGCTTGTTACTAATATCAGGCACCAAAACCTGAATAAAACTCTTGTTATAAAATGTTTCATTAAACACAAATATTTCAACATATATTTTAAATGTTAATTTGTAAAAAAAAATCTAGCAAATATTATAATGAGGCAATTTGATGAAGAATAAGTTTTACCTGGCAGCCAGTGCCTTGTAGTGGGCAAAGATCTGATCACTGAGTTTGTACACAAGCTGGTCAAAGCACAGGTTCACCTGATCAAAACAAATAAGTACACACACAAAAACAAATGTATCATTGAAGCTTGGAGGATGCATAAACAAATTGTCAAATTTATGTAAATGAGTCTTATCCTGTATCAAATACTTTAAAAAAAAACGTGTTAGTCTGCTAGATAAAACAAGGAAGGTAGTGGTAGCACTTAAACTTAAAGGCCCTGTACACTATTGGTAAGATCAAAAAACACAATGTTCACAGATTCACACATAACTTACATGATTTAAAGTAAGTAATGGTAGAAAGGGTTCCTTAAAATATTTCTGCCTAAAATGCTATCGTTTCTGAGAAACGAGTAAAACAATAGTAGTTATCGCGCGCGAAAATTTGAAAAAACAGAAAACACATAAGATCTCTTTTCACTATTTTCTCGTGACCTCGATGACCAAATGAGCTCAAACTTTCACAGGTTTGTTTGTTCATGCATATGTTTAATCACACAAAATGTGGACACTGATTTTGAGCTGTTACCAAAAGTGTACAATACCTTTAAAGACTAACTAACTACATAAAAAACTGCATGAGCTTTCGTAGCAATGAAGGGGACAAGCCAATTACATGTATATGTACATAAAGGTATTACAGGTGAATGAATCCAATAACAAAAGGTGGAGTCAGTGACTAGAGTCTAGAGAGCATCTACTCCTGGTAGTGGAACAAGAAACCACGGTCCCTATTAAGTTCTTGATCAATACAGTTCAGGTTCTTGATGCTCCTGTATCTAATGTCCACATCTAAAACTACGGAAGCTGTTCACAGTTTGTCTCACCTCTGCTTCAATTTCATCATAGAGAAACTGTTTCTTGAATCTAGTCAGAGCATACTGTGCGCTGTCACTGTACAGATCCAACGGGTAGAGGATATACCTGACAAGAACAAACAGTGTATAAGGTCAACACATCATAGTCTAGTTTCATATTATTCACTATAGACACTAGGTGGCAGCAGACATACCAGGTAAATCCATTGTTCTAGGAAATGTGCAGAACTACGTAAACAATGAACTAGGTCTGCTGTCACCCATCTTTCCAAAATCTCCCATTCAAGAATTTCCAATCATTAAGAAAATATGAGATTTCTAGCAAGTAACACTTAAAAGCTGATAAATATCAAATCCATAAATAAACTACAAGAATTAAAATGAATTTTCCTGCCAGAAGCTGCACTAGATCCATAAAGAATACCCCACTCATTGGTGTCTTAACACACAAATGTTTCAAGTTTGGCCAGTGTCTTAATCTAACCTTACTCTTGGTAACATTTTCCAGCGAGATGACCAACTGATTATAAACATTCAACTGCACGGATTGAGAAAGTTTACAATACAACCCAGGAAGCGGCAGGAGAGGGATCACCCTGAGGGGATGTGACTTTACATTTCAATTATCAAGTAATAAACCAAATTTTCCCTAGTGGTGAACTTGGGTGTGATCCCTGGTTATACGGCAGTTACAGATTGAATGGCTTCGGATTGGCACCCCCCAACAAAGATATTGGCAAGATAGGGAGACCGCCATGTATAGATAGCATGCTAATTTGGAGGTCACGGGTTCAAATCCCGCTCATCTAAATTTGTCTTTGTTCAACCCAAAGAATTTTTCATAATTTACCCAGTCAGTTTCTGTTGTGGTTTATCACTTGATAATTAAAACTTAACAACAATTATCATGATACACCGGGCAGATATATACGAGCATATAAAATGGAGGTGAGAAAGTTACATGCACAAACAATGATAATTTTATGGACTCCAAATGTCTCAATATGGGTGAGAGTAATTGCTGACAAAAAAAGTGTTAAACTTGAATCAACATTTCAGGAGGTATATTGAAAATGATGGCATTTGAACTTTCTGGTTTACTCCATGAGTTCAAAGATTACAAGGAACTTCTAGGAACAGTGTCCTCATCACTAGAGAAGTCAATCAAAGAGCAGGGATCGTATTCACAAAGCACTGAAGATTTATCTTAAGATGAGTTGTCAATATTGCCACAGTGATTTGTATTGTGACATCACATTTTGCTTAACAATTAAGAGTGATTTTCAGCTTAGATCAATCTTAGCTCTTTGTAAAATCGAGCCCTGGGCTTCTTTATTTCTGTAGAAAAACAACAGCTACTCCCTTTTTTTTATAAACAGGCAGACACAAAAACATTTGAAGTCAAATAAAAGGCCTAACTCTTCTCATCCCTGACTTGACTTACTCCATCATAGCTGGGTCTTTGGTCTCCAGGATGTGGTCAGTCAGAATCCATGGCATTGACATGTCAATGGGAAACTGCACAGGAAATTAATGAGAACAAAAACAAACACTTCACAACAAAAGCAATAATGACATGGTATTTGGATTGACCTGGTAAGTCTGCTGCCAGAGGTTTTCTTTTTATGGGGGGTGCAAAATTATTCCAAATTTAATATGGAAAATATAGCCTTCAGCATAATACACAATAACATAATAGATAGCTTCCTCCTGGATACACCACTGTCTAGATCCCTGGTAGCCACACCTGGCAGCTACACATGTACCATTCACTAATAATAATAACACAGTTCTTATATAGCGCTTTATCACACACGAGGATGTCTAAAAGTGGTTGGTTATTCTTGCTTTCTCATCTTCAAGAACTGCAGAGCTTTGTTCCAAATATAAGACTCCTTCCTTAATCAGCATAGCAACATGTAATGATTTACAAGGTGCTGAGGCGCAATCTGCCGTCAACCATCCTGTTGGTGAGTCATTGCAACACACGCGTGTGTACCTGCTGCAAGACCAAAGATTCCGCTACTTTCTCATCGTTCAAAGGCATTTCAAATGAAGGAAACTTGTATCTGAGAAGGCCTTGAGTCTTTGAAAACCGATGCTAAGTCCAATTATGTACATGGTGTGTCGTGGCCGAGCGGATAAGAACACCGGACTCAAGCTCTGGTGTTTCTGATCAGCAGAGTGTGGGTTCGAGTCCCGGTTGTGACACTTGTGTCCTTCAGCAAGACACTTAACCATTATTGCTGCGTCCTTTGGATGGGACGTAAAGCCGTAGGTCCCGTGTGTTGTGTAATTCACGTAAAAGAACCCAGTGCACTTATCGAAAAGAGAAGGGGTTTGCCCCGGTGTTCCTGGTTTGATCGGCAGCATATTGCGCCACAGCATCGTGCATACCATTACATGGTGCTATAAATGCATAGGTCTCATACTTCAAAAACGTAGCTCCACATACATGGCAGGTAAAAATATCAGCGCCTTGTATCCTTTGGCAAAAGGCGCTTTATAAATACAGTTATTATTATTATTATTTATTATTATTATTAACCTTGCGCTACATAAGTCCTCCTACCCAAAAACTAACTAGTTCAATGCAATTCCTATGGGTTTCTGGTAATCGTTGGAGCCAGTTTGTGTGTGAAGTGGGCGTGGCTTACAGTCGAGTTATGTCACACTTACAAATAGGATGTCACACTGATCTCAAAGAAAATTAATTTAGTGACACTACGTATCGAATGAACTCAAATAAATAGACAAAATTAACACAACTCTTTACTTGAAATTAACAGAGCTCTTTAATTATAAGGGGAAGTAAACAGTGGGCCAAACACCTTCTCTTAACGATAAGTTTATTGGGTTCTTATACGTGCATTACACATCACAAAACACACAGAACCTACGGCTTTACGTCCCATCCGATGGTCAAGTGTCTTGCTTAAGGACATAAGTGTCAAGACCGGAACTTGAGCGCACACTCTGCTGATTCAGGGACAAAATGTATGCTGTAACCATCTTTTAAATGAGCAAACTAAGACATACATCTCAAGCAATATTGTATACATGTGTAAGTATATGTAGTATAACTATCCAATTTGAAAAGGAATCAAGGTTTACACTGACCTGAATACGATCTCCCATTGTCATCTCCAGGAAGAACTCTCGATACCACAGCTGTGACAGATCACAACACTGCTGCAGTGTCTCTGAAAAATGCAAATTACACAAAACATGGAACTAAGCAGGTGCTCCAGAAAACCCTTTCAGTATTAATTAATAAACTATGTATTAAAATGTAAATCAAAAATAAATCTATATTGACAGAATCAGGAAAAGTTGTATATCCCAAGTTAATGAGGCCCTCACGAATCGACAACAATCTTGAGAAAGAAAAAAGTCCAGATCACAAAATTTCTGGCTACATGTGAGTGGATTGGAGAGTCCAATAAGATCAACACTCTGGAATCAGGCCTACCTGAGAAATTGAGGAGATGCTTGTAGAAGAAGGACCTCTTGTGGAAGTCATCAATGGCCTCCAAGGAGGACCCATCTAGCTCCTTACGGAGAGTCTTCTTGCCTGTGCCTCCTTTGTCCGCTATCAGCGACTCCAACATAGTACGGATCATATACAGCTAATGAAGCAAGTCACAAAAAAAACCTTAATTTATATTTTAACAATTCTTATTCACTTTGAAGTCTTCAGAGATTATAGTTGTCTGTATCTTGTTCATGTTGACCAAAACTCACCTGACGTCATCACCCCTAAAAAAACTTGGTTGATCCATTTTGGGAGTCAGATTCTCATTGTTATACCACGGTAATAGATTGTGAAGTTTTATTGGTCGAGAACCAATCACGTGATGTGGTACAAAGATGCATGTACCATGGCTAGCAAGGCCAAAAATACATGCGTTGTGCGTATCAAACGCGTATTGTGCAATGCGTCAAAATGGAAATACACGCGTATTACGTACTGCGTTATCCGTTTAGGGTGTGCATTGCTTTAGCGTGTATTTATTTTTAAGGATTGCGCACGATGTTCGCCACTGTTCGTCTGCTTATTAGACTGTGCCAATTTCGGTGTAACCTTGTTTGCAGATGACAACAGTTTGCCTCCAAAGAAGAGGAATCTATTACCATGGCATAACAATTGCCCCTCGGGTGTACAAAACACCATGGACCCCATCATAGTATGCAACAATTGTATAATGTGTTTCTATGAGGCCACACACACACCATATTTTTTACATGCATTTTGACTCCCGAAATGGCAGACTATTGGCCAGACTTCTCTCTGCGTGAGACGTCAGGGTCTCAATGCCCGGACAGAGTGAATTCAGATATTTTAACATTTATTATTCCAATGAGTGTACTTTTATTTTTTCACCCCCCCAAAAAGGAGATAAACTGGCATGTTTGTAAAAACTAATGCCACGGGTGGAAGACCACATCAAATACAATAAATATTGAATGAGAATATGTCCTGAAATGAGGGCAACAATATGCAAATTCAAATTCTATGCGTCTTTTGAAAATAAATTATACTATAAATAATAAATATCAATTAAAAATCAAATAAAACATCAGGTATACAAGGAAATGTCTACATATATGAGGGATGGGACAAACAAATAAATAAGAAATAACATTCAGCAAAGAAAAACTGACTAGAGCGGGACTTGAACCTAAGACCTCCGGACTAATGTGCCGGCACTCTACCAACTGAGCTATCACACCCTAATTTCGGCGGTCTCCCTATTTTCCCAGTATCCTTGTTCAGGGGTGCCTATTCAACCTGTAATTGCCATATAGCCAGGGATCACATCCAAGTTTCCGATACAACCTGGGAAGCGGCAGGAGAGGGATCACCTTAAAGGGGTGTGACTTTTCATTTCAAATATCAAGTAATAAACTACAAGGGAAAATTAATGGGTAAATTTATTAACTATTTGGGATTGAACAAAGAAAAACAGACTAGAGCGGGACTTTAACCTGGGACCTCTGAATTAGTTTGCCAGTGCTCTATTAACTGAGCTATCTAGCCCCAAAAATTGAAGAAGATTTTTAACTCACCTGTGTACTTGACGGTCCCACCGTCCTTCTGGGTACCTTGAGGCTGTACCCAGTTTTAGGGTCCTTCTCCCCTTTGAGGCATGGGTCATCCTTGGGCTCGGCACCCTTCTCCCAGTCACAGCATGTCTCACGTACAGCACGGATAATCCTGTCAGAGTTTCAACAATTTATAATAAGCCTTTGAGAAAGACTCTGCTAGGGTCGAAATATGAGGCCATTAGCATTTTCTTTTTGGGGGGGGGGAGGAATATATAAAAGCATTACGCTTCCAAGCATTTTAACAGAAGTCCTTACAATTCAGTTAGATTGAAATAAATTTCTTTTGAATTGGTCATCCACAAGGAGAGTTGACTTCTTAATAATGTGTAAACCTAATAATAAACAAAAATAAATAATTCAACTAATCAGATACATATGGATAATTAAAAAGTTGCTCAAGAATAAGACCATAGGAAAACGGAATTGTAAATGTACAGGATGAGCCAATGAGAAACCTGCTTTTGACCTCTAGCCGAGGGCGCCCTAGTCGAATGATCTCTTTGCAAAAGCCCATACAATGCTGCATTAAAGGAATGAGCTAATATTCTTCTTAACATGTATATTAAAAAGATCATCGTAAACTTTGAACAAAAAATTACCTAAACACTTCAGACATGATACCCCTAGCTATAAAAGCAGTCTAAAATGTCTACATTTTTTCAAACTATGTGTTTGGTGAAGTTATTTTTCCACAAGACTTACGTTTCAATGATCTTCTTCTTCTTCTTAATAGCCGTGCGGAGACCGTCACGGATGGTTTTCTGTGCGAAGTCTTGCATCTCGGCATACGTTGTGCGCAGGATGGCTTCCTGAAACACACTCTCCATGCGTGTCATTAGCACCTGTAGGCCCTTGATCATGGCAATGACTTCAATCAGGGCAAACTTCTCACTGCTGCTGTAGTTGTAACGAGTTGCCTAGTCATGATAAAACAGCAAATCAATGGAGGCATTCATAAGTCATTTCTGAAAGGCATCAAACCATGGAAACTTCTACCACCACCTCTTTCACCGGAGGCATTCCTGGAAATATAAAAATCTCTCTATGCTGGTAGACATCCTCGCCGGTTCGTTTCCGGAGGTCGTTGGTTCAAGTCCCGCTCTAGTAAATTTGTCTTTGTTCAACCCCGAACATTTGAAATTTACCCAGTCAGTTTCCCTTGTGGTTCATTACTTGACATAATAAAAGTTACCGGAGAAAGGCGAAAGCAATTAATGTGCAAAATTGCGTTTCAAGAAAACTGAGCGTGAAAGTTTGATCGGTTTTCTGCCATTCTTTAGTCATTATAGGAAGGTTAAATTTTGTGAGGGAATGGGAAAACATGTCTTCTTGGGTTAATTCTAGCGACAAAATTACAACAGCAATACAATGTTTTTTTGTCAGGAGCCATTTTATTGCATACAGCCTTCTGTTACTGGAAAAAAACTTTTGTGTGCCTGGAACAAGGACCCTTCTCCCAGGCGACATGTTGACAAAATCAACGTCTATCTGTTGAATTTGTAACTTTTGCATCAGGGATATAAAAAAAAATGTAATTCTTTTTAAAGGAAATTGAAACAGCACCCTCACCTTTTCGTATTCTTCAGCTGTGTCTGGTATCTTAGGATTAGTGCGCTTGTCAGCTGGATGGATCAACTTCCACGAAAACTGATATTTAAAACAAAATAAAACATGAATAATAGAAATATTAATAATAATACTTTTGTTCATATATAGCAGACATATCTCAATAGCTACATCAAGGCGTTTGGCCACTGCCTTAACCC
Source organism: Pycnopodia helianthoides (assembly GCA_032158295.1). NCBI lineage: Eukaryota > Metazoa > Echinodermata > Asteroidea > Forcipulatida > Asteriidae > Pycnopodia > Pycnopodia helianthoides. Next base: position 19,598,659 of record CM063248.1, read on the forward strand.
TCTTGCTGTCTGACCATTCAATACCATTCACTGTGGTTTTGAATGATAGATAAACTATGCCAGCCTGCAATATGATACCATGAGGGAATGCATGTACACAGTGCACAGTTAGTTCTGTGCACAGTTGTGCCACCGTACACAACCTTGGCAGTCGAATGGTTTCAAATGGTTGGTCAACTCACTGGAAAATGTTGCCAAGAGTCACTGAGAGTAGGAGGGTTAAACAAATGTCTCAGCCCTCTTAGGTTGTCATTTACACACCTGGGTTAAGAAAAGCAGGTACCTTATTCGAAGACACAAGTGTCGAGACTGGGAATAGAGCCCACACTGTTGATCGAAGCCTCAGTAGAGGTGCCCGCCTGTTTTATCAAAGCCTGAATGCTCTGTTAACTTGCATTTTTGCAAAGACCCTCAACTGAGTATTTTCAAAATAGCAAATTGGAATTACCAGGCTTCAAGTTTTTTCAAAGCCTGAATGCCCTGAAACATGCTTTCGCAAACACTTAAACTACCAGGCTTCCAGTGTTTTCAGAGCCAGAAGGCCGCAGAAACCTGCGTTTTGTAAAGATCCAAATCTTGGTATTTTCAATCTTCAATCAAATGAAGTGGGCACCTCTACCGACGCTCGAAATCTACATCAGTGTTTATTTAAGAAATATTGGTAATTTTTGGCATAAGTGATGAAATACATGTAGTAGGGACACAAAATTATCAATATGTCCTCGCTAGAGCCACGCAGTATTGACACAAAATGATAATATTTGCCAAACGGCAGTGTCTTTACCTGGTCCATGCAAATAAAATGTTGTCAGTAGACCCTACTCTTTCATCCATTTACATCACTTTACCATGTGATAAAATATGTCAGCGTACTTTAATGGGTCCGCACATCTGAATACGCTCAAGACTTGCAGTGTATAAAGCTTGATTGAAAAATAAATCCCAACATACCAGCTCAGTGACCAGAGAAGTCCACTTGGATAGTAAGCAGAGTCCCTTGAGAGCCAGGTTGTACAACTGTTTATTCTCTGCTTCAGAGCGCCCAGTGTTTTTCATTGCTGTGGTCATCTCCTACAGTCACAGGACATACATGTTCAGGGTTAGGCAGTATAAAACATAGAAGTAAATTTGCAAACTTTCATGGTGAAGATACAATCTAGTAGGTTTGCTGTAACACCATGTACATGAGTAGGATTTGAAACATTGCAGGTGGAGATACAATCTAGTGAGGTTTGCGGTAACACCATGTACATAGTAGGATTTGAAACTTTGTATGGTGGAGATACAATCTAGTAAGGTTTGTGGATAACACCATGTACATGAGTAGGAGTTTAAAACTTTGCATGGTGGAGATACAATCTAGTGAGGTTTGTGTAACACCATGTACATGATTAGGATTTGAAACTTTGCATGGTGGAGATACAATCTAGTAAGGTTTGTAGTAACACCATGTACATGAGTAGGATTTGAAACTTTGCATGGTGGAGATACAAATTAGTAAGGTTTTAGAAGACAAATGCGTAGTGTTCAGAGTACTAATTGAAACAAGGCCCTGAGGGGAAGGAACTTTGCATGAAGTGTTTCTGTCATGTCTTTCCATAAATGTAGTGCATCATGTTAACAAACATTTAGAATTTTGGCTCAAAAAGGAATGCTTGGTGTGTCTATCAATGTATTTTACAGTATGTCGAAATTAGTTAAATAATGTTGATTTTTGAAGAAATGAATGCTTTTTCAACAATGTATAGGATGAAAGTACAGACCTCAATTGGAACTAAAACATAGCAGACAATGCGGGGCGTGGTTTGATCCTTTGAACTATGCCTGTGTACGTAGGCCATGTCAACAAGGTAATTTACAGAAGGAATAATCATTCACAATTTAGTTTCTTGGGGAAGTGAGTTACGCTAGAAGAATGTCTTTGTGCTGCGAGTGTTCTTTTGGTTGCCTCCAGTTGCCTGAAAATTGCCTGTGTGACATGGCCTTTTGACAACACCGCACATTACTGTAATAGTAAAATTAGGAACAATAACAACCTACCTTGTTGCTGTGACGAGCAAGCTGGCTGATGTACCTTGTGTGGTCCTCACGTATCGATGAGAGGTGCTCCAGTAAGTTATACTGGTTGCTGTTGCTGGAGTCGCAACTCCATGCAGACTTGTGAGCCTCGTAGTTCGGACTCTTCTTGATGTAGGAGAAGACCGGGATCTGGATGTCCCCGTAAAGGGGGACAACTTCCAGTTGCTGAAAAAGTGATAAATAAAACAGATGACTAAAAATCAGGAAAAAGTTGCAGCCGTGAATTGGAAACCACTTTTTTGCTGCAAGCAAACTAAAGCTGTGCAATTTTGGAGTTGGGTACCCCAAATGAATACCTGTTGGGTACACAGGACCTAGGTACCTAGGGTTCCTAGGTACCCAGGAGCCTAGGTACCCAGGGTCTAGGTACCCAGGAACTAGGGTACCCAGGTACTTATGGAGTGAACTTTGGAAGTGCTAAACACCATGGTGGTCTCTTGTAAAGTATGGGCAGATAGTTTGGATAAATGTGGGAAACCTTTGGATTGGTTTCAACCATCCTAAAAAGATATATGGTACGCTCCCACTTTACTTTATCTAGGATACATTGTACTTGAGGACTTTTTTCATTCTTAGGACAAATGAGGCATTTCCCTAAGTCTTCCCGGAGTGAAAAAATAAGAGAAAAACAAAGGCTTAATCCTGATTTTACAAGTAAATTTTATGTATAAATTATTCAGGCAATGACAAAACTTCATACTTATTCAAACATGGTTTCATCCATTTGCCTTGACTGTTTTTGTTTCTGGTTTTTGTGTTCTGTTGTTTTTTTTTCAGAGCAAAAATGATTATAGGATAACAAAAACACAGCGACAAAAAGGAATACTCTTAATAATTCATCATACCCGAAAATCTTGTCGATTCTGTTGAGGCTGATGCGTTTCTTCTGGTCTAGCTTATAGATGTTGATTTCCTTGCTATCCAAAAGGAACAGACCGAATGCCAACACCTGTGAAATGACAAACAAATATACTGGCTTTTCAAGACATCCGTAAGATTCTCAGACCTAAAGTGAAACCCTAAAGTTACTTGATGTGGGTTCTGAAAAGCATTTTTTCCTCAGTTTTTGTAACTTAACCCTTCAGGCCGGAAATCCAGGTGTCCGTCATGCGGTAGTGCACAATCCTTTAAAATGAAAACACATGCCAAGCAGTACACATCATTTTTACGGATAACGCAGTAGGCAATACAGATGCATGGAATTATTTGCATTGCTTGGCGTGTATTTTCGCAAAACATATGACGGACACAGGAATTTCTGGCCTTAGTCCTCAAACCGCCCGCAACCGCACTGCCTGTAAACCCGCTTTTGTCTACTTTCAGAATACCGGAACGTTAACACACCTGGACATTCTATAGATGGATTACAAAACGGGTCATTGACCGCCATCTTTGATGTAAAATGATGGAAAAGTGCACGCGTGTACGCGCTACGCATGACTCTCAACCAATGATAGATCTTCACGCGTGCACAATTCATCAACAATGGCGGCTGTATGACGCGTATTGCAATCCATCTATTGAGCAGCATGCACAGTGTATGCACTCATCGTGCAATGCTTTGTTTCTGCCCTTACAAAGAGGGAAAAGTGTACTGGAATTCGTACTTGAAATCTCTCTTTTTTCTAGGGGGTTATTGTGTAATCCCCATTCCAGACCTTCGTCCTTTTGTTCTACAAATGAGGATGACGAGAGATAGGCTGCCATCATTGTTTATTATTGTATTCAGCATAATGGGAGGTAAGTCTGAGCAGTCTGAGACTCCAGCACACCATGGCCAATCCATGGCCGATCGTCCACTGTGGCTTACGGCCAGGGATTTGCGATTCAAGGTGAACGCATTCCATATTTTCTCGACAGGATACAAAAATCATGGTACATTTTATGAGAATCCTTCACTTTGTTCAGTCAGGTTTTTCAACGATATACTAAAAAAAGCAAAAAGTTCCATAAGTTCTGGAAAAAATAAAACCCTGTCCCTCAACACAGAAAAATTGTGTAATCCCGGGCTACGTGCTTAAAGAGAAAACAAAAAAGGGCTGCGTGGGCCCTCTTTAATCCCTGGAAACATTAAAGCAAGACCTGAAATCCCCTCCATTCCTAGTGAGTGTTAAGTTAACTGCTGGTCCAACCTTACCTTAACCAATACGTGCTTCTCACTGGGGACCACAAATTGCCGTGCTTCATACATCTCCATACACAGGTTGATGATGTCCATCATGAGCTCCTCATACCCGTCAATCTTTGTCAGGTTCTCCTTGAGGGTCTGGGTGATCTTATCGTTGTTGGCCAGGAACATCACCACCTCCTGGGACTCACGGAGAGCGTTGGGTCAGCCATGACTCGGAGGAACTGAGCTGCCCTGTAAAGTGAGAGGTTTTTGAAGACAATTTAATCTTTTGCGAAAGTAAATCTCAACATTAACCATTCCCCCAACCCCCCACTCTTGGTAACCATTTCCAGCAAGGTGGCCGAACATTTCAAACTATTCAACTGTCTGGGTTGTGTAGGTGGCACAGCTGTGCACAGAGTTACCTGTGTTGTACATGTGTATACTGTATAGATGCATTCACCACATGAGAGTATTAACCACTTTGGCTTCAGATGACTTCTTAGGCAAATAAAATCAACATTTTTCAGTCTTCTTCCCATTTTTGAAAAAAGAGAAGCAGAGGTGACTTCTTTAAAGTGCCTAAACAGTACTCAAGACAAATGGTGGAGGGGATTTTTCAAGAGCGGTCTGCCCCGCTCGTTTATTCTTTGTGCTCTAATTTAATTAAAGCCAAATCAAAAAAAGAATTTTAATTATTGAAATGAGTTTTTTAGTAGAAGTCATAATAAAGTTGATCTAATAAATAACAAATAAATATATAAAAAGCAGCCTTAAACAAGAAAGCGAACGAACGCAAACAAATTAAAGTACTTTTTTATCTATCCTATAAAGCCATTTAATCGTCAATGTCAGGTTGACTCTTAGGAGAAAGCTCTTTCCAGAGCCGCCACAACTCCCAGACACATATTCCACATGGTGTGAGATCCCCACAAACCGTACTAAACTGTATCTCCCCCATGCAAAGTTTCAAGGGTTTGCGTCATACGATCTTTTACCTTCTGTATGCAGCGTAGTCGTTCCTGATGCTAGCCTTGATGTTCTTAAGTGCAGTCCAACACTGCAAACATGTTGATAAGACGACCAAGGGTTAACAGGTATGGACTCAGAAACAAGTCTTTTTTCCTTCGAGTGACACAGACGCTTGACATCACGGCAGAACACATCTATGGCTCGTTGCTGCCGAATAAAAAATATTTGAAGAGTTAAAATGAGGAAATGGTTCTCCTTTATCCTTAGTCTGCCCGTGAAATGCCAGTTACTACACATGATAACTAAATTTCAAGGTGGTCTGATCTCATAATAAGCAAGATAAAATGGCAAAATTATCCACTTAGCATCAGGGTTCTGCCCAGGATTTCTTTAGTGGCGGAAAAATGTTTCCCTGGAAACCATTGCGAGATGGGAGTTACACGGTAGATCATAAAATAATATATCAAAAGAAGTACTCAAAGTTAATGGCTTTGGATATCATTTTTTATTGTATACCCAATTTTACATTTCAAAAAAAAAAAGAAGTAAATGCAAGTTTAATTTGAGAGTTTTGAAAATGTGTGGTGGTCGGAAACAGAAAAATCTGCCAGTGGTGGTTGGGGAATCCCGAGTGCGGATGTATTTTCCGGCACCGACCACTGTGAGCAAAACCCAGAGCATTTTCATACCTATACATGTAATAACAAGTAGATGTGTAGTGGTTAGAATGACATACCTGGAAGTACATGAAGTTGACCAGTTTGGTGACCTCGGGTTCAATCACCTCCACAAACTTCTGATAGATCTCCACACGGTTGCTCTGGTCATTTGATTTGATCTGATGACAAAAAGGTGAAATGCATTTAGAGTAAGCCGCACTAGCGCTAAAAAATATTGTTTACATGTACTCGAGTACTAACTGTACTACTGCGGTCTGGCACGCCATTGTGGTGACCGCATGAGGGCTTGGGGTACAATGTTTGTTCTAGATCCAGGTTTTCTTATGCAAAAATTGACATCACTAGTGTGAAGTGCTATTATGAACATGTTAAGTACATTAAAAGAAGAGTACCTAATTGACTTTTTTGAAAAGTACATTCCTTCCCATCCTCAAGTTTTTAGTAAACACATCATCCTGTGAAAATTCCATCCAATTTGGTGATCGCAATCAGGTGCAAGCAATAAACAAATGGTTTACACTCTCAATGAGAGGAATTTTGTGCATTTTCGTATTGAGCTTATTTTAAAATTGCAGCAATTGAAATAAGCAATGGTGATTGGCAGGGTCTTCAAGTGCTATTTCTTGGACTTTTACAGTAAAGAAAATGGAAACACTCTGCCGGGGATTGGTACTTGTATGAACTTCATGATCAGTGAGCTTTCAGATTGAAACAATTTAAAATTGTTTGTTCGATAATTATTAATTCTGTAAGTACTTAGTTTTTTCAAGATCAAAAGTATGAGTTTGCATTACAAGTAAACTGGATCAAAGTTCCGCTGCAGGTAATTCATATACAAATTTTACTGAGCCTGAACTTAAATATAAACCTTTTTTTTAGCAGAAAATAAAAATTTAGCAAACTTATCTTTGGAATATGCCAATTATTGGTAAGTATATGTGACCTGATCTATCAAAATGAGGAATGTGTCAGACAGATCGTATTGTGTGTAATTTGCGTGTAAAGTTGGTCACAATCGAAAATCATGAAAAAACACTACAAAAAACGATTCCGCGATTTCGGTGGTATAAGGTTAAATAAAACTTGATCTTTCATGGTCTTACCTTTAATTGAAAAGATGAATAAATCCACAAAAAGTGCGTTTTCTTGAGCATGTTTGTACACAATTGATTCTCTTAAAGTTAATTAAAACGAGTATCTAAACAAACACGTCTTAAAAAAATGGAAGTGGCCTTGTCTTGTAGACTTTCTTCATTTCCCGATAACTTCGGACTGGAGTAAGCTACGGAAATAATAATGGTATTGCTGGAAAGCCAGTGAGTTACTTGTGAACATGGTATGCACAACTCAATTTTATTAAGGAGTCGATATATTCCTCATTTCGACAGATCGGGTCACATATAGTCTGTGGTTAGCAACTGTTTGTGTTTACATTCTGTTCCTTTTTTTCTTTCTTTTTTTTTTTTTTTGGGGGGGGGGTAATTGTTAGTCTGAAACCTTTGTGTAAATCGGTGGATGTGACTTACAGCAGGCATAGCCCTGGAGCAGCTTCTCCATGTGTACAGGTTGACCGCATAGCTCTCTCCTTCTTCCAACAGTTTATTCTGTAAATGAACAACATCCCATACAAAACATGACGTCTTCATCTTACTATGTTTATACGCACACACAGATCCTTGTTGTTTGATTGGTGGAACATGCGTCAGGTGTCATCTTTTATTTTGCCATGTACATGTCAGGCCTGGAATTTCATCTTTGAGAGTGCAAGGCCGTTTTCATTTTGCAAAGGGCACTTCCATTGGAAAAATCTTAAAGCCTATGGGAAACTTTTGAGGGGGCACCTCCAAGGCCAAGACAAGGGTAACAAAGGCCATTGCCTCCATGGCCTCCATGTTATTCCAGGCCTGACATGTATTTTAATCCAAAATGTAATATAGTCCGAATCCTTTATGGATAGTCATAGGACACTTCAGACGCTTCACAGCGTCGTTTCCAAAATATTCGTTCTCTGTCCGTTAGTCCAAACGACGCAAAGTTGTGTCAAGGCAGACAAGGTTGATGTCCACGTGGAGTTTTTTTAGAGAGGACAAGTTTCTGTGTCTAGGGTGGACAAGTTGCCGGATCTATTCTCTGTTTATTGTGAAAACAATTTTAAAATGACAAGGATCTGTGTGTGAGATATTTAAAACAAACATTGAATGCTTTTTGCTTGTGCATTATTGTTGCAGAGAGTAATCACTCAGTGAAATCTGGCTTTTCGCCTCGTGAATCCAGATGCTAACTCATGATTATATTCTGCGACAACGCATCCGAATGTTCATATTTGTATAATATTGTGCATTGTTGAAATACATGTCTCTTCATATAACCATAGTTTGTTTTGTTTAGGGTATAAACAAAACATTTTTATAACCGAACAAATGCCACAAATACAATTCTGGATCAGTAATCCCAACAATCTCTGCCAAACCCATGTCCATCACATCCCCATATCATGCTGAGCACCAACAAGGCTCCCATTTGGGAGAAAAATCCACAAGGCCGCAGAGTTTGTAGCTCAGAATAAATGTTGGACCAGAAATGAGAAAAAAAACTTGCTGATTCCTGACAACATACATTTAAACTATTTTATTTGAACAATAATTGCACTAAGACATGTAGGAGAAGATTTATCTCATTTATCTCTTTGGGTAAATAAAGTATACTTCATTACTCAGTAGAATTAAAGGGGTGTTTTTCAGACTCAAAGTCATCATTTGAACATGTCTGTTTCTGTTAAAGTTGTTACACAGGGAAGTACATCAGAAAACAATTGAAAACCACAAGACCGCAAGCCTCGTCCAGTCATAAGTTAAACTGGGCCAACACTATAAACCACTGGCCTTGGGACTGCCATGCCTGCGGTGTAAAATTTGAGCTCTGACCAACTCAACATTGTACAGGTATGCAGGGCAGTCCTGGAATAACACGGAGGCCACGGAGGCCATGGCCTCTGTTGCCCTGGTCCTGGCCTCTGTTGCCCTGGTCCTGGCCTTGGTGCCCCTTCAGAAGTTTCCCATAAACTTTCCATATTTTCCAATGGAAGTGCCCTTTGCAAAATGAAAATGGCCTTGCCCTCTCAAAGATGAAATCCCAGGCCTGGCAGGGTATACACATGGTATACAACTATTCTAGAAAATACTGTCCAGAATTGTAGCTTGAGCACTCAGATCTAATAATGGCCAATGCTGTGAGCTCAAGTTCTTACAAGGTTCAATTCTGTCTGATGCTTACTATTTAAGATTTCTTCAAAACTGACTGTCTCTGTCAAGTTTAGCATGATTCTCACAATGCAACTTAGGTTCACGATAATGTGCTTCTTTAACCTACACTGTACAGTGCATGTAACTCTGCTTGTTACATTGTAAGTTTGTTTTATTCTTCAGCTGCTGTATTTAATTGACTTAACCAATTCACGCCGGGTGAAGTCTTTCTGCACGAAACATTTCAAAACTGGCTAACGGAGGATGTTTACCCCCTCAACTTCGAAGCGCCCTCTATTTTTTTGTTATCAATTGGATGGCTAAATATTCACCCAGACATTCCATTGTGTAGCGTGCACAGTCATGCACCTACTTTGCTTCGCTTCATTTCCCCCCATACAAAGAGGGAGAGATGGTATTGTAACTCATACTTGAAACATCCCTTTTTCCAGGGGTTATTGTGTAATTCTGATTCCAGACCTGTGTCCTTTTGTTATACAAATGTGGGCTGATAAGAATGGACAGGTTGCCACCATTGTTTATCATTGTTTTGGGCTCAAAGGAAGGCGAGTTAGGCAGATTGTCAGCAGTGGCTTATGGCCTAGGTTAATGCGATTCATGGTGGTGAACGCGTACTCCTATTTTCTCAAAGGAGAACAACAAACCCTGATGCTTCTTATGAGAACCTTTGATGCCCTTCCTTTGGCAAGTCAAAGTTTCATTGTGACAATTTGATGTTTTGAAAGAAATTTGCTTTCTGGAAGCTCCAAAAAGTTCTAAAATAACACCATGCAGAGGAACAGTGTTGATTTTTTTTAATACCGATGTGAAGTGGTTCAAGATGAACTCTCATTATGAAATCTTGTCCGAGCATGCATTATTTATCCCCTGCAAACAATCATTACTTTTTTTAGTTTCCGAATGAAAAAGAAAAGCCCCCCCCCCTCCCCCTCGACATACAATAACAATCATGCAAGACCAGGTTTCAATGACTGGCAACAAACTTCCTTTTGTATGAGGCATAGTATACATATATTTTTTTTACATGAGTTGAGGCAGTTTGGCAGGGATATTTTGACAGGCAAAGGAAATGTGACAAGAACAAAAGCGCCGAGGATCCTGCATGCCTTAAGAGCCAGCCAGTGTGCATTACAGAAACATGGGGGGGAGGATATTATTGCAAGAGCAGCATTTGTGTCACAACAGAAAATGTGCTCAGTTTCCTTGTTTTTTGTTTTGTTTCCTCCATGGCTGTTTGCTCTGTAAGCCACTCTCAATAACATTTCTGTCTTTACAATGACAACTTCAGGATCTAACTGATACCTACATCCGCGAACCGTCTAAGAATGGTACGACTTATTAATTCTCATGTGTTTTACTTTTATCAAGTAATAAAGCACAAGGGAACACTGACTGGGAAAATTCGAAATGTTTTGGGGTTGAACAAAGAAAGCTTTTCGGGATTCGAACCGGCGACCTTCAGATTAACGTGCCAGCGCTCCACAAACTGAACTATTGAGCCCTAATGTTGGCGGTCTCCCCTAATTTGTCAATATGTTTGTTCGGGGGTGCCACCAGTCAGAAGCCATACAACCGTTAACTGCCGTATAGCCAGGGATTACACCCAAGTTTACGATACAAACTGGGGAGCGGCAGCAGAGGGATCACCTTGAGGGGACTTTTTTATTTCAAACATCATTTTACTTTTTAAACACTCAAATGTCTGCAACAATCAAACTTCCATGAAATGCAGTCATCTTAAAAACGACTTATGAACAACATTGGGAAGAACCAGTTCATAGTGTATCTGGCCTGATAGTTCATTCTTGAAAGGGCAAGGCAGATTGTCGCTGGTAAAAGGCACCTCAATGAGGAAAATATAATTTTCTACGGGAACATTTCCACAGGCACCAAGGCAATGAACAGAGACATAGAGGCAATTGCCTCCATTGCCTCCACGAGGAATCACGCCAGTTGACAGCCTTGCTTTCTATATCTATTTTGAGTTGATCATGGAGTAAACAGCCTATTTTATAAGCGTAACTGTAATTATGCAAATCTTTGTGGTTAACTGTGCAAATTAAGAAGCATGGGGTTTATATAGAAATAAATAAGGAATCGTACACATACATGTATCAAATTCAGCATCCATTTTGTTTATAAAAGGAAGGGACATGATGTTATGAGTTCATTAGTCTGACGATAAAAGTCAAGACATCAATCATGCTGGTGAATTTCCCATGCTTTTCAGTGGGTTTGAAAATCCAGTCATCAGGCATTTTGATTAATTTGTCTTCTTGCATCTTGCCACAAAAACAACAACTCACAATGTCCTCTCTACTTTTGACACTATAATAAGCAACAACATCTGATAGACCCATTTTTTTCATGGTTGCTGGCAGGCTCTGTGAGAATGCAGGTTCCATACAGTGAATAGGAACAGTCATCAGTCAAGGTATGTACAGATGTGCATTATTTAATTGCAACATACATCATAATAATAATAACAATAATATAATGAACAATAGTTCAGGCACTTCAGGGCTCGAATTTGACACTGGACCGCAGGCCTAAGGCCAGTGGTTTTAGTATTGGGCCAGTAAACTCATGACCGAACAAGTCCGGCGGTTTTGTGTTTTCAATTCAATAACAATTTATGTAACACACTCTGATATCTTGTGAACAGAAACAAATTATGTTCAAATGTTGAATTTGAGTAATGATTAGAAATGTAGTTAATATCCTTAAAGACAAATGAGGTAAATCTTCTCTTATATGTCTTAGTGCTTGTTCAATCAAATGCAAGTTAAACTGTGCAAGAAAGTCTTTTCTCAGTTTCAATCTGGTCTTGTAAAATTATTTCTGGTCCAGTAAAAATTTTGAGATACAAGTCCTGTGGTCTTGTGGATTCCCCCCCCCCCCCCCGCCCAAATTCGAGCCCTGCACTTTGTTCATACACTTGGTATGAGTACCACATAACTTTAAATGAGAGAACATAAAAACAATATACAATGTAGGCCTGAAAGGAGAAGAGCCTACAAAACTACAAGACTGGATGAAGTGAGTTCTGGGTAATTTTTTCGACCCAATTACATGTAAGAGAACTGGCATGACATATTTTACAAGGAAGAATGGTGCAATGGTTTGATGCAGCTACATAAAAAACCTTTTAGCGGACAGGCGGATCAGGAAAATCAATTTGGGGTTTTCGATAAACTTCTAGTGTTGAACCCTTGCGTGCACGCAGCGCACTATACTGTCGTCCCCCATTTTGGGTATCAAAAAGGTACACAAACAAATTGACCCTCAAAATGGTGTAAATGGCAATGCATTTTGCAGAGTGGGTTCCACGACTGCAAGGGGTCAATTGGTGGTTTGGGAAGAAGAAGGTATACTGTCATCTCTCAATTGTTTAGAGATAATGTCAGTTAACATTTTCAAGTTGATATTATGCCTTTGATTGGGAAAGCTGTTATAGGGGTGGTGAAACAAGGCAGGACTTTTTAGCCATAGATTTATTACTTTTTTCTGAGTCAATACGTGTATACTCACACACACCCAAAACACCACAAAGACTAAGAAAATTGCATTTGAAACATTAGTAAGTGTCTAAACTTAACAACTAAAACTTCAGGTTCTGGTAATTCATAGCACTACCTGTACTGGCAAATGTTGTACACAATGGAAGGCAAATTTTGATAGTGGCTACTGGAAAAACAACATCAAATGCACATTTTTTTGTAACAAATTTAAAAAATGTGATTGTGAAGTTATGGATGAAAACAGATTCATGTGATAGATTTAAAACAAAATAATCTTAAAGTCATGACTGCATCCAGCAAGATGTGATCTTAGTGCTTACAATCAAGGTTGTTCAATGTAACTGCACCAAGTTGTACATAGCTTTCTTAGGACTTCTTGAACAAAACCAAAAGTGTGAGATGCATTTTGTGTAACCTTGTTGTACACATTACAGAACCAATTAAGGCAATTCTATGGTACTGATGACAGGAATCAGCAATCTGTCTCACTGAATGATTTTCGTGACTTGCTACATATAATGCAGAAATCAGCACAACAACTTTCAACGTATCAAGTCAGGAAAATCATTCAGTAAACCAGATTGCTGACACCAGCATGTGATCAATGCAATTACCTATCTGTCCGTTTCCGTGGGTATCAGGTACAAATTGAATCCAAACTTGACTTACAAACGTGTCAATGTCAAGATGACAAAAATAATCAGTTAACTATACTTACCAGTTCAGAATGAACAGTTGCTTCCTCGATATACTTGGACATTCCCGTCACATAAGCCGTCCTATCTTCAAAGTTGGTGTCAAAGTTGGCTCGGTATGTAATGGAGACAGCCGTAGCCTCAATACATGGCTGTTGGTCTGGTAGTGGTAACTCCTCAAGGAGGTCTACATTAGACAGGGCATCCTCGAGTGTGACAGTGGCCGCAGCCATGTTGCCACCAGTCGTCCGGTTGGCTTCCCGAACCGCTCCTGCTGGTTCTACATTTAAATTATAAATACGTACACTATAGTCAGATATTAAAAAGTAAAACTTAAATGGAATCTTTATAAAGTTTTGTTTGATGCAGGTGCAAAACAAAGTCTAACAAAAAGCTGTTAAGGGCGTTCCAAATTTTCTTCACCACTTGGCAAATCTTACATCCATGTACACAAACATTGTATTTGTAACGCCAAACATTTCAACAATGTTCATTCATTCATTAATCCATTCATGAATCAATCTCAACATGTTTAAACTCATCATAGAGTCAAAATACCCCACGTCAAACTTCAAAGATACAACGGTACACTGCAAGTAAAGACCTCAGTCTGTGTTACTACTGACCAGTCTGTACATGGAGCAATATGCTTCAAGTTCATGGCTTCGCCTTCATGGTCTGTACACAATGTACGTGTGTACGTACTAACGTGGCATCATGCCAACAAAGTTTGAACTTTCTCTTCCCCTTTGCTTGTAAGTTGTGGTTGTACAACACTACAGTTCTGAGTCAGACCATGGTTAGAAGAAGTCTAGTTCTACCTCCACGCAATGCTACACAATACCATAGACTAGAGGAAGGAAATGCTCCATGTCAACACTTACTTTAAAATTAGGCCTTCACTACACAGGACATTCGTGCTGGGAAAGCTAACCTCCGACCCCAGCTTGCATTCCTAAGTTTCCTATGGCATGAATTTACCAGGCAGCGCAGGCTACGCCTAGCTAAATGTGTTACAAAAAACAATAATAATTCCAGCTAAATTTGGCACTGCGTGGTACTATGTGTGACAATAATAGTAATACAACTACACTGCACAAGTGTATATAACGCAATGGGGTAGACTGACGGACAACCACGGCCAACACGATCAAATCAGAAAGAACACAATTTCTTACCCATATTTGCAGGTTTGAGACCTTCACCAAGCACACATGAAGGGCACACAGGTACTATCGCAATGCGGAAATAATACACAACACAAATTGACTTACCTTTCACGCTCCCAAACAACACAAAAGACAAGGAAATAGTATCAAACGTTACACGGAAGTTCACACAGTTCTGACATTTTCTGGGCGTTGATTCCGTCCGCACGGCTCAATTGAAACAGCGCCACCGCGCGGTTGAAATTAAATAGTACATCAACAATAAACAACTCTGCCCCATGAACTCATCTGTCAGATTTTGTAAAGTTCCCATGGTTTTAAATTGCCTGAAAAAATCAGTTTAAATAAACAATTATCAAAGATTTTTGATTTATTTTATATTTTAAGAATAAAGTGAAACTCAAGTTTAAAAAAAAGGACTTCCAATAATTATAATTCATCAATTCCACTTTCAAAAGTGTCTTGTTTTAATTTGTTAATCAAACTATTATACAAAAATACTTGTCACATACAGAACTTATTTCATCTGGTAGATGGAAACACATTGATAGTGGAGGGTTGGTGGCATTCCTTACTGTCACCCCCAATGTGCCATCTGGCCCAGGCTGTACTGAACCCCTTGGCTTTGGACTGGCACCCCTCAACAAAGATGGTGACAAAATGAGGAGACTGCCAACTTTAAGGCTGTAGCACTAGTGTCATAAGGGATTTTGTCCCCCAGTGTGTGTGTCCCCTACTATAATATGGTAAATGAGCTGAAGGAAGTTGATACAAAAGAGGGCGCCATCACTACCAGACAAAATTTCTACACAATTCACCGTTTGGGGGGGGGGGAGACAGAACCTCCTGCCATGCTGGCATGTTAATCCAATGTTCTAGTTTTTCTCTGTTCATCCCAAAATTATAAAACGTCAAGTAATGAACCACAAGGGAAACCGACTGGGTAGATTTCAAATGGTTTGGGGTTGAACAAAGAAAAATTGACTAGAGCGGGATTTGAACCAACGACCTCCGGATTAACGTACCGGCGCACTACCAACTGAGTTATCTAGCCCTATGTTGGCGGTCTCCCTATTTTGTCAATATCTTTGTTCGGGGGTGCCAGTCAGAAGCCATGCAACCGTTAACTGCCGTGTAGCCAGGGATCACACCCAAGTTTACGATACAACCTGGGAAGCAGCAGCCACGGGATTACCTTGAGGGGATGCGGCTTTTTAAATTTTAAATGTCAAGTAATGAACCACAAGGGAAACTGACTGGGTAGATTTCAAATGGTTTGGGGTTGAACAAAGAAAAATTTACTAGAGTGGGATTGGAACCAACGACCTCCGGATCAACGTCCCGGCGCTCTACCAACTGAGCTATCTCAGTAACCATAACCCAAACTTAATTCAACAACAAACCACAATACCATTACACAGCACATAGTAGCTTAACTTTCTTTTATTGGATTTATTTCAGTCTATTATCCAGCCTAACACTTAATAAATCGTACTAATTAAAGTTCTGACATATCCAGGGTTCTGCCCACGGTGGTAGGTGCCGCAAAACCCGCCCGGCACTCAGCATTCCCCAACCACCACTGGCAGAATTTTCTTGGTTTCCGACCACCACACATTTTCCAATCTTTTAAATTACACTTGCAATTTCCTTTCAAAGGTTTTCAACGAAATGTAAAATTGGGTATTTACCAATAAAAATGGCATCCAAAGCCATTAATTTTGAGCACTTCTTTGATTTGAGTCTATTTATATGATCTACTGTGTAACTGATCCATCTCGCAATGGTTTCCATGGAAACATTTTTCCACCACTAAAGAAATCCTGGGCAGAACCCTGCATATCAACAGAAAGCTGGTTTGAAAAAAATAATAATAATAATAATTAAAAAAAAACATTACTCACTTCTGTTTATAGTGACTATAAAGCAAGGGAAATGAAGACGCTTTATACAACTCATATTTTGTATAAAACTACTGGCAGATTCCTACATACTTTGTGGTCACATTTTCTTTATAACAATACACTTTCATCAAATAAATTTGCCTTCAATAGTCTTGTTTCCACACTCTTTTAGTTGCAAAAACATTTACATGTAATTTAATTTGAAATGGAATAACCCACAGGGGAAGTCCCACATAACAATTCAATACAACTAAAAATTAATTAGTTTTAATGTTGTATAAAAAAAACCAATAAAATATTGACTAACATTTAGTTTGTAGGTAAATAACAGTTAGTCAAAAACTAACTTTCCATGAAAGAAAATGCCAGCAATACTATAGGTTGGTCTTTCAACCGTCATCATGAAAAGCCATCCTGTGTATTCTTCAATATAAGGCCTTGTCCAAATTAGCAGCTGCGGCTACGACTGTGGCTTGATTGTCATGTGAGCATGAAATGAAGCATTGGATACATCAGCAGCCAAAGCCGAATTGCCATAGCAACATCAGCAGCCAAAGCAGGAATGCCATTGCAACATCAGCAGGCGAAGCCGGATTGCCATAGCAACATCAGCAGCCAAAGCGGGAATGCCATTGCAACATCAGCAGCCAAAGCCGGATTGCCATAGCAACATCAGAAGCCAAAGCTGCAGCTGCCAAAATCTTCGGGCCAGAATGAGGGAATAACAGGCTGGTGCCCTGTGTGGACCAACAATAAGTAATCTTTCTCACTAAGGGAACATGACCAAAGTGGTTACAACAAGATGTATAGATATTTATTGTGAGGGACCATTAAAGGCTAGGATAGGACAAAAGACTGGTCACATTTACAGTTGTAATCTATGGGTCTTCACTTTATGGTTTCTTCTCAGTATTCATTAAATGTACGCGAGGAACAAAACAAAGATGGCCGCGCCATGATAGAAGTCTACAATGCTATTTCTTATTCAACCAATTACAATTTTTGCACTGCTTCCCTCATAAATTAAACATTGACAAATTAATTTGAAACAACAAGTTTTAAGCCAGACATATTGTTACTAATGCAATTAGTTCAAGTACAAAACAAATCTATCAATCTATACAACATATTTCATAATTTTTTACAAACATCAAATGGATCCAGCCATAGTTTTCATGAGAAACAAAAAATTGAATGCTATTATCAAAATAAATATTTTCTTTGCAATTATTCTAAAGGAAACATCACAACTATAGCAAAGGCCTCCGAAAACTATTTTGAGGAATGCGGTTCATGGAAAATAGTTACCACATGAGGCCTTCTCAAACTTGATGTGATACTATTAAACAAAAAGGGAAGGGAACTTAGAATTTTTATAAAAATAAACATCAACAAAAATATTTGCTTCAATTTGAAATTTTTTCCATGAATGTTGCAATTTTGACAGATCAAAACTTGATGAGAAAAAAACCACCAAAACATTGTTTGGAATTTTTAGCACACACTTATCATTGCCATTCAAAGTACGCTCTTACTTAAACTGTTTTCTAAACAGGTGGGATCAAAATGCTAAGGACCTATGGTAGGAAAACTGAATGCCATTTCTAAGCCCCTTTTCAACAGTTACTGCACTTTAGTGAACGCTGTTGGATGAGATCATTTTACTTTGAACACAAGTGGAAGAGTGATGGCCGAGTGGCCCAGTGCATCGGACTCTGGTGTTTTTAGATTGTAGGTTTGGGTGCCAGTAATTGCACTTTTGTTCCTTCGGATGAGACATAAAGTGCCATATGTTGTTTGATGCACTTAAAAGAACCCAGTACACTTATCAAAAAGAGAACGGGTTCGCCCCGGTGTTTCTGGAATGGTTGGCTGCGGAATGCGCCACATCACTCTTGATCGTTCCACCTCTCCCTCATTTTTTCATGTCTGTCTTTTCCTCCCAATTTTCCTTTCTTACTTTGTCTGGGGAAACATGCTTCTGAGCCACAGTGGTTAGCCTTTCACGCGTGCACATTTCATCAACGATGGCAGCCAATTCAATTTAGTTTACTTTTGTTGTCCCTGACCCGCATAGTACTGTTTTGGTCCTTTTATTGGGTAGTTTTCTTGTGTCCTTCCCCAGATTGACTTCTCGTACTTGTATGCTCCTTTCATACACTCATTTTTCATTTTCCCCCACTATAATAATTCTGCTTTTCTCCATGCTTGTCTAGTTGTCCTCCTGTCATCATCCTTTTTGGTACTTTGCTATTCTGTATGTTTCTTGGGGCTAGGCCTCTATTTCTTGCTTTGTTTTGTTTTGGTTTTATAGTTCTTCAATTGGCCTGGTATTTGTTGTACTTGTATTGTTGTGGTCGAAAAAATTATTAAAATATCGATAATCACCTTCCAAACCTTTAAAGGTGCTATATAAGTACAGCCCAGCATACATGCCATAAAAAGTGAGCTTTTTGAGGAGTACATTGGGTGTAGATAAAGCGCTTTATAAGACCCTCTTGGTTTACGGGAGGGGTATGGAATATCAATATTTTTTTTCAACAGATGGATTGCACATGATATCATTGACCACCATCTTTGACGGGAAAAAAGAAGAGGAAACATGCACGTGTGTACGCGCTGCGCACAACTCTCAGCCAATAATAGCCTTTTACGCTTGCACATTTCAGCAGCCAATTCAAGGGTTCCATTGGTGAGCACATTTTCAGGTCAGTTCTGTTCTTTGAAAATTACCAGTTTGAATGTGTTTAAAACCATTAGTGTACTTTCCCTTTATAACAATCTCACAATCTCTGATTATTCTAACCCATCCATTTAGACTATTTCATTGTAGTCTCCATTCCAGTCGTTACTACCAGATTCTTTTGGTAATACATGACTCATTCGGTGATAAATGACTCATCACCGACAGGGCACAAGCAGATTATGAATGCTTGCAATCAGAAAACCAAAATGAAACCCAATCAAACAAAACACCTTCTGGAATGAAGATAACATCATCATGTCAAGAACACACACACACACACACAAGTGTGTAAACACCTGCAATCGGGGACCTCCTATTGTCCCTCTTTTGTTTGTACTCTTTAACTTTTTGGCAACAGCTCCCATTGGTTTTGTACACGTTTTCCAACTGGGAACCTTTCCCCAAACGGGGACCCTATTGTCCTCTTTTGTTATAGGTCCCCGGTTTGAATGTGTATACCCCACCCACACAGACACACAAAAATGGGGCCGCACTTTTTAAATAATTGACAATTTTTGTATATGTCGGCTTCTGAAGCAAAACAACACAACAAAGTTAACCAAGACTGACAATTTTACACAAATAAATGAGAGTAACATACACAATTCTTAGGACAAATTAGGAGGCTTTTCGGCATAACAACTTTACCTGACAAACTAATAGTAGTCTTTGACTTTTTTTATATACTAAAATAAATGCCACTTTTTAAGTTTCCAAATACATCATGGTTACATCTTTGGGCTTAGTCTAAATTATTAGAGATTATTACTAAATGTGATAGACCTCTGTTCACTTGTATCACAACTAACACATTTGGAGACAACTTGTGTTTGACAATGCATGCAAAACTTCATTATCTTAAGTTATCTATTCATTTAAACAATTAAGGATTGCCAAAATAAATTTCTGAGATGGTTTCATTTCATTTGAATAAAATCTCTTGCATTTACGGCGTAGTACTTTGGTGTAACGAGGGATACCCTTCTTTGAACACCCATAGCAAGGCCCAAATCCATGAAGCTAGTAGCCAAAATAACACATCCAGTTTATAAGCAAAACATTGCAAACACGCAATGTACATTACGTGAAACTGTGGTTGGTATTTTGGTTACCATTTTCTCTGTAGAGGGTTCCTTGCACTCACAAGAGAACACTGTGTTTTTGGCATCGGAGCTCTCAGGTCAAACTGAGGTTATACTGGAGCCAGTGCCCTGGTGTATCACAGACTTGTGGAGGCTGACAGTGAAAGGAAAACACTTAAAACTGTTCTTGTGGGTAAATCAACTTGTCCCAACAGTGAAATCCATAAACCAGTGAAATGCATGCACATGACGTCATTTGAGTAGGGCACCCTCGCCTAGAAGTCAAAAGGAGGTTGTTCATTGGCCCATCAAATCTGAGCGTTTCCATTGTTTCCTCATTGGTTAAGAGGGCGGATGGATGACGTCAATACATAAGGTCTATTCTCACAACATCTACAACACAAGTTTGGCAAGCTCCGACACTAGAACTTAATTGTATGACACGGTTGGCCGACATTGTGGAGAGTTGTAACACAAGAACATTTAAGAGAGACATTACTCTGCTCCACAGTGTCCTTGGTCTTCATGTCATGTACCAGGTGTCTTAAGTACATCCAAACAACTCAGTTAGGTAGGATTGCGGAGTAGGCCAACACTGTACTGTAAGGCCAGACAATACAAAGGGCACCCTAAACACAATTCCATCGTAGAAATTCCCATATTCCTGCAATGTTTTTGGTCCGTAGGAACACTGTATGTTCATAAAAAGATTGTGAACCCCAACACAATTAGTTTTCAAGTGTTTAATTTTAATGCATTATTGGTGTATTATTCTTTGACAGTGTATTGCTGCAACATTCGCCGAGTACAAAAGATTTGGCAAGCACTGAACTGATTAACGTATGTACAATGGTTACAATTTATACAAAGACTTTTTTTTTTACATCATCAATTGAAGTAGTATTGACATTTATCTGTAATATACATTTATTGTACTACTTTCTCTTAGCAGTATCAAAGGAAAAGACCAACGTAAACATCTCTGAGAGTAAAGAATGAAAGGACATTTAATTGACGATACCGGTTTGATTTTCAACCAGCTGGAAAATAGCTTCTCATAGGAAACAACCAAAATGTGCCTAATCAGTTCAAATGATTCATTTTAAATCTTTTTTAAAATACTTAAACAAAGAGAGAGATAAAATAAATAAAAAATAATTATGCAGACTGATATATGGATATATGAGTAAATAAGTCAACCGACCTCATCCTAATATCATCGTATGCAATAAGTGCCATCAATTCAGTCATACTTTGTTGCATTTTGAATTGTTATGGAACATTAATTTTTTTTTTTATATTTCTGGCAAAATAAACTGACATCTTTTTTTTTTAATGTCATCTCCATACTTCCTGCACCATCACACACAAAAGTTGTCTGAATTTTTTTCTGCTTCTTAGATATACGTATGTACATGTAAATAAATGTCATCGATTGGTTTTGACCCAAACTCCATCAGCATTTGTACTTGGATTCCTGAACAGGGGAGAACGCAGAGTACATCGGTATCTGTGCGAGACCTTTGGGGCTTTCACCAAAATTTGGAAATATGACGCCCAAATGGCTGTCAATTTACAGTCCCAATTGTTCACCTACAAGACTTTTGACATATTACTGAATGTGGAGAAAGGAGCCAGATGTGGAGAAAAAACAACCAGATGCCCCTCTTGCAAACACCATGCCTGTTCCAAAGCCAGGCACAATCTGATTGACTTTGAAGTTCTCAAACCATCAAATCGTGGCATAACCCACATTATGGGTTTTGATGGAGTGGTGGAGTTAAGGTTTATTAGCATTTATTTCTCTGGAGTCCTGTCATGTATTATCCAACTGTTGCATTATTACATAGTTTGGTCTTAAAGCCTGGGGTTTGACTGTTTCATTGTGTTTTTTTTTTCCGGGAATGTTGTTCTCAAAAAAAAGCCTTTAATTTCAAAGTAGTAAATTGGAATAAGCCTCAGCAAAACATTTACTACAAGCTTGGTTCACTTAAAAATTTAATCACATAGGTGATTTAGAGACAAATATTTGAAAAACACCATAACTTAAAATTTCACAGTATTTTTAATATGTAAATGAACAATTGTTTTTTTTTTCTTCAAGAAATCAAACTCTTCTCTCTTCCTCAGAAGTTAGTAAGAGAAGTATACCGATAATAAAACAACATTTCTGGAAATAACAATAGAAACGGCTCAAGATGTCACATCTTAAGCCAAAGTGCAAGAAGCCCTGGGCATGTTGCATTATTATCTCTTTAAATATCAAGCGAATAGCTATAAACAACTTCATGCCGCTAGATATAACGCCAACGTGCGATATACTCAACGGACTGTATCGGAACTCACAAAGAGAGACTCATCATGTCAGGCTATCCGTTGGCATATCCATCTCGCTACTCCCACTCGTGCTGATCTCGCTCCCGGAGCTCCCGTTGCTGTGGTTACGACCCCACTTCTTCTTCTTGTTGATGGAGGCCACCTCCGTGTCGAGCTCGTCCAGGGAGCAGGTCTGCGAGCCGGAGAGGTTTCCCGTCCCGCTGTCGGCCTTCTGGTCCGGGGAGGAGTCCTTCTCGTCGAAGGAGCTCTCCGACAGGATGGAGGAGGTGAAGTTGATGCCGGCATCTTGCAGGAGGATGTCTTTCGGGAGGAGGCTGCGGAGTTTGGCCACAGTGTTGAGCAGAGCGGCTCTCTCTAGGTTGAGAGAGCGGATCTCCGATTTGTGTTTATCTTCATTTTTCTAATAATTAAAAAAAGAAAACGATGACTGAAATTAAAAGCGGAAAGAAATCAACTCCGGGCATGCAGCAAATCGCTTTAAGTATTGTTAATTAAACAAAAAAGAACTGATCTTTGAAGCGCATTTTATTCTTGTTCTCTACTATTCCATACACTTTCTTTAACATTTTATTCCTAATAAACTTTATGAAATTTTGCTCAGTTAACCAAAGATGCTGCCCGTATCTCTAAATGTCAGACAAGCAACTTTGCAATTGCAAAAAAAAGAGAGAGGAAGTTTAGTAAACTTCAGTATTTCTCCGACAACATTTTTTAAAGAAAAATAGGACAAAAGTATGCCGTCAATTTACGTCTCAGCTGCATTTCCGCTAAGCATGAACTTATCCTGCTGGGGGCACTATGAGGATTGGGTTTTCAGTCCCCACCTAATTGCGTGGGTTTCCCTAGAAAAATTCTCTGGAGTTTTCCTCCCACATCTAGAGCTGAATCTTCCTTTCTTGTCTTCTCACCATGAGGTTCTCGGCTAGTATAGTGATTAAGTTTGATTTTTCCCTGAAAATCCGTGGCTTTGCAACCAAAATTAATAAATCAAACATGAAAAATAAAAAGCTAGAATCCTACCCTCAGGTTGTGGATCATGGCCTCCTGACTGTGAATGGATGTATGGGCTCCCTGGAGCTGCTCCAACAGCTCATTGTTGTGACGACGCAAGTTGCGATTGGCCGCCTCCAACTTCTGGATGTCCGTCACCGCCCTGGAGCGCTGGTGGACGGGCGAGGGCGCCATCTCCTCCTGCAGCATGTGGTACTCCACCTCGTAGGCGTGTAGTTGCTTGGAAATATCCAATTGGTATGCCTTGAAACAAAAGAGAGAACAAAATTAAACATACGTCTAGACATGCAACTTTGTAATTGCAAAAAGAAGTGGAAATGCCCAACAACACTTAAACTGGTACATTGTTTTCAGCTTCCTAGTATTAAAGAAGAAGAGAAAAAAGGCGGGAATCAGCTGAAAGGTCACATGCCTAGTACATGTAGCAAGCACACTCTCATCAGACTCCATAACTTTTTATAGATTTTGCAACATGTATATATTTTTATGTGCCAGAGGTATTGGAAGTGAAGGCCTTCGGGCCACAGTTTTTAAGAAAACTTTTTTAATTCCGGGCATATGCCTCTGGTTGTATTTTTTCCCTTCTTTTTTCAATACAAATTCTTTTGTTGTTTGTATGTGTTTTTAATGCCGAATAAATAATTACAATAATATATAATAACAGTGAGTGTTGAGTAAACAAAGCCTGGATCACTTAAACAACATTTGGTACAGTCCCTAGTCAAGGAACAACAGCTGGAAATAAACTAATCAATAAATGAAACGTTGAAAATTGTGAACTTGCAAAATGTAACTACTAGGAGTTGACTTATTTAAAAACAAAAAACAATAACAATCCATTACTATCTGCAGGATGATTGACAACATATAAGCATCAACAATCATTAATAAATATGTATCTATGGTGGGGGTAGTAATTTCAGTAGGCACTTCAAAATCAAAAATGATAGGTCAGTATGGGCTTCTAAGCACACAAAGCTTCCCTATACATGGAACACTATCAAAACAATGTAACAGTTGTTTTTACAGATGGCAGCATTTCAAACTGATTTCTCATAATAAATAGTCGTTCATCAACTTCTAACATGTAAGCGTTTAGATTAAAAACTAACAAGTCATTGGCTCAGTGCTATAAGGTTCTTAATTGCAGTTTCCTATCTATAATAATCAACAGAAAAGGGGTTAAAAAAAATGCATTTAATTCAGAAAAAATAAATAAATCACTAACAATTGTTTATTCTTAGAAAAGGAATTTTTTGTTTTTGGCAATCAATTACTTTGGAGACCACACTTGATCAATACACTCAATTTACCAGGAGCTCCAAAACATGCAAAACCAATTTTATTAAATCCACTCAAACTGTACTAACAACCTTATTCACCCTTTGCACGGTCAGCCATTTACGTATTTAGCCTCGAATTGGGGACAGCAGTGAATTGAAGCATTATATAACTCTGTAATGTCACGGTAATGTAATGACACTTTCATCCGAAATGATACATAAATACAATTCAAATGAAGCATGACGTCGAGGCTCTACACGCACATGGCGGATTCGTGCAAGAAGGGAATAGTACTCAGCCAGTTAATTTCAGCAATTCTGTAGTTACACCATCAAAAGCTGTCAACTTGAGTCTTATGTGTAATGCTGGTTAAGTTCTGTCCTCCTATCTTCAGTTTTGTCGTATGTCTGTCTTGTATAATTTCTTATTTGTGCTGTTTCATTGTTTACAAATACAATTTCCCTGCCTTTGGTCTTGAGATTACGCCTCCACAACTTGCCTTAGTTTTGTTTTGATTTGAGCTTTTCTATCTCATGTAAAGATGAATGAATGAATAAACCATGAATAAGACAAGCTTTGTAGCCGGAAAACCTTGACGCATTTGGGTCCAGCGCGTCCAAAGAAACCTTGACAAACAACCACGAGGGGTGAAGAAAAACAGGTGATCTATGATCACAATGGCTTCACAGTACTCGTCTTTTCTGAAATATTTAATTCTAATCACCTTATTGATGACATTTTCCATCTGGATAATCCCCAGCATCGGCAGTGTGTCCTTTAAGAACTCGATGATGGCCTCAAAGCCATCGCAGTGTAATAGCAGCTCCTCGTGGCTGCCGAGTACGATCAAAGCCACCTTGAAGATCACCTCAAACCCCTGCAGGAAGATTAGATCTGAAAACACAGCACGAGGGGAGAAAAAAAAAGGATGAGCTCCGAGATAACAACTGTTTGCCGATGGAATTACGATATGGCCATTCAAATTGACGTGAATGTAAGTATGCTACGTAAAGGTACAAGAAAAATGAGACCTGAAAGGACAAACCTTGGGAATATGATCACCGTTGTGAATACAAAATATTGCCTTAGTACTAGGACTGACATCAAACTGACAGCAAAATAACACTCAGGTTAAGTTGAAAATTTATGAAGTGGTCAGCATGGAGATAACTCGCTCTGATTTTTCAAGATATCTGATGCAGTCAAGCAAACTACAGTTCTTCTCATTCCATTTAAAGCATATGTACAACATTGGTAATTGTCAAATACCAGTATCCACACTGTGTGTAACCCAACCATACCCATGAAATAACAAACTGTGAAAATTTTAAGCTCAATCGATCATCAGAGTCACAAGAAAACAGTAAAAGACCCCTTTATTTATGTTTTCACTGTTTTCAAACACCGGATTTTATCACCGTGATAAAAACGAATTGTTTTACTAATTTCTCAAAAACAATAGCATTTCAAGTAAAACTATTTCAAGGGTAGTTTTCTACCATGACCATCTTTATACCATGTAAGTTATGTGCAAATCTGTGAACATTTATATTTTTAGTCTTACGAATGTTGTACACACCCTTTAAAGGGGCCAGACTACTTTGTTCCCTTCCAGCCTCAGTTTGGTTACATTAGGATGAATGGCAGAAAAGCAAAATGGCCACGTATACAAACAAGCAACAAGACTTGAGAATACAAAGCTTTGGTGAACAAAAACCGTGCTGTGAAACCACAGGGAGGGGGAGCGCTGAGATAATAAACTCTTGCCAACAGGATTAGAATGTGAACTTCTGTTCGACTTAAGAATGCTTTCTTAGGGTTCCTCGAGGGATGGAATTAAGAAAATATAAGATCCTTACACTAAACGCGATTATACTGAGTGTTTGAGTGGTGTACTGACAAAATGTTGATGTATCAAGGCTAGTCACAAACTCCTTAAAGATAAAACTGGTGCTGTTTGTTATTTTACTGAGAGCTGCACCTTGCTGCTTCAAGGAGAAAATAAATTTGTTACAAGGAATTGTCACACCTCTTCTGTTACATGTAATATCAATAGATATATACAGCGAAAGAAAATGGCTACTTGAGCTGGTAGTTTTTATGTTGACTATTTTCTGCTAAAAAAAAGGAGTTTGCTTCAAGAGATGATATTCCTGGATCAGGGGAAAGGAACAATGTCCGTTTAAATTCTCGACATTGTCCTTTATTTTGTCTTTGGTCAACCCAAAATCAATAAAAAAAAAATACCCAGTCAGTTCCCCGTGTGGCTCCTCACTTCATTATCCATTACTATTACATCTTTATGTAAACAAAAAAAAAGGTTAGATCATTCGTTTGTGGCGCCCAAGCCCAAAATCAGGCACTTCTCTAATTGAAATGATATTTAAGTGAAGACAATCAAAACATCGGACATGACATCAATGTGATGTGATGTCTTAAACAGTCTACATGTTGCAAAATATTGATAATTTAGCAGGGCAGATAGGGGACATATTTGGGGAAATGTGCTTTTGATGGTACAAGCGTGGAATTTGGCACACGGTCAGAGTATGTCATGACAAGATATTTGGCTATAGGGCCATTGCAGATTTAAAGTCATCAAAGGCATAATCCCATCACTGACCTGGGCCCAATTTCATAGAGCTGCTTAAAGCAGAAAATGTTACTCAACATTTTCCTGCTGAGCAGAAATCAGCAGGATACCAGTCGCAAATTGTACATATGACAACGTAGTTTGGCCGGTAACCTTATTCTAGTAAGCATAATTTTGTTTTGCTTAGCTACTTTTTATGCTTAAGCAGCTCTTTGAAATTGGGCCCTGATTGTAGTTACTACACATGTAGGCCCTAATTATGTGTTATTTGAAAAGCTCTTATTACTCATCTATTTAAAATTTACATCTACTTAATGTAAACTCAGTTTTGGCTTTTGTCACAGGGTGTCAGAATTCATTTATCATTCAACTTACCGAACACCTTTGCGACGAACCCCAGGGGAAACTGAGACGCAAAGAGAGTGAGGAACCAGGGTGCGGCGTAGAGGGAAGGACCAATCTCATTCTGCTCCAGATGGTCGTACAGACGCTTGTGGAAGTCGTGGAGCAGACGAGACAGCTGGTACATCTGGATCTAAAATAAGTGATGGAATTAAGATAATAAGAGAGGGTGTGTGTTGCAGGTGTCGGGTTGTCTGGGCTTGCAATGGGGGGGGGGGGGGTTTCTACATCATTACTCATCCATTTAGCTTATGTTATCCCACTGCTTTGTAACACCCTTAATTTGTGACTGCTGTGGAAAATAAATTAGCAATCACGCATCTATGTCAACAGTGCATAAAGTATGCAAACAGTGTAGAGCAATTTTGGTGGTTTGGTGGTTTGGTGGAAAGGCATTTTGTGCCATTCGTGGTTGATTTTTTTCGTCTGATGGATTATTAATAGTATGGATTATTAATAGTATGGATTATTGATAGTATGGATTATTAATAGTATCATGTACTAGTACCAATCCAGCTCCCGTCACAGCCCCCCCCCCCCACAATTTCTCTAAATCGAGGCTCAAGATAGAAATGAGCACAGCAAAAAAAACAGCTAGGTCAGGGAAATCCTTCCCCCCCCCCAAAGAAATAAATAAATTAACAAAATTGGCATGACAACGGCATCCGATCAGATCGTGGGTTCCTCTTCCCCCATGATCTGATGATGCACATAGGCAGAAGAAAAGTAATAGAATAAACATCTAAACTGCAACGAAAAAATTTTGCCTGGAATATGTATAATTTGTTTTCAAGTTGGGGAACCTGCATTTTGCAAAGATCCCAAAACTGTGTAATTTTGGAACAGCACACTGAAATTACCGGGTTTCCATTTTTTTTCAAAGCTTGAATGCCCTGGAAACCTGCCTTACCCAATTAGACCCTGGACTGGGTGTTTTCAAAATGGCACACTGAAACTATCAGGTTCAAAAAACTTTCAGAGCCTGAATGCCATGACACCCGCATTTTGCAAAGATCCTAATTTGGGTATTTTAGAAACAGCGTACTGGAATTTCCAGACTTCCATTTTCTTTAGTGCCTGAATGCCAGAAAACATGCATTTCGCAAGGACCCTAAACTGGGTATTTTTGAAATGGTGCACTGACATTACCAAGCTTCAATTTTTTCCAGAGCCTGAATGCCAGGAAACCTGCATTTCGCAAAGACCTTAAACTGGGTATCTTCGAAATTGTGCACTGGAATTAACAGGCTTCAATTTTGTCCAGAGCCTGAATGCTGGGAAACCTGCTACTCACAAAAGTCCTAAACTGGGCATTTCTGAAATGGCACATCGGAAATTGCCTCTGGAATTAGCGAGCAACTCTACTGATGCCACTGATTTACAATCAAAGTCAGTATCGGTGTTACTTAAAGAAATAGTGGCAATTTTGGTACACTTGATGACTTAGTAGGGACACAAAATGACCAATCTTTCCCTTCGCTAAAGTGACACAGTATGGACACACACAGAAAGTGATCAAAGTACGATCCAAAACTAGGGCAAATTTTACCCAGTCCACAGAAATAGAATGTCTTCAGCACACCCTAGTCAATCATTTGAGGAAGTTTGCACATGTATTACAAGGTAATTCATCTTGATAATGTACACTTGTTTTAGATAGCTCCCTGCTAACATTGGCCCGGCGAATAAATTTGTTTTGCATTAGTTTCTGCTCTAGAGATTGATAAGAGTGGGCCCTTGATCACACTGAAGAGTGCATGCACCCACCATGTACATGTATCTGCTCATTCTGCACCTCATGGATGGCCTGATCTATGCAGACAGAAAATAAACAGCTAGATTTTTTGATCTGCCGTGTGCATATTGGCAGAGCAAATACCCAGTGGTGATTTGGCAGGGGGGCACCATCAGTGCACATGCTTGGAATACATTACATGTAGTTTGTGTTCAATCACAGGGTAAATGAGCCATGGCTGCATCATTTATGCATGGCAGAGCCAATCGTTTCAGCCATCATTAGTCTCTTTTGTTTACATTTTGTTGGTTTATAATTCTCCACGGAAGACCTTTAGTTACCAGAATAGTTCATTCGTAAAAAATTAAAGTGATGGTGTACTAAAACAGATCATAGGAGCAAGGAGACCGATATGGAGCACCTTATGCTAATCCAGCCCGAGCAGCTTAAAATCACCAAAAGTACATACAGAATTCACTAAAGACATGCAATCATTGTTCCAAGGAAGTTTACATTTATTTGATATGCTCTAGTTTTCAAGAAGTTGACCGTGAAAATGATGCTGTTCAATGGTTACTGTTTTGTTATGGTTTGGTCCAGTATTATAGCGCTAACTTCTACTGATTTATCAGGCAAGACATGATGTGGGATCAGATTTAAATATCCTTTTCTGAAAGTAGACAGAATTTCTAAGAGGTAAACTCTGGTAAAACTCAATTACTTATCCGATAGAAACCCAAATCTGTAATCGATGAAGCGTACACTGACCAATTTAAATACAAATACTAGCTTTATCTTCATGAAGCCCATCAAGCTCTGGCCTGATTGATCTTTTTGTCTTTCTCATTTGTACACTGTTTCTTTAACCCCTTAACGCTGCCGCCAGTATTATCAGCCGGCTTACACGCATGACTGCATAGCAGCCTTTGTTTGCCCACAGCTGTACCAGCCACAGACTGCATTCCACGGCATACCACATACACAGTCCACAGCATTCCGGTCCGGATTAGCAGACATAGCCGCCTTCCGCCTTCAAGGGGTTAAGGTGCGGGGGTAGTGTGGTGGGTGGGAGTGGGGGGAGAGTCTGGGGCCCTTTTCGAATCCATGGCTTCGGCTCCGGATTGGGCTTCAGACCCAGTTTTCTTGTCTGAAGCCCTGACCGCAAAGCGTGCGTACGTTAAAATAATTGAGGGAGCCTAGCTAGCCTGAGCCGGTTTTGGAGCCGAAGCCGTGAATTCGAAAAGGGCCTGGGATTTGATTTTAGAAGAATTCTTCACACTAACCTGCAGTGCAATCATGTCTGGCTTGTACTGTCTACGGAAGCCCAATGAGAACATGAGATAAACGAGCATGTCAAATGACTGTTCCTCATCCATCTGTCAACAACACATAAGTACAATGAATAAGAAAATCACCCAAATCTTGTAGTGCATTTCAACTAACTCAAAAGTGCTGCACTCTCAACCCAAATGTTGTTTTAAAAGAAGTACAATTTACTATCAATTTAAGTTGTATGAATGCCTTTTTTTAAATTAACATTGCCAAAAACCATTTCATGAACGAAAAATTAATTAATATCATTGAAAAGCTCTTCAGACATGCTTAAAGGTATTGTACACTTTTGGTAACAGCTCAAAATCAGTGTCCACATTTTTGTGTGATTAAACATATGCATGAACAAACAAACCTGTGAAAGTTTGAGCTCAATTGGTCATTGAGGTCACGAGAAAATAGTGTAAAGAGATCTTATGTGTTTTCTGTTTTTTCAAATTATCGCGCGCGCGATAATTACTATTGTTTTACTCGTTTCTCAGAAACGATAGCATTTTAGGCAGAAATATTTTAAGGAACCCTTTCTACCATTACTTACTTTAAATTATGTAAGTTATGTGTGAATCTGTGAACATTGTGTTTTTCGATCTTACCAATAGTGTACAGGGCCTTTAACTCTTAATTATGGAAAAATTGTAGCTTTTTTTATATTGAGAATGTAATGTGTCCATGAATTGAGTTAACCTCATTCAAGGCAAATTCACAAAACATTTGTAATAAATATGTGTAAGTGTTTGCTTTGGTTTTTTTTTTTGTTTTGGGGGAAGATGACATAGCGGTTAATTTATTATCAGATGGATTTGTAGTGTGGCACATTAACCATGAATAACGTCATCCTATAGAATTCCTGATCGGGTGACTCACGTGCATCAGCAGCACCCCGGCAACAAAGCTCAGCCCCTGGCAATACCCGACGTCCGTGTCCAACAGGGAATACGCCTTCAGCAGGTTGAAAAGTGAGAGCTGTCCGCGGCCGAGGGGATTGGCAAAATACGGATGAGTTGGAAAGGTTCGACCTGAAACGTGAGATGGAAATCGTCGTCGGAGTTCAGAGTGATTAATGCTCGTGCGGAGAAGAAAAAAAACATTATCACTTACCCCACCGGGTCTTGTGATGTTATCTAACATGTACGATGTCATATGGAGAGTTTTAACAATACAATGTACAAGTGCATCATGTAAAGCGCATCCTACAGCACTGCACTTACATGCTGGCCAGGTTGGTGCTAGGCAGTTTGTCTACAGTAAATGGCAATTCTATGGCATTTGAAAATAATCCCTTACAAGTACTTTATCTCCTTATTTTGTCAATCAGTGTGATAAAGGCAGTGTGCACTTAACCTACAAGCAATATTGAGACTTATAAAAGGCTATAGATCCAAAAGTTCTTTTTCGCCAGTCAAATGGTACTCTATTGCCTGTGAGTGGATTACGACATGGACTCATTATCGTGACTCACCTACATGTAGATCAATGAGTATGGCATGTTGGTGAACAGCCAGTTGTGGGGTTTTTAAGTATCAGTCAGATAACTACCAAACAAGATCGCCAGTCAAATGGTACTCTATTGCCAGTAAGTGATTACGACATGGACTCATTTGACTTGACTCACCTAGATCAATGAGTATGGCATGTTGGTGAATGGTTAACTGTTTGAGTAGCTCCATGTAGGGTTCGTGCTCCGGTATCTTGGCGCTCACAACACAGCCGTTTAGCTTCTGCTGCTCGATGATCAACTGCCATATCTCTCCCCTCCTACTCTTTGGTATACCTTGGCAAGACAAACCAATACAGAAACTGATTACAAATCCACAGATCCTGGCTTAAAGGAACATTACAGAATTGGTTTTTGCTAACAAAACAGTTGCTGGCAGTGTAAGCACTTTATGTAATCCACCATATACATAAACTGACAAACCTGTAGAAGTTTGAGATCGATCGGCCATCTGGGCCACGAGAAAATAGTGAAAAACCGATTACACATTTGCATGAAATCATATAGATTCAACAAATGAATAAAACGCTCACTGAGCGATAAACTCCAATCGGAAAATTAGTTTATTCATTTCTCATCAAATATGGCATTTCAGACAGAAATATTTCAAGGGATGTTTTCTACTATCATCATCATTAGACCGTGTAAGTTTGATGTAAATCTGTGATCAAAAAGTATATTTTACAAGGTTTTTTTTACCAATTCTGTAATGTTCCTTTAATTTCATAAAAGTTGTCCAGCAGAATATATAGCTTTCACATCAGATTTACTAAGCAAGCATTACACGGGAACCAGATGGTAACTCAATTCTGCTATAGAGCAATAATCTTCTGTGCTTAGCAAATTAATGAAATCAAACCTCTAGGTCGGTTTCATAAAGCGCTCAACTGAGCTGCTGTACAGCACAAACGGGTTACCGGCCAGCACATCTTGTTATGTAACTTGTGACTTCATGTATCTCCCTGCACTATGTTTAATAAGCAGTTTTTCACTGCTTTGCAGTTGGCACATGGCCCAATTTCATAAAGCTGATTACCTGTGAGCAAATGTTTGTACCTTCTATGGCAGGAAGACATGCGTAAGGAAAAGTGTATTTCGAAAACAATCAAAACAACCACAACATCCAGTGTGTGCGTTAACAATGGATTGAAATTGTTGCATCACTCATCTGCGTACAAGAACCACAGGCAAGTTAGGGTGCCTTTTGCTTTGCTTACGATTAGCAGTGTTTTTAATAATAATAATAATAAATTTTGATTTATATAGTGCATAATAATTAAAACTTAATTCTCTATGCGCTTTACATTAAAAGAGTATGCTTTACAATCTACCTCAACATATATAAGAGGACAAGTAACACCACTTCATGCACACTGACACATCAAAACAGGAATTGTTACACTACTGTAAGAAAAGGTGTGTCTTTATTGCTCTCTTCAAATCATAAAGGGAAGATGTATTCCTGATTGTCAAGGGCAGAGAAATAAAAAGTGAAATAAAAAAAGCATGGACTATGAAATAAAAACTGTGCTGAAGGTCACTCTGTAAGCATGACAAATCTGAATATAGGCTTTATGAAATTGGGCGCCGGATCTACGGTTTTCACGCTTATGACTACAACAAAATGTCTTCATCTATTGTCTGATGGCAATGTGTGATTTGGTAATGGTAACGATGTACTATCCCCTGACGATTTGTTGGTCATTGCAGGCCTGGTATTACACGGAGGCCCTGGAGGCCCATGGCCTCTGTTGTTCCTGGTCTTGGCCTCGTTTCCCCTTCAAAAATTTCCCCCAGACTTTAGAGATTTTCCCATGAAAGTGCCCTTTGCAAAATGAAAATGGCCTTGCCCTCTCAAAAGATGAAATTCCAGGCCCTGCATTGAGGCGCATTTTCTTATTAGTTACCTACCTTGTCTGAAGGTATCGTTCATTTCGTCTCGACTCAGTCGGATGTTACTCCGGTTAGGTCTGCTTAAGATCTTCTCCCATGTTATCGTCACCTCCTTCAGGCATGGTGTGATCTCCTCGTAGTCTAGCTTGATGCGCTTCTCATGAGCAGCGTCTTGCCGAGCTGATGACCAACGACAAATGGGAGTAAATACAAGGTGTAGATATGACTAGTTCTATCAGCGGCTACGGCTACAGCTTCGACTGTTGCTAAGGACGCCCTATATTTCAATGCATGATGAAGCAACGATCCAGCCATAGCCGTAGCCACCAATTTGGACATGGTCTAACATTGGTTTGAATGGAAGAGAAACAAGATGGCTGCAATTTGATGCTGGATCTGTGTATGTTTCCTCATAGAAATAGAACTTGCAGAGTGCTGTGTTTGTTTTAGTTATCACTGTGTATCTACTCTGAGGCAACTCATGCATGCTGCCATTTTAGCCGTTTGGCAAATTTCAGCTTTTCCCATTGGTTGATCGGGCTCATTCTGCCATACAGGCATGTCACATGGTATTGATACTCCTTGTTTTGCAGCTGACGTAGAGGGCTGCCATAGAGGGCGTGCCCCGCAGCACGCACAGTAGAACACAGATGACAACTGAGCTCACGCATTCTCCATATTCTATGTCTATGGGTGGTCCCCTCAGTCTCACCTTGTAAGTTTCTGTTCTCCTTGTCCATACGGATCAGTAAGATCTGCTCCCTGATGGCTTTCTTCCATAGATCACTGATCTGTTGTCTGGAGCTGAACCTCTTTGGTCTTGGTACACTGTCCTGCCTCTCCAACCCTCGGATTGATGGCATCCCCTCATTTTCAAATACATCTTCCTCCGCTTCCTCATTGATATCTGTAACTGTAAGTAAATATTTTAATTTTTAACAAGGCACAATCTGCAGCACTGTTTAGCAAAACAAAAAATGTTCCCCTAAATAAAATAATGGAGCGATGCACTATACATGTAGTGACTGTCTATCAATGGAGCCCTCGTGGGTAGCATTTACAATGCGTCTTGCTCTGCCATGCACAACACACACAAAATACAATTTAAATGGCAGAAACTTGTTTAAATGTTTCATAATGGGACTTTAACTTGTCAGATTTGTGATGTGTGTTTACAGTTGCGATTGGTCATTATACAATGAGGAGTGTAGCTCAATGGATTGTTCCCATCATTTCAATACATTTTGGTACACCTGCTGTTTATAGAAATCAACCCCTCATTCACCGGGCAATTTCTGTGGTCTTGTGGTTAAAATATTTACTCTGGAAGGAAATGGGTCTTAGGTTCGAATCTCACAGTTGCCCGTGCAATTTTAGAGTCTGTATAAACAAATGAACTTGAGAAATATTTGTCAATTTTGGCACATATTGATAATGTATTAACACGTTGACTGCTGGTCATAAATTTGAAGGGGCGTTCCCATTTGCCAAGCATCCCAGTGTGGTGCGCATGTGTGCATACCAAGTAGGTACTTTTTTTTTGTCAACATGTTGTAGCATACAAATTTTAACGATGTGTGCTCACCACTGCCAGAAGCGTATACGTTGCGTTCTCAGTGATGCCAGTGTATTCAATTCACTATACAAAAGCCTTTCATTCTCTACGAGTATACTCGTAGTGGCAGAATCCGTTACACCTGTTACTACGAATATACTCGTAGGCGGCAGTCAACGTGTTAAGGAAAAACTAGCAAAAATTACCTCGCTCGTGCAACACAGTATGGACACAAAATTATCAATACTTCCCAAATTGGAGTGAATTTAACCAAGTCAACGCAAGTAAAATGCCATCATTGGAGGGGGGGGGGTAAAATTAAACACAAACATAATTACAAGCTTTGGAATGGGCATCCAAGCACATGGGCATCCAACCACATGGGCATCCAAGCACATGGGCATCCAAGCACATGGGCATCCAACCACATGGGCATCCAACCACATGGGCATCCAACCACATGGGCATCCAACCACATGGGCATCCAACCACATGGGCATCCAACCACATGGGCATCCAAGCACATGGGCATCCAAGCACATGGGCATCCAAGCACATGGGCATCCAACCACATGGGCATCCAACCACATGGGCATCCAACCACATGGGCATCCAACCACATGGGCATCCAACCACATGGGCATCCAACCACATGGGCATCCAACCACATGGGCATCCAACCACATGGGCATCCAACCACATGGGCATCCAACCACATGGGCATCCAAGCACATGGGCATCCAAGCACATGGGCATCCAACCACATGGGCATCCAAGCACATGGGCATCCAACCACATGGGCATCCAACCACATGGGCATCCAAGCACATGGGCATCCAACCCATAGGCAATCCAAGCAATGGCATCAACCACATGGGCATCCAAACCACATGGCATCAACCACATGGGCATCCAACACATGGGCATCCAACCACATGGGCATCCAAGCACATGGGCATCCAAGCACATGGGCATCCAAGCACATGGGCATCCAAGCACATGGGCATCCAACCACATGGGCATCCAAGCACATGGGCATCCACGCACACGTGTCACGCACACGTGTGTTTAGATGCACGCGCTGCTGGTTGATGTACTGAATTACCAACAGGATATAAACAACTTGTTTTTTAAAACGTGAGTACACAGGCTCTGAATTCATGAGAAAATTGTCAGCCTGAAAAGTCACAACAAACTTAAATCAACAAACGGTGATTAGTCTATTGACTTGACATGGTTGTTTTTTTAACCCTTACAGTGCCAGCCTCGTTTTAGTAATTCTGTATCCACAGAATTAAAAAAAAAAAAAAATTATATTTTTTATGTCGAGTAGTAGAACATACGGAACTTTGGCGGCATGTGGATGGAGGATCGGTATGACGTTTCAGAACGTTGGCGGCACTCGAAGGGTTAAGTAAACCTCCTAGACTAAACTTTAATTGATGACTTTTTTAAAGGGAATAATTCAAACATTAACCTGTTAAAGTAAAACAGAAAGATTAGGGTTTGATCGTTAATCAAGGAAAGTGTGTTCATTTAAAATTATAAATTGAATTCATCTTTAAATAATTCAATTGAGGAGCTTGGTTCTCGGGACAGTAATACGTCTGTATTTTGAAGTTGACTTTTGATGTAATTTATTTAATGATATGAGGTGTTTGTTTGTCGAGACCAACAAGGCCTCTTGTACAGGCCGCCATTGCTAAGATCGATTAGTGAAAACATGCGTATGTGCCACGTGAGGGCGCTGTTTTTTAAATGCACAGGGGTCAATACCTTGGCCGTGTTTTGATTCGCTGATGGGCGTGACCACACGGTTGAAGATCTGTTGTCTCCATGACATCCTCCGAGCAGTGGAGGATCCCGGGTGAGAACTGTACGGGCTTAGCGTCAGAGTATGTGGTCTGTCATCGTAGAATGCGCTACTCGTTCTGGATATATGAAGGAATCGGAGAAAGCCACATCAATCACACAGGTCTTGCCAAACAGGAAAGATATGGTGGTCTTGTCTGGTATGTAGTCTGATTGCACTACTGGACATACTTGTTATACAAATGGAAACAAAAACTAAATATGCATTTTTGTCGAAACAGAAACAGGGTGTTCGGTGTAGACATGTCCGAGTCAACAAACCTTTTCTTTCAAGGAATAGTTTCGCAAACATGTCTTTGTACAAAATATTGATATACGTAAAGTGAATGGTGGCTCTAAAGATTTGCAAATTTGAAATAAGAAACATTTATAAGTTTCCAAACTGATGACGTTTTTTTTTCAAGACTTTGATAACCCCTTTATCCCTTTCCCTATGTGTTATTAAGCATTGTATACTCAGTACTTTCCCGAGTTTTGTATTTAAAAAAAAGAACAAAACAGACAAATTACTCGTGTGGGATTCGAACCCACGACATTTGCACTGCTAGAGAAGATGTCTTACCACCAGACCACCGAGCTAGTGGGTCTTTGTTGTCAGACAAAAATGCTGACATTTAGCCTTTTTTTCGTGGATTAAACTAACACAGCCGAATGCACTACTGAATATACATTTGTTATAGGAATGGAAACAAAAACAATCAATCAGACAGGATTTGAAGAAGAAGAAAAAAACAGACAACAAAAAACGTCCGGCTCAATCTTAATAGACCGGCCCACCTTCAGTATAACTGTTTGCCAGAAAATGTTACTTAGCCATCTAGGTGCTTATCTTACTGCATTATGATAACATGTAACTTTAACAAGTCACTGATTTCAGCTAAGCAATGTAATTTTGTGCTTAGCAAATGTTTGTGCTTACAATTTTTATTGTTAATATTACCACCATATCACACAAGTACTAATGAAATTGCATTGGCTCCCAGTTAAGTTTCGACAGTTTTGCATTAGGCGCCTTACAAATGTCTTTATTATTATTATTATCATTATCATTATCATTATCATTATTATTTATTTGGCCAATATCAGAAACAACAACATACAAAGTGGTACAAAAGATAGTTACATGTAACTAAACATACAGGTGCTCAAACACAAGTTAACAAAAAGAGGAGGGGTTAGATGCAGGGGTCAGGGCAGGTATGTAGGTTGTCTTGGCCCAAGACATGATCGATAGTGGATAGTTTACTGCGCTCGTTGTAAATTGTTGTTGCACGCCCTTTTACGGCAGAATTTAAACAACTTGAAATCCTGCCGTACGAGTGCGCGCTATAACGATTTACAACAAGCGCAGTACACTGTCCGCTATCGATCACTAACGTCTTGGGCCAAGATTTAGTATGTAGGAGGAAAGGATCACTCTGGGGAAGGGACCAATCCATTCCAAGACGGCCAGGATAAACAAAAGTGTACCATTACACTATAACTCCAAAGTCTGTTTATCAATCATAGAATAGAGTAATTTTAATATAAACGATTACCATAATAAATTATTTCTTAATGACATTGGATCCAGGCCAAGCCAGATGTGATAGACATGCTTTGTGGGAAAATAATGGTGCACAAATGCGTCTGCCAAATAAGACTTCTTATAATGCTGGTGGTGCACAACCTCTACTGATTGCTCATCCAGAAACTCAACAACAGAAAAAACCAGCCATCTACATAGTTGAAAGAAGTGGCATTTCCTGCTCTATGAATTGTCCCTTTATGATGGAGTCATGGCCGGGTTGCATCGTGCACCGGACTAAAGTTCTGGTGATGTCAGAGTGTGGGTTCGGTGACACTTGTGTCCTTGAGCAAGACGCTGAACCATAATGGCTTCGTTCTTGGAACAAGACGTTTCAAAATCACGGGGTCCTGTGTATTGTGTAATGCATGTAAAAGTACCCTGTAGCACACTTATCATTAATGGGTTTTTTTTCGCCCCGGTGTTTCTGGCACAGCTGGAAGCAGATTGCACCGCATTAACTTGTAAAACCCTTTACAAGGTGCCGTATAAATGGGTCTCATAATTCAATCAGCTCCGCATGCAAGTGTACCTGTTGTACAACATAATGAGCACTTTGAGAGGTCTGTTGGGTTGTGATCATGGTGTGATTCAGTGCTGTAGAAGAACCGCATAGTGTCACATTAGTATTGATACTTTAAGCATCTTTATGAAATTTAGGCAGTATTGGGGGCCCAGTTGCGTGGAATTCTTTAACCCTTAAGAGGCAATAACGGCCGCAAACGTCTTGTACCAAAAGGGCATGGTGTCACATTAATATTGATACTTTAAAGGAACATTACAGAATTGGTTTTTTGCTAACAAAACAGTTGCTGGCAGTGTAAGCACTTTATATAACCACATATACATAAACTGACAAACCTGTAGAAGTATGAGATCGATCGGCCATCTGGGTCACGAGAAAATAGTGCAAAACCGATTACAAATTTGCATGTGTTATACAATGCATGAATAAAACGCTCATGAGCGATAAACTCCAATCGGAAATTAGTTTGATTTATTTCTCATCAAATATGGCATTTCAGCCAGAAATATTTCTGGGGATGTTTTCTACTATCATCATCATTAGACCAAGTAAGTTTTATGTAAATCTGTGATCAAAAGTATATTTTACAATTACCAATTCTGTAATGTGCCTTTAAGCATCTTTATGAAATTTAGGCAGTATTGGGGCCCAGTTGCGTGGAGTTCTTTAACCCTAAAGAGACAATAACGGCCGCAAACGTCTTGTACCAAAATGCCCACAGCAGCCGCAGCGGCAAGATCTGACCTACTTCCACTCAAGCAAAAAGGTCAAAGAAAAGGTCTTGAATTGAATTGACATTTCTCAATGTTTCCCATGTTAACATTCTATGTTTCTAAAACAAAACCAAAAATCTATTACATACAAACATTTTTTTTCAGACACTTTTAAAAGAAAAAATGTTTAATAAAATCAACAATAAAACCATGTCTGGGTGTTTTGGTGATGGTTGTACAGAAATGAATGGTCTCTAAAGGGTTAATCGAATATCACCCAGAATCATTTTTGTTCAATTTGTTCCTGGGCAATTAGAAAACAAAAACCCAAAACAAGCAGATTTAGTATTCCTTTTCCAAGGGTTTGTTTATCATTCCTTTAAAGAGAGCTGTTTTTCTTTTGAATGCTAATAGAATTTATTCTTAAACTGTGTCTACAAACACGTTTATTATCATAATTTTTTTTTTTTTTGGGGGGGGGGGTACATTTCCAAACCAGTGCCCTCCAGCCATGAATGTTAATGCTACCACTTTGTAAGCAAACATACTGATACAAAAAACATGGGATTCTTGCTCTGAGGGGAAGATGTTGTTCTAAAAAAAAAAGAGGCATGCAGTCAGTCACCAGAGCATCAGATTTTCCATAAATTAATTACACCCCTTCCTTCAATCTTAATGAGATCCATAGCCCTTGGTAAAGAGCCCAGGAAGATCTTCTTGTTTGAGAAAAACATGTTTTTTTGGAAGCCTTCCCAAATTGCAGAAGAATCTCTTGAAATACATCAACAGACAGCATTTTCTTAGTAAGCTGCATCCGGTTTCAGTGGCAATTTTGACTGTCGGCCCAAGCACCAGTCCAACAGAATGTATTGGCAAATGGAGTCAATTAGTTTTCCACTGGGGTTTGTGGGTGTAAATCCACTGCCTTCCAGCAGTTTTTCCATGGTGTGGGTGGCAGGGACAGGACATCCGGGTGCAGCAAGGCCATTTTCTTAGGAAGGGTATATGGAAGCCAACTTGCCGATCGCCATCAGTAGGTATGAATGTGGAAGTCAGTTTGCCAGCTTGCGAAATAACCAGTATTTTAAACTATTTAAAAAAAGATGAATGTGCCCAGCACAAATCCCAAACTCAATTATGTCAATAGTTTGTGTGCTTTAAGAAAAACATATATATAGGCTGTTTTAGAATTGGCGGCAAGACATTGGCTACAGCTAGATTTCTACATCCTTGTGCATTAAAGTATAAGGCGCCTTAGCCACACCCTTAGCAACAGCCGTAGCCGTAATCATAGCCGGCAATTCGGATAAGCCCTCAGTCTGGGTGCCTTTGTTCTATTTGATTTTATGCTTCATTTGTCAACTGAGGCTCAAAATGAAGACGGAGTCAAAGTTATAGGGGTGGGGAGCACACTTGTACACTCTTCACACAAACAGGGAAATGAGGGCCTTTTTTCAACTTGCAAAGCAAGCAAAAGGAGATTTGATTCAAACGCAATTTACATGAAAATTACAGTGTTTCTGATTGGAATACAATTTAGGTAAGAGCCTCTACTTTGATACCACAGCAGTTACTTTTTTGAGAAAGTGAGAAAAACAAAAAAACAAATCTCTCCACCTCCCTCCATCAGTTCCAAAAACACCCAGCCACCACTCTCCGTTCCAAAATCACCTAGCCACCACTCTCAGTTCCAAAACACCGAGCCACCACTCTCAGAAAATGTACCACTGTTTTATCATTTCAAATAGTTTCAAGAGTAAGATCCATCTTCGTTTACGAATCATCCAAATTCTCTTGTGTGTCTTTGTCATTCTTTTTTCCTTCTTAGATCATCTCGTATCCTTTGGCAATTTGGTGTGCTATAAATTCTACAAGTATCCTTTGGCAATTTGGTGTGCTATAAATTCTACAAGTATAACTATTGTAGTTATTGAAAGAAACTTTACCTTAACAGCGGCATCTTATGCATTGGGGTTGGCTTCTGCACTGCTTGAAGAGCCGTCTTAGCCGTCTGCGGATACTGAAAGCTGTTGTCAGGGGTGGGGTCTTGGGCGAGGGTGAAGGCGTGTCACCGAGGGTCTTACTGCGAGGGCGTGTCATGGGGGATACCATGAACTCCGGTAGGCTGTCCTGTTTGCACATGATGGGGCTCGGTCGGCGGGGCCGATCTTGACTGTTGGGCGGGGTGGGGATGTCGTCCGTGTTGAACTTGTTTGGCGGGGTCGGGGTGACGATTTGAACAGGGGGGTTGGGCGGGGCTGTGGGTTTCTGCATGGAAACTGGAGACTCTCGAGGGGACTCATGAGGCGACTCCTAAAAAAACCAAAAGATACAACAACAACAGCTGTTAATGAAACTGAAACATTAATGCAACCAGAATTAACATAAAGTTATATGAAATGGTAAACTTGTGTTCACAACTAAATTCAAACCAAATGAACTTCTCAGATGCTGGTTATGCTCAATTGATTAAGAAAAGGAAGTGTTGAATTCACTCGTCAACATAACAGCAGAAAGAACAGAGTCTTTAACATTTCTTGAATTAGACAGATTTCATGGGCTGCTCACTGCAGAGTTCTGCTCTTATGGCCCCCTAGAATCACGCACTTTTAACAGCACCGTAAGTGACAAATTCTGTGGTAAGCAGGGTCCATGAAATTGGGGCCCAGATGACAAGTGTGAACCCCAATTGCCAATTAGGCCAGAAAGTGTCAAACTCAAGTTATCAGCAAAATGTTAAACTAAATTTTGTAGATCTTACTAAATGACTTCAGCTTACTCAAACTTACACTGTTAGTAGATTCTGTAGTGCCTTGTCTGCTCCTATAACCAGTATTGGGGAAACTTGTCTGCTCTTCAATCGAATTTTTCTTTTTATTCTACGACAAAAAAA
Organism: Pycnopodia helianthoides; assembly: GCA_032158295.1. NCBI lineage: Eukaryota > Metazoa > Echinodermata > Asteroidea > Forcipulatida > Asteriidae > Pycnopodia > Pycnopodia helianthoides. Next base: position 19,642,088 of record CM063248.1, read on the forward strand.
ACACAAGAAGGATTCGATAGTAGACATGTTCAAACAAAACTAATTAACTGTTTAATTTTCATGTAGGTTACCCATCAATGTGTACTAATAAATTGTACAATTTTGTTTGCCATGTACTTTAAATGCTCTACCTTGTCATGCCTATTGGCATTTTACTGCTGGATCAATTCAGCGCATTAACTTCTCACACTACACCTTCTTGTGGCTAAAAACATACTGAAGCTGTCAAAGCGCACAAATAAAAAATTCTAAATCTGGGCATTTACTGAACTCTTTGATTAATGCAGCTTGTTTTTTCTACAGCAGGGCCCAATTTAATAAAACTAAATAAACACAGAACACTTTTGCTAACTAGAAACAGGTTATAAGATAAAATATAATGAAATGTTTACTGTTTGGGATCGGTTCCCTGCTAATTACTGCTCAGCAGAAACATTTTGCTAAGCACCATTTTCCTGTTCAAACAGCTTTACGAAATTGAGCCGGAGAACGGGCCAAAAGCAAGATTGTTTTAATTGGTCAAAAGCAAGATTGTTTTAATTGGTCAGTAGTGAGTAGATCACACAAGTAATGAGGGGCAGTACCATGTATGCACTTGTATAACATCAAGAGGACTTTAAATGAGATACACTGCTGGATGGGTAACCAGTGAAGATTTGTGATGAGAATAGTGGCAAAACAAAACAAACAAGTTTGCCTGGTGGTTAAGTTTGCCTGGTGGTTACATTTCCATTTTTCATGTTTTATACACAAAAGTGCACTCTTTAAAAAAAACTGTTTCCAAATGCATCAGATTCAACAGCAGCATCAGATTACTTACTCTAGACAACAGGTTCTCAAAGGATGTCGCCAGTGACTTCTTGGCCTTCTTGAAAGCCCCAACTTTTCCCTCACCACTTTCTGTTGATGCTCCTTTAGTGAGCACTTTCCGATCCTGAGGAATGAAGGCAGAAAAAACAGATGAAGACATCACCAATTTTTAACTTGGCTGATCTATATCTCGGCAAATATTTAAATAGTGAGATTTTCTGATGGCAATTGATTATTCTTCAGAATAATTGCATGTTTTCAGCCAGAGTGATGTTAAGGTGTCTTTTTTACAAGTCCCCCCCCCCCAGTTACATATGGGATTTGTCAATACAGCACACCCTCAATGTATTGTGGGAAAAAATGTTGACAAGTTTTTGGTGGATGCGTTGAGCCCACCTTGCAACGACATGGCTGTTAACGATTCGCAGGCAGGTAAATCAGCAAGTTCGTATTTCTCCATTGTTTATGGCATAAGACGGTATTTGTTTGTGAGGCCAGTGAACATTTTTTCGTATTCAAGTTTGCCATTTCAAGGTTTCAAACTGCCAGTGCATCGCTGGGTTGCGAGAGTAATTTTTGCAGACGACCAATTTTTTGAAAAATTGTGCAATGTGCAGTACCAGACAGCTTTCGTATTCAAGTTTGCCATTTCAAGGTTTCAAACTGCCAGTGCATCGCTGGGTTGCGAGAGTAATTTTTGCAGACGACCAATTTTTGGGAAAATTGTGCAATGTGCAGTACCAGACAGCTTTTAGACCCCCTCATTTAATTTGTAATTTACCTTTATTTGTATTAAAAGTTACTAGTGTATACACGTTGTTTTCATTTGGAAAAACATTTTTGCATTTGTTTTGTTAAATACTTTGGCTAGAACCCCTTTAGCAGTTGTACTGTCGAAATCTACACAATACCTGCGTAGGACTTGCGTTGGCGCTGTCCCCTCCCCCACCCCCCTCCGTGTCGCTGTTGTGACTATGTGCGTTCTGTTGCTGCTCACAGATGCTGATCAGATGGCTCATGATGATTTCATTAGCCTCTTGGGCACTCGTAGCTTTGGCTTCCTGAAAGACATTTCATAAAGACACTCACAGTTCAGCTGGTTTTTAGACAAAACAAAATACAGACATCCCTTGTACAGATGGACATGTACAGTTGGACATACTGTGAACACAGTGGTTGTCAAACAGTTCAAATATGCACATGTGTCGCGCAGAATGAAACTGTCGGCATTTTATTGACATCTGTGAGGGCACTGTTGAGCTCATGACCTCAATATAGTATTTAAAGGTCCTGTGAATTGGAAATTATGCACTTATTAACCTATAAATGCAAGTTTGATCAAAATTAAGAGGAGGCTTATATCATAAATAAATAAATAAATAAATACTAACGTTAGGGGTGGAGCCTGCGCCCCTAAAAGGGGACCATTTTGTGATGTTAAGAAAGAAATATGCAGTTGGTCGATGCGCAGTGATCGATTTGTGTGGATGTGATACAACATGCAAACTTATGTATGCTTCGCTTTCTTTGGACAAACCTCTTGATATTTGGGTTTTTGTTATACGGAAAATGCCATCAAGGCGTATTGCTGCTGGTTGCAGCACTACTAAAGATGGCATCAGTCGGCACAGATACCAATCAGATTCAAATTCCTGATAAGTTTGGACGGGCTGCAGTGAAACATAAGAGAGCTAAGTGGTCAGGAATAGTGCATCGTCATTCGGTGCCGAACACTATACATCACAAAAGTGCGCCATCAGGTGATATCGAAATGGATAATACAAAATTTTGAGGGATACGTTCAAATGTAACAACTCATAACAAACTCATAAAAACAGTTAGTATTAGGTTGTATAAAAACCATATATTGAGCGCCGAAAATGTAATGTGATAAAAGTACCACTTCACAGCACCTTCAATGTGAAACTAAGTATAAAGCTGGTTCTAATACAATCCTAAAATGCTTATTTTCAAAAAATATTCGGGGTTTGAACATGGATCACCAATTTGAATGAACATGCACTTCAAAATTATTTTGCAATTAACACTGATCAAAAAAAAACCCACATATAATTATGATGAAGGCATTTTACAATGAGCAAACTTTTATCCCCCACAATGTAGGCTTCCTGCTGTTTCAATTGTAAAATGGCTTAAAACCAAATTACAAAACAGACATTTCTCTAAAGCAAAATATTCCATGCAGAAGATGAGAAATTAAATAATAATAATAAAGCTTCTATTGAAAACAGCTGATTAAAAAGACATTATTTTAAAGAACAAAACAACCTTAATTCACTCCTGATTCTGTACAGATTGAATCCGTACATGATGCGTTGGGAAAAACAAAGATTACTTATCCGTCTATTTCTGGACGGAATAATTGCATCTATTGATCACGCTCCCGACGTGATCATCGAGGGGCCCCTCGCCCAGTTCTCATCACACCAGGTGTCGGCCAGCAGTTCCCTTTATGAGCGACAACCGAGGCGTGCTACCTCTCTATTTATCTTGCATGTCTTCACTTCATACTATCCAGCCCCCAAAGGTGCCAACTTGCACTTAGAAAAACAAGAAACTGGCCTGTAAGACTCGGGCTTGCGCTCTGCGCTGTAGACTCGGTCCGCTGCTTCAGGGACCCAGCCCTACCCCCCACCACCTTATACATACATGAACATGGCAAGTCAAAATCAAGTGTACCATGAATTTAAAAAAAAGGTTTAGACATTAAAGTTTTCTGAATGTTCCATATATAACCCTCCTCCCCCAAGGTATCTTGTGTTAAGAAAAATTTGCTCAATAAGGCAAACAGAAAATATGACGCCTTCTCTTTGACCAGTTTTGTTATGCTACTCAATTCCCAAATTTATCCAAACAGCTTCATCATCCCCCCCCCCGAAGATTTTTTGCAGCAACATTGTTTTTTACCTCCAACTCCACTGACCGTAATCAGAATCAGGCTGGAAGTGATAACAGGCGAGCATCAACCGAACATTCAAATTCATTGTTTATGCACACAATATGGCAAATTGTGAACTGGACAACGACATTTGAAGAATGGTAGAATGCCTACGTTACAAACAGTTTACTTGTAAGACACGTTTCTAGAGTCGGCAAGACTAATTAAGATAAAGGCTCCGAGACTTCTCTGCCCGGCATTCTTTTTTTTAGAATTTTGTGAGCTGGAATAATTTGTGGGCGGAAGGGAGAAATATGGGATGGATCTAAATTCACTGAACTGCAAGAATTCAGCCCCAACTATGGAGAGTTTCTGGTCTAGTAAAGTCGTTAGAAGCAGAAAATACAAACCAAGAGGAATTTAGAGACGACTAATGTCAGTTAAGGTAGGGCAACGTTTTTGACTAGTAAAATGTACCATATTTTTACTGGCACTTATGTGGCAGTATACACTGCATTCAAAGTGGGTTATAAAGAGTTACGCCAAACTAATGTGGAATCTTTAAGCAAAATATGCATAAACATCAGTAAGGTTCCCTCTGGCTGAACCACAAAGTGTGCTCACAGAATATATGCAAAGTTCTGGACGTTAGTAAATGCAATGGCCCACTTCATTAGTCCTATCAGCTTATGAATACTAGAATTTCTATTTCATAATCTCTACCAACTGTAAGCAAAGCAAAAGGCTCAGTTTGCTAATTTTCCAGCGATGCCTGTAAGCAGATGAGTGATGCAAGAATGCAAATCCATTGTGATCCGAGAGTACTCGCACCGTCAAATCTTCATTTCGGGCACTAGGCTTTTTGCTTATTTACAGCTACAGTATTAAGCACAAGAGAATTTGCTTACCAGCCTAATTTCACGGCACTGCCTGACACATAAGTCCGCTACAAAATGCATGACTCTATGGGCTGTAAGCACTGAATTCCACGTTAAGCAGTGTACCATGAAATAGCAGTTTGCGCTAATGCTAAAAAATAAAAGCCAAGTACCCATATCTCAGACAAGACAACATGTGTGAGATTTCACTTAAGCCTACATGTCCAGGCTTTATGTTTACTAGCCTGTACTGATAATACTACTAGTGTGGTTTGGCGTGCCGGAGATGCAGTGGTGGAATGTTTGTCAGCCAGCCAGGTCAGGTGTGGAATTACACGAAGGCCACAGAGGCCATGGCCTTCGTTGCCCTGGTCTTGGCCTTGGTGCCCCTTCAAAAGTCTCCAACAGACTTAAAGATTTTTCAACGGAAGTGCCCTTTACAAAATGAAAACGGCCTTACCCTCTCAGGGACGAAATTCCAGGCATGCAGGTATTTTGAGCACCCGCCATTAGTGCAGAGTGCTATTGGGCTCTGATCATGCTGGTAAGCAGAGTCATCTATGTAATTGAATGTAGGTTCATGTTTCTAAGAAGCACAATTTGTCCATGCTTAACATACACCTACATCAATGCTAAGCAGCTATCTGAAATCAGGCCGTCACCCTTGTTCATTTGACACTTTCCCATCTGGCCACCATCTTGGTCATGTTTCCCCGTTGTGCTACAACAATCCTAAATACCGATTCCTCAAAAGGACCTGACCATTTTTTTTTTTCATACAACCTCGGTTTGGTTTCAATTGCTTAAAAAAATAGGAGAAACTACGGACGATTGCACCATGATAATTGATCAGACTACACACCTTTGTTTTTGTTACCACGGAGCTGCGCTCTGAGTCACTCAGCGTTTCCAGCTGCTTCAGCAAAATGTTGTGTGCCTTCTCAGGAGATTGACCTGACATACCAAAGAGGGGAAGAAAAAAAACATGAACCAGTCATGTAAAAATTAGTTGTACAAATAACACCTATGTCACCGAAATAAAACTGAAATCCGAAGTTTATTCGTTAGATTTCCATTTCACAAATAAAAAATTATTAACCGTTTTGAATTTTTACAATTCTTCAACGAAAAAACCCAACCCCAATTACATCTAGCTCTACTGCAATAAGTTTTCACAAGGTGAATTTTTATATCCTGTTTTTTTAACTAAAATAATATACAGAGTAAGAACAAATTAACTCTCTTAAAACCATTGATGCCAATGTGTCATCCCAATTATATTTTTCTTGAACATCAGAGAATTGGAATGGACACTTAAGAATATCTTTAAATTACATGTATGTCAGTATTAAAGCAAAAACTTGATATTTTCCGCACTTCTTATCATCAGCCTTCAAATGATTATTCCTGACAATCATTACAAAATACCATCAATTTTGCCTTCAACACCGCAAGCTCGCTATTTGCATGCCATGTGCACATGTAAGACATACAAGCTGTCAAGTGTAACACTTGCTCTAATCAGTTGTAAATGAGTCGTTCGAATGCATGCAAGCAGAATAAATCTTCATTGTTTTCCAATATTTTGTGGGCGCTCAGCGTAAATTGACAGATTGTAAATGTAAATTTACTGTGATACATGAATTTTTCACACATGTATGCACACCTCTAGGAATCAGGGTGGTATATATGTACAAGTTTAATAGATGTAAATTTGCATTGGGGACAGAATATTATTTGCTTTTTGCCCATACACCGATTAACATCTGTTAAATCGTTGCGGTACCCACGGCTAAAGTATAGCTTTCAAACTGCCTCTAGCCAATAGACTAGCTCAGTGGTCTAGCGGTAAGACATCTGCTTTAGAATGGCAAAGGTTCTGGGTTTGAATCCCACTCGAGTGATATACCTGTGGTTTTTTTTTGGTCACAGGACTCAGGGAAAGTACTGAGTATGCAGTGCTTAAAGGTATTGTACACTTTTAGTAACAGCTCAAAATCAGTGTCCACATTTCGTGTGATTCAACATATGCATGAACAAAAAAAAACCTGTGAAAGTTTGAGCTCAACTGGTCATAGAGGTCACAAGAAAATAGTGAAAAGAGATCTTATGTTTTTTCAGATGATCACGCACGATAATTACTTTTGTTTGACTCGTTTCACAGAAACGATAGCATTTTAGGCAGAAATATTTTAAGGAACACTTTCTACCATTACTTACTTTAAATCATGTAAGTTATGTGTGAATCTGTGAATATTGTGTTTTTCGATCTTACCAATAGTGTACAGGGCCTTTAATACACATTGGTGTAAGGGCAAAAACCAAATAGTATGTACATGTAATCCTGTCCAACTATTCACCACTATGATGCTAGGTTCGAATCCCATCCAGTACATGGAGCTTTCCCATTGGGTGTCTGGTCCAAACGTTTTCATGTGAGTTTTCCCCATGCAGAATCCCCCAAAAATGTTTAGCACATTGCCTTGTACCTCCTATGGTAACCAAAATGTGTTTCAAGCACAAGGCATTGCACTTCAAGGATCCTTGGTTTCATTACCATAGATAAATAGAAGACAAAACTAATATTTCAAGCGCTCACATTCCCTCTTTTGATTTCAATGTTTATAAAACTAAAAATTTTCCAACTGAATTTTCATTAAATTCTCTGTTAATTAAAACCAAACACCCAAAGCACTTCACTAAATCATTGAAACCAGCTTAAAAACAGGGTTAAAATGTAATTTCGTAGACTGTTTCTTACTAAATAAACGGGCCAAAACTGTCCTAATTTTACAAAACGTCAAGTTTTTCCTTTCCTTTTTACCGCCTGCCCCTCAAAAACATTCACAAATCAAACTCGACCACATTCAAAATAAAATTACTCTCACGAGCAGCTCCGTTCACACTCTCAGTTCTTCTGCTTTTAACTTCCTTTCCTCAAATAAAACACGTAATAATCAAATTATATCACGCTTAAAAAATGATACTCCTGCAAACAACTATGTCCGTAGCCCTTAAAAGCTTTCTGGCATGTTATTTATTCTGGGATGCGGCTTACCTTCCAATGTCTGACAGAGCTTGTGCAGTTGGTGCATTGGGCACGTTCCGCAGATCACGTGGAGTTTACTTTTCTGCAGCGCAACGTTGAAGGACTGCCTGAGTGTGGTCATAATGCTATCACCTGAAAATCAATTCACAGAAACAAAAATAATTAAAATCTAATATTGACTCGCCAACTTTAAATATTTACACCCCCCCCCGAAATGAAAGTACTTATTACAAAGTCACTACTGCTATCTTCTCATAGCTTAAGACGCTAATGTTCCACTTAAAGTATCGGCTAAAACTTAACGATCAAATAAAACATCCACGCATGTCAACTATATCTGAAATTCACAGCAAGTATTTTTGAGCAGACAGTCTACTTACCATGTGCACAGGTTATTTTTTTAAATCGCATTCAGTTTACAGTGAAAAAGTACCTGCAAAACCTCTCCCCAAATCCCCCTAAATGCTCTGACATTGTGTGAATGTACAGGTAATGTATTACCCTAGCTCTATGGTACTTCACATTGTAATAAATAAACTTCACGTGTGGGGAATCAACCACTGTAGATTTGGAGTGATTTAAAATGCAGCAATAAGCATTAATGAGTTCAACTTGACGTCTGCCCCTAATACACACAAAACTCTGTATGTGGTAAATTGCAAGGCTCTGTGTTTGGTTTCACCAATAGGGTTCTAATACTAATAGTCTTACTCCCCAGGATGCTTCTGAGGTTTCTAGAAACCAGTATTTATTTATTCAAGGTATCAAATGTCCTCACCCCTAAGAAGTCTAAAAGTCACAATAACAATTTCAACAGGGGGAAATGTTCTTGAATTGTTGTGCTCGGTTGTATAATTTTGTTTAGACAAACTGTTAACCAAGGACAGAAAAAAAAATGTTTACCAAGTCGCAATGCAAAATGTGACATGATGTTTGCATGAGACAATGTCCCTGTTGTTCTGGTGCATACAGACCACCATCCCAACCCACCACCTCTCCGACTCCCCCCCCTAAAAAAAAAACCCCCAAAACAAACAAACAAACAATTAAACAAACAAAAAAACAAAAACAAAACAAAAACAAAAACAAAAACAAAACAAAACAAAACAAAACAAAAACAAACAAAAACAAAAACAAAAACAGAAAACAAAACAAAACAAAAACAAAAACAAAAACAAAAACAAAAACAAAAACAAAAACAAAAAAACAAAACAAAACAAAAAAAACAAAAACAAAAACAAAACAAAACAAACAAAACAAAACAAAACAAAACAAACAAAACAAAAACAAAAACAAAAACAAAACAAAACAAAACAAAACAAACAAAACCAAAAACAAAACAAAACAACACAACAACATACACAACACACAACTGCTCACTTTTAAGCAGACTTATGATTTATTTATGTGTAAATCACCAATAAGGAGTTCCTGTGGTCAGACTTCAACACAGGTGAGGTGACTTGAGGGCCGGGGGAAATGAACAGCGCCAAAACAAACCTCCTGACCTTTCCTGTCACCTCCTTGGAGGCCAATTGCAGCAGCTTGGGGCTATAGTGTTGCAGAACGTGATCGACGCATCACTGGATTAATTGGGCAATTTCTTAGGGGCTAAGACAGGTAAACCACCACCTCAAGACAAACCAAAAGCTACAATGTACAACCCCTGGACGCTGTTATTTAGAGGAGGGTAATTGGTGGTTAGAGCATAGTGACAGCGTTAATATAACATTAGAGGACCAGATTTAGACATTTTTTACATGTTGAGTCACACAAATTGCAAAAGTTTGTTTTATTGTTGATTCTTGTTTATTAGGTGGTTCTTTATGACATATCCAAAATGGGCAAGAGTTTTGACCAAGAAGTGACCTAATTTGCATATTTAAATTAGGCAGTAATTTTCAAATTTCGAGGTCAATTATCTCTAAAACTATTCATTTTCAGGACAATATATTCATATTCAAACTATTCATATTTCAGGAGGGCTGGTCTTAACTATGACATCAAGAGACGTCTGTTCGTTGCTACAGTTGAGTCTGTACTTCTGTACTTCTGTATGGAGCCGAGACATGGACTCTGACAGCCAATCAAGAAAGAGCACTAGACGGCGTCTATACAAGAATGCTAAGATGGCCCTTGATGTACACTGGGAAGACCATAATTGTATGCCCAACTCCCAGCTCTACGATTCCCTACCAAGAGTATCTGTCAAGATCAGGGAACGAAGGATGAGGCTGGCTGGCCACTGTGTCCGTCATCCAGAGCTAGCTGTGAGCCCCCTAGTTCTTTGGGAACCCATCGATGGAAACAGGAGCAAGGGCAGGAGGAGACTAACTTTCGTAGATCAGCTGAAGAGGGATGCAACACAACAAGAAACAACTGAGCTTAGGACGCTGATGCTGGACCGGGATGCGTGGAAGACGACCATCAAAGTTCCCCGAGAAGGCGTCGGCTGAAGACAACCTCTCGCTCAACTACTATATGTACACAAATGTCCGCCAAACAGAGGCAATCAATTGTGTATGCGATGCGCTCGACCGAACCAACCACAAATATACCATCAACAAACCGCACTCATCTCACATCCGTAAGAAATTGCTTCCAATTTGGAAATAAATATTTCCTACACAAGGTTGGATGTGCCATGGGCTCCACAGCCAGTCCAGAAATCTGTGACATAAACCTCCATGATCTAGAAAATAAAATCCTCCAACAAGCTGAACACATCCTCACTTGGTGGCGCTATAGAGACGACATTCTCATAATCTATGACGGCAAAATTGAAGAATTCACAAAACTGGTGAATACCATAAATCAAATGCATCCCACCCTCAAATTCACTTTTGAGGCCTCAAACAGCTTAATCAACTATCTTGACTTAACCATGTTCAAAGGTAATAGGCTCCGGGAAACAGGCTTACTGGACACCAAAGTCTAAACCAAACCCACTGAAACCTACCAATACCTACATAAAACCTTGTCACATCCTCCACACGTGTTCAACGCATTTGTTTACGGACAAACCCTCCGCTTTGCAAGAAACACAAACAACGAAAAGGATTTCGACGAGAAAGTTGAGATATTCAAAAACAAACTGACTTTAGAGGTTACGCCCATGATGAAGTGAACTCACAGATACAAAAGGTATTAAATCATGAACGGACAAACATGATTCATAAGAAACCGGAAGCAAAAGAAAACTCTAAAACACCTCTCGTCTTTACGACAACCTACAACCCTGCACTATTTACCCAATGCGATTTTCTGACGTACAGATAGTTCAACATTGGATAGGTTTGTTATGTATTGTTTGCTTTGTTTAGCCAAATCAGTTAAAAGACTGTTGTCTTTGTTGGGACATGGTTGAGCAGTGGCGGGAAAAGCATTGTACTTTTCTATGGTTTTGTGCGAGTGACTTCCCCTTGTTATTCTCGCTATTTATCATTGTTTATTGTGGAATTATGTGGGTTGATAATAATAATAATAATATTCACTTGATGTGTAGCAAAATACTATTAGGTTATGACACATTGACACATTGGTTAAATCTCTTTTTTGAAGATGGGGTGGCCTTGAAAAAGACCGTTTGTTTTTGTGGAAGTCAGTTACTGTTTTTTTCGCTTACGCTTTTTCCCTTTGGTCGGTGCTGTCTGTGTCTCGTGAGGTAGTGGAAGAGCTTAATGTTACATTTTTAGAGCGTCAAAAGCGGCAAACTTCTGATATACTCCAACAATCTGAGACATGCTGTTTACACGTGCAGATACTAAACAGCGCTGTGCTATCTAGGCGCATCGCACCAATTGTTTTGTCCTTTTACGCATTTTTGGCGCCTTGACCTTTGACCTCAATTTTTTGAGAGGTCATTTGAGTATATAAATATGTTTTTTAGATTCACAAGGTCAGGTTTCTATTCACTTCTGATACACATATTGTCCTGAAAATGAATAGTTTTAGAGATAATTGACCTCGAAATTTGAAAATTTTCACCTAATTTAAATATGCAAATTAGGTCACTTCTGGGTCAAAACTCTTGTCCCATTTTGGATATGTCATAAAGAACCACCTAATAAACAAGAATCAACAATAAAACAAACTTTTGCAATTTGTGTGACTGATAAGTCTAAATCTGGTCATCTACATGTAATGGATAACTTTCCCTGCTGCTATTGTTACATAGTTTACATGTGCATCAACTTTAATGTGTATTGATTTGCAACATGACAATAATGATGATTGAGATATATTAAAATGACGAACTAATAGCTATCAACACTGTGTTTCTGCAGCAAAGAAACTTGTGTAATAAAATGTGTAATAAATTAACCCAAAACAACAAAATTACCTTGAGGTTTATTTTACTATAAATAACTTAATACAACTGAAAACCAAGATGATTTATACAAAATATATATATATAAATAAAATCTTTAAAAACCCCTCATTGCACAATATATATAATATAAAATCTTTAAAAACCCCTCATTGCACAATCTTGTTGACATTCAGATTAAAATCCCCCATCAACCAAACCATCATCACACTGGCTGGCTCCGCTGATTATCAGAAGTCAATAGAAAATGTAAAGTTATATATAGCGTTTCTTTCTTGATTCAAAATCTCATTAAGGTTTTGTCTTAAGTGTTACAAGTGATTAATAAAGCAAGGCATTCAGGCTATACATTATACACACACATGTATACTTGATATCTGAAGCTAGAAATAATGAAAAACATGTGCATAGTCATACTAGAAGGATGTCATACTTAATGTCAATAAGATTGTGCAATATTAGGGGGATTTTTTCAAGCATTTTTTTTGTTGGTCAATTTGGTTTTTCAAACTTACTAATTTAATCAGCTGTTGGGATTCAGTGATATTCCAGACGAACCCCCCAAAAAGTGACGGTTTCAAAAACATCATGCTTGCAAGAAACTCTGCCTCCCAAACCCAAAAGCATCATAATGCTTCCAAGAAGCTCTGCCTCCCACCCCCGAAGCAGCTGTTGGGATTCAGTGACATTTCAGAAGATTCCCATCAATAAAACAAATAATAGAAACAGAAAAAAGGAAGGATTTTAATTGCATACAGGGGCAAGGATTCCTTCATCTCTTAGACTGTGGTGGTTTAACCCTTTCTCCATGGTTTAACAGATGAAACTTCACCTTGGACGTTAATCCCCCACCTTTCTATTCCCAGAACTGATACTAAATAAAGCACAGCAAAGCTGGGTGTTTATTTTGATTCATGTCTGACAGAGCAAAGGGTGCGCTCTGCATGGATATGAGGTATGTAATTGTTCTTGGAAACTTCAGTCCATAACACATCCCCAATAACTCAAGACAGAAATTATATTTCTTCCCTTCACCTTGTCTTAAAGGTTACCTGTGTAAAATATCTGCAAGTGCACCAATTCTAGTACTACAGATTTCTAGCTAATGGGCATTATATTGTTATTATGGATCATAAGTTGATCCTGTGGCCAGAACTGGCTTCTATAATTACCGAGTATTGGTAATTTTATATTGTGTTGTTGATTTGAGCTGTTGTTAATTGCCGTGTAACTTGTCTTGATCTTGGGCCTCTGGGTGCTACATTGGGCATCTGACTTTGGGCATCATCCTAGGTCGACTTCCACATTACTCAAGGGTGCAGCTATCTCAACTAAAATCCATCTTACTTCTTTTCCATTCCACCAGATAAAACCATACTGAGGCTGAGAAGAAAATAGCCTGGTCCCTTTATAAGAAATGGAAATTCAAACTATCAACTTATTGTTGCATACAGGGAACCCTACATAGACAACCAAACCATGATAGAGGTCTCTGTACGTCCCTTTAAAGGTAGGGTCATAGATTGGTAAATACCGCAACAAAAATTATGATCATAAAATCTTACTTGGTGAGAAGCACTGCAGCCCCTGTGGATGGATTTGACAATCTAGTGAAAATACTGTGCCAGTTTGTTGTTGTTTTCTCAACAAGTAGACCACTTTATTCAGCTGAAACTTTCACAAGTGACTATTATTGTATCTTTCTGTATAATTTTGCCTCATTTTGCGACACATTTTTCAAGACAACCGGCCAGGCTATTTTTCAAGATGGTTGCCAGCTTTTTCTTGTGTGTTGTGGTGCTCAAGTCAAAAAATACGACGGTGTGTGTTTTAGAATCAATTTTTCTTCGTCAGAGATCTCTTAAAAATAAAATAAAAATGATTTTTTTGAAAAGTAGGCGGCCTCTCAAAAGGAAGTGGGCGGGGACGCTAAACATGTTTTTATTTTTATTTTGGCCTAAATTGCCAATTAGCTCTAGAGGATATTACCCTCATAATGCCAAGCAGTCAAACTGTGCCTGTAGTTTCCATCTCCTCGAACCCATGTAGATTGTGACGGATCCTTGCATCTTTAATTAACCCATTCATGGTTGTTTTTCCTGAGCTGAAGAGGATTTCCCCCAACAGTCCCCCCACTGGGCTGAATAAATACCTTCAACCTTTCAAAGAAGAGGACCAACAACATAAAAAAAAAACCTCGCTGGGAGCTGTTCTGCACGTCCTGTGTACCCGCAGTCAGCACTTAATTTTCCTCCAGAGATGCGACTAATGGAATGAAATTACCACCATGTGAAGTTGACACTTCAGTCGCTGTGCATTGCTGCGGTTATTGTCTCAGTTGGGAGAGCTGACAGGAAGAGACAATGCTTCAAGAACAAAGCTACTGAGAAAAGGCTACACGACGGCTCCTCTTAGAAATCAACAAGTGAAGTAGCTTTGAACATTACCCTGTCTGACAATGGCTGATCGACAGTCCCATAAAGGATGTATTTTTAAAGTAGAACTCAATAATACATTGATGTGAAGTAAGACAGTACATTTTGACGATTTCATTGGATCATAAACATCACCATGATCAGGGTGAGAGCCAAATGGCAGCACTTCTGTGAATCAATGATAACAAACATCAAAGTTTGGTGGGTGAGAGTGTTGAATCAACAAGATCAACTGATGGACTTGTACAGAATAGTACATGTACATGTAACCGATCCACCCTCGGCTCTAGACACAGTTAAAGACAAACCGCACCACAACCAAATCTCATCTTTTGCAGCCCTGAGACAGACCTTTTCAAATTGTACCTTATTCTCCCATACTATAAAAAATATTTAGCGAGGCCCTTGGGTTTCTTTGGCGCGTGTGGCAGCAAGATACCAAAAGCACTCTACAGAGATAAAAAGTCCCGTAGAAAGTAAAACTTACATTAATCTGTTTTTTGGTGTGAGATAAGTACTAAGGTATTTCCTGTACACTTCACTCTCAGTAGTCGATAAACCCAGTTTCCTTCCTCCATGATGAAACCGCCTGACAGGTCTATTGGTACTTCAATTGGTATGGTTAAAACCTAACCTGGATATGACACCTCTGCACAGTTGCTTCCTCCCTTAAGAACGGTGTTCACTTCTTTGAGCGAGACCTTTGCATTATCTGACATTCCTTCCTCAATAATGAGCATTAGGAGCCTGGTTATTGCTGTGCCATCACAAAAGATGTCTTAGCACAATGACTCTTTACCAGGCCACCAGTAAAGTCACCAGGTCGTGCATACGTCATGCTCTGCTGCTGCTTTACTAAACCGACTACTAACAAACACATACAAAAGTATTCCCAGCGTATTCCTCTTCAATAGACCTGCACCGCAGCCATCTTCATCACATGACTCCATGGATCCAATTTGAGTTTCACAACAAGGGTCCAGACTATTTTTTTTTTGCCCCAGCCTCAATTTAGTTACATTATTGATGAATGTAGGCTACCAGTCGGAAATACATGTAACGATAATAAATTTAAAAAAATTGTTTAGTGTATCGTACTAAAAGCATCGTCTGTGCTAATTATATGTTTCCTTAGAAAAGGAACATTTCTGTTTGCCTAACAATTACATTTTGCAGACCCCTTTCTTGATCAATCAACTTCATTTACCAAGAGCTCCACAAACAGTTTTATGAAATCCATACAAATTGTAACAGTGACGATGTTCGTTAAGAACTCAGTCACGATATAACCTCCAAGCAAAAATATTCCTTGAACCCTTGTTTTACCCCCCCCCCAAAAAGGGGGGGGGTCTACATGTTTCCCCTTAGCTATGTTCACCTTAATTCTCTGTCTGTGATTCCAACAGTAAGGAACTTAACTTTTGATCTCAATTCTGTAATAAATGAATAGAAAGATCTATGCTGTTTACAGGAAAAGTGTCATTATTGGTATGGGTATGTGTTTTATTCAATGTCGTGCAATCAATCTCAACATGTACGCAACCTTACGGAACCAATAAAATTGAATTTCCACTTTGTCAGGGGCCCTCTTGTGTACATAAAACATGATTATACAGTTTCATTCTAGGAATTGAAATAACTAGAACACAAAAGGAAACTGTAGACGGCACACTTGTTCTCGTAACATTGACGGGCCGCTCGTATGACGGCAATAAATAAATCTGAAGTCCGTGTACATAATAAATGGCTCGGTCTATATATGATAATGCAGCACTTAAAATGCAAACCTTCGAGTGAGGTATGATTTTCCCCCCCCCCCCACATTGGATTTGTGATTTGTTTGAATGAGTCAGACGTGGCTGTTTCGACACTGTTATTCAGTGTAATGACTAACTACACTTGGACTAAGTAACACCACTTATTGATGTAAATCGGATGAAATTGGACCATGTTTGTGTGATGGGGTTTTTTTTTGGTTCAGGAAATAATGCATTTTATATGAGTAAGAGTTCCAGCATGAGTACAAACCCTGTATTTAATTGACTGCAGAATGTGTAGGTCGCTAAAGACATTGTGTTAGCTTTGAAATTGGACCATGTTTGTGTGTTGTTGTTGTTTTTTAAAGGAAGTAATGCATTTTATATGTGTTTAGGAGTTCCAGCATGACTACAAACCCTGTATTTAAACACTGCAGAATGTGTAGGTCACTAAAGACATTGTGTTAGCTTTGAAATTGGACCATGTTTGTGTGTTGTTGTTGTTGTTTTTTAAAGGAAGTAATGCACATAGCTGCCAACATTTGAACATTTCAATTAGTAATAAAACATCGTGGCATGTCAAGGCGTTTGACATGCACACAATTGGTATGAAATTCCAATGTTATTCTTAGGGAGTGCTCCCCCTTTCCAGGTGGTGTTGTCCTTGTTCATTTGAATAACAAGAGACCAAAAAACAAAATGAAAATGTATAAACATGATCAAATGCAAGAAGAACAGAGTGTCATACTGTACATACCTATAGATCCCTAGAACTGTCATCATTGAGAGCTTTATAAGTAGCTGATTTGGCTTGCTTTAAGAAGTTGCTGTCAAATTCTCTAGCACAGCAAGGGCCTTTCTGTTGAGCTTTAGTGACCAGTATATAGCAGACAGAAGATCATTGCTCATGGATCCTCTAAAGTCGGTTTTGTTTTTCCTCATTATGCGTTTTACATGTGTTTAGGAGTTCCAGCATGACTACAAACCCTGTATTTAAAAACACCGCAGGATGTGTAGGTTGCTAAAGACATACATGTAGTGTAATCTTTGAAAAGGTTGCCAGTGTGCAACAACAGTATTGCACACTACTAGTTACAAAACAACACAAAACCAGACTAATGTTTCATCCAGCCTCCGTTTGGTTCAATTGATTTTAGGGATCCGATTGATGTGAAGGAAGAAGATTTCTGTGTTAACCACAATAAAGAAGGTTTTTTCGTCTTCTTACACACGGCTCAAATTTTTTGTGAAAATCCACAAGACCCTAAGGCTTGTAGCTCAGAATTTCAACTGGACCTGAATTTTTTTCACAAGACCAGATTCAAAATGAGAAAAGACACAAAAAGACCAGAATCAAAATGACATCACAGTTGTAACGTACCGTTTTAAACTATTATGTTGTTATTGGAGGTTTTTCTTTTGGGAAAGAGAAGACTGATCTCATTTGTCTTATGGGTCAGTAGATTTTGAAAGGAATTGAAAGGTATTTATCAGAATTAAAGTCAACATTTGAGCAACGTGGTTTTAAAACTGGAGATATTGAATTGAAAAAACCTGTAGACTTGTCCAGTCGTGATTTTACTGGCTTGACACTAAAATCACTGGCCTCGGTCCTGTGTAAAGTTTGCGCCCTTATACATGTAACTTCATTTGAATCGATGTCAAAATGGCATCCGGGATAAAGAATGCTATTTTGGTTCTACCATTACATCGACGTGTGATAAGCACTGCTCTTCTGAATTCTGCAGGAAGAATTAAAATCCACACACTACTCTGGTGGGATTTGAACCCACAATCGCCACACACTGGAGCAGAAGTCCCAACCACAATATTTTGAATTAAACTGAATAAGAATCAACTGAACTTAAAAATTTGCCTTACACCAAAATCATTCATCTCTACCTCAAATATTCCATCCATTGTATTCTGCTTCAAGATAAAATACAAGATTGACATTTGAACAGGGAAAAAAATGATCGGTTTTGATTAATTTGATTTTCATATTTCATAACAGTACCAATCCTCACCATAAATATTCCCATCTGAAATACTGTCAAGGGTATGGAAACAGCTTATGAAAACCCAACAAATCACTGTTCTTATAAAAAGATGATGCAATCTTAATACGACCGATATGAACGGGCACAAAATCCCTCACAAACCAAGAACAATTTTTTTTAATCATTTTCCTTTTAAACATGACCACCAAATCTGATGAAATTTTCACAGGTTGGTTGAAAACTGGGGGACTGAAACTAACTTATTCTACAAAAAAAAAAACCTGTAGTGGTTTAGACTCTATTTATGTGAATGGTTTTCAAATTATGTAAGTGTTGTAAATTCATATAGGTGTACATAATAACTTTGGAACTACACCCATGTGAACATGTACACTATAACTTTGGAACTACACCCATGTGAACATGTACACTATAACTTTGGAACTACACCCATGTGAACATGTACACTATAACTTTGGAACTACACCCATGTGAACATGTACACTATAACTTTGGAACTACACCCGTGTGAACGTGTACACTATAACTTTGGAACTACACCCATGTGAACATGTACACTATAACTTTGGAACTACCCCCATGTGAACATGTACACTATAACTTTGGAACTACACCCATGTGAACATGTACACTATAACTTTGGAACTACACCCATGTGAACATGTACACTATAACTTTGGAACTACACCCATGTGAACATGTACACTATAACTTTGGAACTACACCCATGTGAACATGTACACTATAACTTTGGAACTACACCCATGTGAACATGTACACTATAACTTTGGAACTACACCCATGTGAACGTGTACACTACTAACTTTGGAACTACACCCATGTGAACATGTACACTATAACTTTGGAACTACACCCATGTGAACATGTACACTATAACTTTGGAACTACACCAGTGAACATGTACACTATAACTTGGAACTACACCCATGTGAACATGTACACTATAACTTTGGAACTACACCCATGTGAACATGTACACTATAACTTTGGAACTACACCCATGTGAACATGTACACTATAACTTTGGAACTACACCCATGTGAACATGTACACTATAACTTTGGAACTACACCCATGTGAACATGTACACTATAACTTTGGAACTACACCCATGTGAACATGTACACTATAACTTTGGAACTACACCCATGTGAACATGTACACTATAACTTTGGAACTACACCCATGTGAACATGTACACTATAACTTTGGAACTACACCCATGTGAACATGTACACTATAACTTTGGAACTACACCCATGTGAACATGTACACTATAACTTTGGAACTACACCCATGTGAACATGTACACTATAACTTTGGAACTACACCCATGTGAACATGTACACTATAACTTTGGAACTACACCCATGTGAACATGTACACTATAACTTTGGAACTACACCCATGTGAACATGTACACTATAACTTTGGAACTACACCCATGTGAACATGTACACTATAACTTTGGAACTACACCCATGTGAACATGTACACTATAACTTTGGAACTACACCCATGTGAACATGTACACTATAACTTTGGAACTACACCCATGTGAACATGTACACTATAACTTTGGAACTACACCCATGTGAACATGTACACTATAACTTTGGAACTACACCCATGTGAACATGTACACTATAACTTTGGAACTACACCCATGTGAACATGTACACTATAACTTTGGAACTACACCCATGTGAACATGTACACTATAACTTTGGAACTACACCCATGTGAACATGTACACTATAACTTTGGAACTACACCCATGTGAACATGTACACTATAACTTTGGAACTACACCCATGTGAACATGTACACTATAACTTTGGAACTACACCCATGTGAACATGTACACTATAACTTTGGAACTACACCCATGTGAACATGTACACTATAACTTTGGAACTACACCCATGTGAACATGTACACTATAACTTTGGAACTACACCCATGTGAACATGTACACTATAACTTTGGAACTACACCCATGTGAACATGTACACTATAACTTTGGAACTACACCCATGTGAACATGTACACTATAACTTTGGAACTACACCCATGTGAACATGTACACTATAACTTTGGAACTACACCCATGTGAACATGTACACTATAACTTTGGAACTACACCCATGTGAACATGTACACTATAACTTTGGAACTACACCCATGTGAACATGTACACTATAACTTTGGAACTACACCCATGTGAACATGTACACTATAACTTTGGAACTACACCCATGTGAACATGTACACTATAACTTTGGAACTACACCCATGTGAACATGTACACTATAACTTTGGAACTACACCCATGTGAACATGTACACTATAACTTTGGAACTACACCCATGTGAACATGTACACTATAACTTTGGAACTACACCCATGTGAACATGTACACTATAACTTTGGAACTACACCCATGTGAACATGTACACTATAACTTTGGAACTACACCCATGTGAACATGTACACTATAACTTTGGAACTACACCCATGTGAACATGTACACTATAACTTTGGAACTACACCCATGTGAACATGTACACTATAACTTTGGAACTACACCCATGTGAACATGTACACTATAACTTTGGAACTACACCCATGTGAACATGTACACTATAACTTTGGAACTACACCCATGTGAACATGTACACTATAACTTTGGAACTACACCCATGTGAACATGTACACTATAACTTTGGAACTACACCCATGTGAACATGTACACTATAACTTTGGAACTACACCCATGTGAACATGTACACTATAACTTTGGAACTACACCCATGTTACGTGATATGGTTTTATAATTCAAAGCATTAGCTTCTTCCCTAAATGATCCAGTAGCTGCAACCTTGCTGTGCACAGCTTGGGACACTGATATCCAATCCGACCGGAAGAAATCGACACTACAAGAGAACAGGCACACACAGGCACACGCTGACACCATCAGGAATACCAAATCAAGTTAAAGGCTGGCCAGAAATACAGAAACAGGTTGCCTGGATTTCCAATAAAGTCAAAAGCAGGTTGTCCGTGTTGCACAGTAAACGACACAGAAAAAGATCGAAACAGGACTTGCCTCAAAATATCACAAGCCAAAACAGGTGTTTACGAAACCAGAGATTCATATTTTCAAAAGATGACCGTCCTTTGATCCCAGCTTCCTCAAATCCCTTCAAATCCAGCCTCACCTGGTTTTGAAGACTACAGGTTTGGGTGAAGAGTTACAATATACTGTTTCTTGAATTATATTTTGATGAAAACATGAAGTTTCTGAGTACTTTTTTGGGGGTGTGGATCTGGCATCTTTAGTTTGGCCTGAAATATGTCCAAACCACTAGCTTGTTAAGTTGTATGGGACATACTTAGATTGTATGAAATTTAAAAAAATTATACAAATTTGATTAATTTCCTCTTGGTGCAGGGATGAAGCCCACTGACTCTCATCATTTCAAACAGATCTGAAGGTTAGGTCATAACGAGGGTCGTCTTTTATGGCAATTTTCCCCCTTTCAACAAAATCTGAAGGCCCATGGCGATCGATGAAGTACCCTGACAGTCACAAGACAGCGTACTCTTGAGTGTCAATTGTAAATTAAATGTCATCTTTGAGGTCCTGTCGCTCAAATACTTTGCAGGTTCAGACCATGTTAAATTCCATCTTTCCATTACAAGTGCATCAAATAAAGTTACAGGATATGTACATCATGTAGAAAACCCTGTGGGCATCCAAAACAAGTCCATCACATTAAACTCTTAACACCCCAAGCACATCAGTAACTCTGTCCAAAGTGACAAGGTTCCGGTACACTCAATCAATACATGTACCTTTACAGAGTTTCATCCAGTTTTTATTAATATTTGCGCGGATATTTTTTACATTCGCAAACATTTCAGAAACATGGATAAACGTCTTAAGGGCACTATAGAGAAAATGAAGTTGTCAAGCTCTAATCTGTTTCTTGTTGTTGACATAATATGTGATTAATTATGCCTTGCAAGATTACAACTCGTGTGTGAAGATCAAGGTCCCTTGCCCCCAAGGCCAGACAAAAATATATATTAAAAAGCCTAGGAATAACTTCTTTAACAAATTGATTAGTACGTCTAACACTTTGTTCTAAGAGGGCTAGGCAGTTTTTCACTCATAAAGGGCACTTATTCGAGGAAAAAATACATTTCTACTGCAACATTTCAAAGGGCAACAAAGCAAAGTTCATTCCTCTATCATCTGTAACTAGAGGTCACAGCTCAAAGCAACTCACTCCTCTATCATCTGTAACTAGAGGTCACAGCTCAAAGCAACTCACTCCTCTATCATCTGTAACTAGAGGTCACAGCTCAAAGCAACTCACTCCTCTATCATCTGTAACTAGAGGTCACAGCTCAAAGCAACTCACTCCTCTATCATCTGTAAGTAGAGGTCACAGCTCAAAGCAACTCACTCCTCTATCATCTGTAACTAGAGGTCACAGCTCAAAGCAACTCACTCCTCTATCATCTGTAACTAGAGGTCACAGCTCAAAGCAACTCACTCCTCTATCATCTGTAACTAGAGGTCACAGCTCAAAGCAACTCACTCCTCTATCATCTGTAACTAGAGGTCACAGCTCAAAGCAACTCACTCCTCTATCATCTGTAACAAGAGGTCACAGCTCAAAGCAACTCACTCCTCTATCATCTGTAACTAGAGGTCACAGCTCAAAGCAACTCACTCCTCTATCATCTGTAACTAGAGGTCACAGCTCAAAGCAACTCACTCCTCTATCATCTGTAACAAGAGGTCACAGCTCCCCTGCTTTAGGATTCCACAGACCAGCTCATCAGTGTACACGAACTACTCCTTCTTCCCTCGCACCATCCGGGATTGGAACAACCTACAGAAGGATCCAGCTATGTACTCATCATCCCTCCACACCTTTAAGGCAGCTCTGAGGGATAATCAGGTGATGTAGCTCCACCCATCATGTTTTTTTGTTAAAACTGCTCTGTAAATTACTGCATTTGCCTTTATGTCTCGTCATCTTCGAGCCAACCCACACAGTACGGATTTTGCTCAATGTAATTGAGTCGGTACTTATATGGAAGAAGAAGAAGAAGAAGAATGACAATGTGCATGGGGGCAAATGCTTCCATTGCCTCCTTTGTGTCGGGTCTGTACTAGCTTTGTCAGGAGATGGCATTCTGGAATTGGCTTATGAATGCTCAGCAGATTTATAAACTTTGAAATTATTTAAGACTTCTATGACTTGGCCTCTGGGTCATGATTGAGGAGAGGTACATGTACGTAGTAAACGTTTTTACAAGGTAGAAGGGACTCCCGCCTAACCCTGTTCTACAAAGTAAAGCAAAATCTCATCGACATTCCTAGTGACTGTGGTGACCCTGGCATGGTCTCAAACGCAATAATACTTCTAAGTATCGGATACCATCTGCCTGCCTCAACAGCTAGAAATATCTCTCTTTTTTTTCCCTCTCATACACTTAAAAACTGGAACCGGTTCCTGGAATCTGCAACTCAATCAGCAACCATCAATAGATTCAAAACGGAATCATCACATATTAATCAGCACGGTTCCAGCCCCCTGCTTCTATTTGCTTGCGCCTGGCGTTAATACGATGTAGTGACGAGTCCTGCCAGTATTTGAGCAGGAGCAGAAGCAGAAGTCTAGAGGAAGGGTATCTCCACTATAGATAGTTCCCAATAGACACCATCTTTCAGGCAAATTGCATTTTGGCTTGCAGGCGCGTCAAGCACTCCAATTATTAACGCAGCTGCATTGTTCACTAACCAATCGTGCAACGAGTTTTGGGACATAATGCGTGTGCTGCGCGCCGTTCTCATCACTCGAAACGCATGACGGTGTTCCAAATTGCCCGTAAAGATGGCCGATTTACGTCATACTGCAACCTATCTATTCACTCCAATTGTTATAAACTGAGCCTCAAAGTGCCAACTGACACAAAATTACTAGCGAATGTCAAACCACTTCCCCCCTTCTTATTTTGGCCGAGAAAGTTTGAAGGCCAAGAAACAGATCCTCTAGTCAACAGCTTTTCCTTATACAACCCCAGATCTTAATTATGATGACCTTTTACTGACTAAAGTGCACAATTACTCTCTGCAAAATGGTTAGCCCAGAAGGCAGTAAGAAGCTTTTTCTTATACAGCATAACTTGCCTAAGTCTTCTAAATTTAGAAATGCGAACTCAAATCAGTATAGTTTACCGAGATAGGCTTTGATATTTTGCGGTTCTCCTGCACGGAGGGTAACTGAAGAATGGTTTTAAAACTGTCTGTCGCTGGTGTTGTGTTCCGAGCCTGGGACCAAGTACGGATTCACGATCTTTACTTCCGTACGTCACATGACTAAAAAACACTCGCATCAGACTTTCTTCGAGGAACTGTGCAATGCAGTGATAAAGTTACTGTTTTGGTAAAAAGGGCGAAATTAATACGACAGGTACATGTTTAGTACATGAAAGGTGCAAAGATACATGTTTATGCCAAACAGCTATGCGGCGGGTCTACAGTGTTTTTCTTTTATAAAAAAAAAAAAACCCACAAACTATATAAACAACTTTTTCATTAAGTTGGTTAAGTACCATTTCCATAGATGCTATTAACATACCACAGAGTATCATTTTTGAAAAGATATTTCATAGGTATTTCTCAAAATGTTTTTCATTTTGTACTCAATCATGAAATATCTTTTGTATTAGTTGTAAATAAAATTACATCTCAGAAAATATGAGGTTGCGGCTCAGAAAATGTTTAGGGTGGTTACAAACATGTCAATGTCTGCACAGTAATAGATTTATGTTACTCAAACTCAATATCTGTCTGACCAGAAGATGAATTTTTAGTTTATTTTTATGATTTGTCCAATGGACAAACCATGCAGAAGTGTAGAACATTTATATTTGATTATCACAACACGATTCGAAGGCCACCAAATTACAATTTACCGCACCACTCCCAGCGAAAGCTTGAATCGAAAAAAGCAAAAACCATCCTCCCCTCAGCCATTTTTTCCCCCTCGCCTTTTTGAAAAACAGAAAAGCAAATTGCAATTTGTAATAATGAAAAACGGGTTTACCTTGGGATTTCCCCTGTGTGCAGTCTTACCCTAAATGACATTGGATATCATAGAGTAATATCCCCATTTATTGTAACAGTCGGCATGAACGGCCAAATGAATTCAGGATTCTGTAGATCGAACATCCCCAGATCACGGATTTAATTATTTTTTTCCCCCAGAATTGCCTATCGAAAGCTGAACTGGGATTTGAAACCGCCTGTCTAAATATACATGCTGTCAGCTCTTTGCTGGGTACACATTTGGAGTGTGAAAGCACAAAACTGCAAGTGTGCAACGGTAATATTAAGTCTTCAGATTTGTATACTTTATAAAGTTTCCACTTAAAGTATGTGGATTTTAGAGTCTGGTCAGTTTCCAGGGTTTCTTGACATGTAAATTACTGGATTTTTGGAAGAGAACGTCCAATTCAACTGTTTTGTAGTTTTTAACAAAGACTCAATAAACTTCATGCATTGAACCTGCGGTCATTTTTTTCTTCTTTTCAAAAATCAATGTTTAGTATGTGGTCTAATCTTCCATAAAGGGGAGGGGGCAGTGAACTATTATGGATTGCATAGAGATATTTATGAAAAGCTTTTCTTAGAGGAAAAAAAACCATTAAATTCAGACACATTTGAATCAAATGTGACAGCATTTCGGACAAATTAAACTTTTCCCATTCTTTTCATGTAACCTCTCACACTATACATCTATGTAACATAGCATTCCTTTAGTAGTGTATTTAAAACAGTTTCAACTTCTGTCACAGTCTAACAACAAGTTTACATGTGAGTGAATGTTTGAATGTTAGAAAAACCTTCTCCAAATGGCCAGTAGACTGTCTATTTAAGAAAGGTACATGTAGCCCGAACATCTGACATCACACTTCGAGGCTCGTGTTTTACGCCAGAGACCGGCTTCGAGCGTTTGGAGGAATTGTGACAAACACACCTTTGACCTCGCATCCCATTGCGGTCTTGCAGACAGGGGACCAGTCGGACAGGGGACCAGTTGCAGTGACCATCTCTTTGATTAATAGACCGGTGCCTGTCCTTATCCTTGCGGATAAGGACAGCGGACCAGTCTAAGGTACATGTAGCTTTGGAAAGTCCTAATCACCATGTTTAGTCACTCCTGCCCTAGTGGCGACAGGTGGGCAGGTGGATGGATACAATTTTCCCCCAAAGTGTCCTCGAGATATTGCATTACATTTTTTATCACCCATGATTTTTTTTCCCCTTCAAATTTGACAACTTTTTCTTTCGAATAATTCTACGACAAAAAGCTTTTTAGAGAACATTGATCAGTTCTTTCCGTTCAGTAATTTTTGCCAGCACAATTTTGAACACTCACCAGATATAATTTTGTTCTTCCCCCAAAATGATCTAAGAAAAATTTGGAAAAATTGCATACGCCACAAACGTCAACATTTCTTCGCTCTTTAGTAATTGGGGTGTTCTCCCAGCACTGTCTGACGATTAATGTGTTACTTAATTTATAAGATTAATTTCCATTGTGTGCATTTTCTGATGTGAACTAAGTGATCAATAAATGAGTATCTCCGCCGGGATTAAATGAATATTACATAATTAATTTTATTCAGAATGAACTTCCTAATGGGACAGAGTTCTTCAATGCAAAACCCAACCTCGTTTACTTTGTTAGGATTTGTAAGCCTGGGCCAAGCTGGACCTCCACCCCCCCCCCAAAAAAAAACCAAACAGAAAGACAATAACAACAACAAAAACAAAAACAACAACATTCTTCTGAAGACGAGCAGATTATACTGTTTGAAATGTCGAGTCCACAATGGTCCTTCTCAGAACCAACGCTCCTCCAAAAAGAGTTTTTATACATGGTTGTACCCACAACAAGTTTTTTACTTAGTTTATAAGATTATATGAATGTAGTTTTTTCTTATGATCCACACCATTCAAAGCTTTAAACATCAATTAAAAACAAACGGGAAACAAATTAAAAATATGGATTGCATGAATTAGGAAAGTAAAGTATGATAAAACAAAATACAGAAAGGTAAACTCTGGATGTCAGGAAGTGGAAGCTCTACTTTAAGCTCATCGAATACTATTCAAATAATGTAGGTCACCCCACCCCCTCGCAGTAAAAACCTTTCTGCCTCAAATTACAGAGTCTGACTAGAACGAAACGTTCAATATATGTACGGCCAGACTTGTCCGTAAGAATCCCATTAAGGGCTGGATTAGGGCTGTGATTAATTCAGCTTAGGGAACAGGCTGTGGTTGGGAACTACACTACGTACATGTACCGCTTTGAGTAAACAGGTAAACGTTGACAGTTTTTGATTCCCAGACTCGGTGGCGAGGCACAGATCCCAGAATCCGTGGGCGGTGGACGCGATTGCTTTCTCTGTCATTAAAATGTACGAGAGATGTGGGCGGGGAGAGATGAGGGGTTTCAAGTGGGGGGTGGAGGCAGGCCTGAAACTTCGGCAACGGAGGCAATTGCTTCCACGCCCCTGGGCATTTGCCTTAGTGCCCTTTGAAAATGTTCCAGTACATGGTTATCAGGGCTCGAATTTGACACTGGACCGCAGGCCCGAGGCCAGTGATTTTAGCATCGGGTCAGTAAACTCATGTTCGGACAAGTCCGGCGGTCTTGTGTTTGTGTTCAAATGTTGACTTTCAGTCTGATAAATACAATTCTGTTGATTATCAAAGACTACATACCCATAATATACAAAAGAGATCAATCTTCTCATAGTGCTTTTTCAAATTCAAACAGTTCAAATATTAACCTGTTTAGGCTTTTTTCTTCTCACTTCAATTCTGGTCCAGTAAATATTTTTAGCTACAAGCCCTGCGGTCTTGTGGGTTTTCCCCCCAAATTCTAGCCCTGGTCATGTCCCTCATAGGGGTGGAGGCAGGCCTGAAACTTCGGCAGGGCTAGAATTTTAGGGAAAAACCCACAAGACTGCAGGGCTTGTAGCTCAAAATATTTACTGGACCGGAATTTTGAGTACAAGACCAGAATTGAAGTGAGAAGAAAAAATGCCTACACAAGTTAACAATTGAACTGTTTGAATTTGAAAAAGTACTGCGCGAGAAGATCTCATTTGTATGTTATGGGTAAGTAGTCTTCGATAATCAACAGAATTGTATTTATCAGACTGAAAGTCAACAAGACCGCCGGACTTGTCCGGACATGAGTTTACTGGCCCGATGCTCAAATCACTGGCCTCGGGCCTGCGGTCCAGTGTAAAATTCGAGCCCTGTTCGGCAACGGAGGCAATTGCTTCCACGCCCCCTGGGCATTTGCCTTAGTGCCCTTTGGAAATGTTCCAGTATATGGTCATGTCCCTCATAGAGGTGCCCTTTGCGCAGGAGAAACCGCCTTGCCCTCTACAAGAATGGAATCAGGCCTGTGGCGGGAGTCGAAAGTGTGGAGGGTAACATGGTGCTAGACAGAAGGGTCTCTGGGTGTCTTTTGGGCACCCTGTTTTTAATTTGGACACCTTACTTCATCATCATCATCATTCATAGACTTGCGTTCGTGGCTGCCTCGTCCTCAGATTGTAATGGGGGTGCATTCCTGGGGTCACCTGCTCTCTTTAAATCGCCACTTTTCTCAGCTCTTGAAAATTTCTACCACTCAACTTTGTTACATTGTCTATCCAGTGCAGTTTAGGGCGACCTGTACCACGACTTGAACCCATACGCAGACCGTCTATAACTACGTCAGGTAGACCTCCAAGTCTCATTACATGAGCGCGCCATATAGCCCTTCCGCTCCACCACCTCATTTATCGTGAACGTTTCATAAAGTATGGACACCTTCCTTTCAATTTCTAACTAAAAACCCAGTAGGAAAATACAGGTTGAAGGGGAAGATTAAAGAGAAAGGAAGGAGGTAGTGTTTCAAATTGCAGCTTTACCCAGGGGATTGTATCCCCTGCTTCAGTCCATACATCGTTTTGATCCAGATGTTCCTGTGATACAGATATCTCTTCTCCAGTAATTGGTGTTGCGGACAGTAATAATTTGTGTCGCACTACGTTACACAAAATGAACGCCGCCAATCAAGACTAAGTGCCAACGAAACCAACAGCCAAAACTTACATCCAAAGATCCTCACATCCAACTTGGCCTTCAGCTGACCCAACTGAAGCCACCTTATGTTATATTCATCACATAAAATATCTGACGTATCAATATCCTAGAAATGAGCTTCTTCAATCAACAGCTCACCTTTCAAATTAACCCAAGGTTTTAAGGAAAGCTAAGATATCACCTTCGCATAACTTTTCACACAGGCATACACAGTGCATGTAAAGCACACTTGAGACAGACAATCTGGGCCTTTACAATGACCAAAATAATGCAGAAGAGTAAAAAAAAAAGAAGACAATAAATTTCATTTTATTTACTTTCTGGTTGTGAAGCCGAGGACTCTCAGAAAGGTGAACTTAATCACTATACTAGTCAAGAACCATGGAGAGAAGACAATGAAGGAAGATCAGTTTTAGATGTGGGCGGAAAAAACCCATAAGAATGATTCCAGGGAAAACCCACGCCATCAGGTTGGGACTGACAACCCAATCCACATGGTGCTCCCCGATGGGATTCGAACCGGGGTCCCAGATGTGGACGGGGAGGAAAGATACAATGACGCCAGCCTGAAGGCATTTGCATTTGTGTGTCAATACGTGCAAATTATGACGACTGTGGAAATTGGAATGGGTTTGAGAGACTTCTGCTCACAGGCAACTTCTCACACACACAGAGCATCTCACACTTTACACAGAACAGTCTGTGCCTTACAATTACCCAAATAATGTAGCTTAAGGGGAAAAGAGACACCCTATTGTAAGTACGTGTGATTTACTAATGGTTGCAGAAATTGGAATGGTTTGGGGAGACTTTTAGTAACAGGCACTGCCACGCATCTCTGTCCTTTCTAATAAACCTTGGGGTGAATACCCATGGGTGAAGTTGGACAATGGGTGAAGTTGGAGTTGGTATGCATCAGAAGTACACCTCAACCATTCAGAGACCAACCATCCATAACAGTGAGGGTTCTCCAGTGCGGTTGCAATGTGTAAGATTGTAAAGTAAATCCTCTCATTGATGAACAATCAACCAAGGTAGCCCCTGCAAGCAGGCCAGAGAGCTACAATGTAGCAACGTCCACAGAGAAACATTAGTCATACTTTGTATTTCAACAGAAATACTACAAAAAGATCTCACTGTACGGAATGAGTAATTTGGGGTTGAACAAAGAGCACGGATGGGCACGGATGGGCACTGATGGGCAAGAAACTTGGGGTTGAACAAAGAGCACGGATGCATTGGCACGGACGGGCAAGAAAGTGGCACAATATCACTAGAAATACAGGTAGACAAAAAGCAATTACAGAGGCCGGGAATGAACTGATCAAAATGTATTATTAAGATTTTGCAATTGTGTAGTTTTTCCCGAAGCAGTTACATGAAACTTCCGCAACAATGTGATTCTTATATCAGGAACACGGAACGATTGATTTTTTAAACTTCCCTACATGCAGAAAGCACAAGTCACTGATGAACCAAGTTAAAGCTTGTTTGACAATTATATATTTTGCTTTAGGATGCCGACCCTAACTCCTTTGATTGACTTCACATCTTGGAACATTTCTCACTCTATTTTTAAACTTCGCATGTAGTAATAGGGCACAAGAAGTCCCTGATGAATCAAATTAAACCTTTGTGTTTTTTTTTTTTGCTCGAAGATGCCACTTCTAACTCCCTTGGGTGATTTAGTACATTAAGGATCAGTCTCTCACTCTATTTTCTTAACTTCACTACACGCATAAAGCAAAAGGAGTCAACGATGAATCCAATTCTAACTTTTTTGCTACTACACGATGCCAACCCGTAACTCTCTCTCGAGTGATCTACTAGGATCCTTGCCCACTCTTACAAAATTCAACACTATTAGAAGTTAACACGTAAACTGCTGGACTCTGACAATGGTGGTGAGCTTGTTCGCATGGTAAAAGCCTGATCAGTTATCAAGTGCAGTCACAAGTCTACCAGAATCCAAACAAAACACACTGTTGGATTTTGATGGGTTTGGGGCTGGAGTCTTGTTAGTGCACATGTCTATCATAATGTGCTTAAGGCGCTAACAAAAATCAGTACCCCTGTCATTGGGCATACTTTAAATCATTCCTGGAATGGTGGCACACCTTGGCAACCTATTATTGGCGCTCAAGAGGTTAATCAAACACAATACACCAACTCAGCCCTCACAGATCCCCCCTTTACACTCCTGGGTAAAGAGAAGCAAATTATGATGAAGTGTCTTGCCAATTGACGAGTCTGGGGATTCAACGCCACATTCTTGAAGACTCAGCCACCAGAATTTGAGTCCAGTGCGCCAGACTGCTCGGCCACACCGCTTCAAGATCAGGGACCACTGACAATAGTCCGGCAGGAAATTGATTAATTGTCTCCACTTGCTTCACACTTTCTCACCTCGCAACTGATTCATGGAAACAAACAATCTAATAATAGTGATTTTTTTTTTTTTTTTACTGATGTGCATATGTACATACCACAGGCTCCGACTGGCACTTGAAGACATAACACATGTAGCTGGAAACGGATGACTTCTCTCTGCAAATGAAGCCGAAGAACTCAGGCTCTCTAATGCCCTGTGGAGAGGAAGACATAAAATATGTAAAAAACAGGTTCATTTATCTTAGAGGTGTTATTTACAAGATATTTTGATGGCAAGAAGACATTAGATGAGATTCGGTGAACTTCTTCTGAGAGATCTATGATAGGATGGAAATTGAAGATGGAAGAGTGCAGTGACCTTTTCCGGGAAAATGGCGAGGAAAAAGTTGAAACTTAAAAACTAAATACAGCTGAGATAGACAGGAGCACTTTTTGCAGTGATTTCAATTATTGAAACAGAATCCACATTTCAAATGTGTAGCGTGGACAATCTTGGACTAGTAAAGGGAAACATTTGGATGGAAGCTGTGAATTTGACTGACATGAACTTATAAGCCATAATTTGCAAGTTACACTCTGAATATTGTCTGGTACAATGACTTGAACGGTCACAAATGAACACTAAAATTGGATTCCCCAGACTGACGACAGCGTTGCTTTGTCACATGGTTCCCGCAGATGGGAAAAGGCCTGGTACCATTGTGCCATACACGTTCCTTCAGAATTATATGTGTTCGTCGTCTCTTCAGTAAATTTGCAACAACACAGCAACTTTCTCTATAGGAATCTAGATTTAAGCGGTTACTTGTGAACAAAGCAAATCATTGTACCATATATTATTCAAATGTAACTTGCAATATGGCAGATTTGTTTGTCCTTCCCAAGTTTAAATACTCATGCACTCCATTCTTGTGTTCAAATTTTAGTAAAGTGAACCCATTTTATTTCTTTAAAAATGTTAACTTGTAACCACAGCCATGACAAAACATCAAGAAACACACGCATAGAATGAAAAAATTAAATACAATCAAACACTGCAACAAATATTAATATTATAAACAAATTTTTAAAAATATTAATTTTTTTTATAAAGGAAGAAGCCACAATAAATTCTTTTAAAATATACCAGAGTTGATTGAAGCCATGTGTGTACGATATCAAATGTCACCATAAAGTGCACGATTCACATTTTGTATAATTTACCAGCAGTTTGCATCCCACACACATATTACACACTGAACGAAGTGCACTAACATTTCACACAATGTATGGGGTCAGTGTTGTAGTAAATTATGTATACATGTCTTCTAATGACATTTGAAAACCAATATCTATGAGCCACCTTGCATACATGTGCTTTGGAACCCCATTGAACATCACTGATGTGTGCAAATGCGAATATAATTTGTCAATTTATTCTGGGGATGATGTCTGCACATAGTGCTCGCCAAAGAATGTGTAGAAACACACAATGACCTTATAGAGGTAAATATAAACACTGTAAGCAAACATATGCATATATGTTAAAGTTTAATCAATCTTTAATCACTAACTGCTACTTCTATGGTTTGTATGCATGCATAAGTACAGGGCGATGTCATGGGTTCTGTAAGCAACTGTGCACACTCACCACATGACATGACTACATTTACATGTACGCTGTAGCCGTGTCTCATTTGTACACTTCACGTTGACTGTAATGGCTTTACAATGTAATCAATAAATCGAAGCGCATGAAAAATTAATCTTGCAGCGCACACAATTTACACGCAGAATTTTACACTGTATTGAAGAAGTGCTGTGTAAAAAAGAGGGTACAGAAATTAGATTAAAAATCAAGATATCACTTCCATAAAAAACATTCCAAGGATGACATCATGGTGTCAAATTACATCGGATGAATTTGCAAAATGTTATTTCCTGATCACCATCAATTCATTATTTTATTTTTTTAAGCAGATGGCCTTATTAACAGTACAGTACAGGGCTGATAAAATTAAATTGGCTTCAATCTGAAAGCTCACTGATATTATAAAGTTTGTAAATGTACATGCTCAGCACAAATCCACCAGAGAAATATTCCATCTGAAATGCTGCCAAAAAAATGTTAGCATAAATATGAGGACTCCAAACCCAAATCATTATCACTTCCAACTAACAACAAACTGTGAACACGCACAAAATTCCTCAAAAATATATATATATATTTTCATAAATTAGTGTCTCTTTGCAATGGTTCCACTAAAAACGTGATAGATCACTTCATTGATGAAATTCTCAAAGGTGGGTTGAACAAAGGTGTCGTTGTTGAAGATGGAAAATAAAAAATTCACTCTCCCAAAAGAGATGGATGCAAAGTTATGTTTCAACCCTGGAGCAGTTTTGCATTCACTCAAAGCTGGTGATTCTGTAAGTTCTTAGTATAAATATTTGTGACAAATTCTTAATTCATATTTCCTAACTGTATTCAACTGTTTTGGGGGCCAGCTGCACAGGGCGTAATGCATTCTGCGGGTGACAAACAAAGCTGTGATAATTCTCAACCTCCCACGGGAGCTAACACCTTATTAGGCCATTACCCCCTCCCCTCTCCCCCATCCTTGAAGATTAATTAGCTTTCATGTGTCAAGTGGGTTGATATTAATTATAAGCTCTGAGATTTGAGCAGCAGGGCTTTACTACTGGCATCGAGTCCACTCAATGTAAAAATGTGCCATGTGGAGAGTTAATATGTACTGCAAATGCTGAGATGTCACACAGTGCAGCGTACAATGTGCACAGTGTAGTAGCATGTTGGTCTTTCCTGTGCAAGACTTCTCTGAACAAAGACACCTAAGAACCTTGCAATTCACAGGGGATTGATAATTATTATCCTTTCCTGATGGAGAAAAGGTAAAAGCAAGGTGTTGGGAGCGTTGGGAGTTCCTGAGTCCTGAAAAGGACTTTTGTACACGATGTACAACCATAGAGCAAGTCCTTGCTCTATGGTACAACACAGTGCGTGTATTTTCAATGAACACATACGTCATGTAGTATAGGCCTACTTCTGTATGCTTACTGCCACCATGTTTGTCATGTTCCCTGTAGGCTATACAAGAGCAATTACAAACCCTTTCTCAACACTAAGGGGGGGCCAGACTATTTTTCACTCCAGCCTCAGGCAGTATCCGAATTGGCGGCTACGGCTAAGACTACGACTGTTGCCTAGTTGCTAAGGACCTCCTCTACTTCAACGCATGACGACTCAGAAATCTAGCCATAGCCGTATATATATAGACGCCAATAGATGGATTGCAATATGCGTCATTGACCGCCATCTTTGATGTAAAACAATGGAAACGTGCACGCGTGTCGCGCTACGCACGACTCTCAGCCAATGGTAGCTCTTCACGCGTGCACAATTCATCAAAGATGGTGGTCAATAATGACGCGTATTGCAATCCATCTATTCGGACATAGTCAGTTTGGTAAAAACCATGGAGGAAGGAGTTTAATCTCAATTGCTCAATGGCCGTTACACCAGCCAGCCCTTTAATGACCACACATTATGTGAAATCGAGGTACAATATACCAGTGCATGTATTCATAGATCAATTTGTCTAACACCTCAGGGTTTACACCAAATAAAAGAGGACCTTGCAGTCATTAAAATAATGACCCGACACAATGTGGCAATTTCCATTTGAAGCAATACTGTTAACACCCCTGAGCAACTGCAGTGATATCATCACCAACGAATCTCTTCATTGAGTGACATACTGATGGACAAAGCCTTGTGATGTTTCTGCTACTTGTCCAATGATCACATCAATTTAAAGGGGAGCTAAAGTAATTTGGCATATTTGGAAATGCCCAGCTATTATGAGTGTAATGGTACAATGTGCAATGTGCCAAAAGAAACAAAAACTCTCCGAAGAACCTGCATCCGGTTTTCTTGAAAATGATGGCATTTGGCTTGAATTTAAAGAAAATCACTAACTAGACCATAGGTCTTATAGCTCGACAATTTCAATGGACCATTTAAAAATGACATCTTAGTTGCCAAGCAGCACTTGTACACTTTAGATTGTAAGTTCATTTATGTATAATGAACAAAGATATTGACAAAATAGGGAGACTGTCAACATTAGGGCTATAGCTCAGTTGGTAGAGTGCCGGCACGTTAATCAGGAGGTGGCATGTTCAAGTTGACATTTGAAATAAAGAAGTTGCATTCCCTTAAGGTGATCCCATGGCTGCCGCTTCCCAGGTTGGATCGTAAACTTGGGTGTGATCCCTGGCTACACAGCAGTTAACGGTTGCACGGCTTCAGACTGGCACCCCCTATTCAGAGACATTGACTAAAATAGGGAGACCGCCAACATTAGGGCATAGAGCAAGGAACAGGTTCCTTGCTCTATGATTAGGGCTAGATAGCTCAGTTAGAAGAGCGCCGGCACGTTATTCTGGAAGTTCAAATCCCGCTCGAGTAAATTTTTCTTTGTTGAACCCCAAGTTATTTTTAATTTACGCAGTCAGTTTCCCTCGTAGTTTGTTACTTAAATTGAATACCTGACACAAGATTTGGGC
Source organism: Pycnopodia helianthoides (assembly GCA_032158295.1). NCBI lineage: Eukaryota > Metazoa > Echinodermata > Asteroidea > Forcipulatida > Asteriidae > Pycnopodia > Pycnopodia helianthoides. The sequence goes on from CM063248.1 coordinate 19,678,448, forward strand.
TCTTCTTGCTTTCCTGTGACCAATGTAGGTCTACCCCTTAACAGGCCTAATACTTCTGGGATGGATGATCCAAGCAATCTCCTCCCTGCTCTTGGTCATTGTCTTGGTGCCCCTTGAAACGTTCCAGTATAAATTAAAATTTCCCTCACAGAAACCTTAACTGAGCATGAGGCCTACTTTTTCCAACTCCCTGGGCCTGCCAATAATACGGCGGCGTGTATGAATCCAAACGGTTTAAAAACCTATGAGCTGTTACGCTTCTTGGTTTCCGGTGAACAGTGAACTGCTTTTAGTTCAACGAGCCCAGGGAATTGATGCAATTACACACTCCATCAATTTTCATTATGGGATTCAAGACCAACACTGCAGGTACGATATAGACCTAACAATTTAAATACAATGCAGTGATCACTGTTGCTGTATTTAGAGACAATATGTTTTTTTGTTTTTTTTTCAATCAGGGACTCTGAGTGCATTTTCTTCACACAATTCTTCACTGTTTTCATGAACCGACGGATGTGTCAAAAGTCACAAAATATTATGAATTAATTTTTGTGCAAATTCTTTACAGCATTCTTTCAGCATATTTCAGGGCCCAACACGTAAAGGTTTCCTAATTACACTAATTAGCATGACCGAAGAATCACCAGATTTGCCATTTTGAGTTTTCATGAAGTGAAAACATATTGGCAGTTCTGTATCTCTGAAGAAGTCAGATTTATTTTGGTCGTGAAGTTTAAAAGAAAAAGAAAATCAGCAGTCTCCAAAACAGCAGTTTGAAAAATTAGTTCAGCTTCAAATGCGATTTTCTCCGAACACAGAATTTAGGCTGTGGTGCAGATTCGCAACTTCATGAAAATGGTGATGAGTTGATGAGTTGAATGAAACAATGGAGGTGGGGATTTACAAGGGCATCAGAGAAAGTAAATGGCATTTACATGTACATGCTTGGTGCTTGATACGTACAAAAAAAATGTTCAATATGTGAAGCTGTATTGAATAAAAAAATTAATCTTATTTTCATTCAGTGATGATAAAATGTAGGCCTGATGTACTCTGTCGTTTTAGGGGCACCTCTGGGACAGAAACTTTACTTTGTACCAGACCATTTCAATGGGGCACACCGGGGGCCATTGAGATTATTCCCTCAGTGAGGTATCAGCTTTAGCAGTGTGAGTGTTGAACAATAACTGAGCAGGTGTTCACATTATTTAAAGCTGATTTTAAAAGCAGTCTACATGAAGTTCCATCAATCCTAACAAGAAGATATAGGAAACTGTGCATGACTGCAAGGCTCCATTTAATCAAAACTCATTATTTTAATCGTCTGCTTTCAATTTATTTAAGTTCCTTTTGAAAGATGTCTGAACCTTTTAGTGTATTGATGGGGGGAAAACAAATATTTGGACTAGCTTAATTTTGACTTGATTTCTTTGGATGTGAGATTACTGGCGTGCTAAAATGATGTGGTACTGACTTGAGGCCCGTACAAGTTCACATTGTTTTGTGTGTACATTGAAGATCTGATCTGATGGAGCGAGTTACACAGTGTGAGAATCTATCAAGTTTATTCGATGAATAAAAAAAAAAAACGATTCCAACAACCACACTTGTCAATGATTTCCCAACCATCAGCAATTATTTCCCAATCGTGTTTGCCATCTCAACTCTGTTTTTAATCAAGGAGAGTGCACTGTCTGTTAGTTTGGGCGACATGACATGTTGTCTCTGGCTGGTAAATTTCCTTCCCTTCACCCCCTTCACCACTCCTTGATTTTGACACACCTTCAACCGAGAAAGGATGTTTAGCAGCAAAAACATTGGCAAACTACTTAGCAACCACTTTTTTTTTAATTTGATTTGTGGCCAGCTTTTTAGAAAGAATGAACCTGCTGTTTGCTCTTTAAATCTAGTTTAAAGCGCTGAGCCGAACACAATAAACAAGCCCTGGGCAGCGACTTGTAAATAAATTTGTCAAAGCTTGGAGTCCCAGTAATGAACATGTTACTTGCAGCAACCTTGGTTGAACATTTCCTGAATGAGCATTATATATTAAACATGCCTGATACTTTGCTCTTGTTATTTAAAGGGCACCTCAATGGGGGATATTTGGGTGAACAATTTAAGGGGCACCGAGGCAATGACCAGGGCCCAATTTCATGGAGCTGCTTAAGCACAAAATTTTGCTTAAGCAAAAAAATCATTGCTTAGTAAAATCAGACTACCGGCCAAGACTATACACTCAATTGTTATGCTAAGTAAACAACAGCTAAATACCAGTCACAAGCAATGTATAAGGCATGAAATTTTGGCCAGTAACATGTGTAAAATAAGCAAGCTATTTTCGTGCTTAAGCAAATTTTGTACTTAAGCAGCTCCATGAAATTGGGCCCAGGGGAGTGAAAGCAAATGCCTATGAGCTGTGAAATACCAGGCGTCCGTGCTCTTACACACATGGCTCACGCAACTTTATTTATTTATTTATTTTAATTCTTTGGACAATACAATATACAAGCAGAGGCCGTCCAGGGAAAGGCAAAAGTCAAAAAACTGTCATCAGAAAAGACGTGCCCTCCCAGACCTTGCTCATTAAGAATAACAATTCATAATGTACACAAATCTAAAATGGTAGTAAAAAGTAGACAAAAGATGGCAAGCGTAAGAAGATTTAAAATGTAAATATACAAAACCACCGTAACTAAGTGGAGGTGAAGTATTCGGTGAACGCGCCATTCGCAGGATACAAATGACCCTTGGGCTTCACCCTTGGCCCACTCCTCTCCTTAAAACAACACCAGCCACACCGACAAAAATACAAATATACAAGAACAATAACGCATCCCAATACTCCATCAGATAAGCAGACCAACTTGTTTTAATTATGGTGATTTTTTTTTCTCTCTCTTAAAATCTGCTTCATCATCAGATTCTGTCATTATTCAAAATCACAGGGTTTTTCAAGATATTGTCATCATTTACCCTTACCCTCCAAAATCCTGATCAGGAAGTTGTCTGATTTTGAAGGATTTGGGACTGGAGGCCCAAAAAACAATTGCTTACCACTGGGCCGGGCATACCAAACTTACTTAAAGTCCAAAATTGTGCCGGAAACCATTTCCTGCAACAGACATTATGTGTTGTCATGCCTCGGAGGTAGAATACCTCCATAGGGAATACACTAATTTCGATAATATATATGTCATTCCTTACAAGCAATTAGATTGAAATCATGGGCAGTGACCGGCCTGATCATTCACAAATTGCCTCCATGCCCCAGGTCATTCATTGCCTTGGTGCTTGTTCATAATGAAAAACTACCTTGCCCCGTACAAGAACAAATTATCAGGTCTGAGGCGGATGGGGGGGGGGGGGACACGCTTCCTTGTTCCATCATGTACAATCTCTGACTGAAACTCTAGACGTAAAGATGAATACTACAAAATGCACGCGTACATGTATGCCATACTAAATATGTGTGTGCCAAATAAAGAGGTGAGGTAAGTCTCGCTTCTTTCCGCCTCAATTTGGCTTCGCACATGTAGATTTGAATGGGATAGACCAAAGGTGAGTTCACCATAATTATGGTGTGTACATTATGTACCGACCACAACGAGTTCGTTCGAATACATCTTCAGGCAAAATCTGCGCATCAATTTAAAAAACCATATCAGCAATCAGATTTTTTTGGTGGACTTCGTGTACTGGCAAACTTATAGCATACAATGCAGTAATGGCAGAAAATTCTATTGATTTATATTTTAATGCATTCAAGTGAAAGGAAAGGGGTGGGGGAAATATCCGAGGCGTCTTTGCTTCAGGGCTGTCACTACTGGTGAATTATTGAAATATTTCTGGTCAGTATTAACAGCCACGAGCACATCATAAAAATTACACATGATTTGATGGGGCTTGTGTTTGTTTGGTTTGGGTTTTTTTTTTTTTTTTCAATTTAGCTTTTCTTAGAAATGCACTCATTCAAAAACCATGTTAGCAATCAGGCTTTTGTTGAACTACACGTACTCGAAAAACTTATAGATAATGTACAACATGTAGGTCAAGGTAGAGCAAAATTACAGGAAAACCCCTTTCTTCTTTACCGATTTGATGTCATCACTCCCATAGGGTCGTCTGTTCACCCCCCTGTGGTGCTACTACATGTACGTGCTTGTTATTAGGCTAGACACTCCACACTGTTTCCTGGTCTGGATAACAGCCATCAACATTCCCTAATTAAAGGCCCTGTACACTATTGGTAAGATCGAAAAACACAATGTTCACAGATTCACACATAACTTACATGATTTAAAAAGTAAGTAATGGTAGAAAGGGTTCCTTAAAACATTTTCTGCCTAAAATGCTATTGTTTCTGAGAAACGAGTAAAACAATAGTAATTATCGCGCGCGATAATTTCAAAAAAAAACAGAAAACACATAAGATCTCTTTTCACTATTTTCTCGTGACCTTGATGACCAATTGAGTTCAAACTCTCACAGGTTAGTTTGTTCATGCATATGTTTAATCACACAAAATGTGGACGCTGATTTTGAGCTGTTAACAAAAGTGTGCAATACCTTTAAATTAGGCTTGTGGTGGTTTTTTTCTTTCTTTTCCTTTTTTCTCAGTATTGTGTTAGCTTCAAAAAACATATGTCCCAATGGGCCTTTTGAGTCTACAGCATATTGCAAATCGTTTACAAGTCAAGATGGAACAAATGGGGAAGTCCCACTTTTTGTTTTGGGGAGAAATGACAAGTTAAATGTCATCTGGGTTGCTTACCTCTGTGGAAGGGCTACCATTAGAGGGGTTTTCTGGAGTCAAATATATCCATTAGCACATCCTCAAATGTGGGGAAACCCCCTTTTCCTTTTGACAAATTATGCAATTTATGATAGGGCTGCCTACATTGCATGTACCACCGTGGTGCGTGCTGCATACTACACTGTACAATGTATGTTAGTCTTGACTGTTTGTTCACCTGTCACATCAACTTCAAGGATATATTAATTGTTAAATGCAAAGTCCCTCAAACTATACACAACGCATCTAGAGCAAGGACACCTAATGTAACATTCAACACACTGTGGTACCTAAAATAGTAATGTACTGTTACCAACTACATGTGTTGTAAATTTGGTGCTAAAAACAGTGTACATGTGCATGTACGTCATTGTAAAAGATGCAGAATCTTGCTATTACTTACGTATTCCTAAGGGTTGTTGTTTTTGCTACATGCAGTGAACATTCAAATAAATCCTGAATCGAGACTTTAAACTATAAGTAAAATAGTCTGGTTCTTTTTGTAGAACGAGAGACAGTATTCATCAACTTGGCATTGAAAGAGATGATATACCATTTGGTTTTTGGAACCTTTCGATTGTTTTAATCCTTTTTAAAAGTAGATACAATAAAACTAACCTGTGAAAATATCATTTCAAACGGTGAATGCGTTTTTGAGATATCGGGATATCGCTGAAAATCCGGAGCGGTTATGTCCACGCAGGAAGAATAATCCGCAATTGGAATACACAATCTGAGAAACGTTTCTGACAGAAACACTTCTCAGATTCAATTTTTTTCTGATCAAAAAACTGATATATTTTCCCATAACCACATTACTCCAAAGTGAAATGATTCTCAAAATGCTAAATATACTATCGAAAGCTGCTGTACTTCTAACCAAGTAAGTTTTTATTGCCATTAATTTTAACCCAAACGTATACCTTCCCTTTAATACCTAGGGAAGGTATCAAGATTGCACACACTATGTCAAGATTGGGATCAGCAGGGTAGGGCTACAGAGATCCCTGGTGGGGTTTTTTTTCCAGAAAATTGTCATTATAATAATAAGAAACAGGTGTGCACCACTTCGGTTCAAAATTTGTACACTATTATTATACGAAATGAAGTGCTGCCATAAAATGACAAGTGCTGTTATTCCTACATTAAATAACGTACCGATAAGTTTCCTACACAGCATTTTCTTTTGTATAATATGAACAATTGACCAGTTACTTATTAAACGAATGCTATGGGTTCACTATCGATACACAGTTGTCACTTGAAACCTCCGGCACCAGGCACTGCAAGATGAACAGTAAGTGCAGACTAAAGCGACCAGATATGACGGCAGCTTTATCAATGGTGACATCTTTAACATCTCCTGCGCTACTGTTTCCCCTACAGTGGCCATGACTGCGGATTAGTGTGGATTTCCATTCTGCAAATTTCCCCTTGGCATCGTGCTAGGCAAATAAGGTTTTAATGGGGGGGGGGGGTCCAGCTTAATTTATGTCAATTTTTTAGAACAAATAAAGTTACCAATGGCAAGTTGGTTTATAGTGTCTCTTCTTTAAAGGAACATTACAGAATTGGTAAGAAAAAAACTTGTAAAATATACTTTTGATCACAGATATACATAAAACTTACACAGTCTAATGATGATGATAGTAGAAAACATCCCTAGAAATATTTCTGTCTGAAATGCCATATTTGATGAGAAATAAATCAACTAATTTCCGATTGGAGTTTATCGCTCATGAGCGTTTTATTCATGCATTGTATAACACATGCAAATTTGTAATCGGTTTTGCACTATTTTCTCGTGACCCAGATGGCCGATCGATCTCAAACTTCTACAGGTTTGTCAGTTTATGTATTATGGTGGATTATATAAAGTGCTTACACTGCCAGCAACTGTTTTGTTAGCAAAAACCAATTCTGTAATGTTCCTTTAAGTTTCATTTAAATTAACCCTAACTCCCTTCTTCAGAGAGTGTTTCTTACTCAAATCCCAGAGAGTGTTTCTTACTCAAATCCGTCCTTACTAAGACAAAATCCAGCACCATATGGTATTAACTCAACACCCTGTTAGACTTTGATTTATAGTGGCACATGCCAACTCCCAAGTAAAGCAAAGCAGTTTCTTCATCAGTCCAGTTAATAGAATCAAACAAATCATGCAGTTGCATTCTGTAAGGGATGGGATGGTTCAAGGATTTAAACTCTTTAAATTTTCCTCTTTAATTTGGCAAATTCTGAGCATCAAGGAACTCAACTGTGCCAAGAGGAAGGGACTCTTTTTATGTGTTTACCATGCAGGAAATACATGACTTGGTAAATGTCAACAGTTGTAAACTTCCAAGGATGTTGACCATTTGTAATTTCAGTGGCAAACTAAGTCCATGTTTTTTGTTGATCATTTGTAGTTTCAAGGTCTCATCCAAAGACACAAACTACTGTACCCTAAATTGTCCAATTTTTCAATGGTTATGCCTTGAGATATCATTATTCTTTTTATTGGGTAAAACTTATGAGAAAAGGGCTTTCTCAATCAATGTCAGAAACCAGGCTTTTTAAGGCTGCTCAACATTCAGTTTTGAATACCAGAAAAAAAGGTCACCAGCCTAAACAGCAAGTCAAGTGTACTAATGTAAATGTCTGGTTCCTTACTCTCTTTTTCTTAGCAGAAGTTTGGTAAACAACAGTGGACCCTTGGCATAGAAATTTAAAAAAATAATATATAAATAATAAACAAACACTACTATAAATAATAATAAATTAGACCCATGAGATAGAAAAAATGGAACGATGTGTCAATCTTAGGGCAAAGTCAACATTCCTTGCACTTTGCAGATTGTCCAAGTCACACACAAAAGATCCTTTAATATGCAGTTTCTAAAAACACTGAGAGACTTAATAACGTGAAAACCACATGCTAGTTGCACTTGTGGTTTCAGAACAACTGTCTGTGTCTGGACCACTAACTACACACTGGCATCGGAGTTTGCATTGCCAAGCATAATTTGACATTATTTGCTGTAAACCTGATGAGAAATTGAACTGCGCTTAACTAAACAAGTCAAATTTGACCTGTGCAAACAAAAACGAGATGTATTGCTGCTACACCCTTCAGTCATGTAATTGTGGTTTATAGAATTACATCAACATGTAATGTCTAGGAGCTCACTTTGTGCCCAGATGAGTGACATATAAAAATTAAAAATAAATAAAAATAGGCAGCCAAGAAGAATCTTGAAATCTTGATAAAACAAGACATGTTACGTCAAATAATATTTAACCTCGCCGTCTGACAATATTTCATTGACTTTAAAAACAACCCTGTTTTGGTCAAAAAGCGTGAGAACTTGTAAACATAGTTCCTGCTGTAAAGCCCGGTTCATACTTCCTGCGAATGCGAATGTGAAGTGAATATTGACGACACAATTCTGTTTACACTGCGAATAATTCGCAAGAGTTGAGCACAGCTCAACTGCTGCGAATTATTTGTTGCGAATTTGTGATGTCAATATTCGCTTTGGATTTGCAGGAAGTATGAACTCGGCTTAATGTATAGTTTTATGATATCATATACATGTACTAACAAGATACAAAATGTAGAAACTAGAAGTACTTTAAAAAGTTCAAATCCGAAACCATTTTGGGGGGTCTTTTTCCTTAGTCTGTTATGTTTTGTTATTATTCTACAATTTTTGGTTTACAAAGTGACAGACAATACTAGTATGCCAATATGGAATTTGTTTCTGCTGGACTAAGAAAGCACGGAGTATGGAGTGCATACTTTTGTTACAAATTGGTGAAAAGGTAAAACCAAAAAAATATTCTATAATGTCAATGTACAAAATGCATTTCTTGTTTTTCGTCTGAACAATTATTGTTTTACTGTTTTCAAATGTCAAATAAAAACTTAAAGGTTTTATACAAAGTTTGTTGAATTTGTGGAGTTTAAAAGAACCCCAAAATCTTCCACAATGACTGAATACAAATAAACCTGTAAAAATGCTGCGTAGTTGAAAACTGTAAACTCGAACCTCATCTGACTTCTCATGTCTAAAGCAGACTGTTTCAAGTTCAACTTCAGAGGATAAATGTTTCACTTTTGACAAAATTCTAAAAACCTTTGTGTGGATAGGAAACCTTCCAAGGCGAAGAGGCACGAAACACCGACCATGCTTCCATATTTGGATAGACAAAAAACACAATTGATGTCAACCGTAAGCACTTGTAAGCAATATTTCTCACGTTCGCAAAAGAGCGCACTTGAGTATCCCTATCACAAAATTCCTTTTACGTGTATTGTCCGGAGACTACGTCATGGCTCTCACTAAATTAAAGCCCCAGACAGCAGCCACAGGCTTCAAGGCAGTAACTACTGTTATAAAGAATTACTCTGAATATTACAATTAATCTTATAGATAGCGTGCGATGACGACGGTGGCACAGCAGTTTGCAGAATGTGATGGGATCTACATTGTGCTGAGGAATTGCCTATCCTTCCTGTTTTACGGGAGGATGTGAGATCAAATTACAGTAATGTCAAACAGTAGGAAGGATTCCTCAAGTGTGGCGCGCTTGCTTAGGCAGTTCTTATATTGACTGTCTTGGCTCAATATGTACCCGGCTCACAGTGAGCAGAATTGATAGATTATTCTTTCGTCAGACCAGCTTGTGGTTCCTGCGTAACAAAACCTTGTTGAAATTTATTGAGGCAAAAGACTTATTCCAAAATGCTTTTAAAAACATTTCTAAATGTACCTAAATCCTTTCTTTTTTTCCCTCATAAAAATATCTGATTACCCCCTGCATGGCCAGCTGCACACGAAACGCAATTAAAAATGGTTGGTTAAATTATTTTGTTTCTAAATTCAGAGGTGATCTTTCAAGAATTTTGAAGGATTGAGGCAGTGTTGTAGTTCTCGTACTACTTGGACGGTACTGGTACTCGAGTACCATTTTGACTAGCAAAGTACTCACACTCAAAGTCCATAAAGTCAATACTCATACTCATTACTCAATACTTTATCCCTGGTGCAAAATTAACATCTATTACATCAACCATGTATCTCGTAGACCTCATAGGTTGATTTTATAGGATGGTAATAGCATCTCACCATATCGATGCCCCCAAAATTATTCAGTTTTCAACCAGATTTCTGAATCCTGTGTTCAATTTAACCTTTGTAGAATTGTCTGAGTCAGCACTCAGAGTGGAAGTGTTTCTTGCAGTTTCTTTCTTCTTCTTTTTTCATTTTCATTTTTTTTTCCTTTTTACTTAAAAAATTAGTTAGTGGCCTGGCGTTTCGACCCTAGCACTAGCAGAGTCTTTCTCGAAGGCTAAATGACAAGACATTTACTTCCTCCACAAAATTTTGTCAGGATATTTGTCAAGACAGTCACACAATCAAGGCAAGGGAGAATTCACATTCAAATGCAAAGTTGGGCTCAGCCAATTTACATATAATGCAAAGCCCCACCGTACACTCTTTGGAACACAAAACCTGAATGAATGTGGCCGGGGAAATTCTGTTCAAGGTCCTGGATCAATGTTAAGATTGATTGTCTGACTGATGTGAATTGTAAATTATACAAAATAACTACGGTTGAGTGAACACTTGGTTCAGGTAATCCCAATTTCAATGTCAGAAACGGAAAATACACGTGTACATTGTGTACACACTTACTAGACAAGAACTGAATCTGATTTCACTGAGAACTCATACACATACGTACATACACACTGATAATGTTTCTGTTGATGTCCTGCAACATAAACTAGACGTACTGATCAACAAAGTCAATGATTTTGGCTCATGTTACTGATATATTTCCAAACAAATTAACAACTTCTATTAATGATTTCTGATTCATGGCGTTTGGATGGTTTGCTCAAAACAAAGACCACATATGCAGACTTTGGACACTGACCTTGTATAAATTAAAACCAATCTGTAATATATACAGATATATAGATTATGTATTAAAACCACACATTGACAAAGCAATTGGACCACATGTACTACAGTACTTGTAGGTCGTTCTTGAATTTAAAACACAAATTGTACTTTGTACAATTTTAAAAGCACACTAGGCCTGGAATTAAACTGGGGCCAAATCAGACTTTCAGATTTTCCAATGGAAGTGCCTGTGCAAAATGAAAATGGCCTTGCCCTCTCAAAGATTAAATTCCAGGCCTGGCACACAACAAAATCAAGCAAGACAGAAAACCTACATGTAGAGTAAAGTGTATGGTCTTTAAACTGAGAGGAGATGATAGCAGAATAAGGACAGGTCTAAAATATGTTTGCAATACACAGACAGTGCAAACTTACTAAAATCTCTAGTATACGGGCAACAATTTCTTTATTGTGAAACATCAATCGCTCAAAAGATTGGAACAACCTGTGGATACAACTATAAGACTATTGTAGGCTTTCTTGTGATTTTCAAAGTTTTGGGAGTTGCTTTTATTGTAATTAGTATTTTGTTAATGCCAAGTACTTTGTGTTTTGTTGGTCCTTATGTTGAACAAATTGAGAACTTGTGTTGAGCTTTCAAAAATGAATTATTTTAAAAGGTGTGCACAGATTTGCCCATAACTGACAAAGTTACAAGATAAACATGGTCATGGTGGAGAACTTCCATCAAAATATCTGTGCTTGATAGATTTAAGAAATGAGTAAAACAATTTGTATTTGATCTCGCCGTGAAAACGTGGTGTTTGAAAATAGTGAAAATATATTAGATTTTCCCCCATTATTAAAAAAAATTCCGATAACCGATTGACCTAAAGGCATGGACACTATGGTAATTACTCAAAATAATTGTTAGCATAAAACTTACTTGGTAACGAGCAATGGAGAGCTGTTGATAGTATAAAACATTGTGAGAAACGGCTCCTCTGAAGTAACGTAGTTTTTGAGAAAGAAGTAGTAATTTCTCAGTAAAATATTTGAATTGATTTTGAGACCTCAAGCGTGAGGTCTCGAAATCAAGCAAATCAAGCATCTGAAAGCACACGACTTCGTGTGACAAGGGTGTTTTTTCTTCCATTATTATCTCGCAACTTCGACGACCAATTGAGTTCAAATTTTCACAGGTTTGTTATTTTGTGCATAAGTTGAGATACACCAGGTGAGAAGACTGGTCTTTGACAATACCAAAGGTGTCCAGTGTCTTTAAACATTCACACCTTTATTGTATCCTGTCGGGTCGTGAACACAAAGTGCAGGTCTATACTGGTCTTAGACAATTGCCAATGTTGAGTTCGTCTTCTCTAACACAAAAATAGTTTTAAGTATTTAAAACCAAAACAATATTAAACATTTTGGAACTCACCTGTGAACAAAACGAGATGTCGTTGAACTTCTTGGTGAGCATGAAGGACTTCTTGTCCGGGCTAATGAGTGTCAGCATTGTCTTGCCAATCTGGAAGAGCATGGTGCGATTGTGTCCGCTTGTTAACACTTTAGTCTCTGCCGACGTTGTAGAGGTCGTTGACGAAGCCGTAGACGAAGTATCTCCATAGCCTCCATCCAGGTGTTTTAGCATCCCTGCCCCAGCTGAACTCACTCTATCCCTGGTGACGGGTGACAACAGGACATTGGTCATAATGTCTTTCTGGCTGGATCGGCTACCAATGCTTCCGCTGTCCCCATCGGCATCCGGATTAAGAGGAGACGATGTTATAGATTCGGAGCTGATGGATGATGCAGTGTCCTCCATGCTCAGCCGGTCAGTGTCTACGGAGGCTGTCGCCATGGACGCATCGTCACTGCTGGCGATATTATCCCATTCTGATCTCCGCTGGAGAAATGACGCTTACGAGTCACGGCCAACTTCTTCTTCTTGGTTTCGATTTCGTGCACATTGAACTTGTCGATGGTGTCTCGATGAGGGTGGGCGGGGCACGCTTGTGCGAGACGGTCACCCGTCCGCAGTACAGTACCTCGAACATGGTGGCATTGTTGATGCGGAGGTTTTCGATGGCCTCCACTCCGGCTTTTTCCTCCTCGCTGATGGTGTTGTACCTCATGGCCTCCTTGGATGCATCGCGTACGTTTACAGCAACCTGATGAACCTGCAGAAATTGATTACAAAGTTTGATTATGTTTAACACTGTTCTACATGTAACATAATCAAGGAAGCACTTCCTTTAAATCAAAGTCTGCTCGTCTGCTACACTTACTAAAATACTAGACACCAAACAAGCAAATAACAAATGGTTTTGAAAGCACAGTGCCAACAAAAAGTACACATTGTAGCGCAACAGAACAATACTATTGACTTACAGTGAAAAACAGTCAATTCTGCTTCATACATGGTGAACATAATATAACTTGTTTCACATTCAAGTTTAAATCAATTTGAACAGGTGCAATGAGTAGTGTTTGCCTATCTTGTACATTGTACATGTAGACCTGTTGCAGTACAACTGGGCTACATGTACACTACAACATGTACCTCCATGGCTACACTAAAGTAGCTGCCAATTAATAGTGCATCACAATCAGCAAAAACATGTAAACACCACTCTGCCGTCCATGACTGTAATTTGTCATCAGCATTCACCCTTTATCCTTACTGCACAATCGCCTGTATTAGACTTTGGAGGGAATGCTTTCTCCAAATTCTTTCGGGGACACTAAAAAATGTTGACGAAAACCATCGAGACAGTTGAGCAAATAGTTGTTTACATAATTTATAAGCAGATTCCTAATGCTGAAGAAGCACTGCTCAGCAGATTGCAGACACTCATTTTAGGCACTGAATACAATAACATAAGGAGTGTTTCACCATTTTCACAATGTATACAGGCTAATAATAATAACTAGTTCTTATAATAGCACATTTTACAATACATATCAAAGCGCTTTACATCAGTGCCTGGTCATTGGGCCAATAACATTCCTGTAATCTTTCTCAACCCCAAGCTGCCATGGGGGCCTACTGTGGATGTGTGTAGACTTAAATTTTATATTACCAGAACTTCAAATCAAGGCTAGGGCTTGATGACTTCAAGCTCTATAGCGTATGAGTGCACAGGTGTGATATTTCTAATCGTCCACTTCTTGCAACAAAAAGCCTATCCAGTGAAAATTATTATTTTTAGAATTAGATGTTAATCCCCTCCCATGAATTGCAAACCAGCAATTATCACAGATTAATTATTACCATTTACTAACAATGAAGCATGGTGTTAAGTGTTAGCCACAGTGGCACCTGGGTGTAAACTCAGACGCAAACAACAAAGTTTTTTAAAACATTTTGGCCTATGATTACGTTATGAAATGTTAAAATGATCTCCTTCTCGGACTATCGACTTTGAACACTCTTACATCCATGTACACATGCATTTTATATTCCATGTAAAATAAAGTATTTTTTTTAGTGCGCAAAAGAAGCAATTTCAGCAAGTAAACACACCCTTATCCAATTTCAGCCACGACAACCTGCCTGAAGGTTGCAGTAATTTATAATCGTTAATAAATATCAACAATTTTTTTGCAATTTCTTACCACATCTGGATCAGATGTTTCAAAGACAAAACATGTGAAGTTAGAATCACTCTCTGATCTCCACAGATACGCAAAACATTTCTTGTTGTGACCCCGTGAGAAACGTGTAATGTTCTGCGGATAATGCTCAAAGAGGATCGAGCCTTTGCTCTCGGAAATGCCCAGTACTCCCCTCGACGACACCTGCAGGAAAATGTTCTGGACGTCTTTCCTCGCCCGGCGCAGCTTATCGGCCAGGATCCATGGCAGCATCGGCTGAGTGATACGTCGATCCAATTGCACGTTCCCGTAATACTTCATCTTAAAGAATGCTTTGGCGTTTCCATCGATCACATCTCTACCGCCCGTCACGATGACTGGGTGGACATCGAGCAGCTTACTCCGTCTATCTCTGGGGCTCATCTCCAAGGATGTCCGCATCTTCACTTTGCTTAGATCTAAGATGTTGTTACCGGTGATGCCATCATCACTCTCCTCCTCTAGATTCACAACTGATGCGTTTGAAAATGAGGTTGCACAAGATGTTGTGGCATTGTTGTTGCTACCCGAGTCCAGTAAAGTGAGTGCAACTGCTGCTGGCATCTCCTCTTCACTGATTGTAAATGGTTCGGGTACAATGTGACAAGTGCTATAAAGCTTCTCTGCGTTATCGCCCGGGAGTATTTTATTGCGTGTACTGTCCACGGAGAGAGTTCTATCCGGCGCGGCGTTTATGGCACCTTGATGACTCGGCTGCTGTTGTTGGTGTTGTTTACTACCAATTGCTCCCGTTCCCAACCCACTGTCCAAGGACAGTGCTTTTTTGGTTGTACCTAGGCGCACAGGCTGGGACATACTGAACCTTTTGGCCGACACACCGGCGTGTACTTGAGCTTGTTCGGTGGTTCAGGGGAGAATTCCCTACCGTCTTGATGACACACAAGACAGGTGACTCATTGCACCTCCAACCGTTCCTGTAATGCCATGCGAGCGGGTCGCCATTTTCGTATTAATTTTGTGGTCGTCCCTATCACATAATGCAAACCAGCGCGTATAGATGAAACCATTTCAGTTGGTGTGTTTAAACATATTTTAATTCTACTTCCCAAATAAACATACGGTCGAATAAAAAATATTGATTAGAAAATTCAATTTATATTTGAGACATGTAATTTCTTATGGTATTTCACTGGGAACTGCCGTCAATAAATTTGACACGAACTACACGGACATAAATGAAAACCCACTTAAGTGTAAATCCACCCCCTCATAATTTTAAGTGGGTGATAACGATTATTGTTCCCACTATAACTGTTTTATTGTTCGTAAAAGCCCATGAGTTCTTTCAGTTTTTACATGATAATCCCTCAATAGATGGACAATGGAAAGGCCTAGATATAATCAAGACAATTTTGCTGTTTCATTATTTTTGTTTTACTTAAAATTCCAGGGGAATCCCATAGATTAACCTAAATTTAAGTGTAGGCATTTCTTTATTATGGCCAATAGGCCTACTATAAGAGGGTCAATATAACTCTATGGATTTAGAGTTATATTGACCCTACACAGGGCCAGCTGTTGCAAAGGTCGAGGGGTGTGTGTCAAGATGACGTCACAGTGAAATAGGGGGGGGGGGCGGAGGAAAACAACTTAATATTCAACTTTTCCCACAAAGTTGGGATAAACTCCTCACTATCGGAACACGATGTAATATGAATTATAAAACGTGAAGATGTGAAGAAAAACGGAAGTTCCACCAGTTCCACATATATAGGCCTAGGATGCCGCAGCTATAGAGTTCACTGGCTTCCATCAAAAACTTAAACGAAGTTTTTCTAACCCCCCCCCCCCGGCCCCCAACAATAATGAATAATAACAGTAAACACCTATACTTAAAAACTGACGAACAAGCAAAAAATTGCAATTTTACGAACATATGCCTTGTAAAACGATCGGATGGTAAAGCGCACGTTTTTACCCCCCCCCCCCATTTTGAACACAAACAACAAAAGCCACAAGTTAAAAACAACAACATTGGTTTCAGATCGGAGAGGTCTCTCTTATACATGGGGACCTCATCCCGAGCCGAGCAGTTTCTGTCATCATAATTCAATCTATAAAAAGTGTCAATGAAAACTTAGTGCTGCTTGTCAGGAAAAAATAAACGTATGGCGCAATACGATGAGAAAGTCCCCGTCCCATAAATAGAGCGGCCATATATTAACATTCCTGCGTGATCTCGTCACCCCTGTAGTTCGATCTGGCGGTGGTGTTTACGGCAAAATAACCGCAGGGAACGCTACGTCTTCGATGACGCATGCGGAACTTTTGAAAGCGTTAAACCGGGGCAGGACAGACGATGTGATTATGTCCTCGGCAAATGAGTTGTGGCACATCGAGCTAAAAATACGACTGAAATACAGAGAATAGTGTGCTTGTGTTTCATAAATACGGCGCACCTGCAGTTGGGGATATGGGTTCGGCAATCGAAAGCTCGAAAACAACCAACCTATTTTTCACACGCGTGAAATGATTTCATAATGTAATACGCCAACCATGTCCCCGCCTCCATAAAATATGACACTGAAGATTCTTCCAGAACATTTTGGAATTTCCCTCAGCTTAAACCAAATGTACCATTCTGCATCAAGTTGTAATGTTTAAAGTCAACTTAAAGGAACATTACAGAATTGGTAAGAAAACAACTTGTAAAATATAGTTTTGATCACAGATTTACACAAAACTTACACGGTCTAATGATGATGATAGTACTAGAAAACGTCCCTTGAAATATTTCTGTCTGAAATGTCATATTTGATGAGAAATGTTGGTTGGAGAGTTGGTGTAAATTTTGCAAGATTTAGTTATTTTATGAATTCCTTCGAGAGGGCAAGCATATTGGAGTTTATTCAACAGAAAAAGATGCAGTTCTGATCCTATTATTTATAGGGTCAACAAACTTAAAGGAACATTACAGAATTGGTTTTTGCTAACAAAACAGTTGCCAATTTTCCGATTGGAGTTTATCGCTCAGTGAGCGTTTTATTCATTTGTTGAATCTATATGATTTCATGCAAATGTGTAATCGGTTTTTCACTATTTTCTCGTGACCCAGATGGCAAACTTCACAGGTTTGACAGTTGATGTATATGGTGGATTACATGAAGTGCTTACACGACCGGCAACTGTTTTGTTAGCAAAAACCAATTCTGTAATGTTCCTTTAAGTTTGTTGACCCTATAAATAATAGGATCAGAACTGCATCTTTTTCTGTTGAATAAACTCCAATATGCTTGCCCTCTCGAAGGAATTCATAAAATAACTAAATCTTGCAAAATTTACACCAACTCTCCAACCAACATTTCCCAAGACCATCTTGCGTTCCGGATCCATCGTCTTTCACGAGTACCTGCGTGTTTTCTGAAAGTTGATCAAAGATGATTGCAAATATATTTGTGTAGGCTATTATGTAAATGGCTAAATTTCTATTTAACATAATTACTCATTTCATACCCGATAATGGCTGTTTACAGATTCATCTATCTGAAAGCTATAATAATAATGTTGTGTTTTGAATATACATATACAAAGAAAGGAAAGGATGCATTCAGGACTATTTGCGGACTTGTTTGTATAACTATTTGATCGATTGTTGTATACAATCCTCAGTCGCATCCTCTATGTCTTATTTATCGATCATGATCAACGTCTTGCTGTTCATAAAACAGGAAGTGGTCGTCTGGTCGTCTTTATTGACAGACAGAGAAAAATAGTCGATGACGCATATTGGTTGGTCCTTATTATTGTGTTGTTATAAATAATGTTAATCCACAGTGCAACAAGTTCCTAGTGGCATTGATATAAAAACAAAACAAAGGGGCATCCTGACAACACTTTGATGTACCAAAATGTGCCGAGAAGAATTTTCATCTGAAATGTAAGAGTCACTTATACTGGGAGTGTATACCCTTTGGTAATTACTCCAAAATTAATGACCCTAAAAACTTCCTTGGTAAAGAGCACTGGAGAGGTGTTGATATTATAAAAACATTGTTAGAATTGAACCCCTTTAAAGTAATGTAGTGTTAGAGAAAGCGGTAGTTTTTCACAAATATAATTTGAATCTGAGAAAGGCTTCAGGCATTGAAAGCACACAATTCTATGCAACAGGGGTGTTTTTTCTTCCAATATTTTCTTGCAACTTCAATGACCAATTGAGCTCAAATTTTGACAGGTTTGTCAGGTTTATTTATGCACATGTTGGGATACACCAAGTGAGGATACTAGTTTTTGATAATTACCAAAAGTATACCAAGCCTTTAAGTTTAGAAAATACTTGCGTTTGAGTTCGATCAAGACGATATAAAAAACAAAATCAACCCTTTTTCAGATACTTTCTTTTAAATACGGGGAACATAAAATTGAAAATTGTCATTGGTTAGAGTTTGTTGAATATTGGACAGTTTGAGTGATTTGTTTTGCTCTTCCAAAATAAATAAAGTTTTGAAAACTCTCTTCAATTGGAACTATATGGGTAAATTTCTTGACAGTATTAACCACGAAGCGATCCCAATCACGGTCAGACGTTAATATTATTACTGATTTGATTATGTGGTTAGTCAACACGTGTTGCTTTGCTTGGGCAAATACAGCATGACTGGACCGCAGTCTAGTCTATTGTTGTTTGGTTCCAAGGCCAATGCACCAGAATAATGCCCCCATAGAACCGTAGAGAAATGGCATGGTTGTAGAACCGTGTGTCAGACATGTCACACTATTGTTATATTGTCAAAAAAAAAATGACCACACCCAATGTTTAAAGAAACTACATTTTGGGTGGAATTAAGCTGTGTTCAAATCAACTCATATTTTGTTGTACACATTATATTAAATTTAGGCCCCTACTTTGTTTCTAATCTTAAAGTTAACTCGAATTGTCTTTCAGGTATTATTTGAACATTGGGTGAGAGAGACCAAAACTGAAGTGAATATTTGAATTAACGATACATTGAATAATAAATGCTTATTTAATAAGTCAGTGATTTCATCCGGAAGTTTGTAAAATAACATAAAATAAAATAAAATAAGATTTATATAATATTACTCTCACAGCAAAGTAGATAATTATACACACGATGTTACCGCAAACCGATTATACATTGACACCTCACCATGCTATGCCTCAAAAACCATAACATTGACCTCTAAAAAATAAACAACCCATGTATTTTGTACTTATAGTTCATGCCCTGCAGAAAAGTTTACACGAATAGATTTAGTCTCTTCCTGAAATAATTATATCCATGTTTTTGTCACACGAAGTCAAAAACTGTCAACCTCTGAAGAAACACAATAATAGTACAAATAACGATAATACAGTTTTCATATAGTGATTTATATAAAGGCTCTTATAGGCTTACTATTTGAACAACAGGTAGGTCTATGCTAAGTTAAGAGATATCAGACCCATTTATAGAGTACTTTTCAAGGGTTTACAGTCTGTACAATCTGCAGCCAACCATGCGAGAAACAAAGAAGCAAACTTTCTTTGAAACGATAAGTGTACTGGGTTATTTTTGTGTGTGTGTATGACACAATACACAGAACTTTGTAAATGTCCCAATCCGAAGGTCGATAGCAATTTTGGTGTAGTGTTTTGCTGAAGGACACACAAGTACCATGACCAGGACCTGAGTCCACACTCTGAAAACACCAGAACTCCACAAAATGATCTCATGAATATTCAGCCAGTTTTCTATTTGAGAAATGAAAGCCATGTCCTAACATCTGTAGTGTAACAAAAGAAATTAGATTATTGCCATTATTCGTTTCTGTGTGTTTAAAAATGTAACGACTCAGACAAAAATATTGAATGTTCTTTATAGTTATTTTAGTAGTACAGTGATCAATAATTTGGTTTAAATACCAATAGCTTTACAAGAAAATTCAATGTTGGTATATTTCATGATTTGTTTACTATATCTAACTTTATCTAATAAGATTATTACTATTTTATCTAACACGATTATTATTACCATCAGCTTTATGTTGAATCTAAGATATTTTATAAAAAGTATCTTATTAGTTTAAAAATTGCAATAGTACCACAGGATACAATAAAATATGAAGTCTAAAATATACGCAACAACTTTACTTGAGGCGCTTAGAATTTTACAAAAATTATTTGCTAACATTTGTTGATACACAGTACAGATTAAAAATAGATCAAAGTAAAAACTGCAGCATATCATAGATTAAATATTATACCAAAGAAAATACATTTATCAAAATGAATTGCTTGACCCTCAGTAAACTAATAACGTAAAAGCAACTACTTGAGAACAGTAATGTTTATCAAAACTGCTGGTACTGTGTTTGGATCAAGATTAGATACCATAAAGTATAAGTACTGTTATTCGATCTCAGCTCAAAATCATGGCTCTGCCAACGTCAAAGAAACCATAAGCATATTTATTATTAACACAAGCATATTTATTAGATAATATATGTTGGTAATTATTGCAACCTGGATACAGATTATTTGTGATTTTACACTACACCACCGTGTGACAAGATATTCAGTTCTTTATCCAAAGTCCTGCGGGGGGGAACAAATTCCACAGGCCTACTACTCAGGTGGGTTTAGAACCCAGGACCCGTGCCATTCTAGAGCAGATGTCTCACCACAAGGCCCACCAATGCTTGGCTCTGTAAGCAGAGAGTGGAGACTGTAAGTACCAAATTCCACGGTAAGCAGAACCACAAAATCGGAGCCTGATGCTATTTGCCTGATTACTCTCTTTGAATCAAGATAAAGTACAGCATTCTAAGTATAAACTGGCCATCACACTTTCTTTTCAGACATGGGGTAACCAAATACAATGGCCCTGTCACTGAAGTTGTACGTTACTATGAGGTGGTACAAAATGTTGGTAAGAACAACAAGGTACTCAAAGGCAGAAAAGAAGGTGTATGCTGCAGAACAAAAAGAAGGAAAAAAACACATGTTTTTAACATCAAGTACAAAACTGACACATTAGGCATTTATTTGCAAACATGGTTGGCATAGTAATCTTTCTGGAGCTAGTGGCGTAAGGCCTACATGCTTGGTACAATTGCTTTATGCTTAGCTAATTGTTGTGCTTAAGTAGCTCTGTGAGATTGGGCCCGGGGTCTTTAATATTGATGGTAGAGGTTGGGAAGGTTTGGTACTTTCCCTTCCTGGGCCACCTCACAGCTTTCCTTGTTAGAAGTCTTGGTGGGTCAGCAGTGCCCTTAAATTTCTCAAATTGAGTTGTCTGCTGACTCAAGTGAGTTGCTGCTAACCCAATTGTGTCATCTGCTAACTCAGTTAAGCTTTCTGCTAACTCAATGAGTTTTCTGCTTCATACTAGTTGAGTTGTCTGCTAACTCAGTTAAGCTTTCTGCTAACTCAATGAGTTTTTTGCTTCATACTAGTTGAGTTGTCTGCTAACTCAGTTAAGTTTTCTGCTAATTCAATGATTTTTCTGCTTCATACTAGTTGAGTTGTCTGCTAACTCAGTTAAGTTTTCTGCTAATTCAATGATTTTTCTGCTTCATACTAGTTGAGTTGTCTGCTAACTCAGTTAAGTTTTTGCTAATTCAACGTTTTTCTGCTTCATACTAATTGAGTTGTCTGCTAACTCAGTTAAGTTTTTTGCTAATTCAATGGTTTTTCTGCGTCATACTAATTGAGTTGTCTCAGAACTCAGTTAAGTTTTTTTGCTTCAGTCTGCTATACTCATTAAGTTGTCTGCTGACTCAAGTGAGTTTGCTTTCTAACCTAATGGTTGTCTGCTTAACTCAGTTAAGTTGTCTGCTACTCAGTGAAGTTGTGCTAACCAATGAGTGTCTGCTACTCATTGAGTTGTCTGTGACTCAAGTGAGTTTGCTGCTACCAATTGAGTGTCTGCTAACTCAGTTAAGTTGTCTGCTGACTCAAGTGAGTTGCTGCTAACCCAATTGAGTTGTCTGCTAACTCAATTGACTTTTCTCCTGCTCATTGGATTGTCTATTAACTCAATTGAACAATTCAATAAACTACCATAAGAACTACCTAAAAATACATCATTTATTATTATTTTGTCGTTTTCTTCTGCTTATTAGCACTGTAGTTTTGTTTGACTGAGTGAAAGCTGTGAAAAATGCTCTGTGCTATTAAGAAAGTCTTACCTAATTGTCACAGTAGTAAGTGTGTCTGTAGTAAAAGTAGACTGCGACTGCAATGCAAACAGTATTGGCTGCAAACACTACATATTTGAACCTCAGCGACTTGCGCTCCTGTGAAGAGAAAAAACACCACTTGTACATCAAGCATCCTTATTCACATACAGGGCTCGAATTTGGGGGGAAAATCCACAAGACCGTAGGGCTGGTAGCTCAAAATATATTAACTGGACCAGAATTTTTGTTGCAAGACCAGATTCAAAAGAGAAAAAAACATTGTTGACGCAGTTTAGCATGCATTTAACAGTTTTTATTTGAACGAACACCAAGACATGTAAGAGAAGATTTGTCTCATTTGTCTTTCATATAAAGTGTACTTTACTCAGCGGAATTGAAAGGTATTTATCAGACCCTAAGTCAACATTTGAATATATTTTGTTTTGTTACTACTCTGTGAGGCATTCTTATTCAGATGAAAAAAACACAAGACAACCGAACTTGTCAGGTCTCAAGCCTACTGACACTAAAATCACTGGCCTCGGGCCTGCGGTCCAGTGTAAAATTCGAGCCCTGAACATACTGCCAAGAAAATGATGCACTAATAGAGAGATGTACAACACTGTCTTCCCAAGGCATGGGCCGATGCATACTTCAAGGGAATGCAAAGTAATTAACCATGGTGTTTATGGTAAATTGGTCCACAAATTATAGACCTTTCTATTGGAACATCACAGCCCGAGTATTTGCCAAACAAGGTTTGACAACTATGGGAAGCCATAAATGCAAAGCAACAACAGACAGCCACAGTTTGTTAACACTATGGGAAGCCATAAATGCAAAGCAACAACAGACAGCCACAGTTTGTTAACACTATGGGAAGCCATAAATGCAAAGCAACAACAGACAGCCACAGTTTGTTAACACTATGGGAAGCCATAAATGCAAAGCAACAACAGACAGCCACAGTTTGTTAACACTATGGGAAGCCATAAATGCAAAGCAACAACAGACAGCCACAGTTTGTTAACACTATGGGAAGCCATAAATGCAAAGCAACAACAGACAGCCACAGTTTGTTAACACTATGGGAAGCCATAAATGCAAAGCAACAACAGACAGCCACAGTTTGTTAACACTATGGGAAGCCATAAATGCAAAGCAACAACAGACAGCCACAGTTTGTTAACACTATGGGAAGCCATAAATGCAAAGCAACAACAGACAGCCACAGTTTGTTAACACTATGGGAAGCCATAAATGCAAAGCAACAACAGACAGCCACAGTTTGTTAACACTATGGGAAGCCATAAATGCAAAGCAACAACAGACAGCCACAGTTTGTTAACACTATGGGAAGCCATAAATGCAAAGCAACAACAGACAGCCACAGTTTGTTAACACTATGGGAAGCCATAAATGCAAAGCAACAACAGACAGCCACAGTTTGTTAACACTATGGGAAGCCATAAATGCAAAGCAACAACAGACAGCCACAGTTTGTTAACACTATGGGAAGCCATAAATGCAAAGCAACAACAGACAGCCACAGTTTGTTAACACTATGGGAAGCCATAAATGCAAAGCAACAACAGACAGCCACAGTTTGTTAACACTATGGGAAGCCATAAATGCAAAGCAACAACAGACAGCCACAGTTTGTTAACACTATGGGAAGCCATAAATGCAAAGCAACAACAGACAGCCACAGTTTGTTAACACTATGGGAAGCCATAAATGCAAAGCAACAACAGACAGCCACAGTTTGTTAACACTATGGGAAGCCATAAATGCAAAGCAACAACAGACAGCCACAGTTTGTGACAGTTTCACACAAATATTCAAAAACATAGTGTTGAATTTGTTGGGTCACAACATTCTGTTTACCAGAATTGAATGTTTTGCTAATATTCGGTCTTCCATGCCAACCAGCGCAGTTGTTTGTCAACAATGGAAAGGTATATAACTGACAATTGATCCCTTGCATTGGTCGCCATTGCTGAGATCAAACAATGGCAGTGTGAACTCTTGTATGCATTGGGCACAACTCTCAGCCAATGATAGGTCTTCATTGACTTCATTGAGGGCGCTGTTTGGGTCTTGTGACGTCATAATGCAAGAAAAGGAAAGAGTTTAGTAGAGGTTTATCAAATTGTAATTTACAGTTAAATAGTGCAATTGAAAGATTAGCCTTAAGTATTTGATGATACATAAAGGTGAACATACCCATGTAGTGGGACTCTGGCCACTAGCCGTCTTGTACACTACACACATTAGCAGCATAAACACAGATGCAAACACCTGAAAACTGCAAAAGAACTTCACATGTAGGGCTGTCATAAAAATCAAAGTATAAAGAAAGACAGTTAAAAACAGCTGTAGTGGGTCTGGAATTACACAGAGACCTTGGCCCTTGTTGCCCTGGTCTTGGCTTTGGTGCCCCTTCAAAAGTTTCCCAAAGACATTAATATTTTCCAGTGGAAGTGCTCCATAAAAATGAAAACGGCCCCTGCCTTTTCAAGGATGAAATTCCACGGCTGGTTTAGAGAAAGAGTTATTTCAAGTATGGGTCACATCTCACATGAAATTTCAAGAAAATCTTTGATAACCCACCTGTGTTTTCAGATGACGAGATACATGTTAGTGCAATCAGAGACAGGTTCTCCAACAGCTCCGCCAGTGCGCACACAGTGCACAACATGGGGTACCAGTATGACCTGAAGAGATGGAATTAACAAGTGAACAAAACAACTTATCACACCGACATCAAAGAAGCGATTTTTAACCCAATGGTATTTGGAGATGAGTAAAATCTCACTGCACAATGAAGATGGATACTCACAAGTCACACAGTGCTCAATGAAAAATGCCCATGTCTTAAGTATAAAGGTCAAGGGTCACACAACGATTCTTCCACTTCCCCAGACGGCAATTTCCATGTGCCACTGAAAGTAAACTATGACAGAAGTTTTCCCCCGAGACTAAATACCCAACAACACTTTTAAACAGGCATTTAAACTAGCAGCAAAAGAAGCAGATGTTTCTGTTTATTTTACCAAATATCTGCTTTGGTTTAGTGGCCAAGGGCACAAAAGCAGATGAATCACATCACAGAAAGGAGGAGGATGGGGTATTGGAGAGAGATATACTTAAACAAGGATTGGTTCCTTGCTTATATGCCAATCTTGGGTGTGTGTGTGTGGTGGGATCTTTGAGTAAGGGGGGAAAATTGAAGATGCAAACGCAAAGATGAAAAGCAAATGTTCAGTGCAGCAATGACTGCATTTTGTCAAGTTTCAGTGAAACACCCCCAGATCAAGTTATCTGCCTCACCAAGAAAATATATAAACAAAACAACTTCTTCAAATTTTCTGTTGGAACGGAAAAATCTCATTTCTTAATTTTTTATCAGTTAAACATAAAAAATCCTAACAATTTACTTGATGTAATAGTTGTATTGAAGATAAATTTATTTTATTCATTTATTTATTTCTTAATGGCACCCCAAACAGAGACATTGACAAAATAGGGAGACTGTCAACATTAGGGCTAGATAACTCAGTTGGTAGAGCACCGGCACATTATCTGTAGATTGCAGGTTGAAGGTCGCCTTGTAAATTTTTCTTTGTTTTCCACCCAAAATCCATTTGTTTCATTACACATCCAACAGCACAAGCAACAATATTGAGAATGGCAATTATAAATGTTTAAGCAGAAATAAAGAACATATGTTGGTTAATGTCGGCGTGTCGTGGCCGAGCGGATAAGAGCACCGGACTCAAGCTCTGGTGTTTCTGTTCAGCAGAGTGTGGGTTCGAGTCCCAGTCGTGACACTTGTGTCCTTAAGCAAGACACTTAGCCATTATTGCTTCGTCCTTCGGATGGGACGTAAAGCCGTTGGTCCTGTGTGTTGTGTAATGCACGTAAAAGAACCCAGTGCACTTATCGAAAAGAGAAGGGGTTCGCCCCGGTGTTCCTGGTTTGATCAGCAGCATATTGCGCCACCGCACCTTGTAAACCATTACATTGTGCTATAAATGCATAGGTCTCATACTTCAAAAACGTAGCTCCACATACATGGCAGGTAAAAATACTGAGCGCTTTGTATCCTTTGGCAAAAGGCGCTATATAAATACAGTTATTATTATTATTATTATTATTATTATTAATGCTGCAATGTAAGTTGAGCTCAGTTTTGCCTTCTTTGCTGACCCATAAAATACATGTTTGTTTGTCAATTTAATTATTGTTAATTTCCATTAACTTCTGTAGCCACAAGAAAATTCGTTTTTTTTTATCAGAGTAGTTAATTTATTTGACCGTGTCCAGAAATTTCTTCAATAAAAATCTCGCGGTCTGGAAGAATTGAGTCCAGAGACAGAAGCAGTGATTAGTTGGCATGCAGCAGGCTTTGAACTTCACAATAATCCTCTCTTCCCAGGGGCCCCTCAAAATGATCCAGTAGAATTTAAACTTCAAAGCAGTCACAACACTTGCACGCCTCTCCAACAGAGATATCCAAGGTTTAGTTAAGATAAGTACCTGGATACATTACCAGGCCTAGAATTACACGGCAGCCATGGAAGCCATGACCTGGAAGCCGGTCTTGGCCTTGGTGCCCCTTCAAAAGTTTCCAATAGTTTTTTTAAGATTTTCCAATAGACCCCTTGCATAACGTGCAATGCTGCTGGTATGCCGAGGTCAGGTGCACCTTTTTACGCCTCCTTTGGCCTCAGTGAGGGCGCTGTTTAAAAGTTTGACATCATATGCAAGGGCTCTATAGACCATGTTACATTTGTTTACAGAGTGTTGACCTCGTACATTTTAATGCTATTCCTGACGGGCAAGATGCTACACATAACACAGGCTCAATGGGAAAATTTATATTTTGTGTCATAATTTTCACATAAATTCAAAAATTTACAAAAGCAACAGCTGTACAGCTTTTGAGATGCCCCCCCCCCCTTCTTCATATAAAAAGTTAAAAAAAATCAGACAGTGCGATCTCCATAAAACATCAGATTTGTTGTATTCTTCCATTGAGCTGTGTACAAAGGTGCCCGCCGGAAGTCCAGGCTCTGTGGCTCTTTTATAAACATGTGATGTCACAGGTCACATTGTCTATTGGAAGTGTCCCTTTTCAAAATGAAAATAGCCTTGCCTCCAAACTCCAGGCCTACTTTACACACCTTGTCCTAATGGAGCTAAACTGGATATGGTGAAACTTGACTGCAATTACTCGCTGGACCGATGTTAAGATGACAGACAGCTTCCAGATGTAAGACGATGGAGGAAGCGCTATGGCAGCACTGATCGAAGGAAGAAAGTTGGGCACCTTGGATGCAAGAAGATTCAATTTAAATTACTCAATGAAACTGTGTGTTTGAAGATAAAGTGGTGAGTTAAAAAAAATAAATAAAATGTACCTGTATAAAATATTTCATTGGAAGCTCTTTGTCCAGACAAGCACCCAAAAGTAGTTACATTCAGATAAATATCTTTCAATTCTGTTGACCATTGAAGTATTTTATCGATGAGATAAACAAGATAAATCTTCTCTTATTGGTTGTTCAATTAAAACATTTTATTAAAAACATAAAAGTTAAACTGTGTGGATAATTTTATTCTCAGTAGATTCTGGTCTTGTTCCTGGTTCAGTGAAGTATTTTTAGCAACAGGCCTGCGGTTTTGTTGATTTTCCTCCCAAACCCAATTCTTTTACTCACTATATAACCAGTCAGAAAAGTACCTCCAGACCTAAGCACAACAAAAAGTAAAAATAAAATCTTACATGTACTCCACAATGAGTCTCTACACTCTTCCTCTTGTTATACACCAGGGCCAAGGAAACACAGAGCAGAAAGCCCGCTGCCATGGTGCTCAAGGTGAAGATAATGGCTACAGAGAATGGGATGGAGAGAAGCCTCGGAGGCAGGCTTCTCGGCTCAGGTTGAGAGTTCCGCAATTGCATTATGCTGCTGTCCTCCAACCTCCAGGCTTAGAACTTAAAACTCTGAGAGAAAACAACGGATCGATAGGTCAAGAATAGCTAAAACCAGATCTAACACTAAAAAAAGTAAAAAACAAAATACATGCACTACTTTGTAATACACCTTGGCACTAACAAACTTGACCTACACACATTCAGCACCATGCAAGCTTGGCACCTTGTGCAGGGCTCGAAATTAACAATGGAACACAGGCCCAAAGGCCAGTGTATTTAGTGTCGGGCCAGTGAACTCATGACCGGACAAGTCTGGCGGTCATCTGTTTTCAAATAATAATACCTCACCTTTTCTTTCAATTCTGCTGAGATGAAAGTTTGACCCATAAAGACAAATGAGACAAATCTGTTGCTCAAATAAAAACAGTTTAATTGTGACCCTGTGTACTTTCTATCTTGGTTCCGGTCTTGTATTGTAACAAATTTTCTGGTCAAGTAAAAGTTTTGAGCTACAAGTCCCTGCAGTCTTGTGGATTTTCCCCAAATTTGAGCCCTGTTTTAATCTCTGCACCATGTGGATGGGCTTTCGAACAACTCAGCACTTCCAAACACAGAAATAGTTTATCATAAAATTTGCTGTTGAAGTTTGATGTTTGTATCATCAGTGATGGTAGTTGTGATAATTTCATTCCTTGATCCTACACTTCTCTTTCTCTAACTTGTGGCTCCCAAGGATTTTTTTAGATGGGAAATAAAGTCTAAAATTGCCGTACGGTAACATTTGGCTAAAATTCTGTATCCGACTGCCACATTCTCTTCTACTTATGTCAACTCAAATTCTAAAATCAATTAATATTTGGCAACAATGGATAATTTCATATCTGAGTACAAAGTGCCTGTTCCTCTTTGTAAACATTGTCATTACACAAAATACAAAATTTCTGCCTTTCTGGACAAGACCTGGTGGTGAAAGGATATATAATTTGACCAAAATAAGGGAGATAAAGTGACACTGGCAGTCTGATAATTATTATCAGTGCGAGGGATCGTTACTGGACCCAGCAATATTTATAAAATTTTATTTAGCGCCATTTAATCTTCAAAATGTAAAAATAGCATTGTTGGGTCCAGTAACTCGGACCATTGAGCAAGTATGCTAGGCTAATTTTCCGCAGGATGCCACCAGGCACCACTCCATCTCCAAAAATTTGGATGCAATAAAACCGCCTAAAAATTCTTACCTATAGTATGAAGAAGGTGTACGGAAGATGTACAGGCAAAAAAAGGGCCTATGCTAGGACAGATTGATGATAATAGCATTTTTTGCTCATATCACTATCAGTATCATCAGTGATTGAGGCCGGAAGAAGTCAACAGCTATGGACCTAAGACTAAGACTGAGTAGACTCACTGACAAGTGACAGTGACACTAGTGACAAGACAAGGAAGAGTAATTTAGTAACCTAGACAAGTAAAAAATTGACTTTTTTAGTTTTACATTATTAATAGTACTAGTAAGTTTGGCTTATCGCAGACATGCAGGCCAAATTTCTGCAGCATGCCATCAATTTTTCTCCCTTAATTTAGGTCAAATTAAACTGAATAATATTCTTACCTATCAAGAAGGAAGGGGTAACCGAACATGTACAGCCAAACAAACACAGGTGCCTCACGGCTCCCATCACAACAGCCCCTCAGTCTGTTGAGCTAATTAACGGTCTCAAAAATAGTGCCCTCTTTCGGAGGAAATTGTTTAGTTTAATTAACGGTCCAAAAAATAGCGCCCTCTTTTGGGAGAAAATGTTTATTTCGTACTCCGGTCATTATTTGTAATTGGGCAAAATTAAAAGATGGCGGCCACCATGTCAGAAAACGTGACAGATCCTGATGATTGTGCTAAAGATGATTCTGTCTCTGATGAAGCCAGTAATGTCTCTGAAGAAGAAGAAGAAGAAGAAGAATCGGAAAGTGAAAGTGAGGGAGAAAGCGATAATGCCGATAGTGAAGAAGACGAGGATGAATCGGAGGTGAAATAATTAATAATATTGCGTCGTACTCCGTGTAGTACTACTACTAGTAGTAGTATACTCCTAGAATTATGAGGTTCCATGAACCTCATTAGAGGTCCATGTACAAACTACAATACAAAACTTTTTTCATTTACGTTTCTGCACCTGGAGTTCTCATTTGAAATCGGATCTCGCTAAAATTAGGCTCTACGTGTTCCTTGGAATCTCATTGAGCGTTGCATGGGTCAAGAAAATCCACTCCGCAAATTTAAAATTGTTAAAAAGCAATAAATTCTTACCGTCATTCCCAGTCCTCTTCAAACAGTGTGAGTGTTATAACAAATATGGCGCTTGCTGCGCTCGCAAAGGTCTACCGAACAAACTGGTACTCCGCGCGCAGCAACGCTGGTCCCGGCAACTGTACGTTGGTTTTGTACACACATCATGTGACTACAGCGCCATATTTGTTATAACACTCACACTGTTTGAAGAGGACTGGGAATGACGGTAAGAATTTATTGCTTTTTAACAATTTTAAATTTGCGGAGTGGATTTTCTTGACCCATGCAACGCTCAATGAGATTCCAAGGAACACGTGGAGCCTAATTTTGGCGAGATCCGATTTCAAATGAGAACTCCAGGTGCAGAAACGTAAATGAAAAAAAGTTTTGTATTGTAGTTTGTACATGGACCTCTATGAGGTTCATGGAACCTCATAATTCTAGGAGTAGTAGTAGTAGTAGTCGGCATGAGTCAGACAGAGTCAGACACAGTTCATCCCACACACATAAATTTAGAATCTGTTTTTGTAATTTTGTTTACTACTTACTCCTTGTGAATGACTGCCTGTAGTACTTACTTGAGTACTACTTCTTTACTTAATAATACCTTAGCATGCCAAGTTTACGACTAACTACACCCCAGTTACTTACACTATGTTTACAAGTTTTTTAGCCCACCTTGTTGGGCTGTCAAGTTTCATGGCTCTCTTTTAACATCGGTCATATAACACGACCGATGTTAAAAGAGAGCCATGACAGCCCAACAAGGTGGGCTAGTTTACAAGTATACAACAATAAGTATTAAAGTAACTGTATAGGACTGAAGAAGAATTAAACTGACATTTGGACAAGGTTAGCTGAAATTTACTCTTGATTTAAAGGTTGAAGCCAGTGAGTGAGTAAATTGTAATTGCCTCTTGATCAATAATAATTTAATCATGGCAACCTCAAAAGTTACATTGTGTTGTAATTTAATTAATGCTGATAAGCGGCCCCCTAACACAGTAACATGCCTAAGTCCTAAGTTTGAAGTTCTTAAAGGAACATTACAGAATTGGTTTTGCTAACAAAACAGTTGCTGGCAGTGTAAGCACTTTATGTAATCCACCACATACACAAACTGACAAACCTGTAGAAGTTTGAGATCGATCGGCCATCTGGGTCACGAGAAAATAGTGAAAAACCGATAACACAATTGCGTGAAATCGTATAGATTCAACAAACGAATAAAACTCCAATCGGAAAATTAGTTTATTCATTTCTCATCAAATATGGCAATTCAGACAGAAATATTTCAAGGGATGTTTTCTACCATCATCATCATTAGACTGTGTAAGTTTTATGTAAATCTGTGACCAAAAAGTATTTTTTACGAGTTTTGTTTCTTACCAATTTTGTAACGTTCCTTTAAATTAATGCATTTTTAAACAATATGTTGTTTAAAAACGCATCATATGTTAAGTTTTAAAAAAAGAATGTGACTGTGATTGTGTTATTTTGTTTTCAACAACAGAATGCAGGGGACAGATGAACACAGGGCCAAGGTTTTTATTTTCCTTAGATTAGTTTCCCCAATCCTGTTAAACAATCCTCTCACTAATCTTCTTATTTGTTTAAATGGCTTTAACCCTCTTGCTGTCTGACCATTCAATACCATTCAAGTGGTTTTGAATGATAGATAAACTATGCCAGCCTGAAATATGATACCATGAGGGAATGCATGTACACAGTACACAGTTAGTTCTGTGCACAGTTGTGCCACCGTACACAACCTTGGCAGTCGAATGGTTTCAAATGGTTGGTCAACTCACTGGAAAATGTTGCCAAGAGTCACTGACAGTAGGAGGGTTAAAGTGGCCTTGTATTATAATGTTCTACTTCTTATCTTTAAAAAAAATTACAAAGCCTACAAGTAAGTAACATGCAGTGTGTTTTTTTTTAGATATAAAAAAAACATCTTGAAGAGGAGTATGAGTAGAAACCAGACTTTCATTCCATTTATTAATATATATTATTTATGATGATTGTACCGGTAACCCTCCTCCCCTGACTCTGGTCAGGGACTGTTTGGGAAGAGGGTTACAAGTATCTTTAGTTTAACTCTCTTTTTGTTTCTTCCCTTTTTTCTCAGGCACCCAAACCCAAGACCATTTTGTGTGATGATATGATGTCCAGATTATGCTGTCACCCTAGTGATAATATATTGGCTGGAGCTATGATGGATGGCTCTGTCAAACTGTAAGACCCATAACATGATGATGGTGTTCACATTGTGGACATGAAAATTAAAAGTTCAAACATTGGTGCAGTTCTTTGTAAAGTTTTACCTTCAGAAGCTATCAGTTTTTATTTGGTATGTGGTATTTTTGTGATTATATCTTATGTGTTTGAGGTTGTTTTTTCATATAAAACAAATACAGAAAGTGTGTGAATAAATCTTGATATTAATTGTCTTTCAGAGTTTGTTGCTTTACTTTCACCAACAAAAAGTAAACCCAAACTTCTTCAGAAAAAACTTGGTGTTAAAGATCTTAACTACTTCCCTTTTTTGCCAGGTTCTCTTTTTCAGCAGAGACACCAAACGAAGAGATAATGTCTTTGCCAGCTCATCAGAAAGCCTGTAGGGGTGTGGCCTTCTCAAAAGATGGTAAAAGTAAGTTTCTTTTCGCTGTGATCAGTGGACATCACAATAACAATTGGTTTTATGTAAGTGCTGTTGAAGAACTTGAAAAGAGTTGTCATCGTAAACACAATGTATTTTCTTTCAAATTGTTACTCTGGATAACTATTTAGCATGAGCTAAAAGGTTATTGTGCAAAAGAACACTTAGTTACCATTTTATGTTCTCATACACGGTCTAAACCTGACCATGTAACGCATGTTTACAAATAGAGCCACATAGCCTGGACTCCAGATCTTTGACTTTTAGCTTCTTTGTTTAAAATATAATTATTACCAGATATTTTCACTTCTGAATTTGACGAACACTCTATCTCTTACAGCGCTATACACAATTTCTAGAGACAAATCACTGAGGGTATTTGATGCCAACACAGGACACACGACACAGCAGTTCCTTAAGGCACATGATAGCCCCATCTACTGTTTACTGGTTGCTGATGAGAATCTTATTGCGACAGCCGATGATGAAGGCCAATTCAAAGTAAGGCATTACAAGGGTAGGAAAATCGGATGGATTTTATACTCAAGTCAACCTTTTACGAGGGGCTAGGTTTAGACCATGTAACACACGTTTACAAAAGGAGCCACAGAGCCTGGACTCCAGACCTTTGACTTTTAGCTTCTTTGTTTAAAATATATCATTATTACCAGGCTTCCTTTTTATAATATGTAAGTGCCATTAAAAACTAAAAAACATACAAAGTTTTCTGTGCTAGGCAATTTCCTCTTCTATGGGTTTTCAGGCATTGCATGGTGAGATATCAATGTATACTTCAGTTTGCGGTAACACCATGTGTATGTTTCTACTTTGCTGTGTAGAATTGTTCTTTACGAACTCTACTACCACAGAGTAGATTTCGGAATTCGAGAGACTACTTAGTGCTGAAAAGAACTGTCCTGCTTGTTAACTACTACCTGGGGTGGGGGGTGGGGGTTTAGGAAATCAGCCTGGACTACTACCAGCTACTAAGTTTCCTCTTGTTTTGGGAAAAACCAAAGTTCTATGTCTGTATTATAGATTCCCTAAAATTACCAATAACCTCCTGGACTAGCCTCCACTGACTGTTTGGACTATAAGGTGACTGACACTACAGTGGTTTTTTTCTGCAGGTATGGGACCTGAGAAAGAAGCATGCTATTATGGAGGTGAAGGAGAATGAAGATTACATCAGTGAGATGGCCATTGACAAGGCTGGACGAGTCATTGTTGCAACAAGGTAACCATGCCAAGCTCAGGCTGTGTCCAAATTGGTAGCTACAGCGGTTACAGCTCGATAGTCCGAAGGTTCGATGTTCCGAAGGTTCGTTAGTCCGAAGGTTCGTTTGTCCGAAGGTTCAATAGTCCGAAGGTTCGATAGCCCGAAGGTTTGATAGTCCGAATTGACAATAAGGTTCGATAGTCCGAATTGACAATAAGGTTCGATAGTCCGAATTGACAATAAGGTTAGATCGTCGATTCGGACTATCGGACCTTATCGTCGATTCGAACTACCGAACCTTCGGACCAGTGAACCTTCGGATCAATGAACCTTTGGAATAATGAACCTTTGGACTATCGCATCAAATGTTCGGATTAACGAACCCTGTTTCATTTTCGGACTAATGAACCCCCTGTTATGGGAAATTTGTGCGTTCGGACTATCGAACCTTCGGACTATTGAACCTTCGGACTATTGAACCTTCGGACTATTGAACTATCAAACCTTCGGACTATTGAACCTTCGGACTATCAAACCTTCGGACTATTGAACCTTCGGACTATCAAACCTTCGGACTATTGAACCTTCGGACTATCAAACCTTCGGACTATTGAACCTTCGGACTATCGGGCGGACACCACTACAGCTACGTCTAGATTTCTGCGTCATCATGCATTGAAGTATAGGATGTCCTTAGCGGTGACTGCTCTTTATTCCGACATCCCTATGTTCCGAAAACCCCTCGTGATGTACACACTATGGGTAAGGGTTAGGATAAGGGTTAGGGTTGGGGTTAGGATTAGGAAAATACACACTGGTTTTGAAACATAGGGGTGTTGGAACATAGGTGTGTGACCTCCTTAGCAACACGGATACGGCCTAACTTCATGGGTCATGTGGGCAATCAGCTTTTACATTAAACATGTTATTGTAAACTTGCTTAAAATAATATGTTGTTGGGTACCCTACCAAAGGTTGTCAGTAAGTAAGATGCCTCACACCTCTAACATCAAAGAGCTATCTGCTCTTAAATTCTGCCGTTTTCTGAACATGGAATAGTTTGCATGTTTGAGTTGCCATGTACATTGGCTACAGGCAACTTTGCCATTTTGACAAAAAATATTTCCGTTGGTGTTTGTACCAAATTTACAATGGAGTTGTTGAATATTTGTTTGACAGTTTTTATACTCGTGTTTTCTTCCAGTGGTGATGGTACGATGTCCAGTTTCAACATTAGGCGGAGGAAGTTTTTGATGAAATCGGAGAATGTTCAGAACGAGATGATGACAATAACACTAGTAAAGGTACATGTTGTTTATTGCAGTCATGAATATTCATCAATGATTTGAACCTGATAAACATGACTGTACAGGCCATTTCTAAACTAAGCCATTTATAACTGATGCTGTTGTATTTTTATTTAGGGCAAAATTAATATTCCTGTGCATCCTCTGCATGCATCATACAGGAAATTTTATCCTGGGTTTTAACACCAAGTAAATGATTGGAAATTAATGAGAAAACAATTAATTTCAATCTGACAGCTCAATGATGATAAAGGTCTTACCAGTACAATCCTCTATTGAAAAAACCTCATCTGAAATTCAGCTGCAGCCCATGAAATAGCCTTTGAAAAAAATAACACCAAAAACCAGAGCCTAATTGGAAGTAAACCCAATCTATGACAAAACATCAAACTTTTTTTCTGTGGTTTCTCTCAATCTTGATCCAGAAATTTGTTTGAATTTTCATAGACTGTTTAAAACTAGAGGATAGGAATTAATTTACTCTTCTAACTAAAAAACTTTAAAAAATGTACTTTACATTAAATGATTTAAATTTAAAATATGTTTCACAGGACGGAAAGAAAATTGTGTGCGGAGCGAGTGACGGCGCCCTCAACATCTACAACTGG
Organism: Pycnopodia helianthoides; assembly: GCA_032158295.1. Taxonomy (NCBI): domain Eukaryota; kingdom Metazoa; phylum Echinodermata; class Asteroidea; order Forcipulatida; family Asteriidae; genus Pycnopodia; species Pycnopodia helianthoides. The sequence continues at coordinate 19,714,954 of CM063248.1, forward strand.
AATGAGTTTGGTGACCTGAGCGACCGTTTTCCTGGTCACCCGCAGTCTGTTGATTGCTGCGTGGCACTCACTGAAAGCATTGTGTTTACTGGTAGCATGGACGGAATGATCAGGTGGGTCACTCACACGGACTACTTTCACTCACTTTGCAAATTAACACTTGACCACAGTCCCAGAGCCATTGATTTTTAGCCTCAGGCCAGTAACAATTTCCATAACAATTTATCATTGTTTCCACTCACAAATTTCAAAGTATAGCAGACTCGACAAAGTGTAACCTTGGTCACTTTATGAACAGCATATATCAGGCATGCAACTGTAAGTTCATAAAAAAAAAGGAAATTACAAAATTTCAATGATTTTCTATAGTATTTTTCACTTTTGAATGCTAAAACTGAGAATTAAAAAAAGGAAATCAGCTGATCCGAGGAAAAGTTGCATGCCTGATATATTAGTTGAAAATTCTTCATCAAATTTGTGTTTAAAGATCACTATTATTCAAAGCATTGATTTGATTTTTTTGTTCTAACTTGTGTTTCAGAGCTGTCAGCATCCTTCCTAACCGTTTCCTCGGTGTCGTTGGAGACCACGGTGACTTCCCGATCGAGTCTCTCGCCGTCACCCCAGACAAACAGGTCCTGATCAGCTGCTCCCACGACCAGAAGATTAAGTTCTGGAATGTCTCGCACCTCCTCAAGAAAGACGTAGACCCCCAGGCCAAGGCTGAACCCAAGAATAAATTCAGACATTTCAACGCCAAGGGAAAGCACGAGAACTTCTTCTCCGGTCTGACATAACAATAAGAAAAACCGAGGTTTTTAATTTAAACTTTTTTTCTGCTTGTAAACTGTTTGAATTTTTGAGTGAGTCCAGGATTATTTTTAATCCTGATATTTCTTTGCTGAAGGTGTACTTTGTCTTTTTAAATAATGGAAGAGCCCCCAGCGATATCCTTTTTTGTTTTGAAGTGTTTATTTTCCAGGCTAAGGGTGAACCCAAGAATAAATTCAGACATTTCAACGCCAAGGGAAAGCACGAGAACTTCTGTTCCGGTCTGACATAACAATACGAAAAACCAAGGTTTTAATTTAAATTTGTTCTGCTTTTTTAAACAGTTTGAATTTTTGAGTGAGTCCAGGATTATTTTTAAACCTAATATTTCTTTGTTGAAGGCGTACTTTTGTACCTAAAAATAATGGAAGAGCCCCAGCGATATCCTTTTTTGTTTTTTGAAGTGTTTATTTTCCAGGCTAAGGCTGAACCCAAGAATAAATTCAGACATTTCAACGCCAAGGGAAAGCACGAGAACTTCTGTTCCGGTCTGACATAACAATAAGAAAAACCGAGGTTTTTAATTTAAACTTTTTTTTCTGCTTGTAAACAGTTTATTTTTAAACCTTCTTTGTTGAAGGCGTACTTTGTACTTTTAAATAATCAAAGAGCCACAGCGTTTTACGGTTATCCTTTTTGGTTTTGAAGTGTTTTTTTCCGCAGAGGGCAGCAAGGGCTTCTTTTTATTGCACTATGCGGCAAAGGTACAGCAAAAATAGAAGTAAAAAAGAAGGCAAAGTCTCTTGTAGTTCGTACACTTCATCTGATTATTTGTTTAAAATGTTTGTTTTAAAAACTTTTTCTTATAAAGTTGTTTATTAAGTCCTTTATGTGTTTAATGAAATTTAATAAAAAAAATTAAAAACAGTAAAATTGAATGAGGAGTAACACGACTCCAATTGTGTTGTAGTCCTTTTTGATGAATAAACCATACAATTTTTGAAAAAGATTACAAAAGAGTTTGAAAAACATGTTCTTCCCCCCCCCCCGAAGGTGTGATTTGTTTATACAGCATTATAAATATTTATTAGTTAATGTTTGTTACTACTTCAAATTAACCTGCGGACTACGCTATTAGCAAAAAAGAGTCATTTGCAAACTCCATACTACAAATCAAACTTTGCAAGTAGGTCCCAGTGGGTTCATCAATTTGAACTCAATTGCACCCTTTATTACGATACGATTAGCATTCTGTGCTTTAATTCAATTATGTAAACAAAGTTCGCATCGCATCACAAGCGGGCGCTAGAGTAGGTAGGCATCGAGAGAACACCACACATCTGATAATAATATAATCACGACTATTTTTGTCAGTAATAAGCTTACAAGATTTCCCACTAAAATGTTTCAAACAACAATAGCAGTACAATACTATCTTGCACAAAATAAAACAAAATTATGAGCTAACGTTTTAATATTTAATTCTGATATTTAAGATTTGAGTGTCATGTCATGGCCACCGTACAAGTCCCAGGAGAAACTTTTTTTCAATCACAAAACGACCACACAAACAGCTGCAAACATGGCCGCGGCACCTGGGAATAATGCTGGAGCTCCCCCAGTTTCAACCATGGAGGAAATCTTCTCGTCCACGACATTCTTTTACAGTTCTCGGTTTTTACTCCTTGTAGTTGTGCTTCTAGTTTTCCATGTGGTTTTCAGGTACATCCAGCCATCCTTGATAGCCTACTTCATAAACCGTTTCGCATCCCTTTACAACAAGACTATGGAAAGTTTCAAACGAGAGCTGCTCAAAGATTTGGAGAGTCTCCGTGAAAAGCCAACAGAATCCGAGAAAGAATCCGAGGAGCAACCCGCTGCAAATGGCCAGACAAATCCGAGTCTAACAGTATTGGAGATTGGAGTTGGATCCGGTGCCAATTTTAAGTACTATCCCGATGGGACTGAGGTAGTTGGAATTGAACCAAATCCAAACTTTGCCGGCTACCTCGAGAAGAACGCGGCCGTGCATCACCCACGGGTTCGTCTGCAGCGCACGGTGATGGCGTATGCCGAAGATCTCCGCGGCCATGTTGAAGACAGCAGCATGGATGCGGTGGTCAGCACTCTTGTACTTTGCAGTGTCAAGGACGTTGATGCAGTGATAAAAGAGGCTAAACGTGTTCTCAAACCGGTATGGCTTTATGACTGTTTGTGCAAAATTTATACGATTTATGGATAGTGAAGCATTGCCCAACTCTGGCATTCTGGGCGGGCGCTGCACTCATTACTTACTTACTTACTTTATTTCATCTCAAGGCATAAAAGAATACAATTTGTACTTATTATGATTTATGCATTTTTTGAATATAAAGATCAGAATAATAACATTTGAATAACACCACCTAGAGATGCAGGGGACCCACAAAAAGCAAGCTTGTCGAGTGCGAGTCCCCTGTACATAAACAACAAAGAAGATACATGATGACTAGAACGATTATAAACAAAGACAGTATGAAAACTAAACAAAACACGTACCTACACAAATATAACGTAACATAATAGTTAAATTAGAAATGAATTTTAAATGAAAATGAATATGATAATAAGCTACGCGAAAGTCACAATATGACAAACAATAACAAACGGGTGAATTTTACAGGGAAATTAATGAATTTATAAAATAGAATAAAAGGTTCCAAAACAAGCATAAGTACTACAAAAGAAGCATGCAAGAAAGCCACACCAACAAGATATAAAATAATACAAAATAACACAAGACCATGATCTATGCGGATAAACAGGTACTACGAAGAATTTAGAAGGAATTTTGCAGAACAGTATTGACAAGAAAAGACAATTTGATAAGCGATGAAATTCTGAGTTCATGAATTCGAGTACTTGTTAAGACTCCTTGACTCCTTAAACTCCTTTTTAAAGGGTCAACCGATGATTCATAACAATTTGCATCCAGCAATCCTTCATGATTAAAAGCCTTGTGTCAACTTCTTTCAACTCCAGACAAATCCACAAATGCAAAGGGATTAGATAGGAATTAATAAGGAGAATTATTTTCAAATGTGCATTTGTTTTTTTAAGATTCTCCTGCCTTGTGGCAATTTAATTATCATTACTTTTAAAAGTTTTAAGTTTTACTTGAGATTTTGTTTGATATGCAGTATAACTTTAACTACATAGTACATGTACTGCGAGTATGATTACAGTGCACATTCGGTGTTACACAGAACAGCCATCTATCAGTATCAGTCAAACTTAACCTTATCTAAGCAGTGGCGTAACCAGACAATTTCATTTGGGGGGAGGGGTGGGGGCCAAGACATAATTTGGCGGGGGTAATTCATGTGTTGAACAATTAAATTGTGCACTGTTTAAATCTCATTTGGAAGACAAGGGGAGGGTTCGGAGTGGGGTGGTACCATTGCAATGAAACAATTTTAAACAGTATGAAATGCACTGTATTTTTAACAAAATGCTTTGTGTACTTATGTTCGTGGCTAGTTTCAAACTAAGTTATATCAACTTTGTGTGCTTTTTTTCGCAGGGTGGAAAATTCTACTTTCTGGAGCATGTAGGTGCCGAACCAGGAACATGGGTTCACACATTCCAGTGGTTAATCCATCCATTGTGGTCTTACATTGGAGATGGCTGCAAGATAATGAGGACACCGTGGATCAACGTTGACCAGGCCGGCTTCTCCAAGGTCTTCTATAAGAAGTTCCTTGCCCATCCAAAGTTGTTGCGACTGATACGCCCTCATGTGATGGGTTTTGCAACAAAGTAATGCCATACGAGAAGAATCTGAGAGTTTGGGGTGCTTTTCTAATCCAGACTTATTTGTATCAGTGCATTTTTAGTATCGTGGTCGAGCGTTTATAGTTCACCGGACCCAAGCTCTGGTGTGGGTTCAAATCCCAGTCATGACACTTGTGCCCTTCAGCAAGGCACTTAACCATAAAAGTTGGGAAGGTAAATTGTATTCTGCTCTACCAGCCAGGCCTAGTTGATGATACCCATGCCAACATCCTTACGGACTGTGAAGGGGGTAACTAACCCTGTTTCAAAATATTATGTTATACTGAAATAAATTGAAATATGCTCAGGCATTGAACTTCGCTTTTGAAAGGGCACAGCAATTTTCCTCTGGTATTGGGGGGCACTTCTATGTGGAAAATTTAAAATTTGTTTTGAAACTTTGCAAAGGGCACCACAGCGAAAGCACAGGGCGTCACGGCACATGCTGTGGGTTAATTAGAGGCCTGTTTTGAACCCCTAAAACAGAGGGGTTAAGTTGTACGTGTTTGTCGAAATTACAAAATTGAAACTTTAGTAATTTTCTTCTGTAGTTTTTACACAAGTTTAATTTTGGGTTGAAAAAAGGAAAAAATGTACATAATTTTTCATGTTGAAATGGATCCGCTCTCCAACAATTTTGTTAAGAAGAGAAATGTTTCAACATTTTACTCAGTTTTTAGGTCTGTTGAAATTCACTATATAACTGGTGACATTTTACCGGTTTAGAATTTAACCTTTTAAGTGTGGTCGAGACCGGGAAGTTGATTACTACGTACTTTCATAGTTAACATTTGTATTTTCACTTAATGAAATACCATAATATAGCTACTTTGTATTGAATCAAGTGAGTATGTGTATGACTTGAGTGTGTTATTAACTGCTTATGATCAACGTGTCTTTGGAAATGTAGCAAGGGACACCAAGGCAATGACAATAGGGAAAAATGCTGCAATTATTTTGACGTTGTCAACAAAAATGGTGCATTAACATTTTAAATGTGTTCAAAAAGGTGTCTTGACTATTTTGCAGTACCTCATCATAATGTGTTCACCATCTGTAAAACATCATTACCCATGTGTCCGTCTCCCCCCCCCAAAAATCTTTGTGAGATTCATTTTTGCATTTTGTTTTTTTAAATTCAACTCGTACTAATTTTACCAAAGACTTTATTTTAGCCGCTGTTTTTTTTTAAATGGACAAGTAGTGTAACATGTGTTAGTTCTAAACATTATTTTCAAACTAAAATGGGATCTTTCATGTCATAATGTAATCAAATACATCTGCCATGTTTGAATAAAAACGTAACTTTTAACACAAAGGAAATACCTCTCGTCAACACTCTGCTAATTTGCTTGTTTTTTTTATTGTTTCTCAAAGTATCTCAAATTATTTGTATTTACAAAGAAAAAACATCCAGTTAATTTGGCAAGACAAGTCATCCCCTTTTTACTGTAAAGTATATTTTGTTATCGATAAATACATTGCTAAATAACAGGAACACGGGTTAATTTCACAGAATACCAAAAACTCAAATTAGCATCAAACTCAAAGGGCATGCTGCAACAATCAAAAATTAAAATTTCCCTAAATCCAGAGTGCCACAATTCCTTATATTTTCCCCTGATTTCCCTTTTTCTCAAATCACCAAAAAGCCTATAGTTCTAATTCACATTTGGGAGAATGTTGTGAAATTTCCTAAAAATTCAATAACTCTTCAAATTTTCCATTTTATTTAGGAATTTCCTTAAAATTTCCTTACTTTTTTCCACGTCCTAAAATATTTCTTCAAAACAAAAATTTTAGTTAAAATAAGGAATTTCCCTTTAAAGTGGAAGAACAAGGGTTTGATGATTACTTGCCCAAATAAAAAAGTGATAAATGGTTTCTCAACTGGTTATTCTTTCTGCCTTTAACACTGGATTTTAAAAATACTGTTTCCTGCCTAAAGGCTCTTTGCAAAACGAAAAAAGAGATGAAGCCAGTTGACAAGTGGCCTTAATCATTATACATGTACAGCCACCATATTTGTCATGATCACTGTCGTAATAGTGTTATCAATTAACGCATTCAAAATGGGACCAGTACATTTTCACCGTCCAGTTCGTTCAGTTAAAAGGGTTGCATGTTAAAATGGTTTGCCATGACCATCTGAAAACAGTAATGGTAATACTTGGGAAATAGTTCAGCTGTTTCTTTGCCTTACTTGGGATGAACTCGATCTTCCCATGAAGTTTGAAACTATTTTGAATGATTTCTCACAACCCAAAAGAAGAACCCACTCACATGAAACCTTACTAAATCATACGTCAGACCATGGAGATACATGCAGTGATCAAACTCATAACTCCAACATTTTGATAAGGGCAACGCCCAGATGATTTAAAACAAACGGGGTAAGTAATTAATTTAACAACTTTTTCAGGGTGTAAAAAGTCTGACCCCATTTATAGCTAGTGCACAAAAGGGAACATGACATATGGTGGCAGCCTGATAACACTCTCATGAAGAGTGGTTAAAGAATTCCCAAATGATAGAAGACGACACCAAACCACAGTATAGGAGCTCCAAGTACAAAAAACAAGTTATTATTAAGCATAAAGAAACAAACTCAATTTACCATGGCTCAATTTCATAAAGCCTGTAAGCATAAAAACATGCTAAGCACAGGATTATCTTGCTTAGCAGAAACAGGTTACCAGCCAACATTCCATAAAGTTTACATCGTTTCAACTGGTGCCCAACTCACTTTTCGCTAAGCAAAGGAACTGCCTAAGCAGCATTTTCGGCCTAACAGCTTTATGAAATTGAGCCATGTCCTTTTACCCCCTCCAAATTAGAAAACCAATCATATAAATCCTTCAAACCTCAGTTAAATTGATTGATGTCGTATTGATATGAACAGATGATTAAAACAAATGCAGATAGTTATTTCCAATCAACATAAAGCATAAATGTTTCTAGATAAATGAATACATCATTGATTTCAATACTAAACTTAAAAAGCAGCAACTTAAACAATACAGGAATTAAATCAGGTAAGCTGGAATGGCAAATAGGTAGACACAATGAAAAACAGATTTAAGTAGAAACATTTACAAGAACAAAGGCAGATTTAGGAATGCGGATGCACGCCCCCTCTCCCACCCCAAATCAGCAAAATTAACCTAATGCCTGCTTATTTCATGGCACACTATAAAAGTGACCCCCCCCCCACCCTCCCAAGCCACCCCCTGGCCAATCATATGACTTTCTGGATTTGTTATTGAAGAAAGTACAAGTACAACAGCAGAACAAAATGGACTGTGTGTGCACATGTATAATGTTTTTGCGGGTATGGGTTCAGTATGGGTTTGTGGATCACAACAATCAACCAAATCCTCTCCTGCTTTAAAAAGTCAATAAAGAGCAAGTTCGGGTGGGCAACTCGAGTGACTAGACTTACCAGAAACCATAGAGCACAGGGAGATTGACTAGCTGGATCTAGTAAATTCGAGAACTACGTCACACTGTTTCTGGTTTAGTCTAGTCACTCTAGTCGCCCACCTGTACTTGCTCATAGCTTAACCATGTAAAAAGTCTACAAACATGAACACTACATATTCTCATAAAATTTGTCTGCTGGTTTTTTAAATATTTGCTGATCATCACTGTTTAACAAAATAGCCAAACCCTGCACAAATTACTAATTTCCTCGTTAAAAATCTTCATTAAAATTTGTAAAAAATATACTCTTGATCATCTTACCAAATATTAATTCTCCAGAAACATTTGAAAAATCCATTAAAAAATATGTACACATTTTTTTTTCTCTCGCATTAAACGTCCTGTCATACTTAACATTAAAAATACTACCCCAAATTTATACGACTAAAATATAGTAATGGCTATAAGTAAAAATACATTACATAACTACTCTCTATATTTTTTTATGAACTGTTATTTATGACTTATAATACTGGACGTTTGAGATAAAGCCATAAGGAACAGAACATAAATGTATCCTTTAATGATGTCAGTTACCTGTATTTACACCTTTTAAAGGAACATTACAGAATTGGTAAGGAAAAAACTTGTAAAATATACTTTTTTATCACAAATTTACATAAAACTTACACGGTCTAATGATGATGATAGTAGAAAACATTCCTTGAAATATTTCTGTCTGAAATGCCATATTTGATGAGAAATGAGTAAACTAATTTTCCGATTGGAGTTTATCGCTCAGTGAGCGTTTTACTTCATTTGTTGAATCTATATGATTTCATGCAAATGTGTAATCGGTTTTTCACTATTTTCTCGTGACCAAGATGGCCGATCGATCTCAACTTCTACAGGTTTGTCAGTTTATGTATATGGTGGATTGCATAAGGTGCTTACACTGCCAGCAACTGTTTTGTTAGCAAAAACCAATTCTGTAATGTTCCTTTAAACTTTGTCATCCTAATTAATTTACTCTACTTGTGTAAAGCTCTGTAAACTTCATTTTTTCTACATTTTGTTCACTTTAGTACCAAAATCTCAATTTAAGGATATAGAAATGTCACACACTGTTTTGTGTAATAAGATATATTTACAAACATTGGTAGATGTACTCTTGATGTTGATTGTATAACTTTGTTTTAATAACCTTTTTTTTTACACAGCATCCACGACTAGACTCTGACCAATGTGTGAGGGAGCGATACATGTTCGTATGTACATTCTTTTAAACTTTAATAAGTGAAGTCAGGATCATTTCGTAATAAATTTTAACGTGTGTTCACCGTTCTTTTCTTCCTAGGATAGTTGAGGCATTTAATAAAATTATCATAGGATAGTAAACAAAAAGGTTCTTTCACTGTTTTTCTGCCCTTTTCTTTCCTAGGAATGTTTATTGTTGTTTTCCTTTCATTAAAGGTGTGTTACACAACTTTTACGGAAGAGTGCACCCCCCCCCCCCCCCCCCCGAAAAATCATGTTGTTTTTGATAAACACAACATATAAATAACCCGTAAAAAATTCCTCAAATTGGTATGAGATTTCCTTTTTGAGAAAACTCTGATTAACAGTTTTTTTGTTTAATTGTTGTATCTGTGTATGTTTATTACCTGCTTATTTTGGTATGCCAAAAGCAAAATAAGAAGCTGTGTTCGAGTCAAATTTTCTCAAACATTACTGTTATTTCAGACAGAAGCACATGTTTATTGGCCAGGACTGTAGGTACTTGTGGTATTAAGTTTACTACACTCACTTTCTCCATCAGAATTTCTTTTTTAAACTGCTTCTTAAAAATATATTATATCAAAATAACAATCCTGTACCAGAGGTTTAACTATTAAAAGTAAATGCCTAATAATCCTTGTTAGTAATAAAACTAAACAAAAAATAATTTGGTTTGACTACTCTTTGGCAAGTATCGACCCCCTTGCACGAACGTCACACGCAGGTACTGTCTGCCACGCTTGCCACTTTGGGACTGAAATTGGCGCTAAAAGTGTGAAAAAACACTTAATGCCTAAAATGCACTCGTACACTGTATAACACAAAGGGCCACCGACTCCCAAAATGGCATAAGCCAAGATGGGCCCAATTTCATGGCTCTGCTTACCGAAAGCAAAGAATCGGCGCTTACGTCAATCATATTTCACGGGTAAGCAGGGAATTTTTTGTCTGTGCGCATGTGTACTCAACGTCACTAGGCATTCTTCGCTTACGCAGCTGGCGCAGAAATTCGGCGCTTGCACAGTCGACGGAGAATGGTGATCGCAAGCGCAGATCTCAGCAGTAAGCAGAGCCATGCAATTGGGCCCTGATGTGATGATGGATGGCATCAGGTGAACTGGGTCAATAGGAAGAAATCAATTTTCTATGCACCAATCAAATCCTTAAACAGCCTTCCCCAAATGGATGAACAAAAATGGGGCCTTGATAACAACGCATCTGTATGTATTTCAGGGCGAAATAGTTAAATTTTGACAGGAAAAAAAAAACTGAAAACAAACAAATAAAAAAGATTTTTTTTAAATGATTAGTTTAAAAAAAAAAAATGACTATACCTTTGTGGATTTCCTGTTTCACCAAGGTACAGATAAAGCAGTGTAAACTGGGTACTTTATAAGTGCTTTCCATAATTTCTCAGTTGGGAATCACAACGATTACATTCCTCAAGTGATGTATTAACCATTAGACCAACAAGCCTGCAGAGGACAATGATTAATAACCTGCGAAGTGAAAAGGCAGAGCTCAGAAAAAAGTTAACAGTCAGTGTCACATCTACAACTTTTGCCTTCGCAATAATATTTTTGTTTATGGTATAGGTTTGCGTCGTCTTTTCTTAAAGAAACCTGAGCACTGTAAGATTTTTTTTATCAAGAAATTATCACAAAATAACCACAATATAAGTTGTTTCTGTACAATTGGATAATTTGGCACTATTTGAAAACCCACACGGTTGATAACAATACCATTGAGTTACCATGGAAAGACAAGAGATAATATTTGACATATGTCAGCAAATAGAACAAAACCATTTGTCATCAATGTAAAAATTACTGACGTGACAATAGGTTTTAGGGCTGCCCTGATTTCTTATATGCAATTATAAAAACTTCCTAAGCCAATGTGGTTCCTTCAAGTGACATACAGATTATTCAAAAAGAAAACCAATATATATAATAAAAAATAAGAACCCCCAAAAGATTATTATAAAGCTATAGTGTATATGGCAAGTGCATAGGGTTCCACAAAACTTCTCGAAGTGTTGTTTTGTTAAATATTTAACTTGGTTCTTCCATGTCCAAATAAGAATTTATCAATTTTATTTTAAACCAGGTTCTACCATTGCCCCAATGCAGTACCTTTTTTGAAGAAAAAAAAGAAGAAAAACAAGCCCCAAACCAAAACAAAGTTTCCTTAGTGTCCTCAAAATATTTTTGCTGATAAGTACAAAGAAAAGATATTGAAGTCATGGTTTAACTCGATAGTATTTTCAGGGAAATGTAGACTTTTGTCACAGCAACCATTTAGTTTAAGGAATTACAACTACTCAATGACTAAAGTGAAATAGTCCATAAATAATCTTGGTGAGAAAACTCAACAAATCTAGTGGTTTTATGATTTCTGTCGCCATGGGAGATAATGTTATTTCTCACAACCAATTCAATATTCATTACCTCCCAATCCAACCCACCTGAGAAGGAAGCTGAACAGATCAAATCAAAGAAAAAAACTAAACAAAACAAACCTCCAGGTGAAAAAACAAATGTTGCATCAATGCTACAAGGTCAACCCTTACCCCCTAGGTCCACTCGCCAACAGGCAACCTCAACCTTCTACAATCCTCCACTTTATGGTCACCCAACACCAAAATGCTTGGGGCACAGGACCCAAGCTCTGGTGTTTCTGATCAGCAGAGTGTGGGTTTGAGTCTCCGATGGGACGTAAAGCTGTACCCCCGTAGGTCCCACGCATTGTGTAATGCACGTAAAACCCAGTTACACTTGTCGCTAAGAGAAGGGGGTTTGCCCCTGTGTTTCTGGCAGTGGCTGCTGAATGCACAGCAGCAACTTGTCAACCCTATTAAGGTGCTACACAAATCGGTCTCATAACTGAAAAAATTCAAAAACCTGTACAGTGTATTAAATGTTTCTGTTTGTTCAAGCTTCTTAAGTACCTTATTGGTAGATATGTACCCCATATAAGACTCCGGTATTATTTTATTAGAGCAGTCTATAACAAAAAAAGGGGGAAAAAAGAAGATTTTGATAAAAAAGCAACTGTTATCCGTGCCTTCAGTTCTCAATCCTCTGCAATCAGCTTCCTGAAGAGGATTTTGAAGGATTAGGATTAAATAATGTAACCTAGATATGCAAACTCAAGATATGCATTCATGCATTTTGTTTCGAGTCACAAAGTGATAAGTGAATCTACATTAAACTGCACCCAACTTTATAACACTTTGGCTCCAACAGTTAGCCATTTTGTTTTGATACTTTCCTGTCGTTTATATTTTGCACAGACTTAAGTTCTCATTACATCGAGAATCTCCTTTGAGCTGAACACACACCTCAGCTTTGGAGTCAGGCCTAGCAAATAATCCATGTGACCAATGTGTGTATGCATTGCATATTGAATTACCAACCACCGGCAGGATCCAGGAATGTTTATAAAAAGACACTTAAGAATACATATAACCTTGATACACTTTAAATAGTCTCATCATAAAAAAAAATTTAAAAAGATTTACGTTTTATAAAATAATAACATGTCTAAAAAATATCCTAAAAGTTGTTAAAAATTAATTATTTGCTGAGTCATCTTGTCTTTCTTTTCTTCACAACTGGTGAATTCATTCCATTTTATCTTAATCCCAGTTCCTGCTCACTGAACGCGACGGCATGCTCCTGAGAAATGGCCGCCAGCTCCTTGAGGAACTCGTCGAAGATGACCGTGCAGTAGACGGCATTCCTCGTCTTGAGTGACTGGTACTCTGCGGATGCAGCCGGTAGCCCCATCCCGGCTTCGTTTATTCTGGACAGCTTCTGTTTCTCTGCCGCGCTGATGGATTTGTTGCGGCGACTGCCACGGCGTAGGAAGAGATCCAAGGGGGTTGATTTGCGCGTCGCTGAGGGGAAGAGAAACAAAACGATCCTTTGGTTACAAACAAGCAAACTTGTTAAATTCCTTGCCTTTTCCCTCCGACTTGCAATGAAACTACTACTTTACTTTTAACAACGTAAGGGTGAAGGAATTAGAAAACAGTATGCCATTAGGTAAATTATTTAACCCTAGCCGTGTCCCAGGCTGACTAAACCAGCCCAATATTTGGACTATGCATTTATAACGCATTTTGCTAAAACACACCATGTGACCACAAAATGACCTTTTTGAAAAGCTCCAGTTGTGACCCAAACAAAGTTTTGTAAGTCAGCTTTGAACTGCAAGAAATGAACATGGTTGGAAAGCTGTTTTAAAAGTAGAATGTAATGATCCACACAAATATCCATTGCAGGCATGATAATCTTCTGGATTTTTTCTGGAATTCCGGATTTTTCACTCCAAATTATGTGGTCTCCGAGTTCAGTGTGAATTTGATATAAAATTTGGGGGTAGAGTGTAGGTGTATACATGTAGATTTCGCTAATCTCTCTTCTAGGATCAGAAATTGTAAGTTAATTGTACCTTTAATGCACCGTTCGTAAATAAATTGCGTGCGCGGCGGCCGGACCAATATGCGGTGATTTGTTTCTTCCATGTGCGTCGCATATTGTATGCAGCTAGATCTATTGATAGACTTTCCTCATTTCCCGCTTCATTTGCGGTATGATTTTACAGTAACGCATTTACATTGTACATGTATGTTTACTGCTGCAGCAAAGGAACACGTGTGGAGACATTGAAAAGTCTACTGACAACAACGCACGTTGTTTTGTGTTGCCCGCGATTCGTTAGACTTTTTTCACCACGTTCATAGGCAAAAGCGCCAGTTCTTCGATTCGTTTATGTGTTTTACGGCTGGAGATATTTTTACCAATTGAACTATGACCTGGAAGAAACTTTGAGACAATGCATGCTGCGTCACACACGTGTGAGGAGATTCGTCGACATTTGAGTTGGCGCTTCACATTATTTTTTCCAAAATGATGCGGTTTGTAAACTGTCAGGGTAATCTTGGAGATACTAAAACGTGTTTGAAGAACAATTTTCAACGTTCAACAGGGGGCAACACTTAACCCAATGATTCACAAACACAGGTAAGGAGTAAAAGACCCCCAAAAAAATTCTTTTTAAAAAACATGACTGCTCCGTTCATGTTCGTGGATTATTTCGGAAGATCTTTTTTTTTTTTTTTGCTTTTTTTTTAAAGACAACATCTGTCTGATTTCATATTTTGTAAAAGTTATTTTCCTCCTATCAACTCGTCCCCGGTCCCATCTATGGTCCCAATAACACCCGAGGAGTTCACCGAGTGGGGTGCTGACGCCCGAGTCAACTTGCCCAATTTCCGGACATGCACAAATTCGGACATTGCCCAAAATCCGGACATGGATTTTTTTTTTATCACCTATTCTCATGCCTGCCATTGAAACTGCAAATTGTGCGGTTTTCCTTTCACTTCGGGAACTACATGTAACACGGTCAGCCATTTTGTGGTGTCAAATATTTGGTTCTACCCACACAATTTCGAGGTATATTTGTGTGAATCATTACATTTTACTCCTAAAACATCTTTCCAAACTAATTAATTTCATAACAAACGCTTTTTATAGTCCAAAACACCCACTCCAAAGGCAACACTTCCCTTTAAACAGAATGCTTTGGTGTGCCTTGAAGGCTAACTGGTACCCTGGTTCATGTGAGCAAATTTGAACTACTCCTCACCACTACTCTTCAGGGAACCACTTCGTTGTCTTGTAGTTTTTGCTAGCTCTTCGCTCTCAACAAGTGAGCGCCCTTTATAAACGCTGTCGCTGTCTTCCCGCAGGAAAAGGTACTCCTTTGCGCGGACAAGAAGGTTTTCAAACTCGGGGATGGTTGCTGCATAGGCATCTAAGTTGTTCCTTATTGTTGTGAGAACCTGTGACAGAATTAGGAAAACAAGTTATTGTTTACACTTTCATTGTTGTTAAATATTACCAGCAATCAGTGAGGAGAAAAAGACATCTTACTATATTTTTTTACTACTTTACAACTACATGTAAGAAACAGGGTCTAAATTACACAATAATATATCCATATAATAAACAATATCAGAAGTTCACTGTGTGTTTAACAAAATAACAGATCAAAACAATAATAGACAAAGGTAATTAAAGCATAATGTAAGCCTTCCTGATAGGAAAAAATAAATAATGATAATTTACATTAAAATGTGGAAAACACCATCCATGCAAGAGCAATTATTAGTTTACATTTTGAGTAACAGTTGACATAATAATGCAAAATAATAAAGGGGAACTTGCATACAGCACAAACAATTCGCTTAAAACCATGAAACAATGTGCAAATATCTGGTAATGATGTGAGCAAATAGTCATAATAGAAATTTAAAAATGACACACCAACATTGGACAGCAGAATATCTCTGCCACAGTTCTTAGCATTAGCAAATATTGATGCACAATTATGTACAGCAAATAATGAAGGAAATGATGTTATTGAACAAATTCAAAATGAAACACACAAATATTGACAGCAAAAAACTGCACAACTGCACTTAGTAAATAATGATGCTACGTGTACATGTAGCATGCAGTCATGGAGGAAATACAAAATGATACAAAAACACAGAGGTGAACCCTCTGTTCAAACACAGCTGGATTATTTATGCAAGAATAACAGGGCTATAATTTTGGGGGAAAAACCCACAAGACTGAAGGACTTGTAGCTCAAAATATTTACTGGACCGGAATTTTGAGTACAAGACCAGAATTGAAGTGAGAAGAAAAAATGCCCACACAGGTTAATAATTGAACTGTTTGAATTTGAAAAAGCACTAAGAGAAGATTGATCTCATTTGTATATTATGGGTTAGTAGTCTTATTCGATAATCAACAGAATTGTATTTATCAGACTGAAAATCAACAACCGAACACAAACACAACACTGCCGGACTTGTCCGGACATGAGTTTACTGGCCCAATGCTAAAATCACTGGCCTCGGGCCAGTGGTCCAGTGTAAAATTCGAGCCCTGAATAATCCAAACTTGTTTGTAAACTTTTTAATATAAAAATAAGTCAGGAGTAGACTGTGTGCAAGTCTCACGCTCCTTTGAATGTTTGGACCTGTTAAAGTGAGCATTTAAAAAAATTCCTTCACATGTAACATGGGAACCGAATGTTTCCCCCAAATGATCGCACAAGACTTGCCTGGGCCCAATTTCATAGAGCTGCTTAAGCACAAAAAGTAACTAAGCACCAACAAAAATTATGCTTACCAGAATGAGGTTACCAGCCAAGCTACCATGTCACAAGTAGAATTTGTGACTGGTATCCTGCTCATTTCTACTTAGCAAAACAAAATATTTAAGCAATATTTTCTGCTTAAGCAGCTCTATGAAATTGGGCCCTGGTCTATTGACTGACCCCTTGTACCAACCTCACATGTGGCTACTGTCTGCCACGCTCACCATTTTGGGAGTCAAATTGCAGGAAAAAATATGTTAAGCGTGTAAACGCTGCAACGCCTAAATGCATACTACACTGTATAACACACAGGGACATTGACTCCCAAAATGGGCAACCGAGATTATTGTGATAGTAGTGTCAGGTGCATTGGGTCACTGTATGTAAATAAATTGCCATCACTTCACATATTTTTTTTCACCCTACCTCCTACCTCAGTGACTCTTGGCAACATTTCCCAGTGAGTTGACCAACCATTGGAAACAATTCGACTGCCAAGGTTGTGTACGGTGGCACAACTGTGCACAGAACTAACGTGTACTGTGTACATGCATTCCCTCATGGTATCATATTGCAGGCGGCATAGTTTATCTATCATTCAAAACCACAGTGAATGGTATTGAAAGGTCAGACAGCAAGAGGGTTAATGATATACTGACCTGTATAAGTGACCTCACACTTGGCTGGAACACCATACTGGTATTGAGAAGATATGAACGGATCAGGGGTTGCGGGTAGTACGCTAGTCTGGCTACGATTCCAGTCAGTAATAGATTGACATAAAACGAGTTCTGCATCATGGTATCCAGACGGGCAAAAATGGCATCCATGAAAGGACCTATTCCACAACCAGACAGGAAGGAATACAAACTCTCAATTAAATGCAGATTTTTAAAAGACGGTAACAAACCAAAACTCAAGTATCACAGGAAGGCAGAAGACATGTAATTAAAGTTCAATATTATTTGAACAAAATACAATTTATCCTAAGAAACGTCTACTCTTATATCTATGAGAAAAATGATCAGTTTGCCAAAAGCAAAAAAATGAATAATGACCACTTGCACACACGCCACACACGGTGACTGAGCCATACTCGTCACATTGGGAGTCAACAGGTAAACATGAAACTGCCGTGCTGACTAAAATACGCACTACACTGTATAACACACAATGACACAGAGTCCCAAAATGGCGCAACCAAGATTATTGTGAGGATGACGCCAGGTAAATTGGGTCACTAAAAAGCTACAATTCTTGAAACTTTAAAATTAAAAATTAAGAATAAATTAAACCGAAAATAAGATGTTAAGAGTTCAAAGAAAATTAGTTAAAAAAATTAAATTTATTATGTCTAACCTGTCGTTGGAATTCCAATAGCCCTTCCGATTGGAGTATAAAGAGATCTGGATGCATTTCCTTGTACAGGTGAGGACTGAGATCTCAGTGATCTATTCAAACTTTGGTTGGAGAGGCCCGAGGCGTTAAGATTCCTGTCCGAGTGAAGTGATGAGTTGAGCATTGAGAAATGGTTCTCATTCATGGACGAGTTCAGAGTATCAATGGTGCTGGCTTCACTGGCTTCACTGTTGAGTGCATTTCGATAAGCTCTGCCACTTGAGTTGGTTTGGTGGTTTGCACCCTTTGGAACGTTGAAGCCCAGCGCATGCAAGATCTGATCGGCCTCGTTCTCGATACCGTCGCCACCTGAGGTAGCCATCTTCGATAAGACAGCCTTGGGGGAAAACTCAATATCGGAGTCAAACTCCCAGAATACACAGGGTTCGTCGCCGTCCCTCTCCGACTCTGGCCTGATCAGGCTGAGTCGCTTTCGTTTCTTCTGATCGTCTGATAAGGTTTCTATGAAGTTGGCACTGTCAGTGTCCTCTCCAAGAGCTTGCAGCCAGTTGGCAACCTGGGAGCCCTTCTGAGAGCTTCCGACAGGGTTGACTTGAGGAATTGAGCTACCACCGTTGTAGTTGCAGTCTAAAACCGGTGAGTTGCTCCCAGAAAAGGCACTATCAGATTCCTGCGAGGGTTTACAGGGTCCTGTAATATTAAGATCTTTGGGTCTGGATTTTCCGGAACTGACCCGGCTCTCTGGGGTGGAGAGTTCGCTGACAATGTCTTCAGACTGATTGGGTCAGTGGTGTGTAGATTGCCTGATGATTTAGTTTGTCCAACAGGACCATTTGCAACTGTATGCTTTCTCGGGTATTTTCTAGAGATAGCTTCTTGTCCACACACTGCTGAGGCTCACTTGTGTGGTTCCTGCTTCCTTTTAATTCAGCAAGGGTGGCATCACCGTTCGCCATTGGTCTGATTTCTACATTTTTTGAGGAGGACCTATCTTCATTCTGTGGAGAACCTCCATTGACTGCACTCTGTTCCAACTGTTCCTTTTCATCCATGAACAAATCAGTGATATTTACATCCGAGGTATCCACGCTTTCACAATCTGTTCCGATTTTCAACGATAACACCTCCTGAATCGTTGCGGTTAGTTTAGGGTCAACATTCCGCTTTCTATCCCTAGGTCTTGGAAGAAATTCTACTGCGCTGTAAGACTTATAAGTTGAGGATAATCCAGTGTCCTCATCAGCGGCTAATATGGCGAATGAGGCCGAGCTGGGAGCATTCGTAGACATATCAAAAGTGGACGAAGACCTTTTTCTTTCGTAAGCAGGCGACAAGTTGTCTGGACTGAGAGATTCCGGGGGAGGGTTGAGTCCATCGTACGGTGCAGACCAATTCAGAGTGCCGTTACTGCAGGCTCGTATCCCCTCTTTGGCATCGAGGAGGTACTCCACCTGACTTGTTTCAAAATCTTCCAGCGACTGTTCTGTTGGCTGGCCGTCCGATGAAGGGAGCTGGTCAGCAGCTTGAGAAGGCGCTTGCTGTTTGGGAACAGCAGCATCTGCCTGCCTGTTCTTGGCACTCTGGCCTTTACCCCTGTTGTTCCATACACGGCTCGGCAGAGTGAGTCTCACCTGTTTCTTCTCTGGTGATGAGTCACCATTTGACAATCTGCTGGCATTACTGGCTGCTGCCGCGACTGTCACCACTTTTGGTTTCTCACTAGCGGGTTTGGACCTGCAGCAGCAGGTCGGAGCAATAAGAACCTGTCCGCTGACTTACTGTGCAGGTCCACCTCTCGGATGGCTTTGCGCTGGCTGACCATCAAATGGTTGCATGGCACCAAATATCTGTTGTTGAATCAAAACATCATTTTCATCAATTCCGTTTAAACATGAATTTCAATTTCAGCTTCAAACATGTCACAAACTGGTCCAATTTAAATTAGTCGAATTCATTTTTATTTTCTAAAAGAAAAAAAGGCACGGTTATTTAACAATAAAAGTTCCTAACCTGTATTAATTTTGGTTAACAAGGACAAATTGACTAGAGCGGGACTTGAACTTGCGACCTCCAGATTACATACCGGCGCTCTACCAACTGAGCTATCTAGCCCCATGTTGGCCAATGATGCATGGTTGAGAGAACAAAAGTATAAGGATACGTACGCATTAGCACCATGTTACACATTATATCCCTTTGTGGGGTTTTATCTTAGCAACATACCTGAGGATAAGTTCTAGCATGAAGTCCTCACAGTTCAGGTTCACCAGGGTGTCAAACAACGACAGCGTCACAAGACACAACTGGAAAAAAAAAGATATAAATAAAACCCTTTAACTCTCACTCATTTAAATAATTTGAATGTGAACTTTCTTGACAGAGAAAAGTGGACTGCTGACCATGGGAAACTATGATTGGACTATCTGTGTATGCCCGAACCTTAATCAAAAAATTTTGAACCTTTTTTCTGAAGATTATGCTAGAATAGTCCAACCCAACTCAAGCTTGATCATTTACTTGGCTCAATCAAAGACTTGTCAATAGCAATTTCAATGAAAGATTAAAATTTACCACAAGTTAGCTTATTGACAACATTATATGACACTAACAGTGGGATGTAGGGAGTTTGATCTGTGAATTTGATGGATTGAGTTTAGCCACTGCTTGTCAGCTAACTATTGCCATAACCATAACCATTAGCTATGTAGATTGGTTTAAAGCTGTTATGGTGTAATGACCTGTGAATTTGATGGATTGAGTTAAGCCACTACAAGTCAGGTAACTATTGCCATAACCATAACCATTAGCTATGTAGATTGGTTTAACTAGAGAATATTATGATAAACTAGTTTTTGCCGAACACATTAACCCTCCTACTGTCAGTGACTCTCGGCAACATTTTCCAGTGAGTTGACCAACCATTTGAAACCATTCGACTGCCAAGGTTGTGTACGGTGGCACAACTGTGCACAGAACTAACTGTGTACTGTGTACATGCATTCCCTCATGGTATCATATTGAAGGCTGGCATAGTTTATCTATCATTCAAAACCATAGTGAATGGTATTGAATGGTCAGACAGCAAGAGGGTTAATGGAGGTTGAAATCAACCACTATTCAACCGTTAGTCCAATTTGATGATGTACGTGTATAGTTACCCTGGAGTTAGTGCTAATCCTTGACAGCAATGACTCTAAGACTAGACGTCCCTCGTGTTGACCCATGCACAGGTAGTGGAGGAACCCCTTCATGAGGGGCGGGGCCGTGATGCTGGTCAGGAACAGATTCACGTAGGCGGTGGCGCTACAATCTCATCCTGTGGATTCTGAAGAATTAAAAATCAAACAACATCAAATTGGAGGCAGAAACTTGTTTCATCTCCACTTTAGTCAAACCGAATTACTAGTGTCTGAGATATTGCCACATACTTCCATTTGTTTGCTAAGCTATTAAAAGTAGACTATGCATTTGTACGTTTCTAAAAATTTAAGAGCTTTTTTCTATATTTTTTCTGTGCACATTTTCTAAGAAGTATATTGAGATTTGTTTTATTTCTACTGCAGCTTTTTTTCTGTTAGAGCTAGTGGTATAACTGCCAAGTATAACTGCCATTGACTGTGGTCAGGAATTGGATGAGAGACGATCCATGTATTGTTATGGTGGGAGGCTTGTCTGGGACATGTGATAGGACTACTTATCATCAATCCTGCGTCTTTTGGATGGGATGTAAAACTGTCGGTCCTGGGCATTGTGTGAGAAGGGGCCCTTCGGATTGGCTGCATAATTCGCCGTCTTGTGAGCACAGATGACGTATATTGTGACGGGCATTTCAGCAGACTATTACATGGAATTTGCGCAACATAAATCAATTAACCTTTTCAGGTTTTTGTCACCATAAAAAACTCTTTCCATAGAGAATCTTTGAATGGAAGTTCTGATTCAAATGGAATGCTTCAATGAGAAAGAAAATCCAGATCCAAGTTTAAAATTAAAAGAGTTTTTCTGCATTTTTTTCTTCTTTGCATTTGTGTTTAAAAATGGACATATATACATGAATGTACCATTCCACAATTGTCGAGAATAAGATGTTATCATCAAAACTCTCTCTCTTTCGGTGTTTTTTGTTTATCTAAACACAAAACTGAACTGCTGTGTCACTGTCAGTTTGCAAGAATCTTGTCAATCTTGTAGCTCCAGCTGACACCCATAATAACCATCACCAGAATCAAGTACAAACTTGCAAGTACATGTTTAAATGCATAACATAAAACATGACACAGCAAAACGAAGCGATAAAATGTGAAGAAACTAGAAACTGTCAAACAAAAATAGGAAAAAGTAAATTAAATTAACAACTGTGACTAATTGTAACAATACCATCGAGTATTAAAGCAACTATGTTATTTTGTTAATATTGCTTAAAAATTACATACAGGGTTAACTTTAGGGAGCATCTCAAAAGTTGGACTGGTACATGTAGGAACGTTCTAATCAGATCGGATAAGTATTCCAGTGCGAGCACATGGACCGTTCCATTGAACCAGGAACTATCATTGGAACGCTCAAAATGCACATAATCACTCGAGGACCGCCTGTGTACTCTGGTACAATGATGCCAGTCTAGTGCAACTTTCTTGGTGGTACAATGGATTGCGGGTGCGCACCCACAGGAAAGTTCTTTCGCGCTTAGAACACGCTGACTTTTGTGATGTTTCCTGAACATAAACCAACTTGATGTTTAACAACGTGACAATTTTTAAAATTAATATTAACTATCATTAGATAAATGGGGGCACAAAACTAAAAGCTCAGGTTCAAACGATCCAGATTAGAAAAAAAACAAAAAAACATGACAACATATTATGACATTAGAATTATTGAAGACTTGCAGCAGGCATGCAACTTTGTAATTACAAATGAAGAGGAAAATAGCCAAGCCCTCTCAACTCTGTACAATATTTTACTATGGCACTATTAGTAACTAAAAACAAGAAATCAGCTGATCAAATGAACAAATTGCATGCCTGTGTTACCAGTGTTTCCCCTGCCAATTCAAATGCGAGGCGGCCAACCTTGCCACTTTCACTGACCACCTTGCTCATAATTCTTTTGGGCCAATATCGCCCTCTCACTGTGAAGATTTGCCATTCATGAGCTTTTTTTCCTTGACCTCTATGTGTCAATAGCTCACAATTTGCATAGTGTCGGAAATCATCGCGCGTATTGCGGCCCTTCCATGGCAAAACAGCCCAACTCAAAAAAATGAAATATTTATCACTCTAGACGGAGATAAAAGGGACAGGACAAAAGTGTAGAAAGAGGCCAAGATAGAACATGCTTTATTCAAGCCATACACTGTACGCTTTTGAAACTTTCAGAAATGAAAAAAGCAACCCCACAATTTACCCAGAAATTATATTGTATCAAAAACAAAGATTTTCGAGTTGGGCTGTTTCGTCATGGAAGGCCGATTGGTGAGCATTCTTGTCAGTTTGCAAACTGTGCATGCTTTGCTTCAATCATCAACTTGAGGTTTTTATACCAACTCGCTCAGTTCATCCGCCAGGGGAAACATTGCACTTTCTGTTACAGCTAGAGGGCTACACATACATGTATTTACAAGACACTTAAAATGGAAGAATTCAATTCAATTAACATTCTGTACAAACCGTTGTTTTATTGGATGTCTCTATATGGTCTAACGGCACACTTTGGTTTTAAACACAAGTCTGTAGTTAATTATGAACAATTGTGTGACATTTTTAAGTTAACGCAGATCTTAACCATCTCACTTGAGATTTGGCGAACTCGTATACAAATAGGACGTATGAGGATTAGGAAGTGTAGAGTTAAGTTTAGAGATGGGTTGGTTTGGGTGTTTACCATTTTGGTTATTGATCACTGTTTTTTACACTGTCCCTTCCACCTCATGCAATGTGCTAATCTCCTTTCACCAAGTTATTCAAGGTATTCAACTTTTCCCTTTGTATTACATTCAAAACATCATGCTTTTCTCATGCTGTGATAAAAGATAACAGCTTAGAGGGAAAAGGAAAAAAAAGGAAACCTTTTTTTAAAAGTCTTGAACCTGACCATTTCTGGTGCCTGCCCCCTCACCATGCAAACAAAACGCAATTAATGTTCCATGTAGTCAAAGAAATTAAAATAAATATAGAGTTCATCATTGGCCCGTGCAAAAGGGGCAGAGACTCTTAGCCCAAAAGAGTGTTTGATTTGTGCTGGGTTTACTGTTAAGGTTAATAACCAATGCAAACATCCTCTGACCTTTTTACAAGAAAAACCCAGAAGTTTTAATTGCACGACCACAAAAATTAACGTTGACCATTTTCCAACATACATTTTGTACATGACATACATTTAGTACGAACACACTCACAGAAACCACCTGAAGTAAACAAGTAAATTTGTCGCTATTAGACACTTGACAAAAAAAGAGTTCTCGGCTGAATTCAAACCATTACAAATCCATTTAATTCTGGCAGTGAGTTGTTTTTTCCTTCTGATGGGCTTACATGAGGGATTCCTAATTGGGTAGAGACTCAGTTGGTTTGTTCCCATTCTGATTGGCTCAGATGAGGGATTCCTAATTGGGTGGAGACTCAGTTGGTTTGTTCCCATTCTGATGAGCTTAGATGAAGGGATTCCTAATTGGGTAGAGACTCACTTGGTTTGTTCCCATTCTGATTGGCTTAGATGAAGCGATTCCTAATTGGGTAGAGACTCTTAATCAGGGAGTCTTAATGTCAAAATATTTGGTTGTGCATTGTGTGCTCCATTTTCTGAATCCCAGTCTGAATTATAAATAGTCAGCAAACCATCCTAATAGAAACATCACACCATTTTTTTTTTTTAAATGAAGACAATGAAGAAATTAATTGAGGAGGAAAACCCCAAATTGGGGAAAAAACCCATGCAGTCAGATAGGGACTGAAAACCCAATCCACATGCAAGTCTCTAGTCCGGGATTCGAACAGGGAAAGAAACCACTGAGCCAACCTGGGCCCAATTTCATGGCTCTGCTTACCGTAAGCAAAGAATCGGCGCTTGCGGAAACAGGGAATTCCGCGCTTACGTCAAGCGTATTTCACGAGTTAGCGGGGATTTTCGGCTTGTGCGCGTGCGTACTCCACGTTAATAGGCATTCTACGCATACACGCAGAAATTCGGCGCTTGAAAAGTAAGCGGAGAACGGTCACCGCAAGCGCAGAATTCGGCGGTAAGCAGAGCCATGAAATTGGGCCCTGATTGCCAATCTTGATTGATTCTTCAAAGGAAGGGTTTGACTGGGAGATTGGACTCTAGCTGATTGGGTTTTATAATGTCTTTAATTCATAGAGGGACGGTACAGCCTAGACCTTCATTTTGAGTGCTGCCCTTTCTGCTTTTTCCCCACTTCAATCTTATCGAACCAAACCAGTCTGGTCCGTTTACATGATGAGAATGAGAACTACCAACGTCGCTGTGTATACGGGGAACCTAACGAAGATGGCTGCACCACGAAGATCTTTGAGTAGTTTCAAAATTTGCCAGAAACATTTCTAAGAGTAAAATTGACTTACAGATGACAAACATTACCCTGAGAAATGTTTCGACGAGTAAATTCCCTCACGATTGAGAGAAAGAGAAAAAAAAGTCACTCTAAATTTTCTAATCATCGCATATTATTTCATGTATATGTTACATGAACACTCACACGTACGAGCGCTTGTGCACTGCTCCAATCGTGGCTACACATTTTTTAGCGATTCAGAACAGACTGAAAACCAATTCAGATGTACATTGTATGCACAACTGATTTTCTTTGCACAGCAAGGCAAAAATGCTACATCTACGCAATATGTATAAAAAAAATCATTGTTTGCTACTAATCAAAATTAGCATTCAGAGTGCGGAAAAAATATGCCTAGTCTAATTATTTTGCTGAACAAAATTTCTGGAAAAAAATTGTTCCCTGGTGTGCACAAAAATAATTTCACAATAAATTATCCAGTTTTCTATCAACCAAAAATAAAACACACCTTTACCAGTAAGATTTGCAAAGACTTGTTCTATGTTTTTTTTTTCCATATATTTTATGGTTGTCTGTTATAAACAAACACCCAGGATTTGAGCTTTGCACATTTGTACTCTCCAAAACATGAACAGCATTTTCAATGCAATTTTCACAGGTTATTTCTAAGGTTATTTTTGAAACGAGATGAATGAAAGCACTCTTCCAAAAAATCAACATTGTACCATCCCTCAAATAACCATTAATAAAAAAGTTGGTTTTTTAAAGGAATAAATATTATAGTTAATTACAAATGTGATTACGAGTGAATCATGACAAATGAGAAAGGGATACAAAAGTGCACAAATAAACTAAAAAAAGGAAACAGAAAACGGTACAAAATCTGCATGAATTAAACCACGGCAACACCCATGCAATCTGCTTCCAAACCTCATGCGTCTACGCAAAAAGAGCTCATCCTAAAAAACAGAATAAATCAAAACCTACCGGATTATCTACATCACCAGTGTCGCCATCGGCAAAAGAGAACTATGAATGAAATTGAAATGAGGGGAGGGGGGAAAAAAACACGACAACTAACATGAGTGATAAAAGTACATGTGTTGACATATGATTGACCACATGGCCTGCGGACCACAGGCCCTCTACGGTCGGGTAACAGATAACCTGCGATGTAAACTAAACACATACACATTACAGACATAACCTAGGTTAAACATCTAGCTTATGAGCTAAACATACATGTAATGGTTGATACTTCCCAAGCACTAAATTTATTTATTTTGAAGTTAAAACATTTATACAATAAATTTAGCCTTTGAGTACTTCTCAGGCGTCCACTAAAATCTCCAAAGACAGAAGAGTGCGATGTGCAGGTCAAAAACACAGCTAGGGCCACATTTTTTAACATGGTTTTAGAGCAAGCAAGCAACAAAAAATTTAAAATCACTGCCAAGCAGAATGCAATAGCTAGGTACCTGTCACAACGTGTAGATGAGATGAGATTACACAATGGATTTTGACTATTAAAATGGAAATAAGAACATCCAATGAAAATGTGGACCGAGGTGATCAGGTAAACTTTGGTGTCTAGATCCTGCTAATTTTTTTTAAAACAAATCGAAGGGAGTTGTTGTCAACACTTGTTACAAAGCAACAAGTTACTGCCTCACTCTATATGCATACAGTGTGGTGTTCCAAAAAAGACAACAACTGTGTGTTGCGTTGCCTCTTGCCGTCCGTCTAACGCCTGTTTTTTGTTTAAATTGCTTTATGTACTGGGCCCAATTTCATAGAGCTGCTTAAGCAGAAAATATTGCTTAACAAGTGTCTGCTAAGCAGAAACGAGCAGGATACCAGTCACAAATTGTACACGTGATGTGCTACTTTGGCTGGTAACCTTACTCTGGTAAGCATATTTGGTTGTGCTTAGCTACTTTTTGGGCTTAATAAGCAGCTCTATGAAATTGGGCCCTGGTAGTAGTTCATCATAACGCACAATACGACTAGTATGGCACGACACAAATAATGTTGTTGTCCATAGCAGTTTCCCGTACCGTCACGATGCGCTTCCACTACAGTACCTAAAGCAATAGACCCTTCCCATGAAATATGCTAATTACATTCACGCATGCGTACAGACGCTGCTGGTTGGCAAACGCCATAGAGTTGTGCACAAGGCAGACGCACAACGCGTGTGCATCACGCCACCATTAGTCCCATGCAAAAAGGCGCGATGTTCACTCATTTTGCCAACCAGTATGGAGAGTGCGCACGCGCGATGTTCAATTTGCATATTTCATGGGAAGGGTCTATTGGCAAACATGCGATGCGAGGGAAGAGGCGATGTGACAATGTGCCGCTCCTAAAAGCCGATCCTGTTTGCTGTGCCATCGCGATGCATGACCACTGCATGTACATAAAAGCAATTGACATGATGCAACAGCAATGGCACGTCATGACGGCCATGCACAATGCCTCGAACAGGTGTCATCTTTAGAGCACCATGCTACAGAGTTTGAGTAACGTGTCCATGCTCTATCTAAAATGGCTGAATAGAAATGAAAGGAAAACCGAGTTGAATGAATGGCAAATCGCAGGCGAAGATCTGGTCATTCTTTCTGGTTCACAGTGTGTTCCTATAAATCATTGGAAGAAGTCGTGGCTTTCAGAAGGTCGGGTTACATTGTTAAAATGAAAATGGCACAAGTAAATATACAATTTAGGTGGGGGCACAAGTGTCTTTTTAAAAAAGGTGACACCTTGCTTGATCTGGCATTCACCATTAAAAGAAATGCAAGTGGACTATTTGGACAAAGCAAAATTTTACAACTGCAGTGCAGACCTATGCTTGACTAATGAGACCTATTTACATGTACATGTAGCACCTTGTGTATGGGTTTACAAGGTGATGTGGCTCAATCTGCAGCCAAATGTACCTGAAAACACCAGGGCCAACTTCTGTCATGTCTACTCTTAACGATAATTGCACTGTTTCTCTAGATGTGTATTTTACAACACACGAGACCTACATGCACAGTTTGACGCCGCATCCAATGGACGAAGAAATTATGCTAGTTAAATGTCACACTAAAGGACAACCTTGTTTACCGACCCTGGATGAATCCTTAGATCAAGTTGGTGTGTTAGAAATTCACCTGATTTGTATTATTTTACATAACAATATCCACAAAGAAAAAGAAAAAAAAACACAATCTGATAAATGACCCATGGATATTCCACACATATTTCTGTTCAGGATCAGCTACAAGTACATAATGCACAGACCATATCTAGGACTATTGCCTATTGCATATATTCATGTACATTGTAGTCCAATTGGTTTGTACATAAAAATAAATACTGAACAACAGTGTACAAACCATGCAATACAGTTATTACTACTACACTTGTATTATATTAATTTTTTGTTTAAATTAAACTACCGAGACAACATCATGGTACTTTGGTGTTTGACAAAGGTGGAGACTAGAAGTTCAAAAGTCAAGTTTATTTTTATAAACATTTTGTGGAGACAACTTTTGTTTGTAGACTGTAGAGATGCCAACAATAAGCAAGGTCAAACTGCACAGGTTGTTAATCAAAAACAGTTACACCTGTGTGAATGCATTACAAACAAACAGAGTTTGGTACACTGGATAAAATCTTAAATTACAAAGGCTTCTTTTTCTGTCTTGCATTTCCTTCTTTTACCAAAACCATTTTCAGAATTCAAATGTTTTCTTTTACGATTTGTAACTTGTAGATGCAGTGTTAGACAGTTAGTGACATCATTTATTATGTACTTTAAAGGCCCTGTACACTATTGGTAAGATCGAAAAACACAATGTTCACAGATTCACACATAACTTACATGATTTAAAGTAAGTAATGGTAGAAAAGGTTCCTTAAAATATTTATGCCAAAAATGCAATCGTTTCTGAGAAACGAGTAAAACAAAAGTAATTATCGCGCGCGATAATTTGAAAAAACAGAAAACACATAAGATGTCTTTTCACTATTTTCTCGTGACCTCGATGACCAATTGAGCTCCAAACTTTCACAGGTTAGTTTGTTCATGCATATGTTTAATCACACAAAATGTGGACACTGATTTTGAGCTGTTACCAAAAGTGTACAATACCTTTAAGCACAAAATAAAATGGGTGACCGACTCGCACTCAATATGGTTATTTTTATTTTTTTTAAAGAGAGAGTAGCACGGGGGAACCACAAAATGGGCCACAACCGATACACTTAACAATGTAGTACAGTTACGGCAAACAGAAGGGTGCGAATGGAACACAGTGAAGTCAAGTTTAGTAACAATTGATAAAAAGTAACGCCCACATTTCTTTCTCCCTTGAAATTTAAAACTTGGTGTACGCCTTTCACTTTGTTGTGTTTTTGTTCATAAGTGTTTTTAAGTGACTTGTTACTCTGACTGGACCGTTGTGACATTTGTGACCTTGGAACTCTGACTTGACACCGAGACTCGAACTCGGAATGAAGACTTGTATACAAGACTAATTAGTAATCTAACAAATAAAATCTTCAAGCAAACTTGAATCCTCAAATCTGATTGGTCGATGCATAGCAACAAGAATGTGGTATTATCCATATTGCACGCGGCCCATATCAGACCCTGCTCTAACATGCTGTTCTAACTCGGTATATTGCGTTTTTTTTTAAAGCTGTGCGTCAAGGCTGCTTGAATATAAATTTGTTAAGACACGCCAATCGTGGACTACAGCAAAATATAGCACTGCGTCCCATTATATCCAACGCCTCTAGCCCCGCTGGATATGACAAGGTTTGGGTACTGATTGATTACACAGTTTACATGTATGCAAAGCAGTTGCACACATGTAAGTCGCGGCCAGTGGTACGGAAAATGTAGTAATGTAAGAGCTTTTGCTTTTTTTTTTAAAGTTCATCTGGTTTTTTTTTCAAAGCAAGGGCCACCATAATGCACCTACATGTCAGATTCCTGGCTATATTTACATGCAAAGAAACTTGGCACTAACCCAGCTTGCAGAGAAAAGATGGAAAAGATGTTGAACAAAAGCAGTGACATGACATTGGGTGTGTTGGTTTACAAATGTTCGCTCTTGGTTTCCAAAACCAGAAATATGCAGTACCTTCCCCGATAGCCTACCAGCATTTTTAGAAGGCACTGGGTCTGTCATTAAAAGTTATTGGTGCTTGAGAGAATCCATAATTCACCTTGCTGCGTTGGTGATGTAACCGGGTTTACAAGTCAACGATGCTTTGTATCTGTGTCAGGGCATGATCCACATGCATGCATTGGAGTATAACGTATGCATGTACACTACTTTATAGCTAGAACATCAACCATAACAAGCGTTCGTGTGCTCTGGGCTTACAAGCCCGGCTATAGCATTTCTGCATCCAAAAAGAACCAGGATGAAGTGTAGCAATTTTAGCATTGATGGCTCATGGTGTGTAAATGTAATACCTATAACATGATGAAATTTAAAAAAAAATCCCTAGGAATTTGACAAAAAAGAAATGCATTTCAAAGAGTGTGAAGCTGAAATGGTGAAAGTTTTGTACTGAAAAGAAGACCTACATGGGTATATGTTAACGACCTCCCTTAAATGTTGCTGCATGATTTGTTTTCTTTCAGGAACAATGAGATCCTTTATCAGATCAATCAATCGTAACATTTATACTGCGCCATATTCAGATGTTATAACAAAAACTTTACAAGGTTGACAAGTTTATTGACAAAATGTACTGAACAATGGGTAAGTAAAGTAACCCCCCCCCAAAAAAAAAATAATAATAAAAATAAAGATGACTTACTATATATGAGTCGAATGCTGCTAGCTGTCATTGTAAATAAATACAATAAAAAGTTATTCATTCAGTGGTTTTTATTTCCAAACGCACAATTGTAACATGGACCTTTTACAATTAATGTGAAAATTCGCTTCTTTGTACTGCATGTACAATGCTACTTGTCAGTGGCTATCTAAAACATGAAAAAATGTGTGCAAAACATGCAATGAAAGTGTGCTTCTGAATGAAAATGTACTGCCTCTAACATTTATTTTGAACATTTAAATAGTTTCCAGAAATTCTATTACTACTTTCACATTTCTAGTGAAACATTCAGTTGGTAATTCAAAATTGAATCACTAACTGAAAAACAAAGCATTTTTCGTTAAAGTGTTACAGATGTCACCGTGGACAAGTGGTTAGACTGCAAGACTTGCAATCGCAAGGTTGTGGGTTCGAATCCGGCCAAGCTAACCGCTGATTTCACAATGACTAGAATAGATTAAGCATTGTTGTCCAGTTCTTGAATCACAATTTATTGATTTGCGCAACTCATAGTCATAGAAGTTAAACCAATGTGTGTATGAGAGAGATTAGCCGTTGCCAGCTTGGCGTTTATATCCCCTTGTGGGAGCTTTGCCAAGTTCCCTTGTTGGGAAGATTATCTAAACAAACAAAAATGTACAATACCAAAACACCTATAAAAATGTTTTTTGTGAAAGCTATAATCACCAAATTAGATTTTTGTTTAAAAATCACAGCGCAGTCTGGTTCCCCTCTTTTAAAAAACCCAGACAAATGCAGTTGAATTTCCTCTGAGAAGACGAGTTTGTATAAGAAGCTTGTTAGCTAGTAGTCTTGGTTCCAAGACGCTCCAGTTGTGTAGTCACCCACGAACCACTCGCCACTAGAGGGCGCTATCATTCCAGTAACCGCTATCACACCACAAACCGCTAGTGGCGAGTGGTTCGTGGGTGATCGCGGTTTAGATAGGGATTAGGTTTTCGTGACTACACAACTGGGTCGTCTTGGAACCAAGACTAGTTAGCTAGTTGATGTTAATAGACCCCTTGCATTGGCCGCCATCACTGATGTCCAACAATGAAAACGTGTGTCCGTGCTGAGCACGACTCTCGACCAATGATAGTTCTTCATTGACCACAGTGAGGGGACTGTTTTGGGGCTTGTGACATCATATGAAAGGGTGTCTATTATAAGAAATTGTGTCAAGTAATGAACCACAAGGGAAACTGACTGGGTAAATTTCAATTGGTTTGGGGTTGAACAAAGAAAATTTGACTAGATTTGAACCATCGACCTCCGGAATAACGGTTGTATGGCTTCTGACTGGCACCCCCGAACAAAGATATTGACAAAATAGGGAGACTGCTAACATAGGGCTAGATAGCTCAGTTGGTAGAGCGCCGTTGGTACGTTAATCCGGAGGTCGTTGGTTCAAATCCCGCTCTAGTCAATTTTTCTTTGTTCAACCCCAAACCATAAGAAATCGTGTCCAACATTTTCATCAGTTGGGGCGCCCACTATCTTCAACAGCACAAATTCCCTTCGAAGCATCTGTCAACAAGTCAAATGTCTAACCAACCTGGTTGGCATTTTCCAGCAAAGTGTTAATTTGTTTCCAGGGAGGTTGATCTGGGCAAGTATTTTCACATCTGTTGAACACCAGGGGGAAAAAAAGACCAAGAAAAGTAGCACACAGCCCAAGCGAGCACTGTGTACTTTACGTGCTAAGTTGTGGGACACCTGCTTGTGGACGGACGTGGTATACTACTACAATTCTGATGAAGTCAAATTGAAGATTTGAGAGCTGAAGTCTACTTGTTGTACAGTTGGTACTGCCAAGATTCTGTCTAGCTCACTGATTGAGAATATTCAATTTACTTGGTAAGAAGCACTGGAGCTGGTGGTAGTCTACAAAATTATTTTGAGAAAGGATTCCCTACCAATATAGTTTTGATACTTTTTCACCCATGCAGCCATGGTGTGCAGGAGTGGTTCACTGGCCTGTTATTCCTATAAAATGAAACATTAATTCCTACTTGACCTAAAGGACAATGATATGGTATTTTTTTTTTTATATATATATTTTTTTTTCGAGGGGGGGGAGGGGATAAGGTTTGATAGAAATTTCATTTCGTTTAAGTTATTTGCCATAACATACTCTGAGTGTTACCAATAATGTCATGTGTGCCAGTGTGAACGGTCAAAGTACATGTAATTGCACTGTACAAGAGGAAAAACTAATTATTACATGTATTGGATCTGGCAATGGTTAGAAACGCATGTAATATGATACTGATACACAGGAGCTGAGAAGGTCAGAAGGTTAAATTGCTGGCATGCAGGAAAAAATCCTCCGATTACATGTATCTTTAAAAAAAAAAGTCAGCCTTTTCCTGGGCTATTTTTAATCAAATTTGCCCAACTTAATCTCCTGAGGTCAAATTACATACATTTTTTATATGCTCAAGGTAGAGAGAGCCTTTGGTAAAAAGATTGTAATATTCATCGTTATCCCCCCCCCCCCATTTTTATGAAGCTGCTTGACAGCAGAAAATATTGTTAAAGGAACATTACAGAATTGGTAAGAAAAAATATACTTCTGATCACAGATTTACATAAAACTTACACGGTCTAATGATGATGATAGTAGAAGAGATCCTTTGAAATATTTCTGTCTGAAATGCCATATTTGATGAGAAATGAATAAACTTATTTTCCGATTGGAGTTTATTGCTCAGTGAGCGTTTTATTCATTTGTTGAATCTATATGATTTCATGCAAATGTGTAATCGGTTTTTCACTAATTTCTCGTGACCCAGATGGCCGATCGATCTCAAACTTCTACAGATTTGTCAGTTTATGTATATGGTGGATTGCATAAAGTGCTTACATGTACACTGCCAGCAACTGTTTTGTTAGCAAAAACCAATTCTGTAATGTTCCTTTAACTTTTTTGGCTGAGCTGAAAGTAGCAGGCAACCATCCTAAAGAGGTGCACATATTGGCTGGTGACCAACTTCTGCTAAGCATGAGTAGTCTGTGCTTACCTTGTAGTTATACAGGTAGCAAATGGAGCTGCCTTGAAGGGCTGCTGAGCTCACAAGTTTATCACTGCTGAGCTGATGAAATTTTGTCATGACAAATTGTGTACAAGTTTTTACGGCTGATTCAGTATGTATCAAACTTGTCTATTGTCTTTAATGAGTGCTTGAGGTTGACAATGTCCATTGTTCTGATAGAACCTAGATCATCATCAAGTTAAATGTTAGTTTTAGATGCTCAAGATTGATTGATTGGAGTAAAAAGTGCCACATTTTGTTTATTATTGTGGCATTCTACTGTACATGTTTCCTTGAACAATTCTGAGAAATAAAAAAGGACAAAAAGTCCTTTCTACATGTTCAAATTTGTTATCTTCGAATACATAATGCCAGAGAGATTGCATTCTATAATGCATACAATACCCATTCACCAAAATGACAAGAGTTAATTTTACGTGGTGGTTCCTACAATGTACATGTACCAATGTGTACATAGTCCCTTTAAATTGACTTCAAGGAAGTTTCTGTGAGGAAAAAATACACACCCCCCAACTCTGACAAATGCCTGGGTGATTCAATTCAGTCTATTCCAGATCAGAGAAGCCGTGAACTTCGGAGTGAACTTTAAGCCCGTATACCAGACTATAATCAGGTTGTATACCAGCACTAATCTGCAGCAACACGTCACTACATTTTAACTATTACTACAACATTGATTTAATGAGATGTTACACTCATTTCCTGGATTTAGTTCTGAAGTGGGGTTGTTGGGGGGGCGAATGTGAAATATTGGAAGGAACTACGAGCAGCTAAAAGAAATGGAGACTGAATCCAATTTTCCGCAATAAACCTGACCTTCAAATACTTTAAGGAACACACTATTGTTTTGTGGTATCGCATGGATGTGGTTAATTAATAGTTTTAATGTCAGTCTCAGAAAATGTAATGTATGTACAAACTGTAATGTATGTACACACATGCAAACAGTTTTGATTTTTGAACAAATAACTATGCACATTTGAAACCTCGGATCAAAGTGTGACATGGAAATCAATTTTTTTATAACTGCCTCTAGCTACCGGGGAATCTCGGTGGTCTAGTTGGTAAGACATTCGCTCTAGAAGGCAAAGGTCGTGGGTTCGAATTCCACCCGAGTGGATCTTGTTCACAGAACTCGGGAAGTACTGAGTATACAGTGCTTTACACACATCGATGTGTGGGTAAAACCAAATAATATTAATATTATTGTTATTATAATAAAAAATAATAAATTAACCTTCCCAAGTTCTTGTTGTATTTGTGCAATAATAGTTGTGTATCAACTAATTGGAAACCAAACACAATGTGTTATGATTTGGAGTCAGTTTTTTTCATCAGACGACCCTGGGGTCGATTTCACAAAACTCTTCCTAACTTAGGACTAGTCCTAGGATATGCTAAGAGATAGGACTAGTCTTAAGTTAAGACCAGTTACTAGTCCTAACTTCAGATAAGACTAGTCTTATCTCTTTGTGAAATCGGCCCCTGGTTCTTCAGTCATTTACAAATCATGTAAACGCAATCATGCAAGAGTTTGAATCCAGCATTCTAACTATATGATACAATGCATGTGTAAAAGTATTGAGTATTTAACCCTTTAGTCGCAACTTTACGGCAAAATTGGACACCCCTTTCAAATGTTCCGACTTTACAACACTGCTGTAATTCACAGTGAAGATGCTTTGTGAACGATCTTGGAATCAAGCCGCCATGCAAACACGTACGTAAATGGCAGCATTACTAATTCATGTGTTCCTGCAGAAAGTGACACCAGACCAGAGATATATCCCTCTTTGGCATTCAGTGGCCACATAGCACACATCATGGGGGTCTAGGTAAGAAAATTTACAGAACAGTGGCTGTTCATCGGATTCAATCATTTACTGTAATACAAGAACCCAATGGCATGGTCTAACACCTGGCTAACTACTTGCCGTCCATAGTGCTGAAAACGTCAGAAAACTAATCCCCAAGTACTATTAAAGGTAGTGGACACTATTGGTAATTACTCAAAATAATTATTAGCATAAAACCTTATTTGGTAACGAGTAATGGGGAGACGTTGACAGTATAAAACATTGTGAGAAACGGCTCCCTCTGAAGTGACATAGTTTTCGAGAAAGAAGTAATTTTCCACGAATTTGATTTCGAGACCTCAGAATTAGAATTTGAGGTCTCGAAATCAACCATCTGAAAGCACACAACTTCATGTGGCAAGGGTGTTTTTTCTTTCATAGTTATCTCGCAACTTCGACGACCAATTGAGCTCAAGTTTTTACAGGTTTGTTATTTTATCCATATGTTGAGATACACCAAGTGAGAAGACTGGTCTTTGACAATTACCAATAGTGTCCAGTGTCTTTAAGCACACATACTCCCCTTCTTTTTTTTACACTGAAAGCAGAGCTGCCAATATATAATTTAATAAACCACAAGGGAAACTGACTGGGTAAATTTCAAATAGTACGGCAGTTAACGGTTGTATGGCTTCTGACTGGCACCCCGAACAAAGATATTGACAAAATAGGGAGACCGCCAATATAGGGCTAGATAGCTCAGTTGGTAGAGCGCCGGTACGTTAATCCGGAGGTCGTTGGTTCAAATCCCGCTCTAGTCAATTTTTCTTTGTTCAACCCCCATACTATTTGAAATTTACCCAGTCAGTTTCCCTTGTGGTTTATTACTTGACATTTAAATTGAAAAAGTCGCATCCCCTCAAGGTGATCCCGTGGCTGCTGCTTCCCAGGTTGTATCGTAAACTTGGGTGTGATCCCTGGCCACACGGCAGTTAACGGTTGTATGGCTTCTGACTGGCACCCCGAACAAAGATATTGACAAAATAGGGAGACCGCCAATATAGGGCTAGATAGCTCAGTTGGTAGAGCGCCGGTACGTTAATCCGGAGGTCGTTGGTTCAAATCCCGCTCTAGTCAATTTTTCTTTGTTCAACCCCCATACTATTTGAAATTTACCCAGTCAGTTTCCCTTGTGGTTTATTACTTGACATTTAAATTGAAAAAGTCGCATCCCCTCAAGGTGATCCCGTGGCTGCTGCTTCCCAGGTTGTATCGTAAACTTGGGTGTGATCCCTGGCCACACGGCAGTTAACGGTTGTATGGCTTCTGACTGGCACCCCGAACAAAGATATTGACAAAATAGGGAGACCGCCAATATAGGGCTAGATAGCTCAGTTGGTAGAGCGCCGGTACGTTAATCCGGAGGTCGTTGGTTCAAATCCCGCTCTAGTCAATTTTTCTTTGTTCAACCCCCATACTATTTGAAATTTACCCAGTCAGTTTCCCTTGTGGTTTATTACTTGACATTTAAATTGAAAAAGTCGCATCCCCTCAAGGTGATCCCGTGGCTGCTGCTTCCCAGGTTGTATCGTAAACTTGGGTGTGATCCCTGGCCACACGGCAGTTAACGGTTGTATGGCTTCTGACTGGCACCCCGAACAAAGATATTGACAAAATAGGGAGACCGCCAATATAGGGCTAGATAGCTCAGTTGGTAGAGCGCCGGTACGTTAATCCGGAGGTCGTTGGTTCAAATCCCGCTCTAGTCAATTTTTCTTTGTTCAACCCCCATACAATATATAATTTATGCGTATTGCAGTCAGGGAGAATTTGTACAACAATCAGGGAGACATTTAGAATTACACTCAACATAATCGGGAAAAACTTTCCATAATCAGGAAGGTTTTTAAATTTGTTCGTCAGAACAAGGAAAGATTGGTTTGTTTTCAGGGAATTTTCTGCAGATTCAGGGACAGTTGGCAGCTCTGTAAAAGCTGCTGACATTTATAAAAAACATGCTCAATAAAGAAAAAATATACAATGTACATATATGTACAAAAAAAAACATAACCAGTTCAGTCAAAAAAACAGTGAGGAAAACGGAGACTGTTTGATGTCCCCGAACAGCTTCTAAAATAAAACAGCCACATGGTTCAACTTTCAATTTACAATTTACATGTACATTTAAACAAGCTAATTGACTTATGCCCGTGGGTTCTAAACTAGGCAGTGTGCAGCTTGACCAGCCATGCATCAACACATAACTCATAATTTAAACGTGGAGAGTAAACACAAATCACTCAAATATTTATATTTTCCTGAAAAACAAACAGACAAGTATAACTCACAAGTATGCAATGGAAAACATGTCCATGGTCAACCACTCATTTTGGGGTACATCATGTACATTGGTAAGCAAATACAAAAATACTTGTTCCCAAAATTCGACAATTTCACATTGTAAATCCACCATACAAAAAATCCAACCCCAAAACACACGTCTTTCTCCCAATCCACCAATAAAGACAAACAATCCAACAAAATTTACAAATATAAAAAAGACAACATTATTTAGGGACAATTGACAGAATGAATGAAAAACAAATTAACCGATGAATTTTCTCTTGTTTTTACCTGATGTAGTGCTGGTCCGATGACTGGTACCAAGAAGCCATCATGGAAGTATTGTATCAGCTGATTACTGACCATCGGATGTGCCACCTAGTAAAATAGAACACAGAGTAGATGCCGTCAACCACCACAACACACGTTAGCACAGTTTATGGATGAAAAAAAAAAAAACTAGCCGTCTTTGTGAATAGAGCTAATTGTCTTCGGTTTCGCTCAATTACCAAATTGATGAGTGAGCATGTCTGATTTATTATAGCATTTTGGTTTTTCAAAGACTAATTGCAACCTTTTAGTAACTCCAGATTTTAGGGAAAGTTTGGAGATGTAAATCAAAAGGCAAGATTTGTGAGGTAAAAAGTAACTTTTTTTCACCATGCAGACATAAAAGCGTTTGAAATACGATAACAGTCTGAAACTTCTCATCCCTGTAGCTTTCAAGAAATGCATGATGTACTTACTTAAACTATGCTACCCTCTGAAATTTCTATCACAATAAGTGCTCAGTATTTTACAAGAAAACCTGTGCAATTTTAAGGAACATGGTTGGACCTTGGTTTGTTGTATGTGCTTGTGAACATTGGAGCTCGAAGCAATGTTTGTTTGTTTGTTTGTTTGTTTGTTTGTTTGTTTAATTGTATCGGGAACTTCTTTTCTGAAAGATGAAAGCATTTCCAAGCAGACACATTTCTCAAGGTAAATAGTGCAGGGTCTCCAGTAAAATATTTGAGTAATTAACGATTCTGAAATATTTGGTTTGTGCTGGATTTTGTTTAAAGTACAAAGCGGCACTTCTGTACACTGGACTTTAAAAAGTATCTTCTTCATGTCCTTGGAGTTATTGATCAAGTCTACTTTGCCCTGACACGTAAGTAAAGGACAAAGCTATGGGCACAATGCATTCAAGCGAATACATTGTACTTGATATGATCAAGAACAACATTACACAGTCATTGGCATATTTTGATGTGACTTTCAAGAGAATACAAACGAGCAGTTTCCCAAACACGAAATCACACGGTAAAAATAACAGAGACACAACTGCAAACGGAAACAAAAATAGAAAGCCCCGTTGCGCATAATTCACACATTCATATTTCATGGAAACCAAAAATGAAGTTTAATTTTTGCGTACAAAATGACAGCATGGTATGAAATTAAGCAAGCAATCATCAGAAACAGATCACAACAAAATACATTCCAGTAGCTCTACATTTTGTAAAAGCATATGTCCGTGAACACAAATTAAACATAATCAATAGTCAATAATCCATAAAAAGGGACAAGAATACATCTATAGGCTTATCAAATGGTAAAGATAAAAAAATGACAAAAAATTGCAGCATTAAAACATGATACATGTATAAATTCAGAATATGATAAAAAGAATGAGGCATGGTAGTTTCACAGACACAATAACACACATTCATAAATACCTGGGACAGTTTATCCATTCTGATTGGACGAGAGGACATCACGTGGCCGTGTTTAAACGGACGATATAACACCGGCTAGAAGTGTTTAAACATGGCCTGGCAACTTTTTGTCAAAGAGGGCGCTATCATGTTTGCGTGGAGCGCGCAAATTTGGTAAGCCGCATAGTTTATTTCGCGCAAGTTGGAAACTTGCGTGCGATAGCTTGAAACTTAAGCGCGCAAGTTCGAAAATTGCGCGACGCGGTTTTTCTACACGCATAGAAATTCAACGCCGTGTCGAGGTGAGCTAAGGCTAAACTGTCAGATTTGTTCTCAACTTTTACAGGGTTTTTGGATATTTTTAGGAGAAAGGTATTTATGAATGGGAATCAAAGTGTGTTGAATCGGTTTTAAACTAGTGTTTAAACCCGCCAAGGCCTGGTTCTTGATAATATCACCTCGACTTCGTCTCGGTGATATTATCAAGAACCAGGCCTCGGCGGGTTTAAACCACTAGTTTAAAACCTCTTCACCACACATTGATTCCCTTATTTCTAAACATAACCTCATTATCAAGGCCAGTACCCTTCTTTGCAAAACACAGACATAAAGTGCTGTGTGTTCTCATTGAGTACTCAGCGTTTGCAAACAAAATAACCAACAACCTGTGAGTACAAAAAACTAATGTTAGAGTCAAACTAATGACCATAGAAATCAAAATCAGAAAAAAAAATATTAACTGATGCAGGCCTGGAATTTCATCTTAGAGAGAGCAAGGCCATTTTCATTTTGCAGAGGGCACTTCCATTGGAAAATCTTACAGTCTATGGGCAACTTTTGAAGGGGCACCAAGGCCAGGACCAGGGCAACAGAGGCCACGGCCTCCATGTAATTCCAGGCCTGCTGATGCCGGAACCATCAAACCAATGTGAAACTTAAATAATACTAACCTGGACAACAGCATTGCAGAATTCTAACGAGTGTAGGAACATGCAGAGTTCAGGGATGACTGTCCAGTCTTCACGGGTCAAGCAGTGCCAATGGTCCACCCGGATGTCAAGTTTGCGTGGCAGCCGTGAGTACAATGCCCCCAGGCCTGTTGCTAATACCTGCCAAAGGAAGGGTGGGTGGTGGATTACCAGTGTTTTCCTTGTCTGACAAATTGTTGAGTGGTAAATAATCAAAAAGAAAAACATAACTTGTAAACTGAAATGCTACTAGGTAATACTATAAAATGTCGACTTATGGCAGAGGGCGTCCCACATCCAAATGCTCCCGATACTTAAACACACTCTTTTTCTCTTGTACAGAAAAACCCCCACCCCTAAATCATCTAAAGAATTCCTGAGATTCAATGAAGACAGAACACCATGAAGACACACAGCACCACCCATAACTGGCTGCCCATGGTCTGTCACTTGGTTTATGTTTCTCTCTTTTTAAAATATAAACTTATATTGTTTAAAACCAATTTTTGCAAGTAGGTTTATTTTTAATGTTTTTGTTTGTTATCGGTATTGAATTTGAATGTTTTTAGTGCACACAGGGAAAAATGTTTTCACTTTTTACTTGTAAACTGTGATGAAATAAATAAAATTGAATTGAATTGAACAACCTGTCATTTGGGGAGTCAAGTTGCATTATAAAGACATGTCTAAATTAACTGTACATTTGTCAGCACACTGCACAGTGAAACACAGGGAATCTGACAACAAAAATGGCGCAATCACGATTTATCACAGGGTGATGATGTTCCATCCCAACTTTAGAATCTTCCCAACAATAGTTGGGACACAGCTGGGACAGCCCAACTATAGATGGGGGTTACCTGATAGTGATAGTGACACTGACAGTACTAATGCATGTAGTATGGGGGAAGGAAATGTACATAAGAGGTGGGCCTCAAAAACAAAGTAAATTTCATTCCTCTCCAGGCAGTTTCTCTCTGCGGGGCTCGTACGTGATACCCACCAGCAGTTTTAGTGTTGGGACCATCTCATGCAATAACAGCAACTGGTTCCCTACTTGGTGACAGATGGATCTCTGGATCCCAGCTATAGTTAGGCCGTCCCTACTGTATCACTCAAGTTGGGCCTAGTCCCAACTATAGTTGGGACGATTCTAAAGTTGGGACGGAACGATGACGTCAGTCCAAATGGGTCAATACCGGTTCTGCCTATAATTACCTTTTAACTGTATTTTCTCTAAGATTTTATAACTGTATGGATTTTAATGTTTTTAAATTGTTAAGCGCCCAGGAGCATGTTTCATGGATGGACGCTATATAAATTGTCATTATTATTGTTATTATTATAATACAGCCCTTTCATATATGAACAACAACATATGTACATTGTAGATTCATGTACCTGTGTTCCTATGTACAACATGGTACAACTAAACCATTGCAAAGAGGAAAAGATCAAGCCAGGATAACAGACTGTAATCTTTGCAAGCTCCATTTCCCTTACAGCCCTATCCTTGGCAGTGATATCGGCAACAGAAATTAGCCAGGGCCAAAAAGGAGGTTGGCCACCTCACATTTAACCAGGCAAGTGAGCACCTTGGTGTGATACAAAGTGATGCCCCGGGCAATCTGAAGTCACCAAGGAAGCCAAATAAACTTAATGCTAGATGCCCTTTGGGCAGACCTCTCTTCACTACTGCTGGGTAAATCAATTACCAGTTGAAACGCCCCACATGTCAATGTACATGCACCTACCACATATATTTACTTTAAACCCAGTGATTTGCAGTGAGTAATTACATTTCATCTCAGTTGGGTGCAGTAGAGCTCCAAGCTTTATTTGTGGACAACTTGTTCAGATTCAGACAGTGAATTCCAATCTCCAGGGAAATTCAATAGTTTGTTATATAACATTGTGCACTCTGATTATTGCACTCCGCTGAAGCAAGGATTGTTTTTCTTGGGATCCTGTTGCAAGATTTGTGCAAACACCCACAGTCCATCATATCATAGAGCAAGGAACTTGCTCTATGATCATATGAACTGATACCAAGCAAGAATAAATAACGTAAAATGATACAGAGTTTCAGGTTTTTCCTTCTTGCATTCCACTTGATATGAAAAAGTACATGTATTTGTAATCAACACAATTTGTGAAATAATATTTACAACTGAACATCTGAAATCATTGGTTCCAAATACATGTTTAGTGTTTCCTACTGACTGGAAGCCTTTGAATGGACCACCAGATACTCTGGCACCTGATCAATAAGCACTCTGTTATATTTATCAGTCAAAACACACGCAATATCCCTGTGTGTCCTAGGGAAACATTCAGCTGGCAAACACCTTGGAACTCAAGAACAAGTGGGGCATATTCCGTCTGCCAGTATATTACATTTTGAGGTTGAACCCAAACTCCCACACATCAAAAAAATGTTTTACCTCACGCAATAAACAAGAGGGTGGACGCCAATATAGCTTTCAGATTTGTTGGCTAGCTTGAACAATCTCTATGGCAACATTGGATCTAATAAACAAATTATGTCATGAAAAGTGGAACAGGATTTAATATTACTGCAGACGTTTTAACAGAGATGAAGAGCTCACTTTTACGTAAATTCTTCACACAAAAAAAAACACCTGCATGAAATTTGAGTCAAGTCCCAAAGACCATAGGGACCTACAGTTGCACAGTAGGCTATCATTTCACTCACTAGTTTTCAAATGTCTTTCATGTGTGTAAATGTATCTAGAAAAAAAGAGTGTCTACGTTTTTGCAATAAACAACGCTTTTGTGAATTAACTTCTTTGTTTCCTTAATTATCTTCAACAAGAACACGGAAATATGGTAAATTGGATGTAATTTAAAAATAGTGTGTGAAAAAAATGTCCGTTATGTAATTTAAATGAAGGTGAAAGATAAAGATGGGTGCACAAAATTAAATACAGTGTCCAAAAAAACAGGATGGTACCCCTTTGTAAAAACCAGCATGACCAGAAAAAAAAATACAGAAATAAACACTCAAAATACTCTAGAACTAAGCAATGGTCTCTGCAATTAGCATCATTATTTCTACATGTTGGTACTTTGTGGGCGCGGCAGAAATACTGGCCGAGATCCCCCTCAACTTGTACTTATTTCAAAATATAAAGTAAATATCTCCAAATACACATTGTTTCACTTCTTTTAATGCTCAGCTACACACAGC
Source organism: Pycnopodia helianthoides (assembly GCA_032158295.1). Lineage (NCBI taxonomy): Eukaryota > Metazoa > Echinodermata > Asteroidea > Forcipulatida > Asteriidae > Pycnopodia > Pycnopodia helianthoides. Next base: position 19,759,238 of record CM063248.1, read on the forward strand.
AACAACACCGCAAACAGGCCAAACACAAACATGTTTAGCAAAGATTGAGGTGCACGGTGTTACAGTCAACTCCATGGTAAAGTAACATTACAAGACTCAGTAGGTTTTTAAACCAACAACAAAAAGAAGATTCATGTTCTTGATTTGTTGAGATCTTTTTTTCAGATACTGACACATCTAAAAAAATACTATGAAGTTCACAAATCATGTAGAATCCAGAATTTCTGTGATCAATATATCGTGAGTAACCTTGAAAATTACACATTCCTTCACACTAACGAACATTCCTAGAATAACCAGGAAGGTTTTTAAAGGTTAATTAATTACAGTAATAATGATGTACTTACCGGGCACAGGTTTGTACTCTCAGAGATGTACTTGGCGATATTACTCCCTCGGCTAGAGACACTGATACACAGGAGGAGGGCATCCCTGGCCTGTTGGCCGACCTTGCCGTCACGGTGAAGAAACGGAATCAGTAGAGAGAAGAGAAGGAACTTGGCCGGCCCCTGGCTAGGGCTGGCATGGAATAGATACTCCAGTAGCATTGGGTCCTGTAATAGTAGAATTAACAATTATTATACCGAGTGCATAGATGACAACTGCTTTCCAACATACAATCGGTTTTTGATTTCCTATTCCCCCCCTCCCCTCCCCCAGGTAGCAGATTTAATAAGCAGGACACTTCTTTTCAGAATTAAGCAGTCGCCCGAATTCCGAAATCTACTTCACGGCTGTAGAATAAATAGCAAGACAATTTTCTCATAGAAAAAATCTCCACACCATAGTAAATACATACACATGGTGTTACCCCAAACAGAGTACATGTACAGACCATGTGAATTGCATATTTGCAAATTACATTGATTACCAAACATGCCATCTTGTAACATGATATCTCGTCCTATCTTGCCTTGATTACTGTTACTTAGTTCTTTGTTGTACCGTGTCAATCAAGCATATCGTGTTAGCCAGAGGAGTGTCTGGGTGTCTTTTGGACACCCTGTTTTAAATTTGGACACCCCGTTTTATCTGTCATTTACATGCAAATGTATTGTAAGTGAACAATTTGGACACCCAGTTTTAAAATTTCCAGCAAATTTGGACACCCTTTTACCAAATCCTGGCTAAAACCTTGAATCAAGGGGTGATCAACAGTCTCCAGAAAGTCAACAATCTAGGCTGATATACTCAGTTGGCCTATTCTCTGATGCCCCGGAACTACTAGCGACCAAGGCCAACTACACTGGTTACCAGCCAAACATTGCATTATTTTCCAATTACACTGTACTTCTCAACCTTTTCAAGTGTCAACAATGTGTAGCTCCTCCCTACCTAATAATAGGTCCCAAGTAGGCAAGGTCTTTGGTCTTCATCTGATACTTCCCTGTTTACATGTTAACATGAAATATCCTAGTACAGGAGACAAGGCTTTTTCCATACATTGTAGCTGGCCCAAGGGAATGGAACAAACTGTTCACATCAGAGACTATTCATCGATTCAGATTTTCAAAAACTTCTCAAAACCTTCCTCTTTTCTATTTCTGTTTAGCCTCTATGTAGGTGTCTACATGTAGGTTCGCTGTTATTAAGTACTTTTATCTTGTTAAAGGTGCTATATAAAGACCCAATCGTTATGATGTAACCTAGGACATCACATTACAGAAGAGCCATAGAGCCCGGCAGGGGCAAAACTTGTACAGCACTTTATAGAAGAAAATATAAAGTCAAGTACATTTTTATGGAGACTGCACCTACAGACTTTTACAATCTTTGATCTTACACTCTGCTAAATATACAAAACGAAACAAATTCTCCTAATTCTCAGCATAGCATCTTGCCTGCCAGGCAATTCCCTGGAATGCACTTAGCTCACTCTTTTTATAAACAGAGTGGCACAGTCTATTGGATTATTGACCTTTTGTTTAATCAATCGGTTCTTTCTTCAAAGGCAAAATGGGCAAAACATTACGAATAAACTGAACGTAAATCCCGTGTTAGCTGCCATGACCACTGATCTGACACTACTGTCTTGTGTTAACTATTGGGAAGGATTCGGATCACAAATTGTTGGAGCATGGCTGGTGGAATAAAAGGTTTTGATAGAATTGTACATTTCTATTTTATTTTGAACAAGTTCAACACCACCACAGAACGTGCATTGGCATGTTAAAACTTGAACAGAAACATTTAATCATCTGTGAGTGATCCATGACATGTAAATTGTGTAACAATACAAGACGATGTGTTGCGTGTACATTATTTTTGAAAATGACTTTGACAATGAAGGTTATATTTATTGTCTGCCGTGTAAGAAGAAAGTGAATGTCACAGTCATATAAATCATATTACAATGCCAAATCCACATCCTGATATTACGCAAAAAAATGCAAAAAAGCATTGAATAATTCACACACTGTACATGTAAATGTACATGTAACAGGGGCTTTTGGTTTACAAAAAGACAGCAATAGTGGTACAAATAAGCAAAGTGACTGTTCATGTGAACAGTGGTAAACCTTACTTCCCAGAAAAGCCTTCAAATATTTGTTTATAGTCAGACTGGAAAATCAAATGCGCAGAAAAACAGTGAATGAAACAAATTGTTTTGGCTTGAAGCAGCATGTATGTTTGTCCCGCTGTACAGCTGACATGCACACATTAGAGTATTGAATCAGTGGAGGACTACAAATAAGGCATTCAAAAAACATTCTGCTTTCAGTTACCCTACCGACACTAATCAACACTTCAGCCAGGATTTGGTGAAAGGGTGTCCAAATTTGCTGGAAATTTTAAAAACTGGGTGTCTAAATTGTTCACTTACAATAAATTTACAATAAATGTACATGTAATGACAGATAAAACAGGGTGTCCAAAAGACACACAGACACTCCTGTGGCTAACACTATGACCCTAAATTTAAGGCGCAAGCCTAAACTTTTTACAAGGCTAAAAAGAGAAGAGTTTTTTTTTTAAAGGAAAAAGATAGAAGAGAAAAAAAGGAGAATGAAAAAAAGATGGCAATTCCAGCAAACAAAACTGACTTTGACCAATTTGAAATGTTTTAACATCGTCATACACACTAAACTGTGCTGTTTTGGGTGATTTTGTTTAAAAATGTTATGCAGATTGGATTGGTCTGGTGTGTGATTCATAGCACTTTCTGAAAACGATTCGTTTTTTCATGATTTTTGTTGTTGCTTCTTCGTCAAACTTATTAGAGTAAACAAAATATACAATCAAACCTGACCTACATGGACCGACCCTATTTTGAAATGACATATCCGATGCAGACCCCTTTTTTGGGGGGAGGGGCCTAAAGACAGGGTTGAGCTCATTATGAATGACCCACATGTATGCAGTGCATGAGCAGTTTAGTGCATTAGACAAGTTTCTGATGGTCAAGACATCGGAGTGAGGGTTCGAACCCTGTTCATGACACTTGTCTCCTTGAGCAAGACACCATAAAATTGCTCCTCTTAACCCAGATGAATAAATGCGAAGCCGCACAGCTGAGACATACATGCTGGAATAACCCCGTAGCACTAATAAAAAAAGAGGCAGCTTGGGGTTGTATGCTCCACATGAGTTGAGAAAGTTTGAGGAATGGTTTAAGGATGCCTGATGATCGGGGATAATAATGTTGTAAAGCGCCTTGATCTAGCTGCATTTCATGTACAGGAGAGGCGCATTATAGATCATGTTACCTTTGTTTACAGAGTGGTGACCTTGTACATTCTAATGCGTTTCCTGACGGCCATAAGGAAAATTTCCATTTTGTGTCATAATTTTCACATAAATTCAAGACTTACAAAAGCAACAGCTGTACAGCTTTTGAGATATCCCCCCTTTGCTTCATATCAAAACTTGAGAAAAATCAGACAGTGCGATCTCCATAAAACAGGCATGTGAGGGTCATGAAAAAACGAGGACAACTTTTTTTTAGTTAGCAAAAGTCTGTGTTCGGATTTTGGGCCAGCGCTACGAGTCTGTCCGTGTCCGGATTTTGGGGCAGCGCTACGAGTCTGAATAACAGGCTTTGTACTGCAGCGTAAACAAAACATTAACAGAAACATAGGCCACAATTGTTACCTGGTAACAATGTGTTGTTCGTCCTTATTTTTAAGATGTTTTTTTGTGGCATTCCTTAGACAGGTGTTCCACAAGCGCGTGCATCCTAGACTGCCATTATTTAGTTTCCTTGTCCACGTGATGAAATACAGTGTGCGCCTAGTCTTGGCTCAAGGTGTTGGCTTTATACTTTTAGTAAAGCGCCCTCTCTGTGGAACGACAGACATGGCAAGTAAATGAATGTGCTTAACGAAAAATGAACACGATTTAATCAAGCTATCGTGAAAAATTTACCGTTTAGCCCCCAACTCAAGTGTCAAAATCAAATCGCAAATTGCTTCACGATGACAGGTTCCCTTTCTCTGCTCTGTGTGAGTGTTGTGCAGTAAAATTACTTGCTGCTTGATGAAAAAAATGAGAAAACGCGGACTGGCCATTCACAGGGAGACGGGAAAAACGCGGAGCCCGCAAGAAAAACGCGGAATGGGAAAATGAAAACGCGGAAGTCTCACATGCCTGATAAAACATCAGATTTGTTGTATTCTTCCATTGAGCTGTGTACAAACTGTGCCTGTATGAAGTCCAGGCTCTGTGGCTCTTTAGTAAACATGTGATGTCACAGGTCACATGGTCTAAGAACCCAGTACTATTCTAATTAATATAGACTGAAATATGTACCTTTGATAAGGAGACACACAGCTGATGTAACAACAAGACAAGATGCAGCTCCACTCTATCCGAGCAGTACTCCGAGCATGCTATCAGCAACCTCAGCAGTGGGTTCAACAGGGCGTTATGCATCAGCACGGCCTGCTTGGCCTGGGCCAGCATCATCTCATAGATCCGCAGTAGCTCCCTCTTCATGTCTTCCACATTCTCGCCGCACTGTAGGCCCCACGACAGCAGTGGTCCATCACGTTCTCCTCGATGGTCAGCTCCAGCATGCGGCCCATGACTCCCTCCAGCGGCTGGGTCTCCTCCACCAGGAGGTACATCATCTGGGTGGCGTAGTTAGCCACTGCCTGGATGTCGTCGAAGCTGGCTTTGGTGCGAGGGAAACGGCCACCGCTGGCATTCTGCTTGACAATGATTCCTGGAGTGACAATGCAATGATGAAACCATACATTTATGACTGCCCTCCCTACACGTAAATTGCACAACTAATATCAGCAACCAGTAGTAAACAAATTTCAAAATGTAGCTTCTGCATTGGATTGTTATTGTTCTTTTTGTTTTAACAATCCAAAATCATACTAGCCACCAACAACAACAATTCTATATATTTGTTATGTGATAAAAAAAGTATGTAAATAACAAAAACCCAATGAACTCTGACAAGATACAAATGAAGACTAAAAGACACACTAAGAAGAAAACACAAAACAATAAAACAAAAAACAAACATCAAAATTAATGGTGTGAGCACCCATCCACGTTTGTGTGTCTCTATAAGCTGTGTGCTCCAAGGGAGTGAGTGTGTGGGTAGGTATACACATTCAAACTGGGGACCTATAACAAAAGAGGACAAGAGGGTCCCGGTTTGGTAAAGGTCCCCAGTTGGAACGTGACAAAACCAATGGAAGCTGTTGCCAAAAGGGTAAAGTACACACAAAAGAGGGACAATCTAGGAGGTCCTGGTTGCAGGTGTTTACACACTTGCGCGTGTGCGAATATCGTGATCGCATTGTAGTTTAGTTTTATTGAACCATTTATCAACATACTATACTCTGATATTACAATTTTTAAAAACAAAAATGGCAGAAGTCGGATTTCTAAAAGAACCCATTCAAGGCGGAAAATTCGAACTGAAATTTTAAGTAATTTTTAAAGTCACAAGATCAGAACTCCGACAAAAGTCAGAAGAACTTCATCTAGAACCTGCTTTCCTCTATCGGACAAAAAAAATAATATTAATAAGAGAAGACAAGACAAGAAAAAAACTAGGACTCTTGAACAATAACAAAAATAGGGACTCTTGAACTTACCTTTTATTTGAGCCCAGTGACTGCAGAACACTTCAAAACAAGCTTGGGGATCAGCGCCTGCAGGGATGGCCATCGGCGCGACAGACCCCACAACCCCCGGCAGAGGTGCCCCATTAGTCGACCCTCCGAGGGCGGTAATGGATGAGAGAGAAGCACTGGATAAGCGTCGGATTAATCGACTCATGATGATGCGATTTCACAGATTTACAAGTACACATGTAAGTCACCAACAGCAACGATTTCTTATTTGACTTCCATTCTGGCAGTGTGCCAAAACCACTGTGTCATGTTTCAGACTTTTACATCCTGTCGTTAAATGAGAACCAGGAACCATTATCCATCAATTAATAAATTTGCACAATTCAAACACGATGACACACTGGTGAAGGTGTCAGTACAATCTACATCATGACATGTGTACTGTACAACAAATATTTGTAGTTTGTAGCAAGCAGATACATGTACAATGTACACGCACGCCTGCTGGAGAACATCTACAGTATCATATTCACAAGCGTACAAGTTACAAATGAGCCTCATAAGCCCAGCAAACAAGATGACATACAGGCACAGGTGTAGTATACCGCAAGTGCAAATGTATGCAAGTAGTACTTTGAACTCACGTATAGTACATGTGTACAGTAAGTAGACTCATAATGGAAAGTCATGCTACTGTCCTCATTGCAATGCTCCCTGTGTGTGATTTGCATACATTGTGGACACCAATTCTCACCATTCCAAACAGGGAACTGACTACTTTTTTCCTTCCAGCCTCGGTCTGAATAAGGCACCTTCGGCTGTGGATATGGCCATTGGCTGCAGCTATGGCTGTTGGCTGCAACGACAACATTGGAGATAGGACCTTTGGCATTAGCCACTGTCCAAGCCATCAACACGGCCTTAAACTGATATGAATGGGATGGATTTAAGATGGCCAGACAATAAAGGTATTATAAAAACTATAAACCTACCATTTTCTTTAAATGTTTTGTTGTAACAATGCCCATCATCAGGCCAAGGAAAACACAGGCATTACAGTCAAATGACATTACATGTTTAACTTATTGAACAATGTATGTATATCCCCAGAGTACTTTTGCACATAACTTGCATTTTGATCACTTCTTAAGTTTGGGCAAATCCATGCCTGGCATAACTATACACAAATATGTAGCATTTGTCCGTCCCAACTTGGGAATTGTTCCACCTAATGTACTGTACAGTTGCGACCGGTCCCAACGTGAGTGTTACAGCTGGGCTGTCCCAACTATCGCTGGAATCCAGAGATCTTTAACCCTGCAGGAGGATTGGACCTGCAGAACACAGGGTGCCGCAACACTAGGCTGCTGATGACACTGGTTGCACGGGTGCAAGATGGAGCATGAGCATGGAGTAATGGATTTTTTTCGTCATTTTTTAATGAAAATTACGTCCAAGCCACCGTTGTAAGTCAAGAGAAACTTAAGTGTATTGACAATTACTTTATAGGCCCACTGAGTGATTAGCAGTACACCATCACAAAATCCCAGCTGTGGTTAGGCTGTCCCAACTGTAACACAAAAGATGGGACTAGTTCCAACTACTGTACGTGTAGAGTTGGGTCGGAACACATCTATCTACATGGCCATCAGTCGCATTATCGCAGCATTAACCCTACTTTTACAGTGCACAGTAAAACTTTTTACTGAGGCATCCAAAACATCTCATTTCATGATGCCAAAATGCCCTCCAGCAAAGATTTTCAACCAGGTCATCATCAGTAACCAAGGCCTTTCTCCCGAGTTGCATAAAATTAAATAATCTGACATCTCATGTTTTTTAAATTTTAATAATATGGATGAAAATGTCCTTGAAAAACTCCAGACTGCTGGGCTTGTAAGTATTGTAGCCCAAACTTTTTGCTGGACCAGAATTTGTCATACAGTCGTTTGACCAGTTCTGGATCACTTTTTGAATTCACGTTGTTTTTTGTTGTAATCTCTTTGACATCTTTAAAAAAAAAGTTGATCAGTTTACCTGAACATGTCATAAAACTCACCAAATATCCACTGACAAAAAAAGATTAATACTTTTGAAGAGGCTTCAAGAAAAGTATCTTCATCTGTTTGACCAGTTCAGGATTGGTTGATTCTATTCTGAATCAGTAGCGTGCCCTCTATTGCAAACCCATACTCCTATTCATAAAACTGTCTCTCAAGGACACAAACTTCAGAAGTGTGTTGGCATGGAAGTAGCCTTCCTTTCTCGAGTGAATGTCTTCAACAGCTGTGCAAAAACACAGCGACAAAAACACAAAACAACAGCAAAGGCAAATGAAAAAGTGAAGTGCGCCTAAAAGCAACATTGACCCGATTATCTATTTTTACAGGTTTGCAAACCCTCCTCCAAGTTTCTTTTTCTCACAAAAAAACTTTATAACTACAAGAATTTGTTGAAGTAATGTATCTTAAAAGCAATAAATAAACTTTCTACTGCAGCCATATTATTTCACCTCACTTAGTGCGGCACCATTTGACGCAATGAGATGTTGAGTGATCCCGAACTGGTCAAGGGTACGATGCCCCCAAAAGTTGATTTCGGTCATTTCATCTCCTCGAAAAAACAAGACAACTGCTCAGTATCTAAGTGATATTTCACACAATCTTAGCATTTTACATAAATGTTATTTGCCCTGGCATTCAAATTTTAAATGTAAGAAGCTTTAACAGCATTTTTCAACCAACATTATTTTTTTTAATAATGATCAATATCGCAGACAAACTTCAGAAAAATTGCCCTAATTTATTTGTTGATGATGTTTGGCAATTTATTTTGGGTTTGTTGGTTTAGTGGATGTTATTCTTCACATGTATAAACAGAAATTGGTGAATGTGAAAAGTAATTTAATTATTTGGTCATTGCAAAGTTGAAGTGATCCGGAACTGGTCAATGATCCCGAACTGGTCGAATGACTGTACAATCTGACCAGAATGTAATGAGAAAAAACTTTCTTCAGAGTTTAACATTTAACAAAATAATAATAATGTTAATATTTTGCTAAGCACTAATAAAATAAAATAGATTTATCTTATTTGTCTTGTGGTATTAAGAATGCTTTGGTACTCGACAACACAATTGAAAGATATCTACCGGACTCAAAGTCAACATTTGACATGTTTGATGATCTTTGTTTTTATTAAAGGTTTTTAATAACACTGTGAGGTTCTGTTACTGTGTAGTGTTAGTCAATTGAAAAACACAAGACGACCACTGGTTTCTAAAATCACTGGCCTCGGGCCTGCGGTCCAGTATAATTTTTTAGCCCTGTGATTGTTAAGAGTAGGGTGTTCTTCTATGGTAGGAGTAGGCGCTACGAAGTTGCCTGACTGGCCGTAGGAGGCCGACTCTGGGTGGTGCCAAATGAAAACATCACTGTTTTTACAACAAGAATAATGGAACCTTGATGACGGGACGGAACCAAGCCAAGCAAGACAAACACCGACCCACAAAATACACAAATGATTTACACTTATAACTCACAAGTAAATATGTTATTTGGAAGTTGTAAAGAAACTATATTTACCTTCACGGGTACAGCTGACATCATCAAGAAAATGATTAATGGACCAACAAATCAAATGGTTTATTTTATTCAGGCAGATGGGCGTCCGTTTATTTACCACTGGAAGAAGATAAGGAATTGGGAAGAGTTGAACTATCGACGTATAGCTGGTGTGCGGCGATGCCAACAAACAGTTTACCTAAGATAGCGTGGTTATTGTGGCCCCTATGCGCGGAATACCAGTGTAGTTGTCCTTTACTGGCCAGGATATGACGCAAGAGGGCGGGCGTCATGTTTTTAAAGGGACGAATTTCATAAAGCCTGAAGTGTTGGCACAAAAAATGCTAAGCACAGAAAAATATCGCTTACCAGAAACTGGCTACCAGCCAACATTCCCTAAAGTTTACATTGTTGCGGCTGGTACCCCACTCACTTTTTACTTAGCAAAGAAATGTGTTAAGCACTATTTTCTGCTAAACAGCTTTATGAAATAGGGCCCTACTTCAAAAATCAAAGGAAACATTATTTCGAAGCCCAAAGAAGTTTCATGAAACTTAATGTACAATTTTTTTTTATGCTGAGTTATAAAGATAAAACAATAAGTACTAATAGCACATGGCTTTTTTGTAGTAGTCAAATTACAGCATAAAGTCGATCATCGTTTTCTCAAATAACTTCTGGTAAAGTTCTTTATAGCGCTTTATCACACTCAACTGAAGGGCAGGCATCTCAAAGTGCTAAGTATTTTTTTCTATATGTACACAGAGATACGTTTGAAATTATAAGACCCTGTTTTGCATACACATCTATATTACCTACTGGTTTCCAAGGTGATGCTGTGGAGACCAGACAACTCGTCCGTCCATTCCAGAAACAACGAGCGAACCCCTTCTCTTAACAATTAAGTGTACTGGGTTCTTCCAACACACAAAGATTTAGTTTTAAAAACCCACTTATCAGGTTAAGTACAGTTATTATATACTTTGACATTAACATATTCAATAAAATCAGTTAACATGCCACACCATGGTAAAAACAGATCTATCAGTGTGAAGCAAAAAAAGTACCCCCCCCCCCCACCAGAGTGAGGTTAGTGTCTTCGAGGGGATATTTTGTCACAAATGAAGTTATTAGTTTTATGACAAAAACGAGTCAGGAATGGAACAAACCTTCAATTGTTTGTATCAAAAATACTCCAAGTTACCTAGGACTTTAGGACAATTTGCTATTTACAAAACATGCAGAAATTAGTTTTCAAATTAGTATTTTCAATTTATTGTTCTTTTATTTTATTTAAACAGTTTGTAAAGTACCATTCAATTGTAACTTTCTATGTTTGAAGTGCTAGAACCATAAACCGCATATTTGGTCTTCTGAGATTTTCATCTGGAGCAGTCTTCAATTCCATATTCAAGGGGGAACTGTCCTCATGATCATAGCAGGCTTGTGGCCGCATGGAATTATGAACTCTTATCAAGATATCACACCACAATAATGACGGCACCCTATGTGATGTGACGGCCAGTGCGCGTGCTTGCAGTAACTGGGTTGGAGTTCATAATTCCATGTACAGCCACAGGCCTGCTATGATCACGACAACACAGCCCCTTTAAGAAAAAAAAACCCAATAAAACCAATGACCTAATTAAGGTTCAGGAGATGAACACTAATGACAAACACAAAAGCATAAGCAAGACAAAAGCAAGATACTTCTAATAAAAATAAGATGTATTTTTATTAATTTTTTTCATTCCAAGAAACCCTCTGCATGGTAAAGTAAAAGTAAACAACATAATGTGCAATAAGCAATGGACCTCGTGCATTGACGCCATCATGCCACCATCTTGGAGGTAAAACTACGATGAAACAATGGAAAATGAACATCTATGTACGCGTAGTGCACAGGATAAGCCACTAGGTAACCTTCTTTCGACCTCTTGCCGAGGGCGCCCTACTCAAACAAAGTCATGTGCATAAGGTCTATTCTATTGCATGCAAATAGTTCTGTTTTCATCAAAACACTTTTGGGTGATGTCATCTATTTAACTTTGCATGTGCTCACAAAAATGAAAGTATGGAAGATACAATTAAGGATATCATGTGAAATGCCCATAAAAAGTTCAAATAATGTTATTCTAAAATATACATAGTACAAACTTTTCCTCTTTAAAAACAAAATATTCTCTCAGGCCAAATTCTAAAGAGCTGATAAAATGTGCTTTAGCTTAACTTTTTGATATTTTTGCAGTAGAAGATTTTAATAATAATGATATTAGGCACTTACACAATATATTGAAGCACCTTAAACTACCTGCCAATCATTGGGCCTTAAAAGCATTCCTGAAACATCATCAAATCCTTTGCAGTATGCCAGCCAAAAGAGGGCAAAGGTTGCTAATCTTTATTACATTTATAAATGATTATCTACCTTAACAAGGTACCCATTTACTCCAGGGTGTAGTGGAGCAATTACAGTTAGGTGTTCTGCCCAAGGACACAAGTGTCATGACTTGGATTCGAACCCAAACTCTACTGACCATGCCATCAGAACTTGAGTCTGACGTGCTGGCCCGCTCGACTTTGACATACCACGAGTCAGGTCTGATGCTTCGTTCTTGAGAGGGAAGGGCACCAAGGCGTTTTCTCTTTTGTAAAGGCCACCTCTATTAGAAAGTCGTAAACTTCTATTGGAACATTTCAAGGGGCACCAAAGCAATGACCAGGGCATTGAGACAATAGACCCTTCCCATGAAATATGCAAATTGAACATCGCGCGTGCGCACTCTCCCTACTGGTTGGCAAAATGAGTGAACATCGCGCCTTTTTGCATGGGACTGATGGTGGCGTGACCACACGCGTTTGTGCGTCTGCCTTGTGCACAACTCTATGGCGTTTGCCAACCAGCAGCGTCTGTACGCATGCGTGAATGTAATTTACATATTTCATGGGATGGGTCTATTGCCTCTGTTGCCTCCATGAAGTATTAGGTCAGCAATATTACTGTACATAGCACATGTGTGCTAAGCAGCTGTACAAAGTTCAACCCAGCATAATATTAACAGAAACAGAAAGAGGAACAAATCCTGAAAAACTAGTGTCTAAAATTCACCTTGTTTATTTTATGGTACATTACTCGCAGTACACACAATTTATAACACCTTTGATTGTCCGCAACACTTCTGTTTTGTTTACTTAATAATATCAGGCAAACTGCAATCTAAGAAAGGTAAAGACTAAATTTAACAAAAATCAATGTCAGCATCAGTAAACAACCCCACGCAAACTCATTAGTATGTCAAATCAAACCATTTGTGCATTAGAAAATTTATTATTTACAGTTCTGTAGGTCATTTTTTGCTATGTACATGTTTGTGTTCTATTCTTGCAAAAACAAAACTAAAAAATAACTTATGACCGCCACCATGAACAAATTTGGTTGATTGCCTTGACCACTAATTACCAATTAAAACAAAGTTAAGTAAATCTACCTCGAATCACCTCTCAAAACAATGGTCAGCTGATTAGATTTTTGTTGGAAAAAAATTTAATTTAAAAGCCCAAACCAATCACTCTGTATCCTCAAAAGGTAAACAACTGTCATAAAGCATAGTAAATATCCTACATTTTTCTTTTACTAAAAAACCTGAATTGTGTGAAAGCTGCTGAAAAAACAAAAAAACAAACAAACAAACAACAAAACAACAACAACAACAACGAACCCCCAAGCTTGCTTTCAAAATCTGCTATTGAACCAATTCACCTGATGTCTATCCCCACAATCAAAATTTTGTTACACCATTTCGGGATTCAAATTCCCTGCGCACTGCAGCCACGTAGTACATACTTCAGGTGACGCGTGCCCATTTACACCAAATCTTTACATACAAGATGACTATCAAAATGGCAGACCGTGTACAGACAGTAGCTGCAGGTAACACCAGTGCAGCGTCAATATCAGACCGTCTTCAAAGCAAAGCTTCAAATCATAAAGCAGTTTTTATTGGAAAATATATGTGGTTTTTATTTTTAAAATATGTACAATCACTGAAACTTAATCAAGATTTGATTGACAAATCAGTTGGTCCCCTTTCTTAATCTCTAATGTTTCATTTGCATAGAAACCACAACCACAATATGTACAAGTTGATAATGAAAATGCTTCAATATCTACCTTAAAAAGAGTTTATTCTTATCTACAGTGGGGGGGGGGGTGGGAGAGGCAAACAGAGAATTTTACCAACTTAAAATCCTATGGCATTACATATGATTCTTTGATAAACTGGTGTAAAAAATACCAACACAAACTTGAATAGGGTGGGGGAATGTTTTCACAATCAGGATGAAATTAAAGACACACTAAACTTTATGAGAGAAAATGAGACTTCCACATCTTATAAGAGATGCCCAATGGCAAAGTCAGCCACTTCTCAGAACAGTGCAAACCCATTCAAAGTGAAGACAACTGATTAAAACATAACCCTTGATGTCAGTGTAACGTGATGTCTTCAACATTCTATGTTGAGAAATACCCACTGGAAAGAACTTGACCGGGGCCCAATTTCATAGAGCTGCTTATCAGCACAAAAAGTAGATAAGCACAACAAAATTATGATTACTAGAGTAAGGTTACCAGCCAAACTACCACGTCACGTGTACCAATTTGTGACTGGTGTCCTGTCATTTCTGCTTAGCAGACACTTGTTAAGCAATATTTTCTTCTTTAGCAGCTCTATGAAATTGGGTCCAGGTATTATTAGAAAACTATTTTTTTCTCATCCAATTGATAAGCAAATAAACCCGGTTTGTCGTTGGCAGGAAGTGACCGGTATTGGCATGGAGCGTCACATAGTGTGTAAACCATTAGCTGAAAGTTTGAAAATGTTTTCTCTGCTAAGCAATATGTTTATACTTCATCAACTATTTAAACCCACTACCTTGTACTATGAACTGATGAGCAGGATCATCCTGTGTGGACGACTACTTTGCGAGCCACTTAGCAATAGATCTCTGTAGACAAAAATGTGAGAAAAAAAAACAAGTATAAAAAACAAACCATAAGTAAGTACTGAGTTTAATGTTGACAAACCTAGAAGGAACAAATTGTTAAAAGGAGACTTTAAGAAGTGGAAAGGGGGGGGGTGACAAGACAGCACTTTTAACCCTTTAGAGACCATTCATTTTAAAATCATCCACTACTGCCAGACATGATTAGACTTGTTGATTTTTTTACTCCAATTTGTTTTAGTAAAAACTTCTGAATAACAATAAAAGCAAACAGAAATACATGGTTTTGTTTGAGAGTTGTAGATTCTGTGTTAACATGGGAAATCGTCAAGTCAGGACATTTACCTTAACTTTGATCTTTTTTGGTTGAGTGAAAGTAGGTCAAATCTTGCAGCTGTTTGCAGCGGCTAAGGGCATTTTTGGCACGAGCTGCTTGCTACTGCTATGGTGTTCAGTAGATTAATGAAACACAATCATTACAACAGCCTAGGCTAACTACAATCGTTGTGTGTAGATATCAACTCTTGCAAACTATTTCATTGAACATTGGGCACCTACCCTTCTGGATGATTTCTTGCTGGGTGTTATTCCTGGGGCAGCTGCCTGTACTTTTGGGCTGTTGGTCGCCTTCTTTGATAGAGACATTCTGGAGGAGCGACGCCTGGCTTGGGTTTGGGGGAGAAGCCGATACTAAAAGCAATGCTCTCTCCACGCGGGTCGTTCTGTTGTGAAGCAGAATTGAACACAAATTTCATTAGCCTTGGCACCTGGGAGTTTTTTTTATTTTGAATTGTCAACCAGAATTGCTAATTCGTCAGAATTCTAATAAATGGTAACAACATGTCAAAGCTTGGAGTTTTGGTGAGAATCACAGCTTTGTCTCATTATATCGAGTATGGTCCACCAAAATTAGACAATGGATTAGGGGGGATTTAGCAAGGTAATCATTTTTTGTTTTCAGCCGATAATGTTCTCTAAAGGCCTAAGCCCAATTTCATAGAGTTGCTTAGGCACAAAAAGCAGCTAAGCACAAACAAAATCAAGCTTTAATAGATGCCATAATTTGCATGGGAGATATAGAATAATATTTTGTTTTTAACTAAACACTGTTGTGTGATAAGCTGCTACATTCAAGAAATTGCTCAAAACAGAACTGTTTCGATTCCAACTCATATTCCACTTTCAAATCGCCTCGATCTAGCACCTAGGATTTGTGTGTTATATAAGAGCCTATTTAGTATTATTATTATTATTATTATTATTCATACGCACTGTATACTCAGTGCTTTCCTGTGTCCTTTGGATCCGCAGGGATACTACTCGGGTGGGATTTGAACCTACGACCCCTACATTCTTGAACGGACATCTTAAGCACCAGACCACCGGGTGTGATCGTTGGCGAGAGTGCCAGTTCGAATCCTATAGCAGTGGTCACAGCAAACAATTTAACAGGCTCTATAGTAATTTGTATTGGAGAAGAAAAAAACAACCCACACTGAGTATACTGGCCAGCAATATTTATTGGTTGACAGTTTTTACCTTTACTGGCTTGGTGCTAGTCTTGACCGCCTCCTGTTTCTTGTTGGACTTTGTGCTGGCTCGCAGTATGCCAGCTCGTTCCAATATACTGTTACTGCTGCTGGTTGTTGTTGTTCTGCTGCTGTTACTTGTTGTGCTGTGGGTGCTTGCTCTGCTGCTGATGCTTGCATTGCTGCTTATACTACTGCTGCTGGTGTTCTTGGTTAATCCCCTGCTGTTATCCTGTGGATACAAAAACATACAAATCAATTCCTAATGTCTGTGAGCGTAACCCACCTGTGTGGGCCAGGGTGCCAATTTTAATACACGCTTGCCCGTCCCTTTGTCTGTGCCATTACGTGAGGACTTAAAAAAACAAATGATTCTTTGCCGTCTTTTGAAGCAGATTGTGCTTCTAATCACAAATAGACTTGTTAAAGCACGTGTACAAAATAGATAGGTTGCAGTATGACATAAATCGGCCATCTTTACGGGCAGTTAAGAACAAACAATCGTGCATTTCGTGTGAGAACGGCGTGCAACATGCGCGCATTTCATGAAACTGCAGGATTGGTTAGTGAACAACGCGGCTGCGTTAATAAGTTGAGCGTTTGACGCACCTGCAAGCCAAAATGCAATTTGCCCGTAAAGATGGTGTCTACTGGGAACTATCTATAGGTAATTGTCAAATACCAGTATCCACACTTTGTGTAACCCAACATATCCATGAAATAACAAACCTGTGAAAATTTAAGCTAAATCGGTCTTCAAGAAAACAGTAAAAGACCCCTTTATACGTTTTCACTGTTTTCAAACATCGGATTTTATCATCGTGATAAAAACTGATTGTTTTACTAATTTCTCAAAAACTATAGCATTTCAAGCAAAACTATTTCAAGGGTAGTTTTCCACCATGACCATCTTCATACCATGTAAGTTATGTGCATATCTGTGAGCATTTATAATTTTAGTCTTACCAATGTTGTCCACACACTTTAAAGGTATTATACAGGATTGGTAGAGCTGACAAAACAGTCGCAAACAAAGTTCATGTTTTGTGTGATTAACCATATACATGAAATAACAAACCTGTGAAAATTTGAGCTCAATTGGTCATCGAGGTCACGAGAAAATAGTGAAAAGAGACCTTATGTGTTTTCTGTTTTTCAAACATCAAGTTTATTATCGCACACGATAAAAACTGTTGTTTTATTCATTTCTCAGAAACGATAGCATTTTAGGCAGAAATATTTTAAGGAACCCTTTCTACCATGACTTACTTTAAATCATGTAAGTTATGTGTGAATCTGTGAACATTGTGTTTTTCGATCTTACCAATAGTGTACAGGGCCTTTAAGTAAAAATCACTCCATTCATCATGATTTTTATAGCTTTAATAGATCCACACTGCACAGTATTAAACGTTGCAAATGAGAATAATCATAGGTGATGATGCGGATAAGCAGTTGCATATTAGGCGCACACGCCTAATGCAAAATGTTTTGCTTTCAAAATTAATGTTCTCTTCAAATTAAAATTGTTCCACAGCCACGCACAAACGTGAACCATGGCTGCGCCCAGGAGGCTTAAAAAACTTGTGCCTGTATGACGGGGAGTCAGTGCTCTAGTCAATCTATTTAGCTCTCTATGACCTTACCTTGCTTTGGAGGCTGGAGCTTGAGGGCAACCCAGCTGCTGCTGACTTCATATTCTGCAATGACGCTGATCTCTTGGTTGTGTTTTTCATATCAGGTGGGGGAGGAGGTGGCATGGCGTGGTAAGAGTTTGACGTTTTCATCTACAGAGAGAAACAAAGAGAAGTCAACAGAAATTACTCTGACTGCAAAATAGTCTGCTCCCAAAACAAAGAAAACACAAAATGCAAGTCAAAGACCTTCAGGTTCTATAAAAATTATTCTAGACAAAATAAAGCGGCAAGTAAAGCACATAAAATGCTTCTTTTTCAAGCCTGACATTTCAATTTCAATCTATTGGTGAGTGGCACAGTTAATCTGTGCTATGTAAGAATACTACAATGATTGTTTTTAGTAAGGAAACTGACTATTGGTTAAGCTCCATCTTAGTATGGAGATGAAGCCAGATGAATTTACAGGATTTCGGATTGACTAGAGCGGGATTTGAACCTGCGACCTCCGGATTAATGTGGCGGTGCTCTACCAACTGAGATATCTAGCCCTAATGTTGACAGTCTCCCTATTTTGTCAATATCTTCGCTCTGGGGTGCCAGTCACATCCCCTTAAGGTGTTCCCTCTGCTGCCGCTTCCCGGTTGTATCGTAAACTTGGGCATGATCCTAGGCTATAGGGCATGCAGGTTGTTAGACTTCTGACTGGCACCTCCCAACAAAGATATTGACAAAATAGGGAGACTGCCAACATTAGGGCTAGATAGCTCAGTTGGTAGAGCACCGGTCACTAGTGAAATTGTCTTTGTTTAACCCAAATTTGTATAAAATTTACCCAGTCAGTTTCCCTTGTGGTTCATCACTTGAATTTATATGTTACATTTCAGAGGTTTACAACCTCTCTAAATCACATCAAGTAGATATCTGAAGGTCTGGTCATAACAAGGGCAGTCCTTCAACAAAATCTGAGGGCCCTGGGAGATCAGTGACAAACCCCGTGATCAGGAAATATCTTGACAAATCACAAGCCTGATGACATCAGGGGTCAATTTCACAAAGCACTAAGATTCATCTTAAGATGTGTTATCAATATTACCATAGGGATTTGTATAGTGACATCACTCATTGCTAAGCAACTACGATGGATTTGCACTTAAGATCAATCTTAAAGGGACATTACAGAATTGGTAAGAAAAAAACTTGTAAAATATACTTTTTGATCACAGATTTACATAAAACTTACACGGTCCAATGATGATGATAGTAGAAAACATCCCTTAAAATATTTCTGTCTGAAATGCCATATTTGATGAGAAATGAAAAAACTAATTTTCTGATTGGAGTTTATCGCTCAGTGAGCGTTTTATTCATTTGTTGAATCTATACGATTTCATGCAAATGTGTAATCGTTTTTTCACTATTTTCTCGTGACCCAGATGGCCGATCGATCTCAAACTTCTACAGGTTTGTCAGTTTATGTATATGGTGGATAACATAAAGTGCTTACACGGCCAGCAACGGTTTTGTTAGCAAAAACCAATTCTGTAATGTTCCTTTAACTCTTTGTGAAATCGAGCCCAGGTATAAACTAAACAACTGCACTAGCAACTGGACAAAGCTAAAAAAGGTCTCACACGCACCTTTGAAGGCCCACCCCCTTGTGGAAGCTCCAGATCTCCGCTCTTCCGTTTGCGCATGGAGCGCGTCATCATCTCCTCACCGGAATCTTCCGTAGTAGTTGCTCCCAGCTTCAGATTATCGTCTGAGATTTCTTGCGGGGGTCTGGTCTGGGTCTCCACCGGGTAAGACGTCTGCAGGTGCGGGAGACAGAGGGTGTTTCTGCGCTGCAGCTCCGACAGGCGGTTCCAGTCGAAGACGTCAGGCTCCTCCTCGCAGTTACTTACGATGAAGAAACGGCCACGGCCTACACGTAAAAGCAGTGAGAGATGTAGTGTCGTTTGCGGTTATATGCAAGTTATCACCCACGTAAAATTATTATGCAAATGCAAATAAAGAGTCTAGAAACATTGATAGCAGTCAAGGCATACACAAGTTAAAAGCTGACTTCCCAAACTTCATTTCGGTCACAACCTGTGGTGTTTTGTTACCAGTACAAATGCATACATACAGTGTCAAAATGCCAATACAGTCCGTACATTTGGCTGATTAAACCGGCCCAGGACACTGTAATTGAAAGGTGAACAATATTACGACTTTGCAGAGGCCCTATCAAGATGTCACTGGTGATCCTTGTTATTGCCACTGAACCATTGTATTGTTCAGTGATCTATATCAAATAACACCTGTGACCTTGGTAATATATACGTGATACCAGTGATCCCAGTACAACTTAGCACAATGCAATACATAACCTACGCACTGCTATGAGGGCTTTTCTGCTAGAGATTAAATGAATTTTTCTGGAAGTCAAGGAATAAAAACTGAGAATCATAATAAATTTAATCCGTCACTACCAATTAATGGATTTTGTCTTGTGATGGCTTACCTTTAAAGTTCATACAAATGGTTTATCTAAAAAATAAACATTTGCACCTTTAAGAAAATCCCGTTTCTAAAACTGTAGAGAAAAAAAAATATACTTGTCTTACCTGTTGTCTTGCGGCTGATTTGGGACTGTCTCATGGAAGCCCTAATCTTTCTGGTCTTGCTCTGACTGGACCTGAGCTCATCAATGGTCTGCGACACCTTATCAGGGAGGTTATCCCCGCGGTCGGTGCTGGCCCGGGACACAGACAGAGGCCCGAGGTGGCTCAGGTTGAGGCTATCGGACAGGTTGCTGTGAGTGGACAGGCGCAGTGGGTTGGAGGTTATGGAATGTTGACTGGTGGACAGGTGCGTTGTGGTCATTTGGCTCGTGGTGACCGACTCGTTAACTGGTGTGTGCTGGCGGCTGTGTATCTCAATTGTATACTTGCCTATACAGAAGGAAACAAATTTATCAGCATATAAAAAAAAGAGCAATTTGCTAAGGTTTCAAAATTTCATAAAGGCCATCCAAAAAGATTTACACCGTCGCAACTGAAGATTACACGTGTATAAGATAATTACGACTAACAATTCAAACAGTTCAAATTTAGACATCGAATGCTTTGCTAAGAGAAAACATTTATTAAATGAGAGAAGTTTGGTTTGAAGATAGACAAACACTGAAACAATGTTTTTAAGTTTCCATGAAAATTTACAGTGAGCAGCAACACATATTTGCTGCTTTAAATGTTAAATGTTAAATTTTTAACCTTTGATGTACATAGTTTTTATTTATAGTTAATTTATTGTCTTTTTTTAACATGTATTGTTATATTTTATCTACTCTACTTGTTTTACAACCAGATGTGGGGAGACAGGTCTACGGACCACAGTAATTACTTTGCTTTTGTTTCTCCAAGCTAATCTGGAAGTATTTTTGTATTGTCTTGTGTTGTTGTGTTGGCTGAATAAATAATAATAATAATAAAAATAGTAATAATAACAAATCCCAAGGTTATAATAAAGAAAAAATGTCAAGTAATGAACCACAAGGGAGAAAACAATTACAAGAACAATTATTTCCATTATCTCACTCACATCTTGCACTGTCAGTGGATCGGATGCTGTCCAATGAGGCATTGGATGCAATACTGGCCCTGGAGCCCGTGTCCAGCTCGGCCAGGTCTAGCGCACCATCATCCAGACTGTCTTCTAGGCTGTGCATGCTGACGTCCACAGGCAAGGGATCCAGGGGTGGGGGTAGACCATACCTTGAAGACTGCTGCTGCTGTTCCAGAAGACGCTTTGTGTGGTCCAGCTAAAAGTCAGGAGGATCAGTATGGAAAGAATCATTATCACGGTTTCAATTGTTCTAAATTCAATATAGGGTCGGTTCTGAGTGTCTCCCATTCAAGGGTCGAGACCCTCGTAAGACCAGCGGTCAGAGTCCAGTAATTTTCACACAGGGCCAGTCACGTAACAACTGAACAAGTATAACAGTCTCGACACATGTTTTCTAAGCTTGACTGATAAGTATTGTACTCAAAACCTCCTCTAAAAGTTCAGCGAATATACAAAAGAGAAATAAATAAATATAATGGTCTTGTCATTATTCTATCCCAGTCAGGTGTAATAAAATGTTGAGCTGAAAAAACCACGGCCCATTTTCATAGAGCCAGTTAAGTACAGAATATTGCTTACTCATTTTATGCTAAGCAAGAATGAGCGAGATAGTCACAGTGTGACCTGGTGACATGGTATTTTGGCTGGTAATCTTGTTGTAGTAAGCAGAATTTTGTTTATGCTCAGCTACCTTTTGTGCTCAAGCAGCTCTATAAAAATGGGCCCAAGACCCAATTTCATAGAGATGCTCAAGCACAAAATATTGCTCAACAATTTTTGGCTGAGCAACACCGAGCAGGATACCAGCCACAGGTGGTACATGTGACATGGTACTTTGGCTGGTAACCTTATCATTCTGGTCAGCATAATTTGGTTGTGCTCAGCTACTTGATGTGCTAATAAGCAGCTCTATGAAAATGTGCCCTGTTGTCTTGTGAAGATTTTTCTTGAAAAATTGAGCCGTGTCGTCTATATGCAACCAAAACTAAAGCTCTGGTGTTTCTGTCCAGCAGAGTGTGGGTTCGATTACCGGTCGTGGCACTTGTGTCCTTAAGCAAGACACTTAACCATTATTGCTTCGTCCTTCGGATGGGGCGTAAAGCCGTTGGTCCCGCGTGTTGTGTAATGCACGTAAAAGAACCCAGTGCACTTATCGAAAAGAGAAGGGGTTCGCCCCGGTGTTCCTGGTTTGATTGGCAGCATATTGCGCCACCGCACCTTGTAAACCATTACATTGTGCTATAAACGCATAGGTCTCATACTTCAAAACTTATAGCTCCACATACATGGCAGGTAAAAATACCGAGCGCCTTGTATCCTTTGGCAAAAGGCGCAATATAAATACAATTATTATTATTATTATTATTATTATTATTATTAAACAAAATAAAATAACAGTGGGCATGACTACCTCTTCCTGCAGAATCTCTATCTCTTTGTTGTGACTGTCCTTCTCGAATCTAGTCTGAGCCTGAAGAAGTTCACATTCCTCTTTCTTTTCTTCCAAAAGGAGCGACATCTCCTCTCTATGAACACTGAGAAATCAAACCAACTGGATTATATGCAGAAATCAAAACAAATTACTTTTCTAGATTTTCAATGGGGACAAATTTGGGAGTCAGGTTGTCTTGGTGGTTTCTTGCCCTGCCAAGTGCCAACTACTAACGTTTAAACACATATAATTTAATAAATATGTCTAGTGTGCAGGGACTAATTATTTTATTATTATTTGAAGGAAAAAAAAATGGCCATGAAAGAAGGAAAAAACCTTCTAAAAGATAGGATGGAAAATTTGTCTTACCGCTGTTGGATCTCCATCTGCGTTTGGATCTGTTCCAAGAGGGTCTCCTTTGAGGTGACCGTCTCGGCAAACTTCGCTGTCTGACTCTGCAGCTGCTCTTTCTGCCTCTCAATCTCACCTAAAAAATAAATGTAGCACAGTTAGGTTTTGTTGTTCTATAAAGAAGAGCCTCAAAACTTGAAGAACAAAAATCTTTTTGTAATTGTCTAGGTTTGAATTGCACATAGATTTGTAATAGCAATAAAAGGACAAAAGACTTTCACACTGTTATCCACTGTTTTTTAATTTTTCGTAAAAAACAAACAACCAAACAACCAAACAAACAAAAAACAAAAGCAATAACCCCCCTCCTCCCGAAACAAACAAACAGAAAAACGAAAAGCAAACTTGGGTAAACAGCTTAATAAGTTTAACTTGCCAAATAAGCTGCAGGAGTAAAACATCAAATCTGTATTAACACTTTCTCACCTTGCAACATCTGTTGCCTGCGTTTAGCTTCCACCTCAATCTCAGCCCATTTCTTCCTATCAGCACGAAGCTCATCCTCAAGTGCCATCTTGCTAGCATCAATAAGTTCCTCCTGCTGTTTTGCAGAGAGGCGAGCAGATGCAGCTTCTCCTGAGAGGCGGCCTTCTTCAGTCTTCAGGTCTTCATTCCTCTGAAGTAACTCCTTAATCATCTCCTTGAGGCGCTGGATCTGGGCATTGGCTGATGCGGCCTCTTCTTCAAGTGCTGTCTTTGCTGCCTGAATGCTAGCGAGAGCGGCAAGTTGCTTAGAACCCCCAGTACGAGCATCTAGGATTGTGTTCTCTAGAACCCTCTTTTCTTCATTTAGAGTAGAAACAATCTTTTCCTGCTGCTCTGCTCTCTCCTGAGCAGATGAAGCTTCCTCCGTAAGACACCCTCTCTCAGTCTTCAAGTTCTCATTCCTCTTCTCTAGCTCCTGGATTATTATCTTGAAATTCTGACTTTGTGCATGGGTCTCCTTGACCTCGTCTTCTAATGCTGTTTTTGCTGCATCAAGGATGGTGTTAGCCTCAGATTGCTGCTGAGCTTCAAAACGAATGCGTGAGACCTCGTCTTCATGTAGCTTCTTTTTCTCACTTAACATACTAATAACTTCTTTCTGCTGCTTTGTCGTAACATGAGCAGATGCAACCTCTTCTGAAAGACGCTCCTGCTGTGTCTGCAAGTTCTCATTTCTCTGATGCAGCTCCATAATCATCTCCTTACTTCTTTGGATTTGACCATTGTTTGACACGACTTCCTCTTCAAATGCTATTTTTGCTGCTTGGAGAGTCGTGATAATCTCTTTGGCCTCAAGGCGAGCGCTGGAGACTTCATCCTCTAGACCCTTCTTGTCTGTAGTGAGCGCATTAAGAAGTTCTTCCTGCTGTTTGATGAAAGCACGAGCAGATGAAATTTCTTCAGTTAAGGGTCCTTCTTCTGCCTGTAAGTCCTCATTCTTCTGCTGCAGGTCTCTGATGATACCCTCCATCTTCTTGATCTGTGCACTGGCCGACAGGGCCTCTTCTTCTAATACTGCCTTTGCTGCTGACAGGTCCAGTAGAGCGACAGATTGTTGCCTAGCCTCAGTTTCTGCAATGGAGCCCTTAGTACGAGCATCTAGGATTGTATTGTCTAGAACCTTCTTTTCTTCATTTAGAGTAGTAATGATCTTTTCCTGCTGCTCTGCTCTCTCCTGAGCAGATGAAGCTTCCTCCGTAAGACACTCTCTCTCAGTCTTCAAGTTCTCATTCCTCTTCTCTAACTCCTGGATTATTTCCTTGAAATTCTGGCTCTGTGCATGGGTCTCCTTGACCTCGTCTTCTAATGCTGTTTTTGCTGCATTAAGGATGGTGTTAGCCTCAGATTGCTGATTAGCTTCAAATCGAATGCGTAAGATCTCGTCTTCATGTAGCTTCTTTTTCTCACTTAACATACTAATAACTTCTTCCTGCTGTTTTGTCGTAACATGAGCAGATGCAACCTCTTGTGAAAGACGTTCCTGCTGTGTCTTCAAGTCCTCATTTCTCTGCTGCAGCTCCATAATCATCTCCTTACTTTTTTGGATTTGACCATTGTTTGACACAACTTCCTCTTCAAATGCTGTTTTTGCTGCTTGGAGAGTCGTGATAATCTCTTTGGCCTCGAGGCGAGCGCTGGAGACTTCATCCTCTAGACCCTTCTTGTCTGTAGTGAGCGCATTAAGAACTTCTTCCTGCTGTTTGATGAAAGCACGAGCAGATGAAATTTCTTCAGTTAAGGGTCCTTCTTCTGCTGTTAAGTCCTCATTCTTCTGCTGCAGGTCTCTGATGATTCCCTCCAACTTCTTGATCTGTGCATTGGCCAAAAGGGCCTCTTCTTCTAATAGTGCCTTTGCTGCTGAGAGGTTCAGTAGAGCGACAGATTGTTGCTTAGCCTCAGTTTCAGCAATGGAGCCCTTAGTACAAGCATCTAGGATTGTATTCTCTAGAACCTTCTTTTCTTCATTTAGAGTAGAAACAATCTTTTCCTGCTGCTCTGCTCTCTCCTGAGCAGATGAAACTTCCTCTGTGAGACACTCTCTCTCAGTCTTCAAGTTCTCATTCCTCTTCTCTAGCTCCTGGATTATTATCTTGAAATTCTGACTTTGTGCATGGGTCTCCTTGACCTCGTCTTCTAATGCTGTTTTTGCTGCATCAAGGATGGTGTTAGCCTCAGATTGCTGCTGAGCTTCAAAACGAATGCGGAGACCTCGTCTTCATGTAGCTTCTTTTTCTCACTTAGCATACCAATAACTTCTTCCTGCTGTTTGTCGTAACATGAGCAGATGCAACCTCTTGTGAAAGACGTTCCTGCTGTGTCTTCAAGTCCTCATTTCTCTGCTGCAGTTCCACAATCATCTCCTTACTTCTTTGGATTTGACCATTATTTGACGTGACTTCCTCTTCAAATGCTGTCTTTGTTGCTTTGAGAGCCGTGATAATCTCTGAATACTTTTTGGCCTCAAGTCGAGCGCTGGAGACTTCATCCTCTAGACCCTTCTTGTCTGTAGTGAGCGCATTGATAACTTCTTCCTGCTGTTTGATGAAAACACGAGCAGATGAAATTTCTCAGTCAAGGGTCCTTCTTCTGCCTCCAAGTCCTCATTCTTCTGCTGCAGGTCTCTGATGATTCCCTCCAACTTCTTGATCTGTGCATTGGCCGAAAGGGCCTCTTCTTCTAATGCTGCCTTTGCTGCCGACAAGTTCAGTAGAGCGACAGATTGTTGCTTAGCCTCAGTTTGAGCATTGGAGACTTCATCCTGTAGACGCCTCTTTTCCTCATTAAGACTACTCAGAGCTTCTTTTTGTTGATTGGCGAGTAGATGGGCAGACTCAATCTCTTCCGAGAGACGCTCTCTTCTATCTTCAAGTCGTTGTTCCTCTGCTCAATTTCGTGTATCAGGTTCTCATACCTCTCACTTTTCTCGTAAGATGACCTTACCTCATCCTCAAGTTCCGCCTTTGACGCCTGAAGAGTGGCAATAAACTCGGCTCGCTGCTTGGCATTAGTCTGGGCAACTAGCACTTCATCTTCTAGACACAGCTTTCTCTTGTCTAGACCACCAACGATCTCTTCTTGTTGCTTCATGAGGACACAAGCCGATGCAACCTCTCCTGTAAGACGCTCTTCCTCAGATCTCAAGACCTCGTTACTCTCTTGCAATTCCTCGATCACTTCTTTGAACTTCTCAATGTGTGTATTGGCTGATCTGAGCTCTTCTTCTCTACCACTCTTTGCCTCTTGCAGGATAGCAAAAGCTTCAGATTGTTGACTTATCTCGGCACGAGCACTGCTGATATCTTTTGTGAGGTGGTTTTTTACCTCTAATAAACCATTGATTTGTTGGACGTGCTCACGTAATTTCTCTTCAATGCTGATGTTTTTATCTGTCTGTATTTGGAGATTCTGTTGAAGGCTGTTGACCTTACACAAAGCAGATGTTTGTAATTCCTCAAAGCGCTATCAAAACAGAAAAACAAACAGAAAAGCATAAAAAAAATTTAAAACTGTTTAATTTGTTTAGTTGCATATCTGAATCCTTTCTCTTGAAAAATAGTAAGTGTGCATAAATGCAGCGATGTCACTCAGACTTCAAACTGCTAGCATTGTAACAAATTTATCAACAGCTTGTACAAGAAAAGTACACTCATTTTCTTTGGTGCCACCGAGTGCTTCTGAAGAATCAACATAAATAATGTAGGTTGATAGGTACCAGTCTATTTGGAATAGAGACTCAATTTGCAACGCACACAGAAGTGAGCATTGAAAACATTCATGGCTGCTGTTAATCAGATGGCTGGCATGTTAATGTGTCAATATTTTCCCTGCTAGAATTCGGTTGATGTGCATTTTGTATGTTCACGTTACATCAGGGCCCAATTTCATAGAGCTGCTTAAGCAGAAAATATTGCTTAACACTTTTCTGCTAAGCAGAAATGAGCAGGATACCAGTCACAAAATGTACAGGTGACATGGTAGTTCGGCTGGTAATCTTATTCTGGTAAGCATAATTTTGTTGTGCTTAGCTACCTTGTGTGCTTAAGCTGCTCTATGAAATTGGGCCCTGGTGGTAACTGGTTCAAATGGATAAGTAACCCTACCTCTCTAGCATTGTTTCCTTCGGTTGTCAACCTTTCTTCATCTGTAAACAATTTTAAATTTGAGAATTGAATGAGAGAACAGGCAATAAAGACTTTTGAACCAAATTGAAGAGGGGGCTACTGGTCATGAAACCCCCAAGATGTAATCACAGATGGATATAAGGCAGGGTTCTGCCCACAGTGGTCGGTGCGGAAAACTCGCCCGGCACTCAGGATTCCCCAACCACCACTGGCAGAATTTTCTCTGTTTCCGACCACCACACATTTTCAAATTTTTTTTAAATTAGCTACACATGCAATTTCTTTTCAAAGGTTTTCAAAGAAATGTAAAATTGGGTATTTACCAGTAAAAATGGTATCCAAAGCCATTAATTTTGAGCACTTCTTTGATTTGAGTCTATTATATGATCTACCGTGTAACTGATCCATCTCGCAATGGTTTCCAGGGAAACATTTTTCCACCACTAAAGAAATCCTGGGCAGAACCCTGATAAGGTCTCATAGAATGGCAATTAATGGGGGGGGGGGGGGAAAGGGGGTAAACAACAAGAAAGATGGAGAGATTGTATAACATCTGTATACACCAGTCTTTCTCCCATGCTGCACTTGAACTATGGAACAATCTTCCTCAACACTGTCACTTGCGCTAACTAGAATTCCTGTCAACGTTCAAATCGTCACTCAAAACTCATCTTTTCATTCCTTGTTTTTCTGCTTAATTGTTTAACCGGCGCTTTACAAGTGCTCATTATTATTTTATTATTATCTTGCATTCCTCTGTATTACTTGAGTATATGTACACAGTTGTGTTATCATCTAGGGTGGTGAGATGTGTATTCAACCCAAGCAGTACCTGAGCCGATTAATCGGCTTGATTTTTGTATTTTTAACTGTGCATTGAATGGGCCGATTAGTACCCTATTCATAACGTGTTTGTATTGTTTGCAATACACCACATGATCTTAAAATGATCTTTGTGAATAATCCAACCTCAAAGCTTCAAATCAATTATGTGAGAAAAGTAATTAACAAAACAACAACTGTTAAATCATTCAAAAGATAATTGCATCCTCTACAATAATTGACTAAACTTGTAAGACAAGAAAATAATCACAACGAAAGCTGATTTCTAGGTACAGCAGAAAATCTCGCAAATTGCTGTATCGTGGTCAATGATTAATAGACTCTTTGTTAAACTGTTCGTGAGTGCTAAAGTTTTTTTTTAAATGCAAGGCACTGTTTGGGTTAATCAAACAGGATTGTCCTTGTTAATACTAAAGAAGCCAAGTTTCATAACTAGTTTGTACAAACTGTTTTCCTTCTTACATTCAGCTTGGACTCTTTGGAATGTCTCTTTCATCTCCTTCATCTAAAAAAGAAGAAGAAACAAACGGAAAAATTAATGGCATCCATTACATTTTGAACAATTACTTTCTTTGTAAGGTTTTAAATAATGCAAAAAATGTATCAACTTCACAACTTCAAACAATGCATTAATTTTTACATTAACTCACATTCTCCACGGCTGCCTGAAGTTGATTGTGAACCTGCTGATGCACAGTGGGTTGTATCCATGTTTCTCTCAGTGTTTGCAGTTCAGCGTTCATCTCTCCAAGTTGACGTTCCGGAACTATATTAAGAGTCTCTCCTCCTGTCAAATGTAAAAAAAAAATTAAAAATTACAGCCACAGTCAAATGGGTTACGTCAAATGAGTTACACATTGAACAATCACACTGAGATCATCACTGGAGGTTGTGACAATACTTACAACATTTATTTCAGTTCACAGGAAAGAGAAAAACAGTGTTTTAAAAAAATGTATAATAATAATATAAACTTGTCACAAATTCAGAATTGTATTCTAAAGGGCCCCTCTCCCCTGATAAAAGCCCAAACAATAACACATTTTTACTGTTATTTTTTCCTTTTAAACAAGTTCACCCAAAACAAGGTTAAAAGCCACTTGAGGTAAGGGGCTACAAGAAGAAAACATTTAAGATGAAAATAACTCAGGGAGCTTAAGGAAGGAATATTCCTCTTAAATCAGTCTAGATTGTAGGACGGAGGGAAACATGCACCAGACAAGGAGTTCCAAAGAGATGCAGCACAATGAAATCCTGTCAGAACCCTGTGCACTTGCAAGTGACTTGCTATGGAATGAGTTTTCCACAAGTCACGGAGAGGGTGGGGGGGGGTTGGGATGGGGGTGTGGTGGGGGTTATCAATACGTATTTATTTACCAGGCTGCTGCTGCAGCTTCTCCTCAAGTTCTTTTATCACCTCTTGGCGCTCAGCACCGATTTCTTTCAGCTGGGCCAGTTCCACTTCTCGCTCTTTGAGGGCAGCCACCATGAGGTCTTTTTCTTTCTTCAGCTGAAGGAATTTGTCCTGATACTCACGCAGGTTCATTTGTGATTCTGTCGCGATGGATTTACGATGGTTGCTTTTTTCCCTCACTGCTTGATAGTCTCGCATCTGATTATGTAACAAAACAAACAAACAAAAACGTTTGAAAATTAACCCATCTCTTCTCTTCTTCTCATGTATTTTGAGAACAAAACTTATTTTTAAACTAAATTTCCAAAGTACTGTGAAGCAGCCACTTTCGAGTGGCCAGCAGCCACTCTCTAGTGGCCAGCAGCCACTCTCTAGTGGCCAGCAGCCACTCTCTAGTGGCCAGCAGCCACTCTCTAGTGGCCAGCAGCCACTCTCTAGTGGCCAGCAGCCACTCTCTAGTGGCCAGCAGCCACTCTCTAGTGGCCAGCAGCCACTCTCTAGTGGCCAGCAGCCACTCTCTAGTGGCCTCATCTACTTCCATCTGCCCAGGGATGCCATTTGGTGGTTTTAAACAGGGGGGCAGGTTGTGATGATGTGATCTGCTGCTTGCTCTTAGAGTGCACTACACTTACAAGCTGGACTTTTGGCCAAGCCCCATCTGAACATGTTGGCCTTGAAACGTCTGACACCACTTCGCACATGACACCACTTCGCACTGAACATGTTGGCCTTGAAACGTCTGACACCACTTCTCGGACAATTTAGCTTTGTCCAAGCGTGTACTGGTAAGTCACAGCCTGGACTAGTATACGTTGGGTTCTGGATGAAGCGCTGCAGTAAGGATGACTGTTAATTTGTATACAAGGCGCCATGCGTGTGATAAGACGTGATAAGACGCTTGGTGCGCTCCAAGTGGGACAAGTTCAACAGCAGCGGACATTTTGACTCGCTTGGAAGGCCCATTGTGCAGAGGGCATATTGCATACTCTCATGGTTTTAAGCTTCATTGGCCATTATCACAGAAGGTTCTGGAATCAACAGTTGAAATCACTCTTTATCGGGGACTATTGTGTAATCCCTGATTCCAGACCTCCATATATTTTTTTGCCTGACAAGCAAGGATTACGAGAGATGAATAGGCTGTAAATCCAAGTACCAAATATCACTGTTGTCGCCTACACTTCGTTTAGAGAGGGTTTAATTTCCACAACAATATTCCACACAAACAAAATTCAGGGTAGTGTTCTGAAAATGAATACCGTGGGTAGTATTGGAAAAGTTCAGGAAACGCCAGAGCAAACCGGGTTAAATAATAATAATAATAGTGGCCATTTATAATGCGCCATGTCTGTCTAAAAAGACACTCCTGGCGCAGGAGAGATGCAGAAGCAAGTGGGTCTACAATAATAATAATAATAATAATAACCATCTCTGCCCTCACAGGTACCCATTTACCCCTGGGTGGAGAGAAGCAATTATAGTAAAGTGTCTTATTCAGGGAAACAGGCGTCACGACCAGGATTCGAACCCACACTCTGCTGAACAGAAACACCAGAGCTTGAATTCAGTGCTCTTATCCACTCGGCCACGACACTCTAAACTGAGTAAATATATGAAATGTTAAGCACAAAAATAAGATTTGACATACCTTAGCCTGAAGTTCACTGTTTTCGTTGACCACTCTCTCAACCTGAAGCTCCAGAGTTTTGTTTTCTGAGCGGATTGGTTCCATTTCAGCTAGTCTCTTCTCCAATCTACAATACGGATACAAAAATGGGTAAGACTTTCAAAAACAACCTGTCAGGAAAAAAGTCAACCGGGATAACCAATTGGGGATGCTAAATAACACTGTCACTTCTTTTGCTTTGCATAAGAAAACATTTAGTAATAACACAAATTTGCGTACTGCTGCTGCTAACAATACGAACCATTAAAGTGCTTTAAATTGTTACATGGTTGTCAGGCACCTTCAAAACCGTTCAGGAACTTTCACAACTCTTGAAGGCTCTAAGTCTTTCAACCTCACATTCTTCTTGAAACAAGGCGTCATCTCATCCTCATTAGGAGGTCCCCATACACAAGACCAGTTATTATCATATAATGATAATAACTACAATGTATAAACATTTTATAAATGAAAAGTCATTTTGTGGATGAGCTTTCGACTTTGAATAATCATCACTTTTTAATTGCTAGAATTCAAATGCAGTTTGATGTTCCAGCAAAAATAAAAACATTTCAAAACTGCCTGATACATACCTTGCTACTTGTAGTTGACATGTTTGCAGTTGGTCATGTGATGATTGCATTGTATCCACTTTGCCAACCAAGTTCCTCATGTCAGACACATGCTGTGTCAATTCTTTTACTTTGGTATCTGAAGAAAAAAAACGAGGAAATTTGAAGGTTTCTGTGTGATTCTTCTCGATGCAGTACAAACAAGTTTCACTTGAAGGCCCGGGCAGTTGTGTTTAAGTAATTATTTTCATATATCTTTCAATTACAAAGGTAAAACAAAATCAGGATTTCTGATTTTTTAAATCGGTCTGTGTTTAACAGCATTCAAGGCAAAAATGCACAATATGCAGCGGAGTTGAACGTTGGTGTTACCCCAGGTTTTTTTTAAGGTACAACTTGTTTACAAGAGCTTTAACCCCCCCCCCCTCAGTTACAACTTGTTTATAGTTTTGTATCCCTCCCTCAAACAACTGAATACTCTCCAAGAACATAACAAAAATCTTAGAAACCTTTCAAGCTAGGAACCTTGCATTTCTTTTTACCTCTCTCATCAATGGTAGAATTCTTCTCGATGATTTCTGCTTCTAGATCCTGTCTTAGTGACTTCTCCCTGGCAACGTTCGACTCCAGCATTCTTATTTTATCGTGCATTTGACGATTTTTAATCTTTAGAAAAGAAACAAAATGAAATACTGTAAGTCCGTCCAAAGCAAATTTTGTATGGGCGTAGAATTTCGACTTTGCATGAAGGGAAAACAATAAAGAAAGGAAGGGGATTAGAGAAGAGCGACCCAACTTCATTAGCCTGTTTGAGATATGGTGGCCAGTGTAAGAATGCACTGTTCAGTTTGGGTGTCTGCAGACAGATTCACCCAAACCAAATAGTGCCCTAGCATAATGTGTCCACCATAATCTCAAAATGATTTATTTGGCCATTTTTAGATTAAGTGGACATATTACTGGGGCACTATTTGGTTTGGGTAAATCTGTCTGTAGACACCCAAATCGAACAGTGCACTCCTAACACTGGCCACCATATCTCAAAAAAGGCTAATGGCTTTGCTTACTGCCGAATTCTGCGCTGATGGTTAAAGGAACATTACAGAATTGGTTTTTGCTAACAAAACAGTTGCTGGCAGTGTAAAGCACTTTATGTAATCCACCAATATACATAAACTGACAAACCTGTAGAAGTTTGAAATCGATCGGCCATCTGGGTCACGAGAAAATAGGGAAAAACCGATAACACATTTGCATGAAATCATATAGATTCAACAAATGAATAAAACGCTCACTGAGCGATAAACTCCAATCGGAAAATTAGTTTATTTATTTCTCATCAAATATGGCATTTCAGACAGAAATATTTCAAGGGATGTTTTCTACTATCATCATCATTAGACCGTGTAAGTGTTATAAAAATCTGTGATCAAAAAGTGTATTTTACAATTTTCTTTTTTTACCAATTCTGTAATGTTTCTTTAACATTCTCCGCTTACAGGGTAAGTGCTTAATTTATTCGCTACATGTAGTTGTGTAAGTGAATAACACAAAGTAATGTGAAGTACCAACATGCACAAGCCAACCTTTCTCGCTAACCTGTGAAACATGCTTACGCTAAGCATGAATTTTTCTGCTACCATCAGCGTTGACTATGGTATATAGTAAAACCATGAAATTGGACCCTGGTAGTGTAACAACCTTTCTCAACAAGTCAATTGCTTACTTTGAAGTGAAATTTCACTTAAACCGTCTACCTAGCAGAATATTTCCTATTCTAAAGTTGTTGCTTGTCACCTATAAGAGAATAGTCCCGGCCGTAAATACAGGAGATCAAATGTATTATATTCAATCCACTGTTTTTTGTAATATGAGTCTATTTGAATGATTACAATCTATTGTTATATGTGAAAAACAAGTCATTTAGTAGACAATTTATCCAAGTTACTTTGTGGAACTTTTCCATCAACAAAAGTGCCAAGTGTTCCACTTCATAAGTGATATCGTAAAGAAGGTGAATTTAATAACTGTTTTGCCCCCCCCCTAAAAAAAAAAAATTATTTATTGGAAACTATTTAGAAATGTTATGTACCTTTGATACCATGTTAGGTGTGCTGAAAAGGGCCTTCACTGGGGAGAATCCAGCAGACAGTGGGGTCTTGCAGCTGGTCATGATTGGAGTGCAGGGCTCCATAGGGGAGGATGTGCTGACCTCTTCATTCACTGGAAATATTCAATCAAAACCACACAAAAATAAACAAACAAATCCAACAGAAAAACTTCATAGCCCCTGCACATAAAACTGTAAGTCCAATGAAGACAAGAACACCATAGCCCCACCCACCATAGTCACCGCCTACCAACGACGCTCACATGAACAGGCATGATATTCAGCACTTGGGAAAAGTGGGACAACTTGAATGATTATCGACTCAAACCTTATCCAAGACTGGAATGGGTGGAGAAATGTGATCAAGATTTGGGACAGGCTTTTCAGGCTATTTAAATAACAATTTCAAAAAGGAAAAAGAAAGAAAGAGGTAAATCTGTAAAAGTACGATAAATATCTTGCCTGATGGTAATGTTTGTGGACACATGAGAGTTGCTCTGCCCAGTGCCTCAAGCAAAAAATAATGCAGCAAATCGAGTAGTGGTATTGGGATTCAAATGTGTCAGACTTAAGGTCACACGTCTGTGGCTGTGAAAGGTCAATGCTTCGGGTGGAGCTTTAAAATTTCTGATAACAGAGTGCCACTCAATGGACTAAGAGCGTGTCTATTGAGGTGGTATTGGTGTTTATAAAGGAAGTAGTCAGGTAGACTGAGTTTGGTAACGCACACATCCAGTGCATGAGTCACGAAAATTGGCCCCAAGAAGGTGCTTTAAATAAAGGTTGAGGGCGTTCTTCCACGCGGTCGCCCAAGAAAGGGCCGAATGGACAACATCCCAGTTGACCTCAAGTGCATCAACTCAAGGGAGGCATAGAGAAATGCAATCAAGGCAGGCAAGATGAGGCAGCGTCCTCAGGGAACAAGCTGTGTCAAACTGTCTTGTAGTTTCTTGTTTGTTTTTGTTTTGCGTCACCTGTTTGTCTTGTCTCCACGTTTGTAGTTTGTCTGTCTAAGGCTGTCTTCTACAAGCCCTGGCCTATACTCTCTTTTTTGGTATACATAGATTAACTCTTTCCCCGATCTTCTGTGCTTATTATTTCGCTTATCTATGTATTATTCTGTATATATGTTATATTTTGAGAAGAATGGTATGAACTAAATGTTGTCTTGAATTGAATTGAATTGAATGAATAGGTGTATTATGGTAGCATGAGAATTAAAATATCGTATTCATTATACACAAAAATAAATAACTTTCTTACATTTCTTGTACAGGACGCTGTCAAAGTTCGTATGGAGCTGATTGCTGCTTCCTCTTACTACAATTGCCTCAATGATCTCCTTGAGGTGGGTCTGTACTGCAATCTCCAGCTTGGTGATGGCATCCACAAAGAAGTCCAACTTGGGCCCCTGAATGGCAGCGCACAGCAACAACGCCGCAACCTTGGCCAGTTCTCCGATGTCGGCATGCTGGAGGATTTTGGTGTTGTCCAAATGCCGTTCCAGTGAAATACGATAAAATTCTGTGGGCAAAGGAGATGTTTTTTTTATTTCAGGATGAAGCTGAGTGTCGGAAAGGCTTGCTTTTATTAGAACTTTTCTAAATGTAATTAAACTGTCCTTAAGTCATTTCTCAAGAAAAAAGGGCATTTTATAGAATTTAGGAAGAAAGAGCAACATGTATGGTAATGTAAGAAATATTCTTATAGTTATAATAATAATAATAGGTATTTATAAAGCGCTTTTACAGGGAGATCAAAGTGCTGAACAAGAATAGAGAAATATATACGGTGTAGTGAATAAGAAGTGTTTAAGGACGCTTCCTAAAAATAGTAATAGAAGGGGAGTTCCTGATGCTGAGGGGAACGCCGTTCCAAAGTTTGGGGCCAGCTAATGAGAAAGACCTATCGCTGAGGGATTTGGAACTTAAAGGAAAGTTAAGAAGAAGTTTGCCCTATCCAAAATGAATGTGTTGGTATGACTGTAGCCCTTACACTTAAAACTTAAGCTAACTGTAGAAATTTAGCCAATGACATTTTTATTAATGAACTCAGTCTCACCCTGTAGGAATGACTTGATCAATCGAAACCTCTGCACAGGCTGATCACAAAACTGGGTTCCACTGTCGCCATTGCTGTGTGAACAAAGGAAGACAAAATGAAACAAGTTAATGGTTTATCAACCATGCCATTATAATCAAAGAAAGCCAAACCTAAAAATATAACTCAAAATGTAGGGTTGTGCATCTATCTGCGTTTATTTTCCAAATGGTTAAAAAAAAATTGTGATTTCTGGTTAACCGTTTAACCGTTTCTACTGATTCCAATCAACCCACATGTAAAAGGAGCAGATATAAACAAAGTTTCCAGGATGGCTCAAGATTGAAAACAGAACACTATCCCCAGTCTTCAGTCACAAAACTACAAAACACACAGGCATGGCAGCAAATTGTATAACAAATTCAGGCCTCAAATTTCGTTTTCAAAAGGGCACGGCAATTTCCGCCAAATGAAGGGCAACCAATGAGGAAAATTTGAATTTGTATTGAAGGTTTTTAAGCCCACCAACAGCAATTGCTGTGGTGCCGTAGCGAAATTCGAGGCCTGCAAATTGAAGGGGATTATTAAAGATAAGACAGTTCTACTAACTGTTGGCTTTCTGATAGGTAATTTGGAAACGGATTTCAATATTTTATATATTTTTTTTTACAGTTAAAAGGTTAACTAGTTTTGTCCAAACCTTAATCTACCTGTAAAATCCTGCAAACCTCCTTGTCCAATCAAAATTGATGCGGGCTAGTCAACCCAGAGGACAAGTCAAGTGACAAAGTTAGCGCAAGGCCTGTCTTTATACATAACTGATATTGTTTTAGCTATGTCTATAAACCCCTGCATACCACGGCGAAGTACGTAAACAAATGTTATTAATCATTAAACATTGTACTGGTAGGGAGAATGTCATGAGTACCACACACTTACATGATTTTGACGATACTGATAAAGTGAGTTCCATCCTGAAGTTGTTGCAGGGACTCTACACAGTTGCCTACTCCAACAGAGTTCACCTTTTTGGAAAAAAAAAAAAACATTGTTTCTTACATTAAAATTATATACTTCAGTAATCAAGAGAAAAACTGAGCAATTTGTTTGGGGGTATTACTATTAATTTGTGAGAGCATATTTTTGTTTGTTATTTAGGCCTAAGTGTGTCTTGCTACATGTAAGTATATGATACATACACTTGTATATACATAAACTTGCGTTCATTTAAATCATAGTAACAAAACAATTTCTACTGTCTGAATCTAAGATTTTATTTCATTATTATTATTACATTTTGGGGGGATATGCTCTGTTCTGGTTGTTTATCAACAAATGAAAATCATAAGATTGCATTTTAAAAATAAATTTTAACTGATTGTACTATTCAGTTAAAGGAACATTACAGAATTGGTTTTTGCTAACAAAACAGTTGCTGGCAGTGTAAGCACTTTATGTAATCCACCATATACATAAACTGACAAACCTGTAGAAGTTTGAGATCGATCGGCCATCTGGGTCACGAGAAAATAGTCAAAAACCGATTACACATTTGCATGAAATCATATAGATTCAACAAATGAATAAAACGCTCACTGAGTGATAAACTCCAATCGGAAAATTAGTTTATTCATTTCTCATCAAGTATGGCATTTCATACAGAAATAATCTATTTCAAGGGATGTTTTCTACTATCATCATCATTAGACTGTGTAAGTTTTATGTAAATCTGTGATCAAAAAGTATATGTCACAAAAAAATTTCTTACCAGTTCTGTAATGTTCCTTTAAACCTTGTTTCATCTCATGCAAAACTATATTTTGACTTACCCAATGAGCCAAGCTCTTCAACTTTCCATGATCCATTCCGCTTCTGTACACACACAAAAGAACATGTGGAATGTGGTTTGAGAGAGGGATTCAAAAACAATTCTATCTGACTCAGAGTCTGAGAAACGTTTCTGCAGATTCAGATTGTGTATTCCAATAACGGATTATTCTTCAGCTGTGACGCATGATAGTCTGCACGTTGATAGCCACCACCAGGCGTTTTGTGCAATGACAAGACAAGATTCAATATAAAATAAGTCATCATCTTCTTTAACGAAAGTTTTTAAAAACATCCCAATTTGAATTACATCATAATGATTTAAATTTTAAGCATGTTGTTGTTACTGAATACTGAGCCAGTGAGTGTTGTGTGTTACTGTTAGGAACTGAATAGCCCTGGTAGGACGTCAGTCCATTGCACTGCACTGTATATTCACTATATGTAACGGAGGAGTCCAACCTGGGCTAGGAACTGAACTGTCATTTGATTTTAAAAATTAATCTACCTCACTAGTCGGTAGTACTCTACTAAGTGTTACTGCTATTAGTGTTACTGTAGTGTTTATAGCATGGACATCCATGGCAGATGGTGACTGTAGTGTTAGTGTTTGAGTTACTGTACTAAATGATGGGGATTGATGCGATGGATCCCTAAATCATGAAATGATGTAGTGTTATTGTTAAGGGAAGTGCGACTGCTGCCCGATCGCGTCAGCAGACAGTGCAACGGCGTACAACGTCTGCCTCAAAGTTTTATTCATATTAAACTTACCAATCCAATGAAGGTACTTCCTACTATGATCTTTACAACCGTTGTATAAATCCAAAAGTTGTAATACTACTCTATATTTGCGTACAGTAGTACATCCATGATTTCTTATGTTGCTTTGACTCGTTAGATCGGGGACTGTGTCAGTTTAAAATCTGCGCTTGTCGTTTGTCTAAGTCGCTCCCAGGGTCAGCAGCATGCTCTTTTACCTGTGCGCCATTTGGTAGTGGGGACGAGCGAAAAGCGCCCGTGACAATGCACAAGGTTGTAAATTTACAATACGGTTAGTTGTTGGGGGGCGAACAAAAGTCCTCCCTTACGAAGTCGGCCCCTTTCAAAGTCGCCAATCAGTCAATATTTTAATGAGATCATTGCTTGGGAACCAGTCAATATTAATGAAGATCAATGCCGGGGAACCATTCATAAAAAGTTAACCATGACAAAGTCGCCCCTACAAAGTTACCCATGTTATACAAATATAACGACGCATACATGTACACATACAAATACGAATGTTAGTCAACTCGTACGCACACCAACTTGTACGCATACCAACTCGTACGCACACCAACGTGTTCCCGGCGGCAATTTTCTTTTTCGTACCACACTTGAGACAGGGGGTCAACAGTGAAGGGATCCGGGAAAGCGCCCATACCTTATGCGTGTATGCATTGGCTCTAGTGTGGTACGGGAAAAAATTGCTTCCCGGCGTACACCCACCAACTGGTACACACACCGGGTAACCCGCACACCAACTCGTGCAACAACAATAATGAAAAACGATGTTTTGATATTTAATAAAAAATAATAATTAAAGTGTAAGTTTTGCTTTAACAGATGACCGAACACCTAACAAATAAATAAATCAATAAATAAATCATTTATGATTGCCAAAATGTTCCTTACACAGTGACCTGTGGCGTAACTGGGGGTTGGGGCGCAAAAAAGCGGGGGGGGGCACATGCGCGGGCGCACTGGGGAAAAAAATCCACAGTATCAGGAACAACAATTTCTTTGCTTGAAAAATAGTAACCCTTGAATCCAAATGGATTTTCAATCCATTGTTGCCAAGGACATGGTGGAAGTTTGTTGCAACTTTCTCCATGAAAACCTTTAAAATAGATAATTCTATTGATCAACTTTTAAATTCTCAATACCCCATTGCAAAAAACAGTGTTCCCCATCTCTCAGTTTGCGGAAAGTTGTACGTATCGAACGGGCTACATTGATTATATCTAAATTCTCAATACCTTGAGACATAATTCTCTCTTTCGTGTCTTCCATTCTCTTTAAGGGATTTTGCTCTCTAAAAGCAACGTCGCCCATCATTCAGAACCCCGCCCGTTAAACACTGATTGGTTTTGCGAATTAAAAGTGTGCACCTCATGTATTTTGCGCCTGAACTTCTCGAATTATCCCCTTCAAACGAAATAGTATCATCCCTTGAGGATCGTTCCTTGTTTTTCCAAATATGGTCATACACTCAGCCAATAGGGGAATGGTAGGGCTTTGTTATGCAAATAAGATGCCAGAGTCGCGTGGTACAATTTGTGTCAAGAAAAAATGTTCGACCTGAACAAGTGTTTTATCTTTTTCTCCAATAGATGAGGCTTTTTTCACCAGAGTTCCGGGGATAAACCGCCAACAAAATGTGATGGTGAGTCCGGCATTTTCTTGTCTAAATAGTTACATCATTGCAAACCATTTTCATTCACATAATTTGAAGAAATTTGAGGTATTTTCAGCACAAAATGCCACAAGGCACAGAGTTTAGAAACCACACGTTTTAACTTTGCTTTCTTCCGCTGACGCCATATTGAAAATTGTGGATAAGAATTTTTTCCAAGCTTGATTTCTACGTTTTCTGAGAGGTGATAAAGTGAAACTCTTTAGAAATATGAACAAGAAGAGAATCCTACTTAACCTTGAAAAAAAGGAGAGAAATTGTCCCAATATTATGAGCAACTGCCTTGCTATTTTTCACATTTTTTGAATTGTCTTTTCAACTGCTACAACTTAGATTTGTACGACCTTGAGTGTTTTTGACTTACTTGACTCATGGAGGTCCTTGACTTTGAATCCACCAACGCCATCACACATTACAGAGGAGACGGTGGTCCTGGTTACTGGGGCAGACAGCTTAGATAAGCTGATATAATAGCCTATGTTTTGAGAAGTTTGAGTACATGGCCCTTGAATGTGTTCAGATTAGTGTAGCTTCTATTCATGATTCAATGGGATTAAATTCCAGAACATTTTCCAGTACAAATGATATACTTAAACCTGTTAACGGAAGTGCTTTGGGTGGAACCACTGTTCAATTAACATTGTGTTCAGAAATAACTGTGTTAAGCTAGTTATTGTTCAATACCAGAGCCCTGCTTACTGAGCTGAAAATGTTGCTTAAGATGGGGCGTACAACCAGACAACCTGACATTGACAACCCTGGCCCTGAGGGCAGAGGGGCAACACTGCCCGCCCAAATTTGGGCGAAACAGTGGGGAAAATGAAAATTTGGGCCAGGGCCCAATTTGATTGTGCTGCTTGAGCAAAAAAGTAGCTAATCACAACAAAAATACATTTAGCAGAATAACAAATGGTAAGCGGCCAAAATACTGTTTCACACGTACTATTTGTGACCGGTATCCTGCTCGTTTTTTGCGTAGCTGGAAATTGTTAAGCAATATTTTCTGCTTAAGAAACATGCTACTGCTGATCACTTCTATTGTTGGGGGGGGGAGGGGGAGGGGGTTCCTCATGACATTGTGTACTTTAAACACAGACTTATCAATGAAATTGCCATTTGAATACCCCCCCCCTGGTGCTTACTTCCATTGTAACAATCAAAAGAAGCAAGTATGTGCATATAATGCATGACACAAAAAGCTGTCTTCACTCAAATTTTACTACCTTTTGATGCATTTTTTTCACAAGTTGTTTGTGATTGTTAAAAGCAAGAGGATGAAGATGAATTTACACTGTTAAGAACAATAATGTAATGTCCATTCTTAGAAATTGCAATTGAGCAATTCCAAGGGAAAGGGCACATGACTGAAAAATCATTCAGAATTCAGAATCATTCAGAATCTCAAACGAGCTTTACAACCAAAAATGTTGTACCAATTTTAGATCACCAGGATAATTCATTTTGGTGGTATGACTGAAATGGAATGTTGTCAACTGTGTGTGGGGGTGTTTGTTGGAGGGGGGGGGGGGCTGAAATCATGGATTTTGTTAGTCGTTTTGTAAAATTGTTTTAACATGCAGAACAGGAGTGTTAATGTGGGTTTTTGTTTTTAAGTCAGAGAGAAAGGTTCAAACTCCAGCTGTAACAAAAGACAAAATTTATGGAATTGCATAAATTCTCTAACAAAAATATGACAAATTTTTGTCATATAGGATAGTTAAGATCTTTTTGCATAATAGGCCTGTTATAGAGAAAGCAACATCTCCATAAGGTCCTGAGACTCCATCAGTTTCACGATGTGGCTATTATACAGAAAAAAACACTTTGTCATCCCTGTGTGGTATTATTATACCAGCTTAGGGGCTTCCTTCTCAACAGGCACAGAAACATGCGTCACCTGTGGTCAGAGTAACAAAGGACATACAAAAAAAGTAAAAAGCAATTTTGTACGTAATTGTTATGGGGGCAGAGGATCAATCCACAAACTAACGTTGAAAATTGCCCCTTATTAAAACAACACCTTGGAAAGCCATGACATGGGATCAATTTCACAGAGTGGCTTTAACATAGGAAAAGGCCTGTGCTTGAACGGTCCAGTAATCCTACCCAATTCAATTTCTTTATTTAACTTTGCTAAAACTTTGTTGGCCGCTCAGCGGCAGAACTGAGGCAAACCGAGTCCCCACACAAGCGTGGGCCACGGTAGTCGAGTTGAAACCCCCGAGAAAACCCCCCACTTAACAAACAAGTAATGGTTTGTCCGGATAAAAGTAAAGCCAATTTCTTAAAGTGGTAATTTTAATCGGGGTTGGAAGGCAAAATTAGCAGTGTAAACAGCCTTGCTGGACACAGGTCAAGCCCCCTGGTAAGCAGGGGGATGGTGAGCTAGCTATGCCAGCACGAACCATGGATGCACCCCCCTACCAGTTTCCTAACCGCTGCTGCATTCTAAGCCATACTAAAACTGATAGTACTTTTACTGAAGCCATTGGCTGACAACTCAACTGTTACTTTGTTTGTTTTTTTGTGTACAGCTGGGACTTGCCATCTCCAAAGAGATCTACCCGTCAACAAGTAGATGTCTGAGATCTGCATAATGATGCCCTCTCCAGTAAAAGGTAAATTCCTTTTAAACATTAAAGCATGAAATTATTATTGTATATTCAAGTTTGCGTTGTTCGGAAAGCATACATATTCTCAGCCTCTGAAATAAAATTAAAAAAACACAGTACCTTGCCACACGAAATTTGTCCAACACAGGCCTTGAATTTCATCTTTGAGAGGGCAAGGGCATTTTCATTTTGCAAAGTGCACTTTCATTTGAAAAA
Source organism: Pycnopodia helianthoides (assembly GCA_032158295.1). Lineage (NCBI taxonomy): Eukaryota > Metazoa > Echinodermata > Asteroidea > Forcipulatida > Asteriidae > Pycnopodia > Pycnopodia helianthoides. The sequence continues at coordinate 19,802,819 of CM063248.1, forward strand.
CGTAATAGTAATGTGTAAGAGGGCATTGTAAATCCCCAAGATGCACATGTCAGATAACATTCTTTAGCAATTTGCCTGACAAAAGCATTGTTTAACTGAAATTCTGTAACGTGGCATCACTTCCAGCTTGAAATAGCAAGTGGAAGTTACATAAATGGAAGAATAGTGGAGGGAAAAGTTATCATTTTGTGATAATGTATCACCTCCATCACAAAAAATATCACGTTGATGTTTTTTCGTAGGTGTACAGCTGAGATTTGCCATCTGCAAAGAGATCCACCCGTCAACAAGTAGATGTCGGAGAACTGCATAATGATGCCCTCTCCAGTAAAAGGTAAATTCCTTTTAAACATTAAAACATGAAAATATCACGGTGTATTCTAGTTTGTATTGTTTGGAAAGCAGATACATTCTCAGCCTCTGAAACTTGAAAAAATCACAGTACCTTGCCACACAAGATTTGTCCAACACAAGCCTTGAATTTTATCTTTGAGAGGGCAAGGGCACTTCCATTTGAAAAAAATGAAATCAAGTATTAATAAACCTTTTTTTATTAAAAGGTGAGCTCTGTCACAAAAAAGTAATAAACATGTGTAAGAGGTCAGTGCAAATCCCCAAGATGCAGATGTCATATAACATCCTATAGCAAATTGCCTGACAAAAGCATTGTTTAACTAACATTCTATAGTGCGGCATCACTTCCAGCTTGAAATAACAAGTGTAAGTTACATAAATGGAAGAAGAGTGGAGGGAAAAGCTATCATCTTGTGATAATGTTTGACCTCTATCACAAAAAAAGTCACGTTATTGATTTTTTGTTTGTATACAGCTGAGACTTGCCATCTCCAAAAAGATCTACCCGGCAACAAGTAGATGTCTGAGATCTGCAAAATGACGCCCTCTCAAGTAAAAGGTAAATTCCTTCAAAATATTAAAACATGACGATATTATTGTATATTCATGTTTGCGTTGTTTGGAAAGCAGATACATTCTAAGCCTCTGAAATTTAAATGATTTCACAGTACCTTGCCACACGAAATTTGTCCAACACGGGCATTGAATTTCATCTTTGAGAGGGCAAGGGCATTTCCATTTTGCAAAGTGCACTTTCATTTGAAAAACATGAAGTCAAGTATTAATATTCCCTTTTTATTAAAAGGTGAGCTCTGTCACCAAAATGTAATAGACATGTGTTTGTGGGCAGTGTAGTTTCCCAAGATGCACATGTTAGATACCATCCTATAGCAATTTGCCTGACAAAGGCATTGTTGAACTAAAATTCTAGAACGTGGCATCACTTCCAGCTTGAAATAGCAAGTGGAAGTTACATAAATGGAAAAAGAGTGGAGGGAAAAGTTATCATCTTGTGATAATGTATCACCTCCTTCACAAAAAAGTTATTGTGTGTTTTTTTTTGTGTACAGCTAAGACTTGCCATCTCTTAAGAGATCTACCCGTCAACAAGTAGATGTCTGAGATCTGCAAAATGATGCCCTCTCCAGTAAAAGGTAACATTTTTTTATAACGTTAAAACATGAAAATACTATTGTTTATTTATGTTCCCGTTGTTTGGAAAGCACATACATTCTCAGCCTCTAAATTTGTCCAACACAGTCCTGGAATTTCATCTTTGAGAGGGCAAGGGCATTTTCATTTTGCAAAGGGCACTTCCATTTGAGAAACATGTAATCAATGTTAAACCTTTCTTATTAAAAGGTGAGCTCTGTCACAAAAATGTAATAGACATGTGTAAGAGGGCAGTGTAAATCCCCAAGATGCACATGTCAGATAATATCTTAGAGCAAATTGCTAGTCACAAGATGAAAATGTTTCTGTATATAATTTACATTTGTATGTAAGTTAATTGTATAAATTTGTTTCTGCCATTTCATTTTTTAGTGAAATCTACTCATCAACTAGTAGACTTCTAAGGTGTACAGATGCACACCATCAGCTCAATATCTGCCCACCACCAGCTCAATATCTGCCCATCATTATATGTAAATGTTAAAGGCATTCGTAAAAAGTAAGTAAATTTTCCTTATCTTTCTCCCCCCCCCATTATTTGCTCTGTACACATTATAATTTTAAGCCATAACACTCTTTGCAGGGAACTCCAATCATGCGCAATCCTAACAAAGATGAGTGGCCAGTTTTTTTTAACTCTAAAACTGTTACTTTGGGTCTCTATAGTTGACAGGCTGCCTTGCTTTTTTGTATGGGTAATGGGTATTGAGAATTTAGGAATAAATGAGATGCATAAATACAAATATTGATCTGATGCACGGTTGTTGAGAGGCCATTTTATTCAACGTAAAACAGTTGTATGGTGGGTTAATATAAGTGTTCAAAAGGTGCAACTTTTAAAGTAAAATTTAATGGTGACTGATAAAAATAAGCAGAATATTGAGTTTGTTTAACCATGGAGGATTATTCCTCCATATAGAATTTCCCAAGTTGAACCAAAGTTCACCAAGATGAAAGCTAAAATTATAACTTCTTTTCTTTTTGTAATAGTATATTTTTTACAATATCGACTCAGTTTATTTCCCCATCTCAGGCAAGGTGTATTAAATTTATGGAGAGGTATTAAAGGATAAGAAAAGGTCATGGCTAAAAAAAAAGGTAACAATGAATTGCCTCAAACATTTTATTCATATACAGACAAAATCAACACCAGCGAGCACTAGAGAGGGGATCCTTGTTGGTTAATTTTTGTAATACACCTGCAAGGAATTTAGCAACCCGAGGTTCTTGGCGTGATACAATTTTTTATCTGTAAAAACTTAACCTTTCAGAGACAGAGATGAAGCCAATTGTATGCTGTGTGTGCAGATGAAATCGCCTCTACCTATGCCTAAACTTAAAGCTTCAGGGAGGAAGGAGAGCAACGCGTATGAAATCATCAATGTCATCAAGGTCATCAAGACATCTTGCTCATCTAGGGATCGTGAATGAACAACCTAGCAAATTGTTTTCTTCAATTGTAAGATATTCTAGATGAGTAACTGTTAGTTTGATGTTTTGATGTTTTTTGTTATCGTCGTATAATGGGCTGTTTTTGCAGCATTGTACAAATAACACATTGTAAATGAGTGCACCATTGCAAGCAAGCACATACGCGTACTTTAAATTTTGAAATTGGAGATCTGGGCAATATGCTATAACTAAAAAGTTAGAGCATTGGTCGAGCGGCGATTCGATTGGTAGTGCGGAGATTCCAATGGTAGTGCGGAGATTCGATTGGTGGTGCGGAGATTCCAATGGTTGCGCGGAGATTCGATTGTTGGTGCGGAGATTCGATTGGTGGTGCGGAGATTCGATTGCGAAAAGGGACTTGGACAAATGCACGAGGCATTTGGAGTTCTACTTCCGGCAAGGGTCACAGCTTGTGGTTGATCTTAAAGGTGCATCAGGCTCCCTTATATGTGGGATGATAGTCTGGTGTTATCACAATTATGGTCGGCTAAACGGGAGTAGTCCCTAGTCTAGGCTAGGGACCGCGTTAGTACTGTAGGGGACGTATCCCTAAGGAAGGGGTGCGCGGACCGGGCGCTCTGAAAAGAGTACGAAGGCCCCAAAGATCGGGGAAGCGTCGTGGGGCTGGTATCCTGGGACCTGCTCGTGGTGGCCCTGCTTAAGACTAACCGAACCAGGATGATATTGGCAAAATTAAACTGCTTGCGATGGTGCACTTATAAACCATAAGTTAATTTTAATAAATTTATTTAGCAATTAATGTATTAGTATCAGGCATAATATTTTTCCTACTTCACCTTGATTTCTGATTTGTTTTGCCTTCAAAAAAAACAAACATTGAAATTGTTTATTAATTGGCCAGAAGATTGTCAGAGCCTGTCGTATGTAAGTCAGCCCGTGTTCTCGATCAAATTGACCTACTTTTTTTCAAAGAGTCAAATATCATGCCTGTAACATGTATGTGTTATTTTCAAGCAAACTTGAGGAATCCTTGATTCTGAATTCTCGATCCATGGGGAAATCAGAGTGTTTTATTGTCCTTAAAGTATTGCGCAGCCCATATCAACCACCTGGCTATTGCCTATTTTTAGCTGTGCATCAAGTTTGTTTGAAAATAAACTCCTTATCACACACATGTCATATTGGCTCAGTTCTGTAAAGGTCCAATTTACACTTTCTATGGGTTTTGCAAAGTTATTTTCCATATATATATTTGAGCCTCTTGATTCAAAACAGAAATTGTTTGGAGAAAAGAACCATTAACATGGATTTTTATTTTGTTTTGTGCAGTTTGAAAAGCATTTAACGCCCCTTCAATTTGTATTATGAAACTGCAAAGACTTTAATATCACTGAGCCGATATATTATGTATTAGTCACTTTTTGCAGGTGATTTTTTATATGAACTTGAAGGTTATGCTAATATTCATTCTAAGAGAAACCTACTAAAAAACTGGCATTTAAACTAGAAGTGCCTGATTACTTTTTTTTAAAAGACGATCTATTTGGGATAAAAAATAACAATTTATTTCAGTATTTTGCCTCAAAATATTGGTTCAAATATCTAGAAAACACATTATTTCACAGCAAACTGCCCTCAACGAAGATGTGGATTTACAGTATACATTTCAGCTGCACTTACTTTATGGTACCATAGCAGCATGGATTTAATTTGTGTGGTAATGGTTGCTGAGAACATAAGCAAGGTCATTGCTGTATGCAGAGAATGAGAATTAGCATAATCTACATCTTGTATATTTTGTGTGTTGCTCAATAAACATATTAAAGAGTCTGATGTTTTATTTCTGTCTCCGAGTTCAACTTAGGTTTATTATGTTGGTTGCTGGTGAAAGAAAGCATTAACTGGAAACATAGCTGCTGTTGACCAACAGTGTTTGCAAACCCTAATGTGGTCAACGGTAACCATTATGGTAAACATAATAAAGTACATACATTCTTAAAATTAAGTTGGGAGGGGGTCAGGGGGTTTTCGGCCTCTGTTCAAGTAGTTTTCGGTTGTACTATATACATGGGGGGGGGGGGGGGTAATGGAAAGTAGTCTCCAACCAAGGGCCTCCAAGCTAAATTGTAGTCTCCATTCAATTCATTTCCCATCAATAGAGGGCATTTTGACAATGCTTAAAGTTTAGCCTCTGTTCTAGGTGTTTTTGGTTGTAGGGGGGGTGAACTAGTGATCAATAGTAGGCTCCAATCAATCCAAGACCCCCCCCCCCCAAACTAGTGATCAATAGTAGGCTCCAATCAATCCAAGACCCCCCCAAACAAAAATAGTTGTACTATATACGGGGGGGGGGGGGGGTAATGAACAGTACTCTCCAACCAAGGGCCTCCAAGACATGCTAAATTGTAGTCTCCATTCAATTCATTTCCCACCAATAGAGGGCGTTTTGACACTGCTTACAGTTTAGCCTGGGTTCTAGGTGTTTGTTTTTGGTTGTATTATACTAAGGGGGGAAACTAGTGATCAATAGTAGGCTCCAATCAATCCAAGACCCCCCCAAACAAAAATATATTCAAGTAGTTTTCGGTTGTACTATATACATGGGGGGTGCGGTAATGGACAGTACTCTCCAACCAAGGGCCTCCAAGACATGCTAAATTGTAGTCTCCATTCAATTCATTTCCCACCAATACACTGCTTAAAGTTTAGCCTGGGTTCTAGGTGTTTTGGGTTGTAAGGGGCGGGGGAAAACTAGTGATAAATAGGCTCCAATCAATCCAAGACCCCCTCCCCCAAACAAAAATATATTATTTAAATATTAATTTAGGGAATTCATGTAGTATATTAAGTTTACCACAAAATTGACGAGAATGAAACGTCACACTCTCTACAATGTTTATTGAGCAACTCACAAAATAAACAAGATTTAGATAAACACTCGTTCTCATCAAACTAACAGTTACTCATCTAGAATATCTTACAATTGAAGAAAACAATTTGCTAGGTTGCTCATTCACGATCACTAGATGAACAAGATGTCTTGATGACATTGATGATTTCATACGCGTTGTTCTCCTTCCTCCCTGAAGCTTCAAATTTAGACGTCGGTAGAGGCGATTCCATCTGCACACACAGCATACAATTGGCTTCATCTCTGGCTCTGAATGGTTAAGTTTATAAAGATAAAAAATTGTATTGAGCCAAGAATCTCGGGTTGCTAAACTCCTTGCAGGTGTGTTAACCAATGAGGATCCCATTCCTAGTGCTCGCTGGTGCCGATTTTATCTGTATGTGAATAAAATGTTTGAAGCAATTCATTGTTACCTGGGTTTTTTTTGCCACGATCCTAAGTCAATGACTGATTGATTAAAGTTTTTAGTGAATGCAAATGTTTTTGTGGAAAGAGGACAGTTTTGAAGGCTCATTTTCTGCCTTTTTTTTGCAAAGTGGCTTACAACATAATAACTGGTCCCCTGTTCAGTGTAGAAGAGGTAATGCCTAGTATGACTATCAGTAAAAAGACCGTTGCTGTTTGAAATTGGCCCCGGTAAGGATTTGAACCAGGTTCCTGGAGGTGGAAGGTGAGTAACAATACCACTACGCAAATCCAACCACCCAATCATCATCTGGGTAGGAACGTGCCTGCATCATGGAGTCCTGGGTGTATTATGGCATATGAAAGTATTATTTGTACAGTGCTGCAGCAGGTGAACAGAAAGAAAATTGAACATTACTTACTTTTTCTATCTGCCTTCTTTCGGACATCTGCATTACAGATGAGTACTTGTATGGCTGATGGTGTGCATCTCTATGCCTCAGATGTCTGCTTAGTTGATGGGTAGGCTAAACATCAGTGGAAAATGGCATGTTTTTCCTGTTTGCAGACAAAACAAATATAAATACTAGACATTGAGTTTTTGTTATCCACAAAAACAAGGTGTTCATGGTGAGTGATTGAATTAATAGGTAATGACATTATACCTTATCAATCCACTCTCCTGGTTCAGTTATTATGATTTTTTCAAAATGTTATCAACAATTTCCGGTTTAGACCGGAAGTCTGGGTTAAAAAGGATCACATTTTGTGTAGCGCGTGATTAGTTTATGAAGACATTTTAGATGATGGATGGATTGTAAACATCTAATTATGTGGTTCAGAAAATATGATTTTTTCAACTATAAAGTTTCAACTTCCGTTTTGAACCGGAAGACAATGTCAAATGAGGTCACACTTGGAAGTGTTGATGGAGTATTCTGAGTCCTTTCTTATGATGTATAGATGATAAAAATAAAACAGTGGTTCAGGATTTGTTATTTATGAAACATTAGATATCAATTTCCAACTTAAACCGGAAGTCAAGGTCAAACAGGGTCGGATATTGTGTAGCACATGATAAGTATAACAAGACCTTTCAGATGATGTATGAATTGTAAAAATCAAACGTGTTATTCAGGAGTTAGATTTTTCAAATATTAGATGGATTATCCGCTTGGGTGCAATATAAGTTCTAACACCGATGGATGCAGAATGCATTCCAGCATGGTCCCCACAGCACAAAAACATTTACTTACAAATAATAACACGTGCATTTTAACAAAGGACGTCAATGAAGCTGCACGTGAGGTGCACGTGTACAGGAGGTTGACCCTTATTGACCGTCAATGACAGTCAACTATGACAGTAAATGACGGTCAACTGTCACATGACATTTATGTGTGGCTGTACAGGTACAGCGTATGTTTACGAGTGTTCATTCACTATCGCGCGTCGTCAATGAGGGTCAAATTACACGTGTGCCTTTTTCGACCAGATGTTAAGGTCAAAATATTGTTATTACTGTGCAAAAGTTTGAGCAGGCTTAACGTTCTACAACCTGATACAAAAAATAAACTGAAATAGTTTTTGAGATATGAATTGTTGAAATTTTGAACTTCCGATTCGAACCGGAAGTCAAGGCCAAATGAGGTCAAAGTTTGTGTAAGGTTAGTTGAACCTTAAACGACATATTCGATGATGTATAGATTGTAAAAATTCAACATGTCATTCACGAGTTATGGTTATTTACAAATATTAAACTTCGATTTATTCTATGTCAATGCCCGATGACGTCATCATGACATCATCAAGTTCGTGTTGTCTTGATACTGAGGTTCGATTGTCTTATGAGTTTCAGTGTTTAATTCAATTTCAATCTTGAGTTATATGCCCCGAAAGTGATTTTTTTTTTTAACAAACGAAGGCAAACTTTGACCTTCCGGTACGACCGGAAGTAAAGGTCATACAATTTTGGCATAACTTTTAAAATGTTGCCCCAGTCTTGATCTGTCCGATGCCCAACTATGAACATCATAGCTTTCAAATTCAAGAACATACAATGAATAGCAAATGGTTATTTTTCAACGTTAAAACCCTTGTAATTCGACACCTGATGATGTCATCATGACATCATCAAGGATTTGCCGTCTTCATATTGAGGTTCAATTGTCTGTTGAGTTTCAATATTCAATTCAATTTCAATCTTGAGTTATGCTCTAGAGAAGAGTTCCAGGGAAGAAGAACAAGATGATGAAGGAAAAAAAAAAACGGAACAAAAACAAAGAGCTGTTCGTGCTCTTATTGCTCGAACACCTAATTATTCAAATTAAGATGTAAACTACAGGAGCTCTTTCAGCTTTTGATGGAAATATTGCTGTAAGAGATACAATTTGTATTCATCTTTAGAAAGAAAAGGTTTCCTACACAAACCCATTTCACTATTTTGGTCAAGGTCACTTTTTAAATAGAATCTAGAGTCTCAGAATTATTGAACCTTTTAATTGTGGCAAATGTATTTTGATTGTGTAGGCCTACAGCAAGGCTTGCTAATTTCACTGACATTTACCCATCAACAAGTAGATGTCTGCGATGTGCATAATGATCAGCAAGGTATAAAGGAACTGCCCTCTCCAGTAAAAGATAACAATATTCTTTATAAAAAATATGCAAAGCACCATTTGAGTTTACATTGTTTTAGTGTAAGACGTTGCATAAATAGACAGGGCCAGATTGAGGAGCATTTTTAGGCATTTATCGTCATTAAAGTCTGTCAAAAGTATGTCAAAGTCTACAGCCTCAGAAATGTTGCACATTTTAAACAATGTGAACACAAACAATGATGTGCCGTCCTCATTGTTTTGATGATATATTTACCTTTAACTGGAGAGGGCAGTTCCTTATACCTGGCTGATCATTATGCAAGTCGCAGACATCTACTTGTTGAAGGGTAGACGTCAGTGAAAATAGGAAGCCTTGTTGTAAACCTACACAATCAAATTACAATTGCCACAGTTAAGTATAAATGGTGCCTAGTTTGACAGGGCCAGGTTGATATGTCCCCTACTGCTAACATTGAAGATGCACTCTACAGCATGCTTTTCTAGTCTTTAAATAAATATTCAAAAAAATGACAGCTTATTTCATTTAATAAATCTCTAGCCAAGGATACTTAATCACATACTATCAAAGAACTCCATGGAGAGAAAAAAATGAAGGAAGTTTCAGTTTTTAGATGTGGGAGAAAAACCCAGAGAAATAGTCCAGGGAAAACCTGTGCAATCAAGTAGGGAGAGAAACCCCAATCCACATAGTGCCCCAGCAGGAGTTGATTGGTGGTTGTAGAGGTGGAGGGCGAGAAAAGACACAACTACACCAACCTGACCGCCCACTCATCTTCAGTGTTAGGCATGAGCCTGCATCATGAAGTACCAAAAGTGTTATGCCATATGAAAGTATTATGTGTACAGTGCTGCCAAAACAGCCCACTATACTGAAGACAACAGGTGAAAGGAAATGGAAAATTACTTACTTCTTCCGTTTGCCTTTTTTCTGACATTTGCATTAGAGTAGTTGTACAGCTGATGGTGTGCATCTCTTTGCCTCAGATGTATGCTTAGTTGATGGGTAGACTAGACAACATTAGAGGATGGTATGCCTTCCTGTTTGAAGACAAAACAAAATATCAATATCAATCCAATTAAGATGTAAATTACAGACACTCTTTCAGCTGTTCATTGGAACATTGCTGTGAGAGGTACATATTCTTGTCATCTTGAGAAAGAGTAAGCCTCTTACACAAACCCATTTCATTATTTGATCAAGGTAACCTTTCAAAATTTCAGTTTTATTTTCACAAGTTTTCTTTGTAGGTGTGTGTGAATAATATTCAGAGGACTACTGAAATAGGCCATATAGGGTAAATTGTATCTTCTCATCCTTATCCGACACATGTGGGTCTAAGAGAACTCTGCAGTTTTTAACAGAGTAATTGCTGGAGATCTAGATTCAGAACAGTTCTCAAACCACAAAATCTTTGTAAACTGCTAATTTTGACTACGCTCTTTTGTGTTATGACTTGCTTTTGGAAGTTGAAGATGCTTGGATTATTAAGTATTTGTCTGAAGTAAGTCATATTTAAAGAGAAGGCACACCTTGGTAGCAATGGTCTCAATACCTCGATACTGTGAATCCCTTCAAAGTCTAAAGGCTCAGAAGTGTTGCACAGTTTAAACAATGTGAACACAAACAATGGTGTGCCATACTCATTATTTTTATTATATATTTACCTTTAACTGGAGAGGGCAGTTCCTTATACCTGGCTGATCATTATGCAAATAGCAGACATCTACTTGTTGATGGGTAGACGTCAGTGAAAATAGGAAGCCTTGTTGTAAACCTACACAATCAAATTACAATTGCCACAGTTAAGTATAAATGGTGCCTAGTTTGACAGGGCCAGGTTGATGAGCATTTTTAGACATTTACCATCATTAAAGTCTGTCCAAAATATGTCCCCTACTGCTAACATTGAAGATGCACTCTACAGCATGCTTTTCCAGTTTTTTAAATTAAAAATATTAAAAAATGACAACTTATTTCATTTCATAAATCACTAGCCAAGGAATAATAATCACAAACTGTCAAAGAACTCCATGGAGAGAAAAAAATGAAGGAAGTTTCAGTTTTTAGATGTGGGAGAAAAACCCAGAGAAACAGTCCAGGGAAAACCTGTGCAATCAAGTAAGAACTGAAACCACAATCCACATAGTGCCCCCAGCAGGAGTTGATTGGTGGTTGTAGAGGTGGAAGGCGAGAAAAGACACAACTACACCAACCTGACCGCCCACTCATCTTCAGTGTTAGGCATGAGCCTGCATCATGAAGTACCAAAAGTGTTATGCCATATGAAAGTATTATGTGTACAGTGCTGCAAAAACAACCCATTATACTGAAGACAACAGGTGAAAGGAAATGGAAATTTACTTACTTTTTCTATTTGCCTTTTTCTGACATCTGCATTAGAGTAGTTGTACAGCTGATGGTGTGCATCTCTTTGCCTCAGATGTCTGCTTAGTTGACGGGTAGACTAGACACCATTACAGGATGGCATGCCTTCCTGTTTGAAGACAAAACAAAAATATCAATATCAATCAAATTAAGATGTAAATTACAGACACTCTTTCAGCTGTTCATTGGAACATTGCTGTGAGAGGTACATATTGTTGTCATCTTGAGAAAGAGTAGGCCTCTGACACAAACCCATTTCATTATTTGATCAAGGTAACCATTAAAAATTTCAGTTTTATTTTCATAAGTTTTCTTTGTAGGTGTGTGTGAGTAATATTCAGAGGACTACTGAAATAGGCCATATGGAGTAAATTGTATCTTCTCATCCTGATCCGACACATGTGGGTCTAAGAGAACTCTGCAGTTTTTAACAGAGTAATTGCTGGAGATCTAAGATTCAGAACAGTTCTCAAACCACAAAATCTTTGTAAACTGCTAATTTTGACTACGCTCTTTTGTGTTATGACTTGCTTTTGGAAGTTGAAGATGCTTGGATCATTAAGTATTTGTCTGAAGTAAGTCATATTTAAAGAGAAGGCACAACCTTGGTACCAATGGTCTCAATACCTCGATACTGTGAATCCCTTCAAAGTCTACAGGCTCAGAAGTGTTGCACAGTTTAAACAATGTGAACACAAACAATGGTGTGCCGTACTCATTATTTTTATGATATATTTACCTTTAACTGGAGAGGGCAGTTCCTTACACCAAGCTGATCATTATGCAGATCGCAGACATCTACTTGTTGATGGGTAGACGTCAGTGAAAATAGGAAGCCTTGCTGTAAACCTACACAATCAAATTACAATTGCCACAGTTAAGTATAAATGGTGCCTAGTTTGACAGGGCCAGGTGGATGAGCATTTTTAGTCATTTACCATCATTAAAGTCTGTCAAAAATATGTCCCCTACTGCTAACACTGAAGATGCACTCTACAGCATGCTTTTCCAGTTTTTTAAATAAAAAATATTAAAAATGACAACTTATTTCACTTCATAAATCAGTAGCCAAGGAATAATAATCACAAACTGTCAAAGAACTCCATGGAGAGAAAATAAATTAAGGAAGTTTCAGTTTTTAGATGTGGGAGAAAAACCCAGAGAAATAGTCCAGGGAAAACCTGTGCAATCAAGTAGGGAGAGAAACCCCAATCCACATAGTGCCCCCAGCAGGAGTTGATTGGTGGTTGTAGAGGTGGAGGGCGAGAAAAGACACAACTACACCAACCTGACCGCCCACTCATCTTCAGTGTTAGGCATGAGCCTGCATCATGAAGTACCAAAAGTGTTATGCCATATGAAAGTATTATGTGTACAGTGCTGCAAAAACATCGCATTATACTGAAGATAACAGGTGAAAGGAAATTAAAAATTACTTACTTTTTCTATTTGCCTTTTTCTGACATTTGCATTAGAGTAGTTGTACAGCTGATGGTGTGCATCTCTTTGCCTCAGATGTCTGCTTAGTTGATGGGTAGACTAAACACCATTAGAGGATGGCATGCCTTCCTGTTTGAAGACAAAACAAAAATATAAATATCAATCCAATTAAGATGTAAATTACAGACACTCTTTCAGCTGTTCATTGGAACATTGCTGTGAGAGGTACATATTCTTGTCATCTTGAGAAAGAGTAAGCCTCTTACACAAACCCATTTCATTATTTGATCAAGGTAACCTTTCAAAATTTCAGTTTTATTTTCACAAGTTTTCTTTGTAGGTGTGTGTGAATAATATTCAGAGGACTACTGAAATAGGCCATATAGGGTAAATTGTATCTTCTCATCCTGATCCGACACATGTGGGTCTAAGAGAACTCTGCAGTTTTTAACAGAGTAATTGCTGGAGATCTAGATTCAGAACAGTTCTCAAACCACAAAATCTTTGTAAACTGCTAATTTTGACTACGCTCTTTTGTGTTATGACTTGCTTTTGGAAGTTGAAGATGCTTGGATTATTAAGTATTTGTCTGAAGTAAGTCATATTTAAAGAGAAGGCACAACCTTGGTACCAATGGTCTCAATACCTCGATACTGTGAATCCCTTCAAAGTCTACAGGCTCAGAAGTGTTGCACAGTTTAAACAATGTGAACACAAACAATGGTGTGCCGTACTCATTATTTTGATGATATATTTACCAGGGATGCCAGTGACTCTTTCCTTCAGAGCCTGAAAAAAATTCGCTGCGAAGGAAAGGGGGTCACCGCCCCCCCCTCCCCCTCCCCCCCTCCCCCCCCCCCCCCCCCCGCTCAGACCAAAAACAATAAAAAAAACATAACAGCGATTTTTTTATAAAACATAAAAAAAAGACAATTCTGACCCCCCCCTGCAAAAATTTGAAGTTCTAGATGCTCTCTGCTGCATTCTGGTGCTTAGAGCCTTTGAAATTGCAATATAATGGTCAAACAAAGGCATTTTTATTTAATATAGCATAAATAGAGGTTTCATTTAAAAAAAAAAATTGGCCAGGGGTTTCCCTATGGGTGGTGAACCCATTTCAACTGTTTTATTCTGATTTATTTTCAGTTTACACAGGAAATAAGATTCTCTGTAAATTAAAAAGAAGTCAAAATAATTTGTTTACATAAGTGATATATTGTTGGTCAATTAAATTTCCTCAAGTAGCCCCAATTATAAAACATAATAAAACGGACATGCTCTAACACGACATGCTCTAACACCGCTCTCAACATGTATGCACATGTTGTTTTTTTAGCACGGATTACGCATGTGGGATTGAGCGAGCGATCAACGTGCTTGCTCTTTTGGGGTTGAAAATGAGCATGGTTTCGCTGGTACCCGTCTTCGGAAAAAGGTGCGCGCGGCATCAAAGGGAAACAGTTAACTGAGTTCAGTGGCCATGTGTGCTTTTCTCAATCGTTCGCTGCACACAAGAAAGTTTTTTGTATGTGATCGTGATTGATTTCAGCGGCCGGGACAACATGAAGAAAGCATTACTAATGGATTATAAATTACGTTGGCCAAGGCACTGGACACAGACTGTGATCCGTTTGTTGTGGTCAATAAAAAAAGGTATTCAAAAATTGAAAAGCGTATGTGCTCGGCCTTTTTGCCGGCGTATCGGCCCCCAAAAATTGCGTATCGGGCCGATACGCTATAGCTTGTACGTGGGGAGAACCCTGTAAACACTGTCTCTCGACTCAAGCCACCGCCAATTAAACCTATTCTTTACCCAATTTGTTTCAAATTAGCTTCTCTTTCAACATCCATAATGACTCAATGAACGCCAAAAACTCAGTCGGTATGTCTCAATGGTAACGCCAATCGTCCGCGAAACAAAATTCTCAGAGCGATTTCATGTACGGTGCAAAGATCGTGTATGGATGTACACACAAAATACATCGATACATACCATACGGCACCACGCACACATTCGACAGAAAAGTCTAATCTTCGCTCAATACTTCCGGCATTTACAATACATGTACGAACGCTTGACGGCGCTTTCAAAACATATTAACATTAAACACGAGTCGCTCCAAACGAGCGCCGAAAATCTGTTTTCAATAAAATATATTTTCTCCGGCCTGATGAAACACGGAGCGCCAGAAAAATTTGGGGAAAATTTGAAAAAGCCGGAATTCCGGCAATAGCCGGAAAACTGGCATCCCTGATTTACCTTTAACTGGAGAGGGCAGTTCCTTATACCAAGCTGATCATTATGCAAATCGCAGACATCTACTTGTTGATGGGTAGACGTCAGTGAAAATAGGAAGCCTTGCTGTAAACCTACACAATCAAATTACAATTGCCACAGTTAAGTATAAATGGTGCCTAGTTTGACAGGGCCAGGTTGATGAGCATTTTTAGACATTTACCATCATTAAAGTCTGTCAAAAATATGTCCCCTACTGCTAACATTGAAGATGCACTCTACAGCATGCTTTTCTAGTCTTTAAATAAATATTCAAAAAAATGACAGCTTATTTCATTTCATAAATCTCTAGCCAAGGATACTTAATCACATACTATCAAAGAACTCCATGGAGAGAAAAAAATGAAGGAAGTTTCAGTTTTTAGATGTGGGAGAAAAACTCAGAGAAATAGTCCAGGGAAAACCTGTGCAATCAAGTAGGGACAGAAACCCCAATCCACATAGTGCCCCCAGCAGGAGTTGATTGGTGGTTGTAGAGGTGGAGGGCGAGAAAAGACACAACTACACCAACCTGACCGCCCACTCATCTTCAGTGTTAGGCATGAGCCTGCAGCATATAGTACCGCAAGTGTTATGCCATAAGAAAGTATTATGTGTACAGTGCTGCAAAAACATCCCATTATACTGAAGACAACAGGTGAAAGGAAATGGAAATTTACTTACTTTTTCTATTTGCCTTTTTCTGACATCTGCATTAGGAGTAGTTGTACAGCTGATGGTGTGCATCTCTTTGCCTCAGATGTCTGCTTAGTTGATGGGTAGACTAGACACCATTACAGGATGGCATGCCTTCCTGTTTGAAGACAAAACAAAAATATCAATATCAATCAAATTAAGATGTAAATTACAGACACTCTTTCAGCTGTTCATTGGAACATTGCTGTGAGAGGTACATATTGTAGTTATCTCGAGAAAGAGAAGGCCTCTTACACAAACCCATTTCATTATTTTGATCAAGGTAACCTTTCAAAATTTCAGTTTTATTTTCACAAGTTTTCTTTGTAGGTGTTTGAGTAATATTCAGATGACTACTGAAATAGGCCATATGGGGTAAATTGTATCTTCTCATCCTGATCCGACACATGTGGGTCTAAGAGAACTCTGCAGTTTTTAACAGAGTAATTGCTGGAGATCTAGATTCAGAACAGTTCTCAAACCACAAAATCTTTGTAAACTGCTAATTTTGAATACCCTCTTTTGTGTTATGACTTGCTTATGGAAGTTGAAGATGCTTGGATTAATAAGTATTTGTCTGAAGTAAGTCATATTTAAAGAGAAGGCACAACCTTGGTACCAATGGTCTCAATACCTCGATACTGTGAATCCCTTCAAAGTCTACAGGCTCAGAAGTGTTGCACAGTTTTAACAATGTGAACACAAACAATGGTGTGCCGTACTCATTATTTTTATTATAAATTTACCTTTAACTGGAGAGGGCAGTTCCTTATACCAAGCTGATCATTATGCAAATCGCAGACGTCTACTTGTTGATGGGTAGACATCAGTGAAAATAGGAAGCCTTGTTGTAAACCTACACAATCAAAATACAATTGCCACAGTTAAGTATAAATGGTGCCTAGTTTGACAGGGCCAGGTTGATGAGCATTTTTAGACATTTACCATCATTAAAGTCTGTCAAAAATATGTCCCCTACTGCTAACATTGAAGATGCACTCTACAGCATGCTTTTCTAGTCTTTAAATAAATATTCAAAAAAATGACAGCTTATTTCATTTAATAAATCTCTAGCCAAGGATACTTAATCACATACTATCAAAGATCTCCATGGAGAGAAAAAAATGAAGGAAGTTTCAGTTTTTAGATGTGGGAGAAAAACCCAGAGAAATAGTCCAGGGAAAACCTGTGCAATCAAGTAGGGACTGAAACCCCAATCCACATAGTGCCCCCAGCAGGAGTTGATTGGTGGTTGTAGAGGTGGAGGGCGAGAAAAGACACAACTACACCAACCTGACCGCCCACTCATCTTCAGTGTTAGGCATGAGCCTGCAGCATATAGTACCGCAAGTGTTATGTCAAAAGAAAGTATTATGTGTACAGTGCTGCAAAAACATCGCATTATACTGAAGACAACAGGTGAAAGGAAATGGAAATTTACTTACCTTTTCTATTTGCCTTTTTTCTGACATCTGCATTAGAGTAGTTGTACAGCTGATGGTGTGCATCTCTTTGCCTCAGATGTCTGCTTAGTTGATGGGTAGACTAGACGCCATAAGAGAATGGCAAACCTTCCTGTTTGAAGACAAAATAAATATAAATACCTATCAAATTAAGATAAAAATTACAGACACTCTTTCAGCTGTTCATTGGAACATTGCTGTGAGAGGTACATATTGTAGTTATCTTGAGAAAGAGTAGGCCTCTGACACAAACCCATTTCATTATTTTGATCAAGGTAACCTTTCAAAATTTCAGTTTTATTTTCACAAGTTTTCTTTGTAGGTGTTTGAGTAATATTCAGAGGACTACTGAAATAGGCCATATGGGGTAAATTGTATCTTCTCATCCTGATCCGACACATGTGGGTCTCAGAGAACTCTGCAGTTTTTAACAGAGTAATTGCTGGAGATCTAAGATTCAGAACAGTTCTCAAACCACAAAATCTTTGTAAACTGCTAATTTTGACTACGCTCTTTTGTGTTATGACTTGCTTTTGGAAGTTGAAGATGCTTGGATTATTAAGTATTTGTCTGAAGTAAGTCATTTTAAAGAGAAGGCACAACCTTGGTACCAATGGTCTCAATACCTCGATACTGTGAATCCCTTCAAAGTCTACAGGCTCAGAAATGTTGCACAGTTTAAACAATGTGAACACAAACAATGGTGTGCCGTACTCATTATTTTTATTATACATTACCTTTAACTGGAGAGGGCAGTTCCTTATACCAAGCTGATCATTATGCAAATTGCAGACGTCTACTTGTTGATGGGTAGACATCAGTGAAAATAGGAAGCCTTGTTGTAAACCTACACAATCAAAATACAATTGCCACAGTTAAGTATAAATGGTGCCTAGTTTGACAGGGCCAGGTTGATGAGCATTTTTAGACATTTACCATCATTAAAGTCTGTCAAAAATATGTCCCCTACTGCTAACATTGAAGATGCACTCTACAGCATGCTTTTCTAGTCTTTAAATAAATATTCAAAAAAATGACAGCTTATTTCATTTAATAAATCTCTAGCCAAGGATACTTAATCACATACTATCAAAGATCTCCATGGAGAGAAAAAAATGAAGGAAGTTTCAGTTTTTAGATGTGGGAGAAAAACCCAGAGAAATAGTCCAGGGAAAACCTGTGCAATCAAGTAGGGACTGAAACCCCAATCCACATAGTGCCCCCAGCAGGAGTTGATTGGTGGTTGTAGAGGTGGAGGGCGAGAAAAGACACAACTACACCAACCTGACCGCCCACTCATCTTCAGTGTTAGGCATGAGCCTGCATCATGAAGTACCAAGTGTTATGCCATAAGAAAGTATTATGTGTACAGTGCTGCAAAAACATCCCATTATACTGAAGACAACAGGTGAAAGGAAATGGAAATTTACTTACTTTTTCTATTTGCCTTTTTCTGACATCTGCATTAGAG
Organism: Pycnopodia helianthoides; assembly: GCA_032158295.1. Lineage (NCBI taxonomy): Eukaryota > Metazoa > Echinodermata > Asteroidea > Forcipulatida > Asteriidae > Pycnopodia > Pycnopodia helianthoides. Next base: position 19,821,427 of record CM063248.1, read on the forward strand.
TAGTTGTACAGCTGATGGTGTGCATCTCTTTGCCTCAGATGTCTGCTTAGTTGATGGGTAGACTAGACACCATTAAGGATGGCATGCCTTCCTGTTTGAAGACAAAACAAAAATATCAATATCATCAAATTAAGATGTAAATTACAGACACTCTTTCAGCTGTTCATTGGAACATTGCTGTGAGAGGTACATATTGTTGTCATCTTGAGAAAGAGTAGGCCTCTGACACAAACCCATTTCATTATTTGATCAAGGTAACCTTTCAAAATTTCAGTTTTATTTTCATAAGTTTTCTTTGTAGGTGTGTGTGAGTAATATTCAGAGGACTACTGAAATAGGCCATATGGAGTAAATTGTATCTTCTCATCCTGATCCGACACATGTGGGTCTAAGAGAACTCTGCAGTTTTTAACAGAGTAATTGCTGGAGATCTAAGATTCAGAACAGTTCTCAAACCACAAAATCTTTGTAAACTGCTAATTTTGAATACCCTCTTTTGTGTTATGACTTGCTTTTGGAAGTTGAAGATGCTTGGATTATTAAGTATTTGTCTGAAGTAAGTCATATTTAAAGAGAAGGCACAACCTTGGTACCAATGGTCTCAATACCTCGATACTGTGAATCCTTCAAAGTCTACAGGCTCAGAAGTGTTGCACAGTTTAAACAATGTGAACACAAACAATGGTGTGCCGTACTCATTATTTTTATGATAATTTACCTTTAACTGGAGAGGGCAGTTCCTTACACCAAGCTGATCATTATGCAAATAGCAGACATCTACTTGTTGATGGGTAGACTCAGTGAAAATAGGAAGCCTTGCTGTAAACCTACACAATCAAATTACAATTGCCACAGTTAAGTATAAATGGTGCCTAGTTTGACAGGGCCAGGTTGATGAGCATTTTTAGACATTTACCATCATTAAAGTCTGTCAAAAATATGTCCCCTACTGCTAACATTGAAGATGCACTCTACAGCATGCTTTTCCAGTTTTTTAAATAAAAAATATTAAAAATGACAACTTATTTCACTTCATAAATCAGTAGCCAAGGAATAATAATCACAAACTGTCAAAGAACTCCATGGAGAGAAAATAAATTAAGGAAGTTTCAGTTTTTAGATGTGGGAGAAAAACCCAGAGAAATAGTCCAGGGAAAACCTGTGCAATCAAGTAGGGAGAGAAACCCCAATCCACATATTGCCCCCAGCAGGAGTTGATTGGTGGTTTTAGAGGTGGAGGGCTAGAAAAGACACAACTACACCAACCTGACCGCCCACTCATCTTCAGTGTTAGGCATGAGCCTGCATCATGAAGTACCAAAAGTGTTATGCCATATGAAAGTATTATGTGTACAATGCTGCAAAAACATCGCATTATACTGAAGATAACAGGTGAAAGGAAATGGAAAATTGATTACTTTTTCTATTTGCCTTTTTCTGACATTTGCATTAGAGTAGTTGTACAGCTGATGGTGTGCATCTCTTTGCCTCAGATGTCTGCTTAGTTGATGGGTAGACTAAACACCATTACAGGATGGCATGCCTTCCTGTTTGAAGACAAAACAAAAATATAAATATCAATCAAATTCAGATGTAAATTACAGACACTCTTTCAGCTGTTCATTGGAACATTGCTGTGAGAGGTACATATTGTTGTCATCTTGAGAAAGAGTAGGCCTCTGACACAAACCCATTTCATTATTTGATCAACGTAACCTTTCAAAATTTCAGTTTTATTTTCACAAGTTTTCTTTGTAGGTGTTTGAGTAATATTCAGAGGACTACTGAAATAGGCCATATAGGGTAAATTGTATCTTCTCATCCTGATCCGACACATGTGGGTCTAAGAGAACTCTGCAGTTTTTAACAGAGTAATTGCTGGAGATCTAGATTCAGAACAGTTCTCAAACCACAAAATCTTTGTAAACTGCTAATTTTGACTACGCTCTTTTGTGTTATGACTTGCTTTTGGAAGTTGAAGATGCTTGGATCATTAAGTATTTGTCTGAAGTGAATCATATTTAAAGAGAAGGCACACCTTGGTACCAATGGTCTCAATACCTCGATACTGTGAATCCCTTCAAAGTCTACAGGCTCAGAAGTGTTGCACAGTTTAAACAATGTGAACACAAACAATGGTGTGCCGTACTCATTATTTTGATGATATATTTACCAGGGATGCCAGTGACTCTTTCCTTCAGAGCCTGAAAAAAATTCGCTGCGAAGGAAAGGGGGTCACCCGCCCCCCCCCCCCCCTGCTCAGACCAAAAACAATAAAAAAAACATAACAGCGATTTTTTTATAAAACATAAAAAAAAGACAATTCTGACCCCCCCCCCCCTGCAAAAATTTGAAGTTCTAGATGCTCTCTGCTGCATTCTGGTGCATAGAGCCTTTGAAATTGCAATATAATGGTCAAACAAAGGCATTTTTATTTAATATAGCATAAATAGAGGTTTCATTAAAAAAAAAAAATTGGCCAGGGGTTTCCCTATGGGTGGTGAACCCATTTCAACTGTTTTATTCTGATTTATTTTCAGTTTACACAGGAAATAAGATGCTCTGTAAATTAAAAAGAAGTCAAAATAATTTGTTTACATAAGTGATATATTGTTGGTCAATTAAATTTCCTCAAGTAGCCCCAATTATAAAACATAATAAAACGGACATGCTCTAACACGACATGCTCTAACACCGCTCTCAACATGTATGCACATGTTGTTTTTTTAGCACGGATTACGCATGTGGGATTGAGCGAGCGATCAACGTGCTTGCTCTTTTGGGGTTGAAAATGAGCATGGTTTCGCTGGTACCCGTCTTCGGAAAAAGGTGCACGCGGCATCGAAGGGAAACAGTTAACTGAGTTCAGTGGCCATGTGTGCTTTTCTCAATCGTTCGCTGCACACAAGAAAGTTTTTTGTATGTGATCGTGATTGATTTCAGCGGCCGGGACAACATGAAGAAAGCATTACTAATGGATTATAAATTACGTTGGCCAAGGCACTGGACACAGACTGTGATCCGTTTGTTGTGGTCAATAAAAAAAGGTATTCAAAAATTGAAAAGCGTATGTGCTCTGCCTTTTTGCCGGCGTATCGGCCCCCAAAAATTGCGTATCGGGCCGATACGCTATAGCTTGTACGTGGGGAGAACCCTGTAAACACTGTCTCTCGACTCAAGCCACCGCCAATTAAACCTATTCTTTACCCAATTTGTTTCAAATTAGCTTCTCTTTCAACATCCATAATGACTCAATGAACGCCAAAAACTCAGTCGGTATGTCTCAATGGTAACGCCAATCGTCCGCGAAACAAAATTCTCAGAGCGATTTCATGTACGGTGCAAAGATCGTGTATGGATGTACACACAAAATACATCGATACATACCATACGGCACCACGCACACATTCGACAGAAAAGTCTAATCTTCGCTCAATACTTCCGGCATTTACAATACATGTACGAACGCTTGACGGCGCTTTCAAAACATATTAACATTAAACACGAGTCGCTCCAAACGAGCGCCGAAAATCTGTTTTCAATAAAATATATTTTCTCCGGCCTGATGAAACACGGAGCGTCAGAAAAATTTGGGGAAAATTTGAAAAAGCCGGAATTCCGGCAATAGCCGGAAAACTGGCATCCCTGATTTACCTTTAACTGGAGAGGGCAGTTCCTTATACCAAGCTGATCATTATGCAAATCGCAGACATCTACTTGTTGATGGGTAGACGTCAGTGAAAATAGGAAGCCTTGCTGTAAACCTACACAATCAAATTACAATTGCCACAGTTAAGTATAAACGTTGCCTAGTTTGACAGGGCCAGGTTGATGAGCATTTTTAGACAATTACCATCATTAAAGTCTGTCAAAAATAAGTCCCCTACTGCTAACATTGAAGATGCACTCTACAGCATGCTTTTCTAGTCTTTAAATAAATATTCAAAAAAATGACAGCTTATTTCATTTAATAAATCTCTAGCCAAGGATACTTAATCACATACTATCAAAGATCTCCATGGAGAGAAAAAAATGAAGAAAGTTTCAGTTTTTAGATGTGGGAGAAAAACCCAGAGAAATAGTCCAGGGAAAACCTGTGCAATCAAGTAGGGAGAGAAACCCCAATCCACATAGTGCCCCCAGCAGGAGTTGATTGGTGGTTGTAGAGGTGGAGGGCGAGAAAAGACACAACTACACCAACCTGACCACCCACTCATCTTCAGTGTTAGGCATGAGCCTGCAGCATATAGTACCGCAAGTGTTATGCCATAAGAAAGTATTATGTGTACAGTGCTGCAAAAACATCGCATTATACTGAAGACAACAGGTGAAAGGAAATGGAAATTTACTTACTTTTTCTATTTGCCTTTTTCTGACATCTGCATTAGGAGTAGTTGTACAGCTGATGGTGTGCATCTCTTTGCCTCAGATGTCTGCTTAGTTGATGGGTAGACTAAACAACTTTAGAGGATGGCATGCCTTCCTGTTTGAAGACAAAACAAAAATAAAAATATCAATCAAATTAAGATGTAAATTACAGACACTCTTTCAGCTGTTCATTGGAACATTGCTGTGAGAGGTACATATTGTTGTCATCTTGAGAAAGAGTAGGCCTCTGACACAAACCCATTTCATTATTTGATCAAGGTAACCTTTCAAAATTTCAGTTTTATTTTTGCACAAGTTTTCTTTGTAGGTGTTTGAGTAATATTCAGAGGACTACTGAAATAGGCCATATGGGGTAAATTGTATCTTCTCATCCTGATCCGACACATGTGGGTCTGAGAGAACTCTGCAGTTTTTAACAGAGTAATTGCTGGAGATCTAGATTCAGAACAGTTCTCAAACCACAAAATCTTTGTAAACTGCTAATTTTGACTACCCTCTTTTGTGTTATGACTTGCTTTGGAAGTTGAAGATGCTTGTTTTATTTTAGTATTTGTCTGAAGTGAATCATATTTAAAAACAACGGCACAACCTAGTACCAATGGTTTGAATCCCTTGAAAATCTAGAGGTTCAGAAGTGTTGCAAAGTTTAAACACTGTGAACACGAACAATGGTGTGCCGTACTCATTATTTTTATGATATATTTACCTTTAACTGGAGAGGGCAGTTCCTTATACCAAGCTGATCATTATGCAGATTGCAGACATCTATTTGTTGTCGGGTAGACGTCTGTGAAAATAGCAAGCCTTGCTGTAAACCTACACAGTTAAGTATAAATGTTGCCTAGTTTGACAGGGCCAGACTGAGGAGCAGTTTTAGACATTTACCATCATTAAAGTCTGTCAAAAATATGTCCGCTACTGCTAACATTGAAGATGCACTCTACAGCATGCTTTTCCAGTTTGTACTGGCTGACCCAACGTTTTTAAAATTAAACTTACATTATCTGGCAGTGACTGTGCCATTGCCAGATACCAAATGTCAAAAAAGGCGTTGTTGGGTCCAGTAACTCAGACTATTAAACAAAGTATTAGTATTACTATTTAGTACAGACCTGTCTTGTCCATGTACACAACATTGCAACAATAGAACTATGGTCCAAGCACTGAGGATCCTTCCTCCATGGTCCGACCGAGTTACTGCGGTACCCAACATTAACATTACAAACTCTGTCAACTTTTACTTTGGACATTATATATAGTACTACTACTACTACTCTAGCCCAGGTTGCATACACCGCGACGGAGCAGTGCAACGGATACTGACGTCCTACCAGGGCTACAGTACTACACTACTACTGGTACTACTCCTAGTCTGTGTTGTTCCTTCCAGTTCCAAAGTATATTGGCATTCTGTTCTTGTTGATACTTTTAAATAATTTACAATTAATACTAAATATTCAGCTCCTACAAAATTTAGACAACCAGCTTACCCCACAATTTTCAGTATGGCGTCCGAATACCGAAAACAAGTCCATAGTCAAGTAAAATACTACTGACCATACGGTTTGGATTTAAAAAAAAAAATTTTTAGTTGGCACCTTGTGCCGAAAACACCAATATTTCCTCAAATTATGCCAACAAAAATCCTTTTCAAGACTATAATTCTTTTGAAAAGAAAACGCCAAACTCACCACTGCACTTCTTTTCCTTATTTATCCTCGGAACTGCGGTTAAACCCCGAACGTTGTTGGAGGAAAATGCATGGAGACATGTCAAATTCGTCCATTTTACTTTCACACTCGCACATGCAGCAGATGAGCAGATCAGACAACATTGATCATCACCTCAATACTGCATGCTGCGGCTTGTCCCTGGATTTCTCATTTGCATAACAAAGCATCGACCTTTCTCTTTGGCTAATGTAAGGGGTGATTAAAGTTGTTCACACATGAGGTGCCATAATTGTTTAATAAAACTTAAAAGTAATGTGTTAACCCAGCGGAATTTTAATTGATGGCGACGGTGCATTTCTGAAGAGAACAGTTATCCCTTGCGAAGACAATAGACCAATCCATTTAGCTCCGCCCCCTTACGTGTTGACCAATCACAACCTTGGCTACGCCACCGAAGGTCCCATTAGAAAAGTAAACATGCGAGCGCGCGTACACTTAAAAGCACGCACGTTCATGTCGTGAGTGTGCGGCATTGGAGATATGCACATGTGCTGCCCACGTTTGCAGAGTGGTGATGCAGCCAATGCTGTGATTGGTCAATTTATTGAGAATTTAGTTTTAATCAATATCGTTTTAATATCCGATACTTAACACATCTTTCCTGAACTGACAAGTATGGCACTCTGTTTTTGAAATGGGCAATGAGAAATTAAAAGCTGATGAACTGAATTTAGTTCTTTTAAGGTTTTCTTTTTTTTTTTAATTAGGGATTTATCTATTTTTGTTTTCAATCGAAGTTTTTTTAATAATTTGGATTGACATGCATATTTTTCTGAGAATACAAAATATTTTTATTTGTGACGATTGCATATGGAAATTTTTCAGATGATGATTATTTTTATTAAGACAATTAAATACAACAGTTGAACTTTAATTTTAATTATGTTTTGTTCCCCCCCCCATGAAAACGTAGATTATTGAGTGAAAAGTGACAGAAGAATTCTGCATATTTTTCCTTATTCAAAATGTTTCGCCTCAATTTTGTTCAACTGAAATGTCAAATAAGTCTTTATTTGTGGTTGTGTAGTTTCAGCAACGAGTGACACTCATACTGCACAATAAATAAAAGGTTATTATAATTATACACATCTCTTGCGGCGTGATTGCATCATCTATTTTAAAGGTATTTATTCTGACTAAAGCCACGACTTCTATCGCAGCAGAGTGGCGCAGTGGAAGCGTGCTGGGCCCATAACCCAGAGGTCCGAGGATCGAAACCTCGCTCTGCTAACTTTTTTGAATTTATTTTTTAATTTTTAAAGTTTCTAATAATTTTAGGAAGTATGAGCTGACTTGCTCCTAATAAAATCCTTGCCGTTGTGTTGTGTTTGATTATGGGTTTCATTCAGTCGTGCACATAACATTTATTATACAGCTATTCACGCATTTAATTTGAATGTATTTATTTCTGATGTTATTAGTTTTCCGGGCGGGTATTTATCTAATGATTGCTTCATTTATCATTTGCTTTATTTTCAGAATGCGGCCTTCCCGAGAATCTGATAATAATAGTTACCGCCACTGTCGATGTCGACATCATTAAACTTAAATTGCGCCCCCTCCAGTCACAATCATGACAATCAACAGTGAACTACCTCCATACGCCGTACTCAACCCGACAGTTACTTCGTGTCCTTTCAATTTGTTTCTGAAAACAAACCCAGAAGGACACCAATCGGTGGAATAATATGCACAATGGCGATGAGAATGCATGCTAAAGGTGAGTGTAATAAAGGGGAAAATGTAATAATTTCTATGCTGTGAAACACGAGCCCTTCAATACTGTTGCCAGGCCGGCTGTGGCTGTGCAACCCACACCCTACTTACTAATAAAAAAGTAATAAAGTTTACTCCGAGTCTGTGGTCAGTGGATGGACTTAGCAATAGGCATTTATATAGCTAGCAATACAATTTTGTGCACGTTTCTTGGTCAGAATAAAACATGTTCACCAACCTGTGCAAAGTGACAAGTCTGAGTGTTACTGTTACTAGTGTTAGAATGCCCGTATTATTAATCAGATCAACCATTCCAGTGGGAAAGGTAAAATTTGTCATCTAGCTGAATAGGCAAGCACACAAATAGCCACAAAAGGCAAAGCACCCACACTACATGCACTAGTTCACCGAGTTGCAGAGTAGAAGAACTGCATACAATAAATGTGCCAAGAAATGCATAGTAATCCAAAATGGCAGATCTACTGTGTGTGTCGCTATAGAAATGTGGCAGCAGTGAGAAGAGTCTATAGGGTGACCCATGACCAAAATAGGGAGCTATTTGCTATGAAATTAGTTGCAAACATAATGGGCATGGCCATGGGGAAACACTGATCAACTAAATTTTGTTACAGATGGACAGAACTCTTTCATTCAACCACGAAAGGGAATCAATCGTGGTACTGGCAAGTGAAATCGTGACATTTGAGTGTTTTGACCCGATTCATCCGACGTCATCATCACAATTAGCCATTTTGCGAGTCAATCTTCCCCTGTTCCAGAGTAGTGCGGATTTTTTAGACGATGTAGAGTTTCCGCGCTTACCATAATTTTAACATGCAATCTCACCACCTAAATGGCGAGTGCGGTGGACAGTTACCGAGTGTGACGTTGGTGCAAGAGGTCAAATTGGGAAGAGCCCTGTAGCTGTGAGGCAACACTCAGTTTGATAAACTTGTGCTCTCTTTTCAATATAAACCCACAGAAACAATGATAGACACAAGACCAGGTACCAGTACAGTTGGTATACAGTGCAGTATATGGGAAAAGCCACCTGAGGAACAACTTCCAAGTAGCATGGGCACCAGTGTACCATTGAACAAAGCAACAGAAGCTCGGTCAACCATGGAGAAGAGTGCAGTTGGAGGTGAAATTGTGCTTCAGTGTGGAACGGTCCATCGGGATGACCAGCTCGTTAAAAAGTATGTGTAAACCTTTTACTTGTGAAAAAACAAAAGTAGTGTGGTTTTGTTGTAGGATTATGAAGTCAAAACGCTGTTTAACACTCAGTCATAGTCATAACCCCTCTTCTTTACCATTAGCGACTAATAGTCGACCAAGCTTACACACAAAAAAGGAAACTCATGCCTGTGCCCAGAGGCTTTTGGTTAATCTGTAGTTTGTCCATGTCCTCCCTACATACCCAAGCTTACAATGGTTGGAAAAAGAAAAAATCGGATCTTGCCAAAGATGGTAAAATAAAATAAGGTTGTTGTGCATTACAGAACACACTGAAGAAACAAAGACCCAAGTATATGAAAGGGAATTCAATAAGTAATGAATTCGTATAACTTATTTTGCTGTAAAACAATTTCTTCCAGGTGATCAAAGAGTTTGTAAAAAATAACCTTTGAACGTAAGCTGTCTGTTTAAGAATGTTTGCTTCATGCTCAAACAATTCAGTCACCAATTGTTGCTTATGTTAGAACAATATGATAAGAAATTATTGAATTAGGTTATCTTTTTGAGTAAGAAAGGTAATGCGTAAAAATAAGTGCAGACATAATCTTCTTCAAGAACCCCCCCCCCAAAAAAATAAAACAAACAAACAAACAAACACTATTATTTCCAATTTTACGTAGGTGTGGTACAAATCTAAACTTGGACCAAGGAAAAGATAATGTAACTGTAGAATCAGAAAGCACAATGCAAGGAGAAGCCTCCTCCTCGTCACCCCAGGAGAAAATCCCAGTATTAGACGATGCAGCTTACTCTGTCATGGTGGATCTCTTAAGAAGACGTTTCAACACACCCGTCAAAATGAGGACGCGGCAACAGAAGTCGGCGATCATCCAGCTGTGGAGAAACAAGGGGAAATACACAGTTGACGATTCTAATCCAGCAAATCTCTACTACAATGGGAAATGTGTGCAACGAAAGTCACAGTACAGAGAGCTCACTTCCAACGGGTCGGAGAAAGGACAGAATCGAGGACAAGTACGGCCATTAAAAATAAAAAGGACACTTTGGGAGGCGTCTGTTACTGTAGCGGAGAGGAACATCTGTGAAGATTTGAGGAAGGATGCGAGAGATGGCAGTATGCAGTTGTTAAGGTAATTTTGTAAATGTAGAATCATTGTAATAGATGCAAAAAAATTAGTTAGTGGCCTGACGTTTCGACCCTAGCAGAGTCTTTCTCGAAGGCTAAATGACAAGACAACACACATACATGCATGGTATACATGGCATGTATGTGTGTTGTCTTGTCATTTAGCCTTCGAGAAAGACTTTGCTAGGGTCGAAACGTGAGGCCACTAACTAATTTTTTGCATTTATACTACAGGTCCTTTTGGTTGGTAAGCAGTTTGCAACAGCTAATTCTATTTATCTCATTTATTGTAATAGAATAACAATTTATCTTGCCATTCTTTGGAATGCAAATTTTGTTATAAGAAAGATGTTTCGAGATGTGTCCCTACAGTGTTTCAGTTCATAGAGAAGTAACTCAGTGTACTTTGTCAGTCTCAGTCATCCACAATCCCGGCCAAAATACTTGGGCCACCCGTTCCTATAACGTTACAATAACCATACAATAACCATTCCCTGTCTCACAATAAACATTCTCTCCCCCGTCCCCCGTCCCCCCGCTCAATGTTGTCTGGAACGCAGAAGACCGTGCAACAATGTGATACAGCATTGAAAGGGGGCAGGGGGCCCAACAAGATATGGCCGGGATTGCAGGTCAGGAGTCATGGACCAGTGCTTGATGCCTTACGGATTTATAAGAACAAATTACATGTTACACAATATTCAGCTTCTCATGTTGCCCTGCGTACAATTTTAGAACCAATCTGGATTTTGAAGTGTACAATGCAGGGCCATGCATCGGATGCCAGAAACACTGGGGCGAACCCCTTCTCTTAGCGATAAGTGTACTGGGTTCTTTTAAGTGCAGTGATAATTTTTAATACGACACACGAATCCTACGGCTTTACGTCCCATCCGAAGGACAAAGCAATAATGGTTAAGTGTCTTGCTTAAGGACACAAGTGTCAGGACTGGGACTCAAACCCACACTCTTCTGATCAGAAGAAAAAAACAGAGCTCGAGTCCGGTGTGCTAAACCGCTCGGCCACACTAGGCAGTGCTTCCTTTTGACATTTAGTGAGGTGAATGTAGCAACTGCAATTATTGTCGCCAGCTACCTGGAATTTGGATTTGCGAGCGTGCTAATAATGTACATTGTATCTTCACTTTCAGGAGTGATGCATCACTGAATTCAAATCGGGGAAGGAACGATGAGGTCCAGGCATCACCAAGCAAACGGCAAAAGAAATCCAGCCCCCGAAATGACCCCAATCAATTTAAAGAATTAGACGATGCATCTTACTCTGTCATGGTGGATCTCTTAAGGGGACATTTCAACATCCCCGTCAAAATGAGGACAAAGCTCCAGAAGTCAGCGATCATCCAGCTGTGGAGAAACAAGGGGAGATACACAGTTGACGATTCTAATCCAGCAAATCTCTACTACAATGGGAAATGTGTGCAACGAAAAAACACAGCTTGGAAAGCTTGTGACTGATAATCAGTGGTTTGATGGACAGAATCCAAGGAGCTTAGCAGTAGAACAAGACCAATCGTTTTGAGTTCCATCTTCCTCAATGCCTTTACCAGTCGCAACCAGAAATGCACACCAAGAAGTCTAGCATGCAAAACCTATTGTAAAATGGATCTTTGTAATAGTTCAAAAATAAAAACTGGTACTTTGTTTTTGTAAACGTCAATGCACTGCTTGATGTGAGTGAGGGGTAGTTAGACCCTTACTCTATGGTTAGACACACGTCGTTCGGACACATGGGCAAGCTTTCGGGTGGTTACATTGTACGAGAGAGACAGTGAATACCCATACACAATTTTGTCTTATCTGGAGGTCATAGGTCATAGACCAAAGCTTGCATTGAACCATGTGACATTAGCAACAATATCTGTCGTCTGGGGAATTCAAATATCACAATCACTTGCGACCAAGAAAGTTGGTTTACTTGAAAAATAGTTATTCCCACACATGAAAGATGCTGCATAAAGGGTTAAATTGGTTCATCAATGTGAAAAGAATAATAAAGATTTCGGACCCTTGTGCCTGATTTCCTCACACAGAAACTTCTTCAAAGGAACATTACAGAATTGGTTTTTGCTAACGAAACAGTTGCTGGCAGTGTAAGCACTTTATGTAATCCACCATATACATAAACTGACAAACCTGTAGAAGTTTGAGATCGATCGGCCATCTGGGTCACGAGAAAATAGTGAAAAACCGATTACACATTTGCATGAAATCATATAGATTCAAAAAATGAATAAAACGCTCACTGAGCGATAAACTCCAATCGGAAAATTAGTTTATTCATTTCTCATCAAATATGGCATTTCAGACAGAAATATTTCAAGGGATGTTTTCTACTATCATCATCAATAGACCGTGTAAGTTTTATGTAAATCTGTGATCAAAAAGTATATTTTACAAGTTTTTGTCTTACCAATTCTGTAATGTTCCTTTAAAGGCCCTGTACACTATTGGTAAGATCGAAAAACACAATGTTCACAGATTCACACATAACTTACATGATTTAAAGTAAGTAATGGTAGAAAGGGTTCCTTAAAATATTTCTGCCTAAAATGCTATCGTTTCTGAGAAACGAGTAAAACAATAGTAATTATCGCGCGCGATAATTTGAAAAAAAACAGAAAACATATAAGATCTCTTTTCACTATTTTCTCGTGACCTCGATGACCAATTGAGCTCAAACTTTCACAGGTTTGTTTGTTCATGCATATGTTTAATCACACAAAATGTGGACACTGATTTTGAGCTGTTACCAAAAGTGTACAATACCTATAAAGACTCTATAGACCTATCCATTTTAATCAAATTTCCTGCCGCCATTGGTGTGATGCTCTTACGCTCGCCTCCATGCTAGGTGCAGGCTTTAACTCACGCCACATTGGTGTTTCGTACTGTTATGCACATCATTGGTCAGGGTTGCCCATATGGTGCGTAAAATACATTTACTGGCCTGACGCTTCGTTTTATGAAAGGGCAAGGGCACCAAGGCGCTTCCTCCTTGGTAAAGGGCACCTCTATGGCGGAAATTGTAAGTTTCTAGGGGATCATTTCAAGGGGAACCAAGGCTATAAACCAGGGGCAAGGGAGGCAATTGTCTCTATTGCCCCATGAAGTAACGGGTCTGAATTTACACTGGGCGTATTTGCGTCCAAGTAATGGTGAAGAACACTGGTACAGGACATCATCCCAAACAGATTTGTCTATTAATACACATTCAAAAAATAGTGCAAAATCTGATTTTGACCTTGGAGCCCCTCTTTAATTGTTCTTAAACTATTTCTGTGACGTCACTCTTATTGTTCAAAGTGTAGATTGTTTTTACGAATCTACACTTCAAACTGTAGATTCAGTACGAATCTACACTTAAGTGTAGATTCGTAACAAATCTACAGTTGAGTGGATTCGTTACAAACTAAAGTGAAATGTTCGAAGGGAAAATGACTGTCTTTCCAGATTGAAAGGATAACATGATGTGCACCAAACACAGCTTTTAATGTACTTTACCATAGAAACTGTATCAGGAAATAGTTTAAGTCAGAGAATAGACTCTAAAGTATAGATTCGTGAACACAATGTACTCGCCTTCGGCTCGTACATTCTATTCACGAATCTACACTTTCTCGTCCATTCTCCTTAACAGAACCCAGCAGCATTTTGTTGCATGAGATCACAAAGACGTCAGCTTTATGAATCCAGTAAAACAACAATCAAAATGCCAATGTGTTCTGTTGATTTGTGTTAATGGTACTTGAGTTAAATGTTTGTTAAGTTCTTGGATCGAGGCCAAAAGGCTCAAGAATAAAATACTCGCCCCTCAAGACAATTGAGTGATTTCCTCTTTATTGGTAGTCTCTTATTTCCAATGTAATCTAACCATGCACATCATTCATCGACACTTGCACACAAATATCAAATATAACAATCTATTAAAATTAAATAGAGTACTAAAATGTTAGGTATGATCAAGCATTATTGCACTTCATTAATATGTCACACCACATCTATAGGCTGGAAAATAAACGTCCAGATAACACAAAACTAATAGTTTCAGTAAACAATATAGTACACTTAAGGCTGGATGGTTTGGTTTCTTGTCGCTTTTGCCTGCTGTGCCATTTGATCCATTATTGTGAACTTTGCCCTGGACGTGACCTGTGGCCTTAATGACCCTCAATTATTCATTTTTGGGGGTATAAAGGGAGGGTATACCTTTGGTAAATACTCCGAAAATTAATGTCCATAAAAAGTTTCTCGGTAAGAAGCACTACAGCTGTTGACAATGTACATGTATGACATTTTGAATTACGGATTATTCTTCCTGCGTGGACATAACTGCTTAAGATTGTTGGCGATATCTCAAAACCTGAAAATTTCACAGGTTAGTTTTATCATATATCTACATATATTAAAAAACATTGAGCGATTCCAAAAACCAAAGGTATGCCCTTTTGTCAGTTGTCTAACAACGTGTGTTGTTTTGTACGAAAAAGGCAAGCATTTTACACTATACTGGTTCATGACCTCAACACTCTACTGTGCGCATACACGTTTTTTGGTCTCTTATTTATAAATATACATCCGAGATAACTTTAGAAGATTCATCAATGATACAACAATAGGTGTACAATGCATTTCTAAGGTCGGAAATCCGTGTGTCCCCCATGCGTTGTGCGTAATGCGAAGTCGTTAGGGTGTTGGTTTCGAATCCCGGTCATGACACTTAACTGTGTCCTTGTAAGACACTTGACTATAGTTGCTTCTTTTCACCCAAGGGTAAATGGGTACATGCGATGGCAGAGATGGTTCTTGTGAATGATTTAGCGTAATGCGAAGTCATTAGGGTGTTGGTTTCGAATCCCGGTCACGACACTTAACTGTGTCCTTGTAAGACACTTGACTATAGTTGCTTCTTTTCACCCAAGGGTAAATGGGTACATGTGAGGGCAGAGATGGTTCTTGTGAATGATTTAGCGTAATGCGAAGTCATTAGGGTGTTGGTTTCGAATCCCGGTCATGACACTTAACTGTGTCCTTGTAAAACACTTGACTATAGTTGCTTCTTTTCACCCAAGGGTAAATGGGTACATGTGAGGGCAGAGATGGTTCTTGTGAATGATTTAGCGTAATGCGAAGTCGTTAGGGTGTTGGTTTCGAATCCTGGTCATGACACTTAACTGTGTCCTTGTAAGACACTTGACTATAGTTGCTTCTTTTCACCCAAGGGTAAATGGGTACATGTGAGGGCAGAGATGGTTCTTGTGAATGATTTAGCGTAATGCGAAGTCATTAGGGTGTTGGTTTCGAATCCTGGTCATGACACTTAACTGTGTCCTTGTAAGACACTTGACTATAGTTGCTTCTTTTCACCCAAGGGTAAATGGGTACATGCGAGGGCAGAGATGGTTCTTGTGAATGATTTAGCGTAATGCGAAGTCATTAGGGTGTTGGTTTCGAATCCTGGTCATGACACTTAACTGTGTCCTTGTAAGACACTTGACTATAGTTGCTTCTTTTCACCCAAGGGTAAATGGGTACATGTGAGGGCAGAGATGGTTTTTGTGAATGATTTAGCGTAATGCGAAGTCATTAGGGTGTTGGTTTCGAATCCCGGTCATGACACTTAACTGTGTCCTTGTAAGACACTTGACTATAGTTGCTTCTTTTCACCCAAGGGTAAATGGGTACATGTGAGGGCAGAGATGGTTCTTGTGAATGATTTAGCGTAATGCGAAGTCATTAGGGTGTTGGTTTTGAATCCTGGTCATGACACTTAACTGTGTCCTTGTAAGACACTTGACTATAATTGCTTCTCTCCACCCAAGGGTAAATGGGTACATGTGAGGGCAGAGATGGTTCTTGTGAATGATTTAGCTTGGGAGCTGAGATGATTTTAAGGCAGGATATACTTTTGGTAATTGTCAAAGACAAGTATCCTCACTTGGTGTATCCCAACATATGCATAAATTAACAAACCTGTGAAAATTTGGGCTCAATTGGTTATCGAAGTTGCAAGAAGATAATTAAAGAAAAACATCCCTTGTTGCATAGAATTGTGTGCTTTCAGATGCCTAAAAAAGGCTTTATGCCTGAAGCCTTTTTCAGATTCAAATAATTATTTTAGTGAAAAATTACCTATTTCTCAAAAACTACAATACTTCAGAGGGAGTCGTTTCTCACAATGTTTTATACTATCAGCAGCTCTCAGGTGCTTCTTACCAAGTAAGTTTTTATGGTAATGTATTTATTGAGTAATTATCAAAAGTATCCACTGCCTTTAAGGAATGAAATAAATGGCCTAGTGACCAGGGGTAACAATGTTGGAGCTCCATGAGTGTCAACGAGAGGCGGATATGAGCGCTGTATAAGGAGCCACTATTATTATTTACTATCATAATTCCATATCTCTGCGTTTGCCATAAAAGTTATGTGCACTGATATGTGCACTGGTATGTATTTTCATTTTGAAGGATTGCGCACCACATATTACGCACAACGCCATGATGGGACACATGGATATCTGGCCTATCGGTTCATATTTACATGTTAAGTCACACATTTGCACAATTTGGGGGTGTCCTAATACTGCCTCTTTTAATTACAGTGTAAAACAGCAAATACGTGTTCACATTAATTGTAAAAGAACACCATTCACTCCGTATTTTTCCCAAGTACACTAGTTTGTACATTGGAATACATCATAGCAAATAGTCAGTACCTTAAATTACCAAATCGACTTGATCACCGCCTGCTTGGGGAATCATGCGTGGCATGCATGATTTCAATCACCTGAAAAATGGAATATAGGTGCAAGCAAAAAAGTCTTTGTAACTTCAAAAATAAAGAACGGGGGGGGGGGGGAGGGGTAAACGGAATACAGGGAAGAAATGGAATAAAAGGTGCAAGCACAAAAGTCTTTGTAACTTCAAAAATAAAGAACCATGGAGTGGGGGGAGGCTTGCTTACAACACCTTGTCAACATGCCATGAGAGCAGTGCTTGAACACACAAAAAAAACACATACCGGTAAGTACTTGAAACATACTCATGAGAAATTACCATACAAATTCTGACTGGAAGTATACCATATGTATGCAGAAAGTGAGCAAGGCCTAATTTCATAAAGCTGAAATTTTAGTCAATTCAGAAGAACACCCGCCCCCCCCCAAAAAAAAAACCAACAACAAACAAACAAAACAAAACAACAACAACAATAACAACAACAACCACCTCAAAACCAAACAAACATGGCAAGTGTTCAGGTTATGGAAAGAATACACACTTATGGAGTAGTACAGAATAAAGGAACAAAAGTGAACTTCCAACTTTCCCCCAATACTATAACATTGTACCAAACAGTAGTTGTGCAGTTACATTTATAGAGCATTCGAATATAAAATTAGGAGGGTAGATGGCCTTAGCTTTCGATCCAAACCGGACCTTTGTCAGTGGCATAAACAAGCACAAACGAAAACATTTCCATTTATGGCAATGGGAATGTGTCCAGGAAAAAGAGGGACAATTTTAGCCAATCAAAGTTGTTAGTTTACAAACAGTGGGGTGGCTAAGAACCAATCAGGGTGGATTACTGGACCAAGCGGGAAACATGAAAGGACAGGGTTAGAGGGCAAGCTGCATGTTAGTATGTCTTATATATTTATATATATTTGAAGTACACAAATAGAAAAATTAGGCAGGCTTCAGTGAAAGACAGATCAACTCTAACTCAGTCAACCCTCGTAATAAAGTTCAGGGTGCTCCCCAGTATTTTTTCAAAACTGAGGGGCCATTCTGGACCCATTTTTAGGAAGTTTGGCCAAAGCACGCTGAATTGAAACGGGGTAGAAAATAAACCAACCAACATGAGAATGCTGAAGATGATCAAAGGTATACTTACAAAAAAATGTTGAATTGTTCCACCAGCATTCTAATTTCCTAATAACCACATACTGATAAGAGAGATATTGTTCACAACATTATTCATACATCCCAGTGGATTGTATTCCAAGGTTTCAATTAAGTAAATTATGTTACACTCGCACTAAAATCTTAACTAATACTGATAAAAGAAGGACCGCACGTTTTATTCTACAACACAACAAAGGCTGGTGTGCTTCCCCCTGCTATTTTATACAAATCAATCAGTCAAACATAGTCATTTGGCTTAATTTTAAAATTTAAATATGAATTATAAATTGCTATGACAAGGCTGCATCAAAAAATAAAACTTATTCAAGATATTCATCTGGTATGTCTATGTGACCATTTTTTATATAACTACAAATAAAGTTAATTTACAAGCTCTTACATTACATGGTACATGTACTTATATATTTATTTGTATTATATTAAGCTACTAAAAAATATACATTATGGAAACAGTTAATAATCATTTATATATGTGGCCTTTGACATATTTTGGCGCCAAGCCTAAACGAACTCTATCTAGCCCAAAATAGTACCCTCATATACAAGCGGACAGATCACCTTCCAGCTATTTGTGGCTCAGATGCATCTGAATAGAAGGGAACTCAAGATGGATGAACTCTGACAAAGGTCTGTCGTGGTCCTGGGGGGGGGGGCTCAAGGTTGGTCTGGTAAGTATGTTTTCAAAACAAAATAGCTATAGAAGAAGTACAATGTATTTGTAATTTAACTTGTACACGAAGTTTACATGCAGGATGTTCAGCTCATTTTAGTGGTAGATCTGGAGGGTACAGAGAGAGCACACGCTTGCCAGGCAAATCTAATTCAAAGCATGATTTTATGGCCCTTTTCAAAACCACGGGTTGGGCTTGGGCTCAGTCGGCTTGTTTGAAGCCCCGTAAGGAAAGCACACATCTTCTAAATTGCTTAAGGAGTGTAAGCGTAAGCCCAAGCCCAAGCCCAAGCCCAAGCCCTGTTTTCAAAAGGGCCTATGGTGGCACACTCCATCAGTGGCCTCATCAGCAACTGACACTCAGGCTCCCCTGGTAAACCACTCTCTAGATCGGCCTCTGCATATCACAGACATGCAAATCCATTTCCAATTGTATAGACTTTTTTTTTAAAGTTTATTTTCTTCAGATAACAGGGCTTGCGTACGACACTACAACACTATTTGGTTTTACCCATACACTGATGTGTGTAATGCACTTTATACTCTACTTTCCTGAGTCCTATGAAAAAAATCCACAAGCGTATTACCCGGGTGGGATTCGATCCACGAACTTTGTCATTCTAATGTCAACACTAGAATTTTCCACGCAATAAATATATCTATTAATTAGGCTCCATGCTTTAATGGATCAAACAGTCACGACAGTAGCTGTGTGGTCCAAAAGTCTAAATAAATGTCCGACTACAAAATGTACATTAGCCGACCCCAATTGGATTGCTGCTGTGTGTAATTTGTGTGTGGCACGATGCACTGCTTTGCAGAGTTGAAACACATGTGTCATAATGTGTTATCCATATGGGTACCATTGCTTGGCAATTGCTATGACAGGCAGGCTCGATGGAGTACAAAAAAGAGAGTTAAGTCTGTCCCGAGTCGATGTTGCTCATCAGGCCGGCGTTTATACCCAGTTTCCTTGGCATTAAATGACTGAGAATATTTCTATTCCCCTGGACAGGATGCCAGTCCATGGCAGGTTACTCCCCAGCTCTAACTGGTACCCATTTGTCCTCCTGGGCAGAGAGAAGCAATTATGATAAATTGCCTTGCTCAAGGACAACACACAGTGTAACGACTGACCAGGCCAGGATTATGTAAATTACAGAGACCGCTTGGCAGCAACACCCCATGCAGGCTCATTGGAGTCAGTCAATTTCCAAATTAGAATCAATAATAATAATAAAAAATACAAATTATCAAGGCTTCTCTAAACATTCTTTTTTTCATCAAGGTTTACGATGGGAACCAGCTCATATTAAAAAAATGTAATTCAAATAATTACAAGTAAAACTCAACTACAACTTAGCAATGGTTGGCAGTGATACATGAAAAAGGTCTCATTGCTAGTGGTCGATCTTCATCTACACATACCAGCAAGTCTACCCGGCAACCTTTGACCCAATTCACCTGATTTCATCAACGCAATAACCAATCTGGGAATCAATGTTCCCGTATGTTAGGCTGCGTCCGAATTGGCGGCTACGGCTTCAGCTAGATTGCCGCATTATCATGCGTTGAAGTATGGGACGTCCTTTGCAACACCCTTAGCAACGGTTGTGGCCATAGCCGTAGCCGGATACAGCCTTCAACACTGTAGTAGTGTGCATTTTTTTTGCATGTAAGTGGTAAATTACACGCTTTGCGAGTTGACTCCAACAATGGCAAGTGTGGCAGACAGTTGTCAAGTGCGACGTTAGTGCAAAGGGGTCAAGAGGTTGGTTTCTCCCAAATGACTCACATCAAAGTAAGATGATTCAATCATCGGGGCTTGTTTGTCCATGAAATAACAGCCAAACAATTACAAAAATATCTGGTCTGAGAAAAACAACTGCTTTAATTCCATAATTGGCAGTTCAAATAAAATGTTTTTAGATATTCTTTGATATAATTACAACAAAAATAAACATCATCCTCTTATATACCATACTTTTTGTTTTATACAATTGACAAGATTGACAACTCATTTTTCATAGATTTCAGCCTAGGTGCAAATTTTCCAAAACAACAATGAATTTAAAATTTACGCATCACATAACCATGAGTTTTCCAACTCAAAGAGTGACCACCACTTCATCATCATCATCTTCCTGTACTGTGCATACTAAAGTTTTCCATTTTGTATTTTTTTAACATAATTTTCACATTATTGTTGTACATCCAACTGATTGACTAAAGTTACTGTTCCACCTTTTCTTAATCCTATCTAAGATTTTTGATGAAATTGTAAGTTCAATGTAATTTGGCCTTTGGCATACGAATTGATTAAAAAAAGAAAAGAACTATGAACAATAATAACAATAAAACAGACACCTCGACTGGAGTATACTCGCACATTGGTTGAAGTGCAAACGAACCTAATGCAGCCAACCGGACCAGACACACCGGGGCGAACCCCTTCTCTAAACGATAAGTGTACTGGGTTCTTTTACGTGCATTACACAACACACGGGACCTACGGCTTTACGTACCATCTGGACGACGAAAAGGGTGCCGTCGCACTCTGAAGGCTTTTTCAAACACAATATCAACCTCCACTCACACAGGTACCCATTGTTTACCCCTGGGTGAAGAAAAGCAACTACAGTAGAGCATCTTTCTTAAGGACACAAGTGTCAAGACCGGTACTCGAACCCACACTCTGCTGATTAAAAAACACCAGAGCTCTAGTCTGGTGCGCTTGAACGCTCGGCCACGGCGACACGCCACTTCTAATACATGTGAACAACTTGACTTTTTAAGGTAAATACTACCCAACAGTAAAGATATGAAATATTTTCAAGTTCAAGTTCAGCTGGAGTGCTCTTATTTTACCAATTAAAGATATCGTATAGAATCTGTCATATCTCTTGCACAATGGTCATACAGGTCAAACAATGGAAGTGTCTACAGCTTTACATGTATGTGCTGAACCAATGATGTCAGTTTTTTATTACCTCAGTTTATAGGGTAGTGTTGTGGAACCGGTGCAATATGCAAGAGGTGTTACATAAAATGCAAAGATCAATCAATGAAAATCTCTGGTGTTAAAGGAACATTACAGAATTGGTTTTTGCTAACAAAACAGTTGTTTGCAGTGTAAGCACTTTATGTAATCCACCATGTACATAAACTGACAAACCTGTAGAAGTTTGAGATCGATCGGCCATCTGGGTCACGAGAAAATAGTGAAAAACCAATTACACATTTGCATGAAATCATATAGATTCAACAAATGAACAAAACGCTCACTGAGCGATAAACTCCAATCGGAAAATTAGTTTATTAATTTCTCATCAAATATGGCATTTCAGACAGAAATATTTCAAGGGATGTTTTCTTATATCATCATCATTAGACCGTGTAAGTTTTAATTAAATCTGTGATCAAAAAGTATATTTTACAAGTTTTTTTCTTACCAATTCTGTAATGTTCCTTTAAGAAAATGGAAGTAGACAATATTAATAGTGTAGCATGTCATGGCCAAGTGGTCTAGTGCATGGAGTCAAGCTCTGGTGGTTTAAATCATCTGGGTGCAGGTTCAGATCCAGGCATGACACTTGTGTCCTTGAGCAAAATGCTTTACTATGATCGCTTCTCTACACCAATGGGTATAAATGGGTACCAGAGAGGGTAGAGGCTGATTAGAAAAAGCCTCAGGAATGCCAAGGCAGCCTGGGGTTCTATACCCTCCCAGGGAGCTGAGGAATGATTACAGGAATGTTTTTGGCCCGATCACCAGGGCACTTAAAGCACATCAAACATTTTTGTAAAATGCTCTTTGTAAGAACTAGTTGTTATTTGTATCATCATATTATTAAGAGTGTTTATGACCATCCTTGTAGAAGCATGCACATTGACTTTATGCTACGATACAATGTCCAAAATTTGACGGCACCTGTCAAAACTGCTGCTCAAGGAAACTGATACTGCTTTACGCTTAACTCAGTAACTTCTATATTAATGTTC
Organism: Pycnopodia helianthoides; assembly: GCA_032158295.1. Lineage (NCBI taxonomy): Eukaryota > Metazoa > Echinodermata > Asteroidea > Forcipulatida > Asteriidae > Pycnopodia > Pycnopodia helianthoides. Next base: position 19,844,206 of record CM063248.1, read on the forward strand.
CAAAATAAAATACATTTTCAATGTTGTTTATTTTCAAACCGCGGAAGAAATGGTAAGGACAATGAGCAATACATTTAGCCTTACTTTATAAAATGTGCAAAAGGGTCTACAACGAAGCCTGAGAGACTATCTAGCGTTTTTTAACCTGTTCATGCCATCACACTGCCATGATGTAACGTCAACTACAACAACCTTACCCGCTGTCATTCACCTCCCCGTTCTGCTGCTCCTCCACGGGCGGCGACGGCATCTCATTGCAGTGCTGTATGCCGGCGCAGTAGTGCAGCATCAGGACCGCCAGCATCTGCATGCGTTCCTCACTGCGGGACATACTGTTGGTCTTGCGCTGATGCCGCTGCTGCTGCTGCTGTTGGCGCTGGTGGAGCTGCTGCTGGCTGAGGCGCTGCTGGGGCCGGTGCTGGTCGGCTTGGATCTCTTGGGACAGCTGGAGCTGACGGTCGACCTCTGCGTCGATCTCCTTCTGAAGTTTAGACACCTTATTGAAAACAATCAGAAGATGTTGATCATTTACTGATGATACATTACTATGCCAATCTTCCTTGGCGATTTGGGAGACTGAAATTCTCCAAGTGATTTTATGAAAGTGAAAAGCTACCCCTCCTTAAAGACACTGGACACCTTTGGTAATTGTCAAAGACCAGTCTTCTCACTTGGTGTATCTCAACATATGCACAAAATAACAAACCAGTGAAAATTTGAACTCAATTGGTCGTCGAAGTTGCGAGATAATAATGGAAGAAAAAACACCCTTGTCACATGAAGTTGTGTGCTTTCAGATGTTTGATTTCAATTCAAATAAATTACTTCTTTCTCAAAAACTGTGTTACTTCAGAGGGAGCCCTTTCTCACAATGTTTTATACTATCAACAGCTCTCCATTGCTCGTTAGCAAGTAAGTTTTTATGCTAACAGTTATTTTGAGTAATTACCTATAGTGTCCAGTGCCTTTAAATTATCCTAAACAAAAAACTCATCACCCGTCATTCCCCTCATTACCATTGCCTCCAGTTTCTCCTTTCTCTCATCAGTTGGAAGATCAACATGCAACTCCCGGCCGAGCTGAAAAGAATAAACAGTAACAAATTGGTCATGCAGCCCTTCATTTTTAAGAAAATACGCGGAGAGCTATACACTGCTCTCCTTTAATCATCGAGGAGAGATCTTTGCACTATTAGACTAAAGTATGAAATTTAAACATGATTTTTAAAATTCTTTTCAAATTTAACTGTTTATGGTGTTTTATTTAAGCCTGTTAGAACTACTGTTATTAATATTATTATTGTTATTATTTTATACTTTTCTAGTAATGAAACCAAGGATGCCTCGTAAGTGAACTTAATCACTGAAGCCTGAGGAAACCTGTAAACAAGGGTGCTTGCTATGGGAACCAGAAACACCAGGGTTAACCCCCTACTCTTTCACGATAAGTGTTCTGGGTTCTTTGAAGTGCACTACCAATCCTAGAACGGGGACCTACGGCTTAATGTCCCATCCGAAGGACAAAGCAATTATGGTAAAGTATCTTAATCAAGGACACAAGTGTCACGACCGGGACTTGAACCCACACTCTGCTGATCAAAAACACACCAGAGCTCGAGTTTGATGCTTTTAACCACTCGAAGGCTAAATTGTGTGTTGTGTAATGTACGTAAAAGAACCCAGTGCACTTATTGAAAAGAGAAGGGGTTCGCCCCGGTGTTCCTGGTTTGATTGGCTGCATATTGCACCACATCACCTTGTATAACCATTACATGGTGCTATGTAAACGAAAAGGTCTAATACTTCAAAAGGAAGCTCCATAATACCTTACAGGAAAAATACTGAATGTTGAAGCGCCTTGAGCGTCACTGAGTGACAGATATGAGCGCTATATAAGAAGCCACTATTATTAAATGACAACACACATAAAAAAAATGTATATTGGTGTAACAGGAGCAGTCAAGTGGAGAGAAATGAACAGAGAAAGAGAGGCAGCCAGAAAGCACACACAAAAATCAAGGGATGAACGATGAAGGAGACAAGGGGTAGAGGGAAGGGCAAAAAGTAGTTAAACCATAAAAAACACAATTACTATTGGTGCACTGGTAAAAACAAAAATCTAAGTATCATTAGGGTAATGTCTCACAGACCAAGTGGGATTAGGACAGTTCTGACAGAGTACATATTGGCATTGTCAATCTTTCCATCAGAAAATAAATTGACGAGAACACAAAAAAAAACCAGCCATAATCGTGCCATGGTATATAAGAAGTAACTACAAATAAATACATAAATAGTAAACTTGCGGGTACAACCATGTATTAAATCTCTTTTGTGGGAGTGATGGCTCTGAAAAGAGCCAGTGTGGTCTCGACAATTCGAACAGTATACGCTGCTCGCCTTCAGGAGAATGGAGAGTTTACTGTTCATTTATTTATTTATAGTTACTTCTTATTTCCACACCATGCAAAGCTTCAAACACCACTTGTCATGGTGTACGATGGAGACAAGCTCAACCGCTACAAGTCGTGAACTTCTTTTTCCGCTGTTAAAAATGAAACTCCACTTGCCTCTCTAGCAGCTGTCATGAATACAGCATCGGTGTCATCGATGCGATTGCCTTCTGCCCTTGCCAGGTCTCTGAGGTCCTTCTTCAGTCGGTTCAGACCGCGGACGGCCGTGTTGATGTCGTCGTATTCCTCCTCATCCGAGGACTGGGAGGAGTCATGGGGAGACGGGATCGGAGAGGGGTTGGGGGAGGGCTGCGGGGATATGCCCCGCCGTTGCGTAGTGGGCGTGGTCTGAGGGGAGGGGTCTAGGTTCTTCAGGTCCCTCAGCGGGGAGGATTGGTCCGGTTTGCGCCAAACTTTGGTTCTGAAAAGAAAATGTCGGGAAGTGTTTTACTGAAGTGATGTGGTGAACATCACAATAAAAAGACTGGACAATAAGAAGAACACAATACAAACGCTCATCAACAATTACTTTCTAATTCATTGTTATCTTCTGAAGGCAGGTATAGATATTATCTGTTTTCCCCAATAAATGAATGATTAATTTCCCCCTTTACACGATGCGCATAAATCAATCAGTGAAACAAATCAGTTTTGAAAAACTAATGTGCACATATAATAATTTAATTTTTGATTTATCTGGCGTGGTACTTTTTCAGATTTATTAAGTGTCAGAGAAATATGTTACGCTGGACGCCGAAACCCAAAACCAGATTTATTTCCTCACCAAATGGACGGGGAAAAAGAGCTTTCAAATTACAGCTAACTTAGGCCTATAAAGTAAGTATTTCTCAACTTATAGAATGATTAAGACATCACATCACATTGATTATCATGCCTGATGATTGCATTGTCTTTACTTTTGATGTCATTTCACTTTTCCCGAGAGATGCCCTGTTTTTGGCACGGGGCATCACACTGTATCTCTGTACAACTGTGTAACACTTTTGAGTCGTTAACCAACCGTTCTTTCCAGAACCAACACTACTCAAAAGAGATTTAACATGGTGTTACTGCAAACCTCTCTTAGTTATACTTCCACCATGCAAAGCTTTAAATCCTACTTGTGAACACTTTGATAATTTTGTGAAAGAAATAGGAAAGTATAATCGTTTGAACCATTACTGAAGACATTTTGGAGAAATTTTACTTGCTGTCAGTGATACACATAAAGGTGCCTTTTCAAAGCGATGGCTTTTGCTCCTGCGACAAAAACAATTTTCTAAATGGCAATACTACAAACAAAAATGCTTAGCAGAATGTTTCACTGTTGAATGAGTAGACGTGGTATAAGGTTATTCCCTTGTAGATTCCATCAACCAGCTGTTAAGATCTTTGTGTTGAGATATCATAGGCAAAGAATATGGCTGACAAAAATGTCATGAGTCCTGGAGCAGGAACCAAGGTTTTGAAAAGGCCCTTTTGTGATTAAAGAAGATTTCAGAAACAGATGACGAGATATACTTTTTACAATTTTTAAAAAGTCATGCCTGAACGTGTTATGTTCAAGAAAAAAGTTTTATATTAAGTAAACTATTCACTGATTTGAGGACCAGTGCAAGATTTGAGTAGCAAATCATGAATGAATATAATAGTAGACTGTAACACCATATGGCTATGGAAAGTACATGCCAATTAACACACAGTAGATTCATATCATCAAAAGGTCAAAGGTCACACAAGATTTAAGTAAAATGGCCACATAACCATGATGCAGAGTGCTACCTGATGCCTTGAACAATGCTCAATTAATACATGTAGTGCAGTTACTAAACGCTTGTCCAAAAAGGTCAAGAGGTTAGAGATCAAAGGTTAGTGATCAATCAAAGCCCAGGTTCATACTTATGTGACATTGTATCTATAGACATCGGAACATGCCATTTTCCAAAGAAAACTTGATTCACTGTCACATCAATTTTTGTGTAAAGTATGAACTTGAACTTGGCTTTTATGCAAGTTATATTCTATGTTATTCTACCCCACACACAGATCCTTATCATATGATTGGTGGAACACGCACCATGTGCCGTCCTTTATTTTACTGTATATTTACTGTCGTGATGCTCAGCAGTTTAATATTGGAGTCCGATATGGGAAATTCTTGGACACTTTGCAGTGTCGCTTCCAAAATAATTGCTCCCCTTCTCGTTTGTCGCAATGTGGCAAAGTTCTGTCATGGCCATGGAGCTATATATATTGACTAGAGCGCTAACACCCCGTTATACACGCACTAAGGTTTTGAAGCCGTGTGGGCGCATCCATGTTTATGTACAAACCAATACAAAAGCTTGAAATTTTGTACGGCAATTGTACGGCTATTTGCATGATAAAGCGTTTGTTCTTTTCTATGCGTCATCGAACCAAATATGCAGCAAATGAGAACGCACAATCTGCTAATGAGCGTACAAACTGCGAGCGTCATGTGCGTCATGTTTAACATGTGCGTTTGCGCGTATACGTTTTTCTTTTAGTTCGTCATTCTTGCCGGCATATTGTGTATCCTTGAAGCAGATTTCGTTTTTTTCCCCTTGACATCTTGAAGCATTGAATCCTCCCAAACAAGGCTTTAGTTCGACTCAGCATTTTTCCTAAGACGTAAGTAACAACATAAGAGAATCACCTACTACATATTTTTTTAAGACATCACTAAAATCACCTGTTTACAAGAGCAATGATCGTTAGATTTAATATGGCGCGTACGTAAGCGCGCACGCCGAATGCAAAATTTTCGCGGCCATGTGTGCTCTCTTAAAATTAAAATCGTTCCGTAGTCACGCAACACATCAAACATGTCTGCGCCCAGGGTGGCTTCTAAACTCAGAGCAAGTTAGCGCTCTAGTCAATATATATAGCTCTATGGTCATGGCAGACAATGTCGGTGTCTACATGGAGTTGTCCACATTTTTAAAAAGTTTTTTTTAAAGAATATTCAGAGTGCGGGATGGACGAGTTTTTTGCCTATTCTGTGTGTATTGGGAAATTATTTTCAAATGACAAGGATCTATGTGTGACTTGCATAAAACCAAATAATGCATGCATTTCATTTGTGCACTGTCACAGAATAAAATCACCTCGTGAACTGGAAGAGTCCACATTTCACCTTGTGACTATATCCTGGGACAATTCACCCATATGCATCCAATATTTGTATAATGGATGTACTGCACTGGGACCTGTTAATGTATGTTGTAATCAAGGAAAGGTACACCTTTGGTTTGATTCCCATGGTAGTCCATACATGTAGACAAAAACCTCAACAATTTCCACACGAAACATGCTCACACCAAGGTCTGTTTATGCTACAGGTATCGCCGATTTTTACAAACAGTAGCTGATTAAAGCTTCCTCTTGTTTTCTGAGCATGCTTCAGAAGAGAATTTACTTCCAATGAAAGTGTTTCTTGGGGATCAATTGAAGAACCCATGAAGATGCATTGTAAACCCCTTTTGAAAGGCAAACCACACACAAGAGAAATTAAGTTTGAAACTTGGGCACGACAGTTTGAAACGTAAGCGCCCAAGGTTCAAAACCTGCTCGAGGGGCTCCTTTCCGCTCACCAGGCATAGAAAATTAACGCAGAGTCCAGTCGAGCTGAGGCTAAACTGTCAGATTTGTTCTCAACTTTTTGGATGTTTTTGGATGTAATAATGGAAAGGTATTTATGAATGGAAATGGGACGTGGCCGCAACCCTGCCGGTTTTGAGCAGTTGTCTAAGACCTCATCTCCTACTCTTTTATTCCCCGATTGAAAACCAGAACGTGAAAAATGTTCTCTTCCCAGAGGCAATGACGTACCATCCCTTTAGAGTGCGGAGAGCAAGCTAGCCACTCGCAAGACAAACAAATGGTAGACATTGAATTCTAGCCGGAAAGGTTTCAGATGGAGAAACGCATGGAGTAGAAAACCAGAGATATTACACAATGCAGTTGGAGTCATGAGTGATGATGGTATTATCAATTCACCACACCACATACGAAAAGCCTCAATTTGTGGGCTATGCATCAGATAGTAAATCAGTTACTTGTGGAAGTGTTACAGGTTAAATATCTTGTCTTTTTTTTTGTTGGAAGGTGACGTTATTGTATAGGGTCATGCCATGCAAGAATGCGCAACAAGCACCAGAGTCATTGTGCACGATACAAGGGGACACCAACCGTTGGCACGAGGGCGCTTAGCAACCAACTAGAAGACATTATCTTCCAGTCCCGAGGCATCATGACCGTTTCTGTGAACAGTTCTGAAATAAGGTGCGAGAGTATTTCATCTTTCGAAAACAGTTTCTTTTTAAAAAGGCAAAGACATCTGGCAATTTTATAAAAAGAATAATGAGTGGGGGAAAGCAAAATAATTAAACACGAAAGCCGTTGTTAGCTTCTGACAAACCAAAATGAGCAATATCTAAGTCATGTCCAAATTAAGTTAAATCGGCTGCGGCTATAGCCGTTGGCTGCAATGACAATATTGAAGAATAGGACTTTTCAGCATTATGGCTGTGGCCACTGCTGAAAGCTATCAATTCGAACACAGCCTAAAAGTCAAAAAAAGTAATCACAGCTTCAGGTTCAGCACCATTGATGTTTGGACATGAAAGTCTGAGACTAAGACCAAGACCTGGAAAGCCGAGACAAAAACAAAGGCAAAGCCGATTCTACAAAATGTTTTGAGCCGCAGGCTTAGTCCTGGACATCAAGACCTCAATGTCAATTGCATAAGATAAAGTAAAAACAAATGATTCGGATATGAAATTATATCGGGGGTTATACATTTCATTCGTTGGTAGTGGTAGTCCAAATAGCAAATAGGAGTCCCCCCTTTTTTTCCCCCAAAAGACAGATTTTGCAATTCAATAAATTGCTTTTGAGAAAATGTACTACATGTTTGTCGCCAGCAATGTAAACACATGCAGTCGCTGACCAAAATCAGTACAAGAAAAATATGAAGACTTTTTTGAACCGTTGGGTCCTCCTTAAAAATAGTAAAAATTTAGAACTTCAACAGTCTAGGACCAACACAAAGACCAGCAAAGACAGATCTCGATCTACTCGGCCCTATTTCATGGAGCTGCTTAAGCACAAAATATTGCTTTATCATTTCCTAGGCAACAATAAGCAGGATACCGGTCACAAATTGTACATGTGACAAGGTATTTTGGCCGGTAACCTTATTTCTGGTAAGCATAATTTTGTTGCGCTTAGCTACTTGCTGTGCTTAAGCAGCTCTATGAAAATGGGCCCTGGTCTTCAGACCCTACAGCTCTCGTCTAGAAAATAGAAATACAACACAGAGAATGCTGAACTGTCATCTGTGTCTGCTCTGCATGCCCTCTATGTTAGCTGTGAACTTAGAGTATCAATACCATGTGACACACTTGTATGGCAAACTTAACCAGACCAACCAATGGGAACGCTTAGATTTGCCATACAGCTAAAATGGCGGCGTACACAAATTGCCTCAAAGCATTCTCCCCTGTTTTATTTCTATGAATCTTTTCAAATTCTAAAAGACAGATATCTTTACTGAAATAATAAGGTGCTGAAAAGTAAAATACAGGCATTAGTCAAATCCGCATTTAGGCCCAACAACAAATGCCATGGTTCAAAAAATAATTATAACAGACATACAGCAAACAACTTTAGCATAGTTCATTTTAATGAAGCACGTGTTTGCACTGTACCTGTCACATGGAACTTGAGCTTGCGTCTTCTCTGAACATTTCTTATGACATATCAACTGACAAATCTGACATTTGAGAGCATATTTGGTCCAAACCTAGGGGGAAAAAACAAAAAACGTTTCATCTAATTTGATTGATTAAATTGTTATGTGTAAAAAATATCATAATGACATTATAAATACAGCAATGACAACAAACAGGCTAGAATTATCATTTTTTGAACAGAACAATAACACCCTTAAATTGTTACCAAAAAGTAGAAAGATTTACTATCCAATTTTTGTAATTACAATACAAATGCATAACAACAGGAGACACTCAAAGAGTAAAACAAGTTCAAGATATCAAGTCCTGTTGAAGTAAAATAAATAAATAAAAATTAACACCCAAATACCAAAAATCCCTATATTTTTGACCGTTTTCATGCATTCGCATATTGATACATGAAAACAACATACAGGTCAGTTAAAATAAGATGAAACTGTAATTGTGATGCCAGAAAATTCCCTATTGAAAATATGGTAAATAACAGCACATCCAAACACATCCGGAATTTGTTTCTTGATTATCCTCTTCTTGTGATATAATTTTCTAGAGATACAACTGTTTTCACAGGGTCAGACAAAATGACACTCAGTCAAAAGTAAAACAAATATTTTGACGCGTTAAATGGGATTTTCAGCATTAAAGGCCAAACTAAAATCTGAAACATAATACAAATTTGGGGTTGAACAGAGAAAAACTGACTAGAGCGGGATTTGCACCTACGACCCTTAAGGTGATCCCTCTCCTGCCGGTTCCATAGTTGTAGAGTAAACTTGGGTGTGATCCCTGGCTATACGAGAGTTACAGGCTGAATGGCTTCCAACAGGCACCCCGAACAAAGATATTGACAAAAAGGGAGACCGCCACATTAGGGCTAAATAGCTCAGTTGGTAGAGCACCGGCACGTTAATCCAGAGATTAAAGGTTCAAGTCCCGCTCTAGTTCAATTTTCTTTGTTCAACCCAAAATAAAGGTTTTTCAATCATTACTAATCATGTTATACATTAAGTACTATCAAAAACACACACACAGATACTCTACACTGTAACGCAGTTGTTCAAACGATTTAACTCTTAAACTCTTGTATCAGGTTAAAAACCATGTCTACATTGGATCGGCGCTAAGATAAAAAAAAAAAGGGAAGATAACACGGTGCCGGGCCATGGGGCAGTATGGGTAGACAGAAAGGGCACAAATGTGAATATATTTTTAAAAACTCTCACGAATTAAACCTGTCGGTTTGGAAAAATGCATTAGTTGTGGCTCTTGGAGAAGTTGGTGAAGTAGACTAACAAAACAATTTGACAGTAACATAAGGACTTTGGGATATACATGGTACATGACAACACACACTTTTTACCTTTTTAGAGCAGAAATCACATCTTGTAGGTACTGAAAAATGAGTTCCAACAAACCTGTGCTGTAACCCTGGAAATAAACTGCACACAAATGACAAAAAACAAAAAACCTTAAAACTCAATTTATCCACATTCATCCACTTTTCATTTCATTTGAGGCCTTCAGGAAATTGTTATGATCGAATCTTGAAAATACCAGCCTCGCTACCATGGGCAACACAAAGTATCGATTACCTCTTGTCACTAACCCCTGGTAGGGATGTACCGACAAACAATGTTGATTGGTTCCCAAAGTTACTGCTTTGCATGCACTCTTGTTGAGTGCTTGCATGGCGCTTGTAGGGCGCGTTGTACGAGAATATCAAAATGCATGTCTTTACACGGTCACCCTAAACTGCATACAATTATACATGTCACAATATGAGAGGGGACCAGTTGCTCTACGACTAGATGCCTCTTTTTTTCACGGAGGTGAAGGAAGGGAAAGAAACCACTGAGCCAACCTGAAACCACTGGGACAACCTGATCAAACTAAATTTGTTTTGAAGGAAAAAAAACCTTACTTAAGCCCGGTTTATACTTCCTGCGAAGGGCGAAGCGAATTTTGAAGTCACAAATTCGCGACAAACAATTCTAAGGGTTGAGCTGTGCTCAACTCCTCGAAACATTCGCAGCGAAAACAGAGCTGTGACGTTGAAATTCGCTTTGCATTTGCAATCACATGAAGTATGAACCAAGCTTTAAGGAGACAATTAAGCTTCACTTAAAACCAGAGTCAGTAAGAATTCTTACTTAAGTTCATCCGGCCGTGTGTACTTGTTACTTTTCGTCTTATTAAGTGTCTTCCATCTTTCCTCGGCCATGGTCTTGTGTTTGCTCTGGAGCTCTTTGAGTAGAGACTCGGTCGTGTCTAGATCTTCCTGGGATGGAGGTTGTTCCCCAGAGGGCGTGTGATTGAAGAAGAGCGTGATGTCACCGTAGCAAAGCCGGCTCTCAAAACCAGAGTGCTGGTACAGATGGGACTGGCCGGGTAACCGACTACATAAAGAGAACCAGTGAAAGTGTTAGGCATGCAGAACGAGATGATATCACATGGAGGGGTATGATAATCTGTTATATTGCAATGTAATTACCACCATAACACCTTTACACACTTGCTTCAACACAGCCTCCATGAAATATCAAATTGAATCGCGCGTGGCACTCTCCCTACTGGTGAATGAGTGAACATGCCTTTTTGTATGGACTGATGTGCTGACGCAAGTGTTTGTGGTCATGCTTGTGCACAATACTATGGCGTTGCATACAGCATGTCTGTACCAGCCGTGAATGTAATTTACATGTTGCATGGGAAGTCTATTATCAGAAGTCCACACCACTTTTTAATTCCTTTCAAATGGTGTAAAACAAGGGCATTATGGCTGGGGAAAAAGGTAAATGGGGCATTTGACATGTAGTGGCCAAACAGTCTGGTGCACCGGACTCAAATTTGAATGGCAAACTCATCAGGGTGTGGGTTTTGAATCCTGGTATGCCACTTGAGTATTTAATCAAGACCTTAACAATAACTGTTTCTCTTTGCACAGGGTGTATGGGTGCCTGTGAGGGGCAGAGGTCCCGTAGCACAGGCTGCATACTCCCAAAGAAGCTGAGCTGAATTAAGGAATCACGCAACTAGCCAACTAACAGGGGTAATAATGTTTATGCACAATATCCATGTGCATTATTACAAGGTATTATAATTATTATGTAAGTTAAATTGAACACTGACATATGCCAGTTTCGGAGCCAAACATTAAAATTATCCTTTATTCAAGCACAAACCTCAAACAAATCTATGCTCAAAAGGATTGAGAACCTGTTTGTGCGTTTGGAGTTTAGCCCTCTACGGGGTTAAATTGAACACTTACGTTGCCCCAGCCCTCTGTTCTGGAGGATGTAATTTACACAGCTGCAGATGCTCCCCAGCCTTGGTGTTCAGGCACTGTAAGGCGACGTCCATGAGCGGCACGCACGTGTAACCGATCAGGATGTCTTTGGTTCCGCTGGAGAGGGGGATGCGATTCCACACGCACACGTTGAGGTATCGGTCGTACTCATCAATCTCAAAGGTGAAAGTTTCATCCCAGAGTGGTTCCTGGTAAATATAAATCGGATGGTTTTGGTGTGTTAACCATTCACTGTCGGGTGAGGTTTTTTATTGCTAAACTTTTACAAACTGAAGTATGGTGAATGTTTAGAAACATCCCAGAGTGGTTCCTGGTAAATATAAATCGGATGGTTTTGTGTGTTAACCATTCCACATCGAGTGATGTCTTTTTTTTGCCAAACTTTTACAAACTGAAGTATGATGGACGTTTATAAACGCCCGGAACAACTTTGGAGCGCCCTCTTTTGGTTGTGGGGGGTTGACAGTCAGAAGCTTCTGACCGCGCACCCGAACAAAGATATTGACAACAGGGAGACCATCAACATTAAGGCTCGATAGCTCAGTTGGTAGAACACCAACATATTAATGTGGAGATTGCAGGTTCAAGTCGCATACAAGTTAACTTTACTTTGTTCAACCCAAGGTTATTTGAGTAAATGAAATAGTAAAAGTACTTTTCCCTCATGCTTCATGTATAAAGTTATTCCATGGCTGATTAATTTTAACAGCACAGTTGCTTTCTTCTTGACATATGCTTGAATTGATAGCATTGAATGGTGTTGTAAACAAAAAATATAGCTCTCTGTTGATCCCCTTGCATGACGCACATCGTACTTACATGCGCGTATCTTCACTGCCATTTTGAGAGTCAAAATGCACACAAAGGAATTGACTCAGAAAATGATGGAAATAGTTGATGCCCGTTGTGTGGATGTGTGTTCCGAGTCGTGCAAGGGGTCAGTAATGAAGATTTTTGTCTAGCCAGTCAACTATAGGTCATTTCACACAGGGCAATTTTTTTCAGGCAAATTTGAGGCAACCCACTGCAGTGTATGCAGAATGTACACTTCAGCAGCACCAGAGACATTCGACTAGCTGTAACTAACTATCCCCAAGGAAATTACTATCCCCAAGCAAATAACGAGAAAAACTCAAAAGTGAATGAATTTTCTTCTTTGAGACTACCTGGAATCGGTTGCCAGTAAATTGTCTTGTAAAACATGGCTCCGTGTGACATGGCCTTAAAGATGTACAAGAACACTTAGACACTTACACCAATAAGGCTTCAAATACATGAAGCTAGCTGATAAAATATTAATTATTGCCAATAAACTCACATCAAAAGCAGGAACTAGCGATGTTTCATACAAATCCTCATACCCTGAAAACTCAGAGTTTGCTGGTTCAGAAGTTGCTGCCTGATCCCCTCCACCGATGGACGCCGTGGATCCAGTGACCACAGATGCTGTATTGGAACTTCCTGCCATATCAGTCTCATCAGTCAAAGATGCAAAGCTGTTAAGACTTATCTTGTCAGGGTCAACCTCTGGATTGTCCGCGTCCCCCTGTCCCTGTAAACTGGAAATGACCGGATTCTTGACCTGTTTCTGTTTTTTCCTCGGACCCGGTTTGGCCTGCATAGATTCCTTAAACAGCATCTTGATGCTCTGAAGTCTGTTCTCTCGATCCACAGCCGTCGAGAGGTTCCTCAAGGTGGAGTAGTCGAGACTTGATGAAAGTCTTCGGACAGGTGCAGAAGTGGGATCAGAGGTGCCAGTTCGACGACGAAGTACGGGAGAATCCGTCGCGGGGACTTGCAGACCACCTGGAACATTGGATGCTCGCGGTAAGAGGTCCACCTCATCAGCACTCACGCCCAGAGTCTGCATCATTTTCACGTTGATGAAATCTTCGTAGTCGTTGTCGTCTAGCTGTACGTCGACCACGTCAACATTCCTTTGAGTACCACTGTCTGTGGTTGTTTGACCATCTGTTTGGGTCATCTCAATGGGCTGGGCAGGACGCTGCACTCTTAGCAAGCACCTGAGAGAGCAAAGAGTATTTGTGTTTGTGGCATTATATTTTGTAAATTAAAAGAAGCTCTCTACAATGTATGTCAAATTTTTATTGTTCTTTTTATATATTTTTTTTATGAGATATTGCCTAACTCACATGGCCGAACGGCCACTTCAAGGTGAGGGCTACACTTAACTGATTTGGGGGTGTTGACACAAATCAACTGACACCAGGGGCAAGTTGCCACGTACTCCTGGGGCTGAAACAGGGTTACCCCCTTCACAGTCCATATAGGAACCTGGCTGGTAGAGCAGGATGCACTACCTTCCCAACTTTTTACAAAGCAATTATGGTTGAGTGCCTTGCTCGAGGGCACAAGTGTCATGAGCGGAACTCGAAACCCACACTGTGCTGACAACACCAGAGCTTGTGTCCGGTGAACTATTGTACCAAATAAATTAATGTACACCCAAATTTAGCAAACAATGTTATACCTGTGGCGTGTCGTGGCCGAGCGGATAAGAGCACCGGGCTCAAGCTCTGGTGTTTCTGGTTGGCAGAGTGTGGGTTCGAGTTCCGGTTGTGACACTTGTGTCCTTAAGCAAGACACTTAACCATTATTGCTTCGTCCTTCGGATGGGACGTAAAGCCGTTGGTCCCGTGTGTTGTGTAATGCACGTAAAAGAACCCAGTTACACTTATCGCTAAGAGAAGGGGTTCGCCCCGGTGTTCCTGGTTTGATTGGCTGCATATTGCGCCACAGCACCTTGTAAACCATTACTTGGTGCTATGTAAAGGAACAGGTCTCATACTTCAAAAGTAGCTCCACAATATACCTTGCAAGAAAAATACTGAGCGCTTTGATACGCCCATTGGACGTGATAAAGCGCTATATAAGAACTGTGTATTATTATTATTATTATTATTACCTGTCCTTGGTTTGTTTGATAAGCTTAGCGGCATGTTTAGTTGATGTCACTCGAATTCCTTCCACTGCAAGAATAAGGTCCCCCTATAAAGGAAAAACACATTTAAAATGTATAAGTACAAATTTTTTTTATGGATGAACTATTCAAATAATGCAATAATTTTTCTATGAAGCTAAACAAGTGACATGATGTTAAAGTTGTGACATTGACAATGCCAAAAGTAAGTTTCATACTTAGAAAAATATTTTAGTTACAAAATGCCAACAAGCTTACAACATGCCTATTGGTTTTATTTCAATTCTCCCACTGCTGGCTTTGCAACAAGATCCCTTCACAACCCACAACAATACTGCAAACACCAGGCCTCTCCACACTTTGTCGAAACATCCCCACTGAAATTATGACAGGGTGTCATCTTGTTAAACTTACTTTTTTGAGCTCGGTTTGGCCAGCCGGCGAGTCTCGATTGATGGACGCAATGACCACGTCGTACTCATGGTACCCGTCCGGAATGTAACGCCCACACGAGGGCCACCTTTGGGCAACTCCACCTCAAACGTTTCCCCTGGGAAGCGGCGGACGATATCTTCTTGGTTCCACGGATCTGGGTCTGTCATTAGAGAACAGAGGGAGACAATAGTCAGTCTCTCCGAAGGGGATTGCCCTGGCATCTTATGTGCCATTAAAAAAAACACACACTTGCACCTTCTCACCAGGGTCCAGTTTAATGGCTCTGCTTACTGCGAAATTCTGTGCTTATCCTGCACACTGGGCGCCATAAGGGCAGAGATTCCGCGGTAAGCAGAGCCAATGAAATTGGGCCCTGATTTGCAAATGTAGAATTAAACTGGGCCCAATTTCATGGCACTGCTTAGCACTGAGTTCTGCCCTTGTGATCACCATTCTCGCTCAAATCCTGGAGCAATTATGAGAACCTTTGATGTCTTTCCTTTATCAAGTCAGATTTCTGTTGTGGCAATGATGTTTTTCGGGAAAAAAAAATTACTCAAGAAGCTCCAATAAGCTTTGGGCGAGCACGGAAAAGTTTGAAGTGGTTAACTCCCAAAATGGCAGACCATGGAGGGAGAGTAGCCGCGTGTCACCTCAGTGCATGAAAAACAAATAAACAACTAAATTCGCACACTTACTGACTGACAAGGTGCAGTAGATTTCCGACAGTCCCTTCTGCGCTGCTGATACTGATAACCTACTGCACTCAATCACAGTGACCGCCATCTTGCCCGTTGTTATCTTGCCATCGTGAACGTAGACATCTGCACTGCTATGAGGAGGCGCCGGCTTGACGTAGAAGGGCTGATAGCGCATCTTGTAGTTTGGAAGGGTGTGCTTCTTTCTCAATGTTTTCCTGAGCTGTATTAAAGTTTTTAAACAAGAAAAAGTCGAGCTTGGTAAACACAGATGATGTGCACAGCCAGTCCGTTCCTTGAAATTTCAAAAACAATAGGCTTCTGGGGGATGCCAAGACCAATCCACACACAAGTTTTGGAGTTTGATATGCCAAATCTTCTTGAGTTATCGTCCAGACAACGATTGTTACACTCACACAAGTGTGTAAACACCTGCAATCGGGGACCTCCTATTGTCCCTCTTTTGTTTGTACTTTTTGGCAACAGCCCCATTGGTTTTGTACACATTTTCCAACTGGGGACATTTCCCCAACTGGGGACCCTATTGTCCTCTTTTGTTATAGGTCCCCGGTTTGAATGTGTATACCCTTACCACACACACACACGTTTACAAATGGTGCAAACTTAAGACACCCCTTTGTTCTCCCATTGTTTGGACTTAGTTTTTTTCAGCGACTTCCTCGTTAGTTTTGTACACGAAAGCAAAGCGAGGACTGTTCCGGTATGTAAATTTTTTCCCTATTTTTAAAATCCTCAGTTTGAATGAGTAAACATGTTCACACACATGCACACCCACAGGACATGTTGGAAAAATCTTACCTGTAGGATTTAGAAGCTACTAATCTCACCGGATTAACATTCCATGGTTTCATACATTCGTTTGAAGTGGGTATTAGACTTCAGATATTCCTCATAAATCTGTCATTTTCATGAAATAATTCACCTCTCAACGTTAAACCTTTCTGCAAACTTGAACAAAGTTTATCACACCCCAAACATACGCTTGTGTGTTTGCAAATGCTAAAGCATATCGTAGTACACACTCAATTCATATGAACGTCACGCAATCATCCTGTGCCATACACGCTAGCGTATGTGTACGCATGACAAGCAAGTTTAAAAGTCTGAACAAAACGGAAACTTTTTAACGTTGAGAGCTGAATTATTTCACAAAATTAATGGATTTATGAAGAGTATCTGACGCTTAAAATCCATCGCCCAAAAATGTATCTGCCAAGAAGCTGTTTGGCCTGTAAACTAACTGGCCATTCACAGCTTTTTTGCATTATGTACATGAACATGTAAATTTGCATAAACTCTCATTTAGACACAGTATTTTGGTGGGTGTTTTTTTCAAAGACTTTGTACATTTAACTTACTTGACTGACAATTAAAGATCCAAGCTTCGGTACAGAGCGACCTTCGAAATGACTCTGCACGTCAAACTCTACCTCGGGCTCCTGTATCAGTCAGAAAAATATTGTTTGTAATAACTTAAAGACTTCAAAGAATGTACATCACAGTGAGTGCAAGTTGTTATACATGTACCTTTAAAACCCTCCCAGCTTAATGGTATCATATTACACTACACATCGGGACGGTAGCTGTTGCTGACAGTCAAAAGGAAAGTGCGTTGTTTACACAAATAACTTGTTTTTACATCTTCTTGAATTGAAATCTTCAAAAATTCAATCTCGAGAGGCTGGCTGTTTTTACAGTATATGCTCAAGGGGTTCGTAAGCGAAGGCATTGCGGCGAAGCATTCAACCAAGCAAGACACTTGTGTCCTCAAGCATGACACTTAACCCTTATTGCTTCGTCCTTTGAATGGGACGTAAAGCCGTAGGTCTCATGCATTGTGCAATGCACGTAGAAGAACCCAGTTGACACTAAGAGAAGGGGTTTGCCCCACTGTTTCTGGCAGTGGCTGCTGAGTGCACTGCAGCACCTGAAACCCTTACAAGGTGCTACATAAATTGGTCTCATAGTTCAAAAAAATATTTGATAACCTGTCTTAGAAATTGTTCTCTTTGTTCAAACGCCTTAAAGGCCCTGTACACTATTGGTAAGATCGAAAAACCACAACTGTTCACAGATTCACACATAACTTCCATGATTTAAAGTAAGTAATGGTAGAAAGGGTTCCTTAAAATATTTCTGCCTAAAATGCTATCGTTTCTGAGAAATGAGTAAAACAATAGTTTTTATCATGCGTGATAAAAACTCAATGTTTGAAAAAACAGAAAACACATAAGGTCTCTTTTCACTATTTTCTTGTGACCTCGATGACCAATTGAGCTCAAACTTTAACAGGTTTGTTTGTTCATGCATATGTTGAATCACACAAAATGTGGACACTGATTTTGAGCCCTTACCAAAAGTGTACAATACCTTTAAGTACCTTCTTGGTAGATACAGGCGCTTCAAAAGATGTTGGATTTATTATCGATATAATGCACTCACCTCATAGAAAGACATTGACCAGTGTGTGTATGGGTTTCTGCTGAACTGGAGCCTAATCCGACCCTTTAGTTTGGTGACAGTGACCGATACATAGGCGGTTGTTCCAAAGACTAGATCTACGTCCACTGAGACCTTCAAACCACCGTTGTATTCTATGTCCGCTGCAACATCAATTTCCTACAAAAGAACAAAAATAATCATGAGTCGTTAAGTGTCAGAGAAATATGTTATGCTGGATGCCGAAACCCAAAACCAGATTTATTTCCTCATCAAATGGACGGGGGAAAAAGAGCTTTCAAATTACAGCTAACTTAGGCCTACACAGTAAGTATTTCTCAACTTATAGAATGATTAAGACATCACATCACATTGATATCATGCCTGATGATTGCATTGTCTTTACTTTTGATGTCATTTCACTTTTCCCGAGAGATGCCCTGTTTTTGGCACGGGGCATCACACTGTATCTCTGTACAACTGTGTAACACTTTTGAGTCGTTAACCAACCGTTCTTTCCAGAACCAACACTACTCAAAAGAGATTGTAACATGGTGTTACTGCAAACCCTCTCTTAGTTATACTTCCACCATGCAGAGTTTCAAATCCTACTTTAAAAAAAAACATGTACCGGTACATAAACCTCTTTATACTTGTCGCAGATAAATAATTTGCCTAAAAAGTAGTTTGAGTACTCTGCGACAGTCATGGGTACTCTGCACTACAGTTTCAATTCTCAATTTGGACTGGAATCGGTAGAAACAGTTCAACAGAAGTCACAAGTTCTGTTTCACCGTTTAGGAAGATAAACGTAAGATGCAGAACCCTAGCTGTTATGTGTGGAAGGAAACAAAATCGCCTGCTCTAACGGGACCTAACATTCGAATGCGAGAGACTTCAGGCCTGGAATTTTATCTTCGAGAAGGCAAGGCCATTTTAATTTTTGTAAAGGGCACTTCCTTTGGAATATCTTAAAGTCTGTGGGAACTTTTTAAGGGGCAACTTTTTAAGACCAGAGGTCATGGCTTCCATGACCTCTGTGTAATTCCAGGCCTGGACTTGCACAGGTTATTGACCCCTGACATCACATGCAGCTATTGTCTGCCATGCTCGCCATTTGGGGAGTCGATGGGATGCATGTAATAATAATAATAATAGCTCGCAATTATATAGTGCTTAAAACAGGGTTTCTAAGTGCTGATATTTTTTCCTGCAAGGTATGTGGAGCTACGTTTTTGAAGTATGAGGCCTATTCATTTATAGCACCATGTAAGGGTTTACAAGGTGCTGTGGCGCAATATGCTGCCGATCAAACCAGGATTACCAGGGCGAACCTCTTCTCTTTACGATAAGTGCACTGGGTTCTTCTACGTGCATTACACAACACACGGGACCTACGGCTTTACGTCCCATCCGAAGGACGCAACGATAATGGTTAAGTGTCTTGCTTAAGTGTCTTGCTAAGTGTCACGACCGGGACTCGAACCCATACTCTGCTGATCAGAAACACCAGAGCTTGAGTCCGGTGCTCTTATCCGCTCAGCCACGACACAACACTAAAATGTTGTGATTTCTCTCTAATGACAGAAATTGACAACTGACCTCCGGGACTTCTTTTGGATCATCTTGAAGACATTTCATCAACGTCACAGATTTGATTGTCGGAAAAGATGTCCCAAGACAATAATCTTGAACCTAGAATAAATGAAAATAATAACAAAAATGAATGAGTGAGTAGAATGTTAAGCTTTGCATTGTGGTGATATGGGGGGAGGGGGGTATTTACTATCTCTATTACATCTGCACATGTCGTGTATGTGTACATCACCGACAAGTACTGTATGCTTAGAGTAAATGTAAATGTACATCATACATCATACACCTGTACACATAAGTATAAGTTTAACTATCTTTTCTGTAGTACATGTCGGTAACAAAAATGGAAACGTTGATACATTTAGGTAAAGAATTTCAGGATCCTTGCACTCCCCCTTCACCCTCCTAAAATGAGATCAAAGAAAAAAAGACGACAAGTTGTTTGATTTTCACAACTAAAATGAGATCATTTTGTATTATGCGCTATACAACAACTGCTTATTATTATTAAAAATCTTTGTGCTTAATCTGTAAGCTAATTAAGACCGTTTGGAGAATGCATACATGTACCGTTTAGTACATGTATAATCAACTACTACATGTATGATTAAAGGAACACGTTGCTTTCGATTGGGCGCTTTGGGCTATAAAAAGCATTTGTTATAAAATGAATATGGTTAGAGATATGTTTTAAAAGTAGAATATACACAAGTATCCCTCAAAATTGTGTAGTTTTCCTTTTACTCTGTGAACTAGCACGTTCCGCCACTTTGAAGAGTCGAAAATTTGGTTCTACAAAATGGCGGACCGTGTTAGTAACAGAAAACCGAACAATTTCCAGGGATATTTGTGTGAATCATTATATTCTACATTTTAAAAATTCCAAATTCATGTCAGGACAAAATGCTTTTTATAGCCCAAAGTGCCCAATCCAAGGCAACGTGTCCCTTTAACAGAATGTGATGTACATGTAGGACTAATTATTGCACTGCTTGCAAATGGTTCCTCATGGTAAAGTATAAATCACTCCCCCCCCCTCCCCCGCAAAAAATAAATCAATAAATAAAAGCATCAATAACAACAATGAGAAGAATAACATCAATAACAATTTCTTAGAATTCATGATAATTTGCATATTAATACTTGGAGAAAATCTTATGTACATGTGTGTACTGTGATGTACTGTGATCTCCTTCAAAAGAAATTTGTTGAATCGTGCATTCACATTCTGAAGAAAAAAAAATACAAATCATCTGATGAACCTATCCATGATTTTAGTAGAAAATACAAGCCCAATTGTAAAATAAAGACTCACTACGTATCCAGTTTCATTAACATCAAATCATGACTCAATTTCACACAAATTATATAAGTACCGCACACTCTCACAAACATTCAACATCAACCTCTTTCCCCTTGTGACAAATTAAACCAAATTTACACAGGTACGGCAAATTCAAAAGAATCGCTCCTCGGTTTCGACAGAGCTGGCTCGGCTTTCAACACCTGCCACTGTCTATATTTGTTCCAGCGATATAATTACTGTGTTAGTTCCACTTGGCAAGACAGGGTGACTACGGGCGCAGGATACAGTGCGAGTGGCTTTCCAGAATAGTTTGTTATTAATAATGATCCGTCTGGATGCTGTCTTCGGAACGGATCATGTGTACATGCTCAACTGGTTACTCGACCAAAAACAACTCTCATGCGTTAAAGATACACCGTAGGGACACACCCATAGGGCGTCTAGGGGATTCTTTGGTCGAGGAGGCAGAGGGGGTTGATTTGCCCTTAAAAAAAAAAACCCAGAGCCATTAAAATCTGTAAATGTCAATGAGAAAACGTATCTTTCTGGGTGTATGAACGTAGTTACATTGACAACAAATTCTTCCGCCCAGGCAGTTCTTTTCAGAACTGAGAAGTCTCCCGAATTCCGAAAATCTGCTCCGCGGTAGTAGACCAAATAGCAAGACAAGTTCTCTAAAGAACAAAATCTACACAGCAAATATACACATGGTGTTACTGCAAACCGAATATACACTACAAACTAATCATTGCTGAAAACAGAAGTTTGCTTTTTGACCGATAATAATCGGGTAATGGGAAAAAGACTTTTAATCCCGAAGCGATCGGGTTAAATTATAGGTCAACACAAAATTCTACACAAAAATATAAGGCTTGCTCCTTTAACCACAACATGCATGATACTACATGTAATTATTACATATTTAATAATACAATCTAAAATTCTAAGAGTCAATTTTTCAAACGCATGTATGGATGCAGTACAGCACATGTTACGAGTAAAATGTGCTGACTGTGATATAAACATCAATGCACCGTAGCCACGTATACGACCGTAGAACCCATCATTATCATAATGTGCCAACAGTATGTAATGCATTTGCCTCGAGGCACATGTCACGGCGACTTATCTCTCGTTATACAATGTACCGCTGCACATGAATTCTTAGTGGATCTTTCAAGTGAAAGAAACATCATCTGGATTTCATCGGGGTCTTCAAGTAGGTCTCGTGTCAAATAAAGACGACGTCTGTGCGTGCTGTACAAATATTGAATGCGTGTTGAGTGCATTGTTGCAGAATATAATCACGAGGTGAAATCTGGGCTGTTCCATTTCAGGAGGCGAAGCCGTGTGAAATGGAAAAGCAAAATTTTCACAGAGTGAGTATATTCTGCGACAATGAAATGCATTTTTAAACCAGAGACCTTGGGCCTGTGGTCCAGTGTAACTTTCGAGCCCTGAATAAGTACAAGGCTGAATCAAAATCAATTTAGTCTCTGTTTATTCACTGCATATACGAAAAACTTGACAAAGATAGGAGAGACATGATAAGATGCTACAGGGCATAGAAAATACTTTACAGCATTAACATTTTTATTACATTTTCTCATAGAAACACACTTCAAACAAACACTTTCCTGTTCTCATAGAAACACACTTAAAGACAAACACTTCCTTGTGAAATACTTACAGTGATCTGCTCCAGAATCTTCCCGGCTGCCTTGGTCGTCAGCAGCTCCTCAAACTCGACGTTCATCTTCCTGACGACCCAGCGACGGACAAACGTAGCATCCTTCAGCTCCCGAAAGAGGAATGATATCAAGACGTTCAGGACATTGCAGGATTCCGTCTTTTGTAATATGGAGGAGATGTCAATGTTCTGGGGAAAACAAACGAACAAAAAAACGAGGGGAAAAAAAAGACAGACAAACTAAAATAAAAAAGTACTTACACAATAACCACTAGAAAAGGGATATTACAAGACATGATTTCCAACACCTTGTATCCCTCTTTGTACAGGTGAAACAAAGTGTAGCACGGTAGGTGCATGTCTGTGCGCGCTACACAACGGAATATCTAGGTTGATATTTCCGTCAGCCATCCGGCTGAAAGCGAAAAAAGTGAGGGCAATCCGAAGATGTTCCGGTAGTAATAAACATTCGCCGTAAGTCAGTTCAGAAATATTTGTCAGATATACGTCTGATATAAGTCATCCAAGGTGAAGTGGTTAAAAACATGGCCTGGGGTCCATTTCACAAAACTCTTCCTAACTTAGGACTAGTCCTAGGCAATGCTAAGAGATAGGACTAGTCCTAAGTACTGGTCCTAACTTAGGACTAGTCCTATCTCTTAGCATTACCTAGGACTAGTCCTAAATTAGGAAGAGTTTTGTGAAATCGACCCCTGGACTCCGGTTCTGGCCTGGACTACGGTTCTGGCCTGGACTCTGGTTCTGGCCTGGACTCTGGTTCTGGCTTGGGCTCTGTTCGCCTGCAAGAAGGCACATACTAAAAGCCCCTATTTTCAAAACTCACTCAAGCCTAAGCTAGAACCCAAGCCTTGGTGCCTTGAAATGTTCTGGCAAAAATAAAAGTATTTCCCTTTCCGCTCAGAAAAGTGTATCCTTTACAAACATGTTATCAAAAGAACCCCTTTCATAAAAGAAGAACCGAGTCTCATTATGTAATACTTCAGTTTCACGATGTCTACTTGCTTATTAATTACCTCATGAATTTAATTTGGTTTTACCCTTACACCGGTGTGTATTAAGCACCGTTTACTCAGTACTTTCCCGAGCTCTGTGAAAAAATCCACAGGCAAATCACTTGGGTGGGATTCGAACCCACGACCTTTGCATTGCTAGAGCAGATGTCTTACCACTAGACCACAGAGCTGGCCCAATGGCTAGAGGTAGTTCAATGGCACATCGGTGAAGGGGTAAAACTAAATTGAATTCTTTATCCCCGATGCAAACAAATTAACATCTTTTATACCTCAGGAATGTTTGCCTTTTCATACTGTGGGTGATGTGGAACGGGATGCACCTCTTGGTTCTTGTAGTACAGGAACACCAGAAACATCTGCATCAGTAGCATGCAGAAAGCACCGAAGAGCACCGACACGAACACCACAAAGAACATGATGTCCGATTGGTCGAACACGAAACACACACCACTTAGTGTTGATAGGAGTTATGGTACATTGCTCGTGATTGGCTGAGAGGTGGTTGTGGCTACATGCTGCATCCCAAAGTACTGGTATCTGCAACGACAAAGAAAACAAGAAATATTGATAAACAAATAATGACAAGTTAATGAAAACATCAGCAATGACTTATACATCAGTTAAGATAAATATTGCTTCTAAAGGTATGAAATTCTCAGGAATAAGCAGAGCTCAAGTTAGCAACCTAATATTTATATCATTTTTTAAAATTATGATTCAGGACAAAGATGTCAAATGTAATTCATTTTGATAACAAAAACGTAAATTTTTGCAATTTCATTTGAGAATACAATCAGAAAAGTTTGTATTCGTGGTTTTTCTGGTAATGACACCAAGAGATCCTCCTTTGGCTACCAAGAAAAGTTGAAGGATATTTGTTCACTTTTAGATGCAGGGCGAACCCAAATGATCATTTAGAGACCGAAAAAAACAAATTACATGCGAGGCTCTGATCTGAGGTGGGATTCGAACCCGGAGGTGAAAGGTAGGGGTGAATAGCAAATATGATCCCAGTTGGAAAAAAAAAACTATTCAGTTTTCAAAGCATGTATGAAGACACCTTATGCCATCATGACCAAAGAGAAAGAAAGAAAGAATGAACCCAAAAATTCCTTTTATTTTTTGGTCTGTTCACAAGTCAATGACAATTGTAATCAGACTTTTGACCTAACATTCTCAACACCACAAGTGCTCTTTAAAAACAGCCTTGGAACTTTTTGACATTTTTGACCTGCTGTACCTTGCACAGCTAGCTCTAAGGCAAGAAAGCTTAAAACATACACACAGGTACATGACATACACTGTATACATGTAGTGAAGTTTGCTAGAAACGTCTCTGCACAGTCGGTCACACTGTCTGCTTCTACATATATATATGACTGGCAGCTTGTGTTTGCAGGTGCACCAGGCCTTGAGCTTTTTAGCTTCTTGTTAAGTAGCCCGCCCACCGGGCTTGTAAACTGTGCATTTTACTCGCCCCCTGGAAGTTTTCGCCGCCCAGATTTTAAACATTTGTACTGTATCAAACATTATTGCATACTATCTTTCTGATGTATTTGGTAGCAATCCTAACCAGTTTATAATATTGGTCAAATGAAGTTACATTCACACACTCAAAAATAACACTCAAAAATTACTTAAAGGTATTGTACACTTTTGGTAACAGCTCAAAATCAGTGTCCACATTTTGTGTGATTAAACATATGCATGAACAAACAAACCTGTGAAAGTTTGAGCTCAATTGGTCATCGAGGTCACGAGAAAATAGTGAAAAGAGATCTTATGTGTTTTCTGTTTTTTCACGCTTGATAATTACTATTGTTTTACTCGTTTCTCAGAAACGACAGCATTTTAGGCAGAAATATTTTAAGGAACCCTTTCTACCATTACTTACTTTAAATCATGTAAGTTATGTGTGAATCTGTGAACATTGTGTTTTTCGATCTTACCAATAGTGTACAGGGCCTTTAACGAACAATTTTTATTAACAAGTAAGTTGCAAATTTTGTTAGCCAACAGAGCAAGTTGAGAAGTGGTACTTACAAGCCCATAGCTGTTTTTACTAGGACTTTGTTCGCCCGGCTAGTTTTAAGGGCGAGCCCTGTGTACAGTACGAATGAATATTGTAGGCTATGCTGCAGACAGAGAGCATAGGCCGATGTGTTTCGCATCAAACCACATAATTATATGTAAATAAATATCATGGCAACTAATCAAAGCTCTGCTAATATTGATTTGGGTGAACATCGTCATCTTGGAACCCAGTGGTAATTCCAAGGTAACTTTTGTCACGTCCGTTGGCATTTTGACAGGCACAAAAAGAGCCTCGCAACTTAAAGGGGAACTGTTGTCATGATTATACCGGCCACAGATCTGCTACGATCAAGACGTCCTCCTTTAATATTGATTTCAGCTGTCGGATATATTTTTTTAAATAAAATAAACATTGTAACGTATATATATGCAGCCTGTTTGAACATAATTATGGATACAAACTGGAAAGCAGGGCTCACCATCAACACTAGCCAGGCGTACATTGTGTAGTAAAAACTGCTTAGTGGCTAGTACTATGTAAATACCTCTTCTCAACTTGCCCTGTGGGCTTCTCAAAACTGTGCAACCTACTCGTTTAAAATGCTCATCTTCCTTCAATGTCCTTTTCAGGTGTGAATAATAACTTTTCAAAATTTGTTAAAATTCATTTGTGAGTGTGAGAACGTAACTAAATTTTACCATTAAACTAGTTGTGATTGCTACGATCAGAAAGATAAATTTATGACAACACATGTTAAAAATCTGGGCTACTAAAACTTCTTGGGGGTAAGTAAAATGCAGTTTACTAGCCTCAGCCCGGTGGGCTACTTTACAAAAAGTTTAAAATAAGGGACATGCGGATAGCTTAATATTTGGGGATTTAGGTTGGAACTTTGGTAACTCCATAACTACATGAAATAAGTTAACTTTTCATCTGGATTCAAAAGTCTCCTCCTCCTCGACATGCATTGATGTTTCAGGCCTGGAATTTCATCTTGGAGAGGGCAAGGCCATATTCATTAAATTGTAAAGGGCACTTCCACTGGAAAATCTTAAAGTCTATGGGAAAGTTTTAAAGGGGCACCAAGGCCAAGACTAGGGCAGCGGAGGCCATGGCCTCTGTGGCCTCCGTGTAATTCCAGGCCTGATGTTTAAAGGTAACCATTTCACAGCTGGTGTCGTAAATGACAGGAAATCTCATTCATGGATTTTGATCACATAGTGTAAAATGAAGCAATAGATTTATAAGTTGTTAAATTGGCACTGTTTAAAACCCCAGGAATTTCACAAATGCGGGAAGGTTCTACTAGTTAGGGAAGGTTCTACTAGTTAGGGAAGGTTCTACTAGTTAGGGAAGGTTCTACTAGTTACTGGCACCCCAGTAAGCTAAAAAATGTGATTGTTGGGGGGGGGGGGAGAAGAGGGTTTTTGGAAACCACAGAACCTTGCACAGGTTGTCAGCGAGACATCTGGGCCCAATTTCACAGAGCTGCTAAAGCACAAAAAGTAGCTAAGCACAACAAAATGATGCTTACCAGAATAAGTTTACCAGCCAAAATACCATGTCACATGTACCTTCTGTGACTGGTATCCTGCTCATTTCTGCTTAGCAGAAAATTGTTAAGCAATATTTCCTGTTCAAAGAAACAGCTCTATGAAATTGGGCCCTGGAAGCCTGCTACTAAGCCTGGCTCCACTTAGGCCAACAAAAATAAGGGTTCTGTTTCCGGTTCCCCGACCGACCCTAGTTTTTAAGCCGCGACCATAAACTCTTTATTCGGCCTTTTAAAAAAACGGGAAAGAATTGAAAAAACAAAAACAAAAACCTATTTTACCTGGAAGAAAATGTCTGACTTTAACCAACTTACCATGTTTTAGGCAACATTTGAAATAAAAACCAGAACATATCAAGAAGAATTTACAGATATCTCTGTGGTTTGCGCAATCTGCAGATTGCGCACATTCTTGCAAAACCGGCCACTTGAACTGCCGATCTAAAAAGCACAAACTGAAGATTGTGCTCAATTTGCAAGGTCGGGCAGATTAACTGCCAAATCTGCAGAGCGCAAATTGCAGTTTGCGCGCAATTTTGCCTAATTCGTTGTGCAAATTCGTTGATTGCGCTCAACACATGAACGATCGTGGACGTATCGTCAATCGTATCGAAAGAAGAAAAAAAATCGCAAAATAAAAAAACTTTCCGACCTACCTACCCGATTTTTAAATGACATGTAATCGTGGAACAATTTCAGCCCCTCAAAATAAACCACCCCCAAAACTACACAACTCTGGGACCTGACTCCCCTCAGTCTTAGATACATGTGGAATAGTCCAGTGTAGGATATCAACCACTTTGACTGGCCCAGGACATTGGACTTTGGAGAAAATGGTGAAATAAATAACACGTGCAATGACTTAGTGACATCAGCCCTTTCTTATTTAGTGTTGTTAAACACACAGTGGTGAGAGTATCATAATATCATATCAAAGTGTCATACTTTGGTAATGAACCCCCGAAAGCCTCCTTAGTATAAAGATTAATGTTAGTAAGCATCCATATAATTTATTTTGTATCAAATGCCCATGTTGATTAGAAAATAATAAAAGGATGTCGAAAAATTTGGATCTCTAAAACCCACCTCAAGTTTGCAAATTCTCTCAATCTATATCAAATAATGCACTCACTCGAGTCTCAACCAAGTTTAAAAAAGAAAAAGAGATCTTTTTACACCTCTTCTCCTTTGTTTTCTACCGAGTACTAACTGTGCTGTGAATAGTGCTACATAATCTGTAATCATGACAAAATGGAAACAGCATGTAAACTATTTTGTAAACACTAAACAGACATTAGCACACGATAGACGTGATAAGAGCATAGTTTAACATTACCTGAAAGGTCAACAAACTTTTCTCTGCTCTGCATTCTAGCTATTGTGTCCCAATCCCAATCACAACTATGAAGAGGTTGGCCCAACTATAGACCATCTGTGACATCACATGTTTACAAAAGAGCCACAGAGCCTGGACTTCATACAGGCACAGCTGGTACACAGCTCAATGGAAGAATACAACAAATCTGATGTTTTATGGAGATTGCACTTTCTGATTTTGCTCAACTTTTGATATGAGAAGAAAGGTGTTGCTTTTGTAATTCTTGAATTTATGTGAAAATTATGACACAAAATGTAATTTTTCCCATTGAGCCTGTGAAGTATCTTGCCCGTCAGGAAATGCATTAGAATGTACAAGGTCACCACTCTGTAGACAAAGGTAACACGGTCTATACTTGGGCTGAATCCTACTCATACTTCACAGAGACAATCCTTTCCAGGGATGTACTTTTTTTTAACGCACTTCGAGCATCTCCGACCATTGATGTTGGTGCAACTATACAAAACAAAAAGCGCCAGCATGACGTGATTTAGGGCCTAGCCTGCACCAGTAAATGGCAATGTGTTAATCTGAGCGAACGACTTACATGATGTAGACTCTTGTCATAAATTTAGGTCCCATGACATGAGTGTCAGTCAGGGCCTCAAATTGTACACTGGACCACAGGCTTGAGGCCAGTGATTTTAGTATCGGGCCTGTCAACTATTAACCGCACAAGTGCAGCAGTCTTGTGTTGTTCAATTGAATAACAATACCTCATTGTGTAATATCTTTGACAGAAACAAATTATGTTCAAATGTTGGCTTTGACGTTTGAGTCTGGTCATGGAGATACACTTTTCCATTTTGTTTAAAAGCAGGCCTTAACGATACTTTACTAATTATAGTAATAATTAATACAAATGAGGACAAGAGATAAATCTTCTCTTCTCCTCTTGTCTTAGTGCTTCTGCACTTGCAAATTTTAACAAATAGCGCATTTTTTAAATATGGTGCTCACCACTTGCAAATAAACGCACTTAAAAGCATTAATGTTATAACTGTGTCAGGCATTTTTGTCTCATTTTGATTCTGGTTTGGTACCAAAATTTTCTGGTCCAGTAATGGCAGAAAACACTGGTGGTCATGACAGCAGTAGTTAAATAAAAAACTAACATTATTTATACTTGTTCTACCTCCATCGGTATGGTACTAACACATGTGAAATTGACCTAACTCCCTAAGTAATTACTATAAATATAATTAGCACTCTGCACTAAATGATAAAAATACAAGCCAAGTACCCGGATCTCAGACAAACATGTCACTAACATACGCGTGCGTAGCACATGCCCAAGATTTATGCTTACTCGCAGTACAGTGACTACCACTGTCAGTCACTAGTACGTAGCAGCAGTGCAATTCGTGCAGTTTGGTGTGTCGATGATGCGGTGATTGCATAGTGTAGTGGTGGGATGTTTGTCTGACAGCGGGTATTTTGAGCAAAAGTGACGCCATTCAGGTGTGGAGTGCTAAATGCTAAAGTAGTAGTACTAGTTACAACACAACAATGGATTGGTTGATTATTTGATAGGCAAATTTAGGCTGGGACAGAGCACATCACTATCATCAGTTATCACTAAATCAGTAAAACACAAACTAGGGGGGGGGGTGGATGTAAACAAATGCAGGGGCTGGTGTAGCCGCCCAGGTTGGACTCCTCCGTTGCACACAGTGTAGTGCAAAGAGGACTGGCGTTCTACCAGGACTAGGGCTGGTGGAGAGGGGGAAGGGTGGGATGGGGGAATTGTTTTTACAATCAACTTAAAATAGAAACAAATTCTCACCATAATTCTCCATGACGCATGATCAGTGAGAATGACAACGACGACCTGCCAACCACAGTTTATGCCAGTGTTCAGATGGTGTAAAATTGATAAAAATCAAGGGGGAAAAACATCGACTGTATTCTAGTTGTTTTTTCTACTTTTCCACAGCTAAGTTCCCGTGAATGATGGGCGCTGCCATATTGATTTTTACAGTCCTGAAATTAACGCTATCTTAACTAGCTAGAGTATAGAGCAGCTAGCTGTCTGTGTCTTTTCACCTCGCTGAGAGTTGTAAGAGATACGGCCTTTTTCGAAACCACGGCTTGAGCTTGGGATCCGTCCAACTATTCGGGCCGGCCCGTAAGGAAAGCGCACGCTTTCAGAATAACTGACAGAGCCAGAGCCGAAACCGAAGTCCAAGCCGTGGTTTCGAAAACGGCCCAGCCCTCACCGTACACGTCACGTAAACTTAAAGAGTAAATCTGGCTACACTGACACTTCTCAAAATAAAGAGGGCGCTATATAAGAGGACCGTTAACTAAACTAACCTCTCACTAGGGGTAGGAGGCGCTATTTATTGAGACCGCTAATTGCATTGGCACTGTCATACAGATGGAAACAACAATTCGATTCTGATTAATTTAATCTTTCTCTATGAATGATTGAATAGAACGATGTCTGAATATAATTTTGTAAAGGGAGGAAAGCTGAAACTAAAGGGCACTTCTAGCAGTGATCGTAAAAGGTTTGTTACTGCTTGTTAACGTTAGTTTTTGTGTTTGTCAGTTGTGCAATGGACTCGACACCACCAGGACTTCGGCCGGCACTCGTCAAACTCGGCACCCTGCAAACTCGGCACCTTGCAAACTCGGCACCCACTCGGTACCAAGAATGTCGGCCCCATACGAACTCGGCACCGGCCTATTTTTGACTAACAAACTCGGCACAACTAGTGTTCACTGGAATGATCAAGTGGTTAAAAAATTAGGGAGTTTAAATTTTTATTTATTGGTTTATTATTTGTTAAACTTTTAAATTAACTACAAATTTATTTATTCATAATATCATAAAATTACGCTAATTGTTTAACAGTGATTAATTTTTTGTTAAACAGTCTAAAACAATATATATATTTTTTACTCTTTAGTTAGTTATTCATTTTTTAAATTAACTATAAATTCGTCTTCGTAACCTATTTTTGTTTTAAATTACCTCCATGTTTACATGTATGTACCACGCAGTGCGAATCGGCCGTTTTCGACAGGGTGCCCAATTTGTATTTGTGCATGTGCCGAGTTTGTGTGTGCCGAGTTTGCAAGGTGCCGAAGTGACCGGTTACCTTGGGTAGGACGTACTGACGCGTCAGTATGTAGGTACCATGTACCATGGTTCCTACCTCCATGGTCCTACCCACTACACTAACTACCTGACCACCCACCATACCACCAGGGCTAATTCTTTGCCTGGGTTGGAGTGGTAGATTACATCATTTTCAGACATTAACAAAACAAGTTTTAAGAGAGCACAATCATTCAGGAATCGAGCCCGTATGATAAAGACTAATGAGTGTCCACTGTT
Organism: Pycnopodia helianthoides; assembly: GCA_032158295.1. Lineage (NCBI taxonomy): Eukaryota > Metazoa > Echinodermata > Asteroidea > Forcipulatida > Asteriidae > Pycnopodia > Pycnopodia helianthoides. The sequence goes on from CM063248.1 coordinate 19,876,213, forward strand.
TTTGGATGCACCCTACTACCAGTCCCCCATTTGCAGATGCTGAACAGTCTTCGCGAGAAATACATTCTTCATAGAGAAGTTAGAAGTAGAAGTAGAAATTGTTTCACTAGGTGTTATTTAATTTTAAAGAAAAAAGCAATTATCATACTTCTAGTTAGAAGTTCTAGATCTGTGCTGTATGAAATTCTAAGGCAGACTAACAAGCTATCATAATCAATTAATTCTTTGAATTGTTTCTGAAATGCGCCTTAATATCTTGGTAATCCTGCATCTTTTTATTCAATCACAGCAAAAAACACAAGAAAAAGCGAAAGAGGGAAGAAGACAAAGATGAAAGACTTCCAGATGCAGAAAGTCATGGTGAGAGAAAAAGAGTCGCATGTCAACCAGCCCATCGAAAAAACTTCCCCCGAAAAAAAGAAACCAGTTAAAGACGTTCCCCTCACCCTACTGATCTCAACCAACAGGTGCACCCTACTGGTCTCATGCCCAATGGCTGGGGTTGCGCGTGGCGCCTGCACATTTCCATGATTGTTTGACCTCGGCAATGGCAGCCAATGAAAGGGGTCTACTGATAACTTTCTTGAGTCACACAGTATTCTTACACTATTCAGCATTCTGTACACTGTCCCTCAACTCATCTGGGTCCACGTCTACAATTTCTACTCCTAGAACTATGACCGAGGTTCGATCCGCTATAGTTCTAGGAGTATACAATTTCAACATATGTTTCTTTCTTGATTTGCCAATTGATGCCTTTTCTCCGAGTGTAATTCCGTTTACACTGATTCTAAGTAAGTAACTAAGAGAGGTTTGTGAAAATCTCTTTTGAGTAACTGTTGGTTCTGAAAAGAACCGGTTGTTAACGACTCAACGTTTCAATCAGTATGCTCTGATCGTCTTCAGATCCTACTTACACTGATTTTATTCCTGCCTGCTAGGTGGATGGTGGACCATAAGGACTTTTGATGAGATTACCGGAGATGTCGTCATCGAGATGGCACCAAATGCGTTCATCTTTGCGCAGGATACCGGCATGTTTACCCTTGGGGCTCCTCACACAAACCGTAAGTGCAACACTGTCATGTGTGCTTTAATATGTTATGCTTGAAACAGTACTTTTCATAAGTCATACCTTAGGTGCACTTTTGCAGCATTTATCCAATTTATACGGTCTTGACCCCTCCTTGCACCAATGTCACACACGGCTACTGCTGCCACGCCCACTCGCCATTGTGGTAGTCAACTTGTAGACGCTGTGTCACCTAAAACGTGCACTACACTGTATAACACGCAGGGACAGGGACAAGATTATTGTGACGACGACGTCAGGGCCCAATTTCATAAAGCCTGTTAGCACAAAAAAAAATGCTAAGCACAGAAAAATATTGCTTACTAGAAACTGGCTACCAGTCAACATTCCCTAAAGTTGACATTGTTGCAACTGGTACCCCACAAATTTTTTGCTTTAATAGCAAAGAAATGTGTTAAGCACTATTTTCTGCTAAACAGCTTTATGAAACTGGGCCCAGGTGATTTGGGTCAAAAACGCAATCCCATCAATATTGAGATTCTCTCAATCCTTCAACCGTGCTATTTACTTTTTATGTGTGTTGACAATTCAATTTCTTTATTTCAGCTCAAGAGGGCCCGGCACCACCAGAGCAGTTCACAGCCATCCGATTGTCGGACACGAAGATTGCGCTGAAAACAGGCTTTGACAAATACATTTCCATTGATTATGAGAAGAGGGTGATTGGTCGATCCGATGCCATTGGGCCGAGAGAGCAGTGGGAACCGGTCTTCCAAGATGTATGAAGTTTTGTTCCCTTTTCATATTTTTTGATATTTTCTTTTTTTATTATGCAAATTGGCCAAAGAGGCTTTTTATAGATCTGTTTTGTATATTTCTGCATTGAATATGCTTTTGATAGCCAAACTAAACAAGTTGTCCAAGTTATATTATTTACTTATTTCACCCCATCCCCCAATATCACTGTCTCACTTGCCATTGGTATTAGGTGTATAAAACAATGTTAACATTCGAAAAAGAGAATTTTAGTGGTCTAGATTCTACCAATATAAAACTATGCAAAATTGTAATTATGATTATTAGTTCAATGTGACATTTACACGGAAATTTGTGTGACTCGGAAGAAGTCTTATGTACCACCGGCTAGAAGAGCAAAGGCAGTGGGGATGTTTTTTGGCGTGCCTTGTGGCATGTCGTGGCCAAGCTGTCGAGCACACCGTACTCAAGCTCTGGTGTTTCCTATCAGCAGAGTGTGGGTTCGAGTCCCTGTCTTGCCACTTGTGTCCTTAAGCAACACACTTTTAACCATTATTGCTTCGTCCTTCAGATGGGACGTAAAGCCGTAGGTCCAGTGTCTTGTGTAATGCACGCAGAAGAACCCAATACATTTATCATGAAGAGAATGGGTTCACCCCCGGTGTTTCTGGCATGGTTGGCAATTCCATGCTCACAACCGACCCTGTGACCCCTGAGAAGGGGGTGTTGGTGCAGTACCCATCAAGACATGACAAGACAAGACAAGACAGTCTTAATGGACGACTCTTAATAGTGATGTCATCTTCAGGTTGCACTGACATTTAAGACGTACTGATTTTGAACAATGTTTTATTTTTGTAGGGTAAATTGGCTTTGATGGGCTGCAACTCTTGTTTTATGTCTTGTGACGAGCATGACGACATCGTGGCTTCAAGTAGCACAGCTGGAACAGCAGAGATGATGAAGGTAATGAGTCAATGTAATTTGGTTCAGGGAGACGGTGGTATAACACCTTGGAAATATCTCCTTGGAGCAGTGTTTATGTCAAGTGGCCCGCCACTCTGCTGGCAGCGGCAACCCATTTCTTGGGTCACTGTCGCTTAATAGCGGGGAAGGTTAAACCCCAGTGGTTCTGGTTCACATAGCAAGCACCCTTGTTTACAGGTTTCCTCAGGCTTGCGAGCTGCAGTGATTAAGTTCACTTATGAGGCATCCTTCGTTTCATCACCAGAAATATACAACAATAATAATGTTGAGTGAATATTTGGACAGTACAGAACACGTAGTCTGTCAGTATTGAAATAACTGTCTTCATGGAATTTGCTGTTATTTCTTTTTTTGTACACTGCACAGATCCGATCTTGTGCTCCTCTTATCAAGAAGAAGAAAGACAGTACACCAGCACAAGATAAAGGCGACATCTCAAAGTGTGAAGTTAGCTATGTGTAAGTTGCTGCCCGTGTAACCTTGTTTTTTGACTTCGAGAAAGACTCTGCTAGGGTCGAAACGTCAGGCCACTAACTAATTTTTTGCATTTATACTACTGGTCCTTTTGGTTGGTAAGCAGTTTGCAACAGCTAATTCTAATTTCTCACTGATTTTTGCTAACAATAATAATAGTGGCTTCTTATATAACGCTCAAATCCGTCACTCAGTGACGCTCAAGGTGCTCCAACATTATTACCCCCGGTCACTGAGCCAGTTATGTCATTTCTTAAAACCATCTCAGCTCTCTTGGGAGTATGCCTGGACTGCCACATATGTAGCGCACCAAGCTAAATCAATCAAAAGAATCATCTTTGCCCTCACTTTATTGTGTCTTTTTTTTCATGCTTTACATGTTTTTACGTCGGATCTTTGGGTCATTTCTAGTCTCGGGTGCAGCCACAGCATTTCATTTATAAGCGACTGTTAAAATGTTGATTTGCCAACAGGAAGAAGTTCCAGAGTTTTCAGGATCACAAACTGCGTGTGAATGAGACTGAACGAGGCGGTCTGACCAAGGCAAGGACGTCTGGTAAACTACATGAAGCATTACTGGATAGGTATGTACAGAGTGCATGTACCACCCTCAATGTGCCTTTATGTACCCTCTTCTGTCACTTAGAAGACAAACAAAATTTGATTTTTTTTTTTTTTTTTTTTTAAAGGTTTGAGTAAAATCTTCACCTTTTAAAACTTTTGTTAAATCAGAAAACTTTTTTTTTTTTTTTTGAGAAGGCAGAGCAGCTACACAGCCTGGTACCTTGAAGTAGAGAAACAGGATCCAATTGAATGGCTCTGCTTCCTATGGAGTGCTGCGCTTACGGTGCTTGTAAAGCACATGGGATGTAAGCGCAGAATTCTGCGGTAAGCAGAGCCATGAAATTGAATCCTTGTCCAAATGTTTAACTTTCACTTATTACTTTTTTCCTTTGTTTTCATTTTGCAGGAGGGAGAAAATGAAAGCTGATAGATACTGTAAATAACACAGAGCAAAGAAAATGACTGTAATCATTAAGACAAGGTCTCTATTTTTAATTCTCATATTACAACTTGGGGGGTATCATTTTGTTGATGTTTCAACCAACATTGCTGAAAGCCATTCGGAATAACTCTGTGACTTCATCGGACGGCACAAGTTTCAAATGTTATCACCAGGAGAACAAAGTCTACTTCCAGCATTGTCTGGAGCCCAGTACCATCATGTGCAACTGAAGGAGCCTGTCCAAGCAACCCGACTACTTTATTCCAACAAGCCTCACTATGAAATGACATGGCCATATTTGTCTAGTATCCAGTTTTTCACAGTTTCGAGTTTTCACAAACAGCAGATTTGAGATTTGTTATCTTTTATATTGAAGCACATACGCTGGCACAGTACAAAAAAATGAGCTCTGTGCATTTTGAGTTTTCACAAAAAGACAGTTTGTATGACTTTTAATTTTGAGTTTTCACGTACAGCCAGTTTCGTTTGTACATGACATGCTGGACACAGACCTTGTTCGTGCAAAGAAACATTTATATCAAAGAGCTACTTGTATATAAACTTACTATGATCAAAATATTTAAGATCTCTGCTTTTATGGTTGGTAAAATGGCAAAGTTTAATCGGCCATCAAGAAAGTTTTGCTGCTTGGGCTAACCTGTCTCTTTGTGGAAACGGGATCATTTGTTTACGTTGAACCGAATCCTCATAATCTGTGTGACTTTTTGATAAGTAAATGTACAGAAAAAGTTCTAGACTCTGGAGTCAAGATCAGAGTTTTCCCAGTTGTAAATAAAAGTTCTTAAATCATGTAGTACATGGAGTACATAATAAGTTATAAAATACATGTACAGTTTATTTGCAAAAACCAGGGGCCCATTTTCATAGAGCTGCTTAAGCAGAAAATATTGCTTAACAGTTCTCTGCTTAGCAGAAATGAGCAGGATACCAGTCACAATTGGTACACGTGACATGGTATTTTGGTTGGTAACCTTATTCTGGGTAAGCATAACTATGTTGTGCTTAGCTACTGGTTGTGCTTAAGCAGCTCTGTGAAGTTGGGCCCTGATCGCATTACTATGCTCAGCCAAACACAGGACTTTGATTAGATCTCTTCTTCAGCCATCACCAATATTAAAATACTGCTTAACAATTTTCTGCGTAGCAGAAACAAGCAGGATACCAGTCACAATTGGTACATGTGACATGGTATTTGGTTGGTAACCTTATTCTGGTAAGCATAATTATGTTGTGCGTAGCTACTGGTAAGATCTCTTCTTCAGCCATCACCAATAAGTGCCTCTAAGGTCTCCACCTACACAAAAGAGAACCAAATTGTTATCAAAGAACAGCAACTTAAAAAAAAAATGAGTCAAAAGGTCCCCCAGTACCAGTGTGTTTTTGATACTGTGTTTAATGATAACAATTCAGCAGTGGGAACAAACTTGAGCAGAGAGATATCCTTGTGTGCACAGCAGAAGGGCATCAGCAATTTGTTTGCAAAACTGTGTTATGAGGAAACCAAGATGATAGTGAAAGATTCTCTCACATTATTGGTCAATATAGGAAATTTAAAAGGAATTCCCCGATGTAGTCCGACACCATTTCCTCCTGGGGTCATGCTCACTTCATCGACACTGGTTCATGCCACTCCCATAACAACGCATTCCATCTTATACTCAACACAGAGCGCAAACTTAATTTTTTTATCGTCGCGATAGTATCAAAATCCGGCAAAAAACAACGGTAAAATATGGTGAACTGCTTTGCAGCAGGTTTTTTAATCACACTAGTGAAAGTCATTAGTGCAGTTATTTTCGGTTCTCGAATGAGAAAGATGCCGATTACAATGTGTTGCTGTTTGCGTGTGTCGAGACGGTGTGAACCAGTTGCTATGGTTGCGGTAGGGGGACCTGGGGTTGTCGCATGCCTACGGCAGCGAATAGGAGCACACAAGTAAGAGAATCATTCTAGCAACACACATGTTGCTGTTACCATGTTTATGGTCTATGACTTTCTGCTGGGATTGTGCAAAGTGTCCATGGCAGAGGGGGTCCTTCGGCCAGGTAATACAAAGAAAGACAGAGTTACCTCTTTCTGTCTGATTTGAATGTCCGCAAGGAGACCGTCTAGCAGAGCCTTGAACCGATCCTAGAAACAAAGAACGTAATGAAACATGTTTGGGTAAAATTACTAGATCTGCTAAAACCATGTGTGATGAAAACTTGCATTTCCAGTCATTGTCATGTTTAGAGGTGCTATACAGGACTGGTAAGGATAAAAACCACAATTGTTTAATTTTAATCTGAAAGCTTACTGATTATGAATTCGTACTGGAACAATTTTTTCTGTGAAATATTTCCCTCTGAAATGAAGTCATATTCAAGGAAACTGTAACTGTAAACCTAAAAAAAAACCAGCTGATTTTGGTTGTTAAAACCACAATTAATGACAATGTGTTTACATGCTGAAAATTGTGCGTGGTTTTTGCACTATAAGCTCAAATTTTCGCAGGTTTGCTATTTCATGTATATGGTTGATCACACAAAATATGAACACTGTCTGCGACTTTTTTGTCAGCTCTACCAATCCTGTACAATACCTTTAATGTACATTACATGTACTAGCACGGTTTGTGAACCTCGTGGCCTAATTTCTTAATTTTATTCAGGTTTTGCAAATCGACAAATAAGCTTGATCATCAATAAGCAAATGTTACTCCTTTGTCCCAATCTGACTTCAAGCAAGAAAAAAGTGGTCAAGTAATTTGTGTGTAATAACAAAGGCTTTCTCCCCAAAATGTTAATGTTGTGTTTTAAAGTCGTTTCGTTTTTGTAAATATTAGTTGTGTTTTGTCAAGTGAAATCATTAATAAGAACAATTTTTTCCATTCAAAAGGTTGTCAGAAGTTTTGTTTGATTACTCGTTCTTTCAATTGTCAATATAATTTCATCCCAAATGGTTTTACGGTTATATGAACAAAGGCACTTGGAACTTGCCACATTCCATTTCAACTATACACAGTAAGTATTGCTTGAAGCTTTGCATCGTGTGGAAAATAGGAAGGAACTATATAACAGTAAAACTGCAGTGCTACCATGTGTAAATCTCTTTTGTGAGAGTGGTGGCTCAGAAAAGAGCTCGTGTTGTCTCGACGTTTCGAACAGTATACTCTGCTCGCCTTCAGGAGAGTATACTGTTCGAAACGTCGAGACCACACCGGCTCTTTTCAGAGCCAACACTCTCACAAAAGAGATCTACACATGGTTGTACCCGCAAGATTACTATTTATTTATAGTTTCTTCCTATACACAGTACATTTTGTGCATAGTCTCTTGTACTACTCGAATCAGGCAGTCGTCCAGAATGGATTATTTGAGTTTGAATCATAGAGTTTTATATATAAGAACTAGAGGGTGCACTGGCAATACTGCGTGCACAAATGCGCCGGGACCGCAAGGAGACACGAGCGCCATTTTTTAGAGGGCAAAATTAATAATTGAGTACGAAGTATACGATGTGCGTATGGAAAATGCACGCATCCGCCATGTGTATTCATGTGTGTTGTTTTGCGTACAGTAAAGTAATTTGGTTAGAGGTACTTTAAAACATACCAGTCCACCCGCGAACATCTATTAACTTGGCTAGTGCGCCCTCTAGTTCTTCTATATAACTCTATGGTTTGAATGCAGCTTTACCTTGAGTGTTATGTTATCGACTGTTCGGATGGACTCCTCGTGGGCTCGCTGTCTCTCCTCCAAGTCTGCCAATTCCTTTCGTAGTTCCTCAAGTCGATTCATGAACTCATCTACAAGAAGGAGAGTGATCATCATAAAGAAGGTAATATAACTGACTTGGCACAAATTACAATATTAATAAAAACGCATTATAAGCCATTATGAATCACAGATGCCTAACAATAGAAACAAAAAGCTAAAAAAATGAAACAAATTAGAATAAGGCCTACATTACTATGTTATAAAAATATCCTACAGAAAAGATTCTACAATATACACACAAGTAGATAAAGTTAAAAACATTAGTAAAAACAAACATATATATATATATATACATACAAACACATACAAATATATTTTAAAAATTCAATAAAGATCAACCCCTCACACACATTAAATCAGAAGATAATTATGAGCATTGTAAAGGTGTTCAATGACTAAATAGGTATGTTTAAGTACAGATTTAAACATTGGTAAGGACCAGCACATTTGATTGTTGTAGGGAGTTCATTCCAGAGTTAAGGTGCAGCTGCTGCGAATGACCTATCACCGTATGACTGGATGTTTTCACAGGTTTCAAACAAACTTTTACTCAAAGGTAGGGTCATAGATTGGTTTTTGTCAACTTATTGCGGATTAATAGACAAAATTATGAAGAAAGATCTACAATAAAAGTCACGTGAAAGTTGTAGACGAATACAGGTCTACTTGCTGAGAAACGCAAAAACTGTTGCAGTATTTTCAAAAAAGTGAATCCAGCCACATTTAACTAGGTGACAGCGGGTACCAATCGCATCTCTGGCCGCAGTATTCGCGAACGAACACCACGGAAATTTGAAGTTTCAGTCAACCCTCAGAAATCTGAGTCTCAGATTCAAATGTTTTTGTGTGAAAAATTATCCAAACCATATTATTTCAAAGGAAATCCTTTCTCAAAATAGATTATACTATCAACAGCTGCAGTGCTTCTCACCAAGTAAGTTTTTACGATCATAATTTTTAGGGTATTTACCAATCTATGATTCGACTTTTAATGACCGATACACACCGTACCACTTTCCTGAGAATTGGTTCTAACTGAAATATTGCCACAAAAGAGAAAATTGTCCATTCGCACTAGGGTCTTACTTTCTTTAGCAAAATTGAAATAAACTCTTTTTAATTGTATTTTATTTTATTTTATTCCGAAACTGGAACAAACCCCATAACCCTGGGGAGGGTACCATCTGTATAATAATAAATAACAATTAGTGAAGAAGTCGTACGGAAAGCTAGGAGTGTTAACTTAGAACAAAAACAAACATTGGTTGAACCTAATCAGTTTGACTTCCTTATGAAACAGTAAATAAAAAGATATATTTTGCAATGTAATTAATAATAGCTTCATCGCGATGGTCCATCAAAAACTTAAATCTAATCTTCCCTACCAAGAATTTCAAAGACATTGAAATACAAAAATATCCCGAATAAACAGAAACTGTTCCTGAAAATATGACTCCCTAATTTGATAATATTTTGACATTTCATATCCTCTTGACTTACTTGGTTGCTCTGCCTCCTCCATTCCCATCTTGGAATCCTCATCCTCCTGATCCATTCCATCCTCCTCGTCCTCCTGGTCTCCCAGTAGTAGCTCCTCGCCCATCATCCCAGAGTCTCGGGTATCCTCGTCCATGTCCAAGATGTTGATGTCTTCATCTTCCTCTTCAGAGCTGCTCACGTCGCCGAAGATGCGGGTCAGGTCGTCGCCCTCGGCTGCAGAGAAAACAAAAAGTGGTGGGCTGTGCTTGTGAAGAAAAAAACACAATCTGAAAATGAACTCTATTTGCGTCAGTAGGATTTGAAACTTTGCACGGTGGGAGTAGAATCAAGTGAGGTTTGCAGTGACACCATGTGCATAAATCTCTTTATGAGTTGTGGTGGTTCTGGGAAGTTAGACAACTCAACGTTTCAATCAGTGGGCTCCGATCGTCTTCGGGAGAATGCTGGCCTCTGTTGCTGCGTGCTACTTAAGTACTGCCAAAGAGATTAACTAGCAGGTGCGCAAAGGTGGGTACTGGAACAAGATATGCGCCCATTTGCGTCCCATGTTTTAAACCCCAGATATATTTGTACTTACCAGAGCCATGAGACACACCAGGTAAGGTAGGGTCCAACCGACTTTCATCTTTAACATCCTCTTCAGCTAAAACTTCCCACCCTAATTGCATTGCAAAATTGCTTCCATAAGGAATATAGTATTTCAATATTTCCGTTAAAGGTAGGGTCATCAGTTGGCCGTACTGAGGGCAGCATTCAAATGGATACCACGCACGGTTATTATTACTGGGGCCATAACTTATTACTCGGTTTATTACTCGGTCCATAAGGCCAACTTGACAATTTAGTAATTTTTGGGACAAAAAATAATAATTAAAAAAAAATGGATGCGGCTTCAAAAAGATTTGAGGGCGGGGACAATCAACTGGTGTTTTTCCTACTTGGCCTAATTTGTTTATTTCCAACAAGAATGGAGACGAATGTGAAGGATACGGATCTTGATTGCGGTGCTGTCCATTCTCAGTAACCTCTTGACCTCTTCCTCCACATCAGGGGCTTCAATATACTGTCAATGGAAAACAGGATAGAGATGTATAATAATAATAATAGTAATAATAATAATACAACAGCATTTATATAAGCGCATTATAGATCACAGATCCCTCGATGCACTTTACAATTTTAGAAAGATTATTATAAAAAATTAAAAAGAGACAATAAATACCAGACCAGCTGTATACAATGATTAAAAATGTAAACCACTAAGGCCTACATTGACTAGAATAAACTCAAAACTCAGAAAATACTGGCCCGTAGTAAAAAACCAAGGCTGGTAACATAAACAGGGTAACGTTATAAAAATAGATGACACAATACAATACACGACCAGGAAAAGTTACAAATCAAATCATGCAATTTCAAACAATGCAATTTCAAACAATGCAATTTCAATAACGAGATACATCTGTACACATCAAGAAATATAACAAAACACGACTTAAACTTAGAACACGGAAATTCAACAGGCATGATTTAAAACTACAAAAAATTTTAAAATAGTATTCCCAATGTACAGTGTAACATAAATCTATAGACGATCAGCAACAGTTAAAAAAAACAGGGAAATTCAACTAGCATGATTTAAACTACAAATATGCACGACACTAACAAAAATATCATTCTGAAGGCCAGAGAAAGAGGTTGAAGTCACAATGTCCGTTGACAATTGACACACCATTCTTCATTACATTATTTCATTATCTAACAGAGTCAAGCGCACACAAGTTCTGGCGTTTCTGACCAGCAGAGTGTGGATTCAAGTCCCGGTCTTGACACTTGTGTCCATAAGCAAATCACTTAACCATAATTGCTTCATCATTTGGATGAGACGTGAAGCCATAGGTTCTGTGTATTGTAATGCACGTTAAAAAAAACAGTACACTTATTGCTAAGAGAAGGAGTTCGCCCACATGTTTTCTGGTATGGTTGGCTGCAGATTGTGCCACAGCACCTTGTAAACCATTACATGTTGCTATGTAAATAAATGGGCATTATATAACGGGCACAGCTCCACATACCTTGTAGAAAAAAATAATGAGCGCTTTGAGAGGCCCTCGGGTGTGATAAAGTGCTATATAAGAACTGTGTATTATTACTATTGTACTGAGCAAAAATTTTGTGGAGGTACAACTCCAACCTCATTTAGTTCAAATCAATTCAAATACCTTTTTCTTTGCTGTCTTTCTGAATCGCCTTTTCCTAACATTCTTCAGTGGTGGAGTAACTAGAAGAAAAAAGGATTATTTAAAACCAACTGCGACAAAAATTTCAGTACATGCAATTTTAGCTTTACCCTTTAGAGACCATTTATTTCTGTGCACACCAAATTTTTTGACAAACTTTTTTGGCGAACTAGATTTTGACCGGATATTCATTGTAACTTTAATTATGCTGACCATGGTGTGGCAAAAACATGGCAAAGAATGTGGTACAGTGCGACAGTATAAGGTGATTTGTGACTATTTAGGATAACTATTTGGGACAAGATTTGTGGTGACGATTCGTGGTTGTGGTGTGGTTCAATTTATCTGAGCTGTCCAGGGGTGACTAAAATGTGACAAATAATTAAGCTGATTACAAACAAATGGTTCATAAAAATGGAAATCACTATCTAGCATGCAGGCGGGTGAGCGGGTCATGGACAAAAACGAGGAAAACTTGTTTTAAGTTAGCAAAAGTCTGTGTTCGGATTTTGGGCCAGCGCTACGAGTCTGTCCGTGTCCGGATTTTGGGCCAGCGCTATGAGTCTGAATAACAGGCTTTGTCCTGCAGCGTAAACAAAACATTAACAGAAACATAGGCCACAATTGTTACCTGGTAACAATGTGTTGTTCGTCCTCATTTTTAAGATGTTTTTGTGGCAATCCTTAGACAGGTGTTCCACAAGCGCGATGCATCCTAGACTGCCATTATTTATTTTTCCTTGTCCACGTGAAAGACAGTGCGCCTAGCCTTGGCTCAAGGTGTTGGCTTTTTAATACAGTTTTTAGTAAAGCACCCTCTCTTGGTGGAACGGGACGACGACATGGGTAAAAGTATAATGGGACATCGTGCTTAACGAAAAATGAACAACAACGGCTTTAATCAAAGACTATCGCGGAGAATTTTACCGGGTCTAGCCCCCGACTTACGTGTTAAAATCAAATTGCATATTGCTTCACCATGACAGGGTTCCCTTTCTCTGCTCTGTGCGAGTGTTGTGCAGTCAAATTACTTGCTGCTTGAAGAAAAATAATGAAAAAACGCGGATCGGCCATTCACGGGGGAGACGGGAAAAACGCGGAGCCCGCAAGAAAAACGAGGAATGGGAAAATAAAAAACGCGGATTCCCGCGTACACGCGGAAGTCTCACATGCCTGAGCATGGTTGCAAAAATATCGCCCTCAAGAGCTAAAACAAAGGGATGGTAAACAAAAAAATCAATAATGATGTTCTGACCGCTACAGTGACCAGGCCTGGAATTTCATCTCTGTGAGGGCAAGGCCATTTTCATTTTGCAAAGGGGCACTTCCGTTAAAAATCTTAAAGTCCATGGGAAACTTTTGAAGGGGCCCCGAAGGCCAAGACTAGGGGCATCAGAGGCCATGGCCTCTGTGGCCTCCGTGTAATTCCAGGCCTGAGAGACAATCTACTCACCTCCGTGATTTTGAATGAACTTCTTATCAACTCGGTCTGTCCTCTTCAGTCCCTTCTCCTCGGCCTCCTTTTCTTTCTGATCCGTCTCTAGTGTTTGCTCCTCTGTGCTGCACACAAGCATCTACAGAAAGGACAGGATGTAGGCATTGTATTTTTTGTCACTTCCAACACCAAACACAGCAGCAATTTATAGGATTGATAGAAGGTGAGCTTACCCTGTGTACCAGAACAGTTTGGGTTTAAATTTTCTATTCTACCACCAATTTTGTGGGTTATTTTATCTGAGTACTGCCTAAATGCCCACATTTGCATCTTGCAATCAGGTAGATTTTGTACAACAATCAGGGAGATATTTAGAATTACACTCAAAATGATAGGGAAACAAAGTTTCTATAATCAGGAACATTTTTAACTTTGTTCATCAGAACATGGAAAGATTTTTCAGGGCACTTTCTGCAGAATCAGGGAGAGTTGGCAGTTCTGTTAACGTACATGCAAGGCGTGAGAGCCTATGGTTAATCTTGCCCAATGCCCAACCACAGAACTTCAGTGTTGTGCACTGCTCTGTTTTGCAACAGCACTTTTATTATTTTTGTAATATATTTCTGGTAATGAAACCAAGGATGCCTCATAAATGAACTTAATCACAGTAGCTCACAAGCCTGAGGAAACCTGTAAACAAGGATGCTTGCTATGTAAACCAGAAACACTGGAGTTAACCCCCAAACTTTCAAGAAAAGTGTTCTACGTTCTTTATTGTGCACTACCAATCCTAGTACATGGGACCTACAGTTTAATGTCTCATCTGAGGAACAAAGCCATTATGGTCAAGTGTCTTGTTGAATGACACAAGTGCCACGACCGGGACTTGAACCCACACTCTACAGATCAGAAACACCAGAGCTCGAGTCCAGTGCTCCTATCCACTCGGCCACGACACACCACCAAATAACTTGTTGTTGCACTCTACAGTGCTACAACAAAATGTTATTACTGAATAATCAAACCTCATAATTCGATGCTCGCAAGTAATTTAGAAGAACAAACACGCAAATGATGAAAAATTACCTGGCAAATATCGGCCGTCTTCCAAAACGTCTTCTTGTCAATCGTCTTGTGAGATTCTAGAATACCAGGAAGGTCCATCAGCTGATGATGGGTCGAGATGAAACATACAATCACAGTAAGAAAACTGCACTTTCACTCTTCCATTATGTCCACAGAAAAAACAAAAATGATGGCACACTACCAGTATTGAACATGAAAGATTGAAGCTTTGGAAAGTTCATGAGATTCCATTCAAATTCTAACAAGATAAACAGTTTACATATTCCTGACTAAGAATGACATCCCACCCTTTCCCCCGTCCCGTTCATCCAGCTTGGAAAAGTCCCTCTTGCAGGTACCAACCGCATCCCTGGCCGCAGCATTCTTGAGCGGACAAAAAACCCTCAGATTTCTGAGAATTGATTCAACCACATTACTTCGAGGGGAATCCTTTCTCAAAATAATTTAAACTATCAACAGCTTCGGTGCTTCTCTCCAAGTATGTTTTTATGGTCATTATTTTGGGAGTATTTACCAATCTATGACCCTACCTTTAAATAAGAACTTAGGATACATGGGATGGGATGGGTCAGACAGAATCATGCTCACTTTAGCACACACTTAAAATGGTACCCAGTGCCTCTAGGTTTTGTAATTAAGTTCCAGCTAATCTTCTAGAAGTACAAAAAATCCTCCGTCCCCCCCTCCCCCCAATGGTACCCAGTGCCTCTAGATTTTGAAGTTGAGTTCCAGTTATTCTTCTTGAAGTACAAGAAATCCTCCGTCCCCCACCCCCCAATGGTACCCAGTGCCTCTGGGTTTTGTAATTAAGTTCCAGCTAATCTTCTAGAAGTACAAGAAATCCTCCGTCCCCCACCCCCAATGGTACCCAGTGCCTCTGGGTTTTGAAGTTGAGTTCCAGTTATTCTTCCAGAAGTACAAGAAATCCTTAGTTAAGTTAAGAGGTTAGTTAAGAGGCAACTTAAGATTGAATGACCCTCTTCAAATTTTTCTTGTTAAATCTTACTTACTTTGGCTGAAAATACTTCATCGTTAAATTTGACAGTTCCGTGACGCATATCAGCTGAAGGAGAGAAAGAAAGTTTTACATTGTATCATCGGCACAATATGAACCACAATTGGGGTTTGCTTTGTACAAGGTTTAGTTTTACAATTTAATTCAACTCAATTTCAACTCATCAATATTTTTTTCTCCATACATAGTAAATAAAAATGTACAAATTGATCAGATTACAGAAATTATATATATCTGTATGGATTATGGAAGCAGGGCTCGATTTCACAAAGTGCTAAGATTAATCTTGAGTTGTCAGTATTACTACAGTGATTTGTATTGTGACATCAAACTTTGCTTTGCAACTAAGATTGATTCAGAGGTAAAATCAATCTTATCTCTTTGCGACATCGGCCCCAGGACCCATAAAAGCAAAGGTTGTAAGCTGGAATGCCTCGTTGAGTTGTCAGTATTACCACAGTGATTTGTATTGTGACATCGAACTTTGCAAAGGTTGTAAGCTGGAATACCTCGTACAACAACCCCTTTTGATCATTACGGATGTGAAACTGCAATTACTGACCCTACAGCACTGAGCCAACAAATTATGATTTAATTTCAAACATAAATACTTAACGACAAACATGTACAACATGTCTGTTTGCGTGGGTTTTCTTTGGAATAATTCTCTGGGGTTTTCCTCCCACACCTGAAACTGAAACTTCCTTCTTTGTCTTCTCCCCATTGGGTTCTTAGCTAGAATATTGATTAAGTTCTCTTTTCTGAGAGTCCTTGGCTTTACAGCCAGAATTAATAAACAAAATGAAAAGGTCTACAAAAAGAACAGGGCAATGCCGAATACATGGAAGTACCCCTTTGTATACCAACTACATCATACATGCATCATGCAGTGGAGTACAGTCATACACTATATTTCACAGACCTCAAAATACTCGGTTGAAAGAAAACTTACACATGACCTCTATGGCCAGTTTGTCTTTTACAGTTTGGCTCCCGATGTTCACCAGCTTCCTCAATTCCCCGCTTGCGTGCTGTGAAATAAAAAAATTCCAACTGTCAAACGGAGTCTCTCTCAATGGGTTTGGAAATACTCCACACATAAAATGAATTTGAGAACAACTTTTGACAACATTTTGTAGTGAGGCAAAATAAAAAATAAAACATGTTTAGCGTTGAAGCAGGGCTCAATTACACAAAGTGCTAAGATTAATCTTGAGTTGTCAGTATTACCACAGTAATTTATGTATTGTGACATCAAACTTTGCTTAGCAACTAAGATTGATTCAGAGGTAAAATCAATCTTATCTCTTTGCGAGTCTCTCTCAATGGGTTTGGAAATATTCCACACATAAAATGAATTTGAGAACAACTTTTGACAACATTTTGTAGCAAGGCAAAATAAAAAATAAAACATGTTTAGCGTCGAAGCAGGGCTCAATTACACAAAGTGCTAAGATTGATCTTGAGTTGTCAGTATTACCACAGTAATTTATGTATTGTGACATCAAACTTTGCTTAGCAACTAAGATTGATTCAGAGGTAAAATCAATCTTATCTCTTTGCGAGTCTCTCTCAATGGGTTTGGAAATATTCCACACATAAAATGAATTTGAGAACAACTTTGTTCAAAATTTTGTAGTAAGGCAAAATAGAAAATAAAACATGTTTAGCGTCCTGCCTTTTTGAAAAAAAGGAGGAGGCGGGCCTTTTTTTTAAATGGCCTCCTGACACATTTTTCAAGACAAATGGCCGGGATATTTTTTCGAGATGGTCGCCAGCTTTTTTCTGCATGTTTTTTCGGTGTGCTCAAGTTAAAAAATACGATACTATGTATTTCAGAATTGATTTTTTTTTTCATCAGAGATCGTGTTTTTGGTTTTTTTTTGCCTAATTGTGTAGTTACCTGTGGCATTCTTAGAATGAAGTGATTCTCCAGTTCTGGTAGATGCTCATCTCTGCGTAGCATGGATGGATTCATCCTGCCGCCAGCACCACCTTGTCTGCTATTAGGCGTTGATCTTCCCCCGCTTCCGCCTTTAGGTGTTCCTGCCCTGTTGGCAAAATAATAATAATATAACGTATTTGTATAGCGCCTACTGCAGGCCAGCCTCTAAGCGCTTAACATTCAGTATTTTCCTGCAAGGTATTGTGGAGCTACGTATTGAAGTATTAGACCTATTCTTTACATAGCACCATGTAATGGTTTACAAGGTGCAATATGCAGCCAATCAAACCAGGAACACCGGGGCGAACCCCTTTTTCTTTCCCCTTCTCTTTCAGAAATAATGGTTAAGTGTCTTCTTAAGGACATAAGTGTCATGACCGGGACTCGAACCCACACTCTGCTGAACAAAAACACCAGAGCTGAGTTCGGTGCTCTTATTCGTTCGGCCACATTATATATTAATGGAAAAAGCTTGGAAGCATGAAAGCTGACAACGTTCCACAAGTGTATTGCGACCAAACAGGTCCCTCGCTTAGTGTGTTGAAGCTTCGCATGGTGTTGAAGTAAGAAGTAACTAACTATAAATAGTAGTAAACTTCGGGTACAACCATGTGTAAATCTCTTTTGGGAAGGAGTGTTGGCTCTGACAAGACCGGTTTGGTCTCGACATTCGAACAGTATACTCTGCTCGTCAGGAGCAGATTTCGAAACGTCGAGACAAACCACTCTTTTCAGAGCCAACACTCCTCCCAAATAAGGGAATTTACACATGGTTGTACCCGCAAGTTTACTACTATTTATAGTTACAGTTACTTCTTAGGTCCCTCGCTTGACGGTTAAATAAAGATGCACAAAATTCACACCCATTTTTGTCTCATTTCAACTCTCTGTACTATACATACCTGCTTCCATTTCGGTTTGTCCCGGGCCGACCACCAGGACGGCTGTTGGGTCTACTGCCGGGTCTGCTGCCTGGTCGACTGCCAGGCTTACTATTGCCAGGTCTGCTGTTAGACTTGCCACCTGGTTTTGGTCTGCTACTTGATGCTGGTGATCGTCGTGCATTAGATGGTGACTTACTCTTGGCCTTGCCACCAGATTTACTGCTACTGCTACTCATCTTGATTCTGTCAAGAAACAAGTTTGAAAGCATTAATACATTGTGACACCCTTTATTAAATCATTTCTGTAACAATTAACTTCTCTGGTTTATTTTTAATTCTATGCACTGACTACTGCAGCAGTTCTTTGTCCCGAAGCTTCCAGAGCCCTTAAATGGGCCCCAGATCCCATGCTGTGATGGCTTCGCATTCTGCTTTCACCAATTGTCTTTGAAAAATCCAGCATCCCCCTTGCAAAAATGTGTTTTTGCTGGCCTTGTCAGTCTCTAGTTGCAAAGTGTAACCCTCGATCCTCCCGACTGTTGCAAAGGAGGGCCTGATTGCTGGTCACTCACTCTGTACCCAAGTCACTTCGTACCCAAGTCACTCTTACCCAAGTCATTTCTTACCTGTATGACGCGACTTGGTTACGATTGTTCTTCTACTAAACAGTTAACACTAACATGGAGGCATTAATTCAGACGTATGAAGCTCAACCACGAACGACAACCATGCATGTTCTATGGTAGCTCCCACTGGTTCCCTGTTTCTCAGCTGGTAGCCCTAACTTTTTTTTTTTTAAACCCTAACCCTAACCCTAACCCTAACAACACTAACCCTACCCCTACCCCTATCTAGCTACCCGTACCCCTACCCCTACCCCTACAGCTACCATAGAAAGTGCACAATGGTTGTGGTTCGTGTTTAGCTTCATATGTCTGATTGGTTATCCTAACATGACGAACAATACTCCGAATTTATGTCAATAAAACTAAAACACTAAACAGGCATGACAGGTTGCAGAACAGGTTTCATTCTAATCGAAAAACGTCCTAACCCCAATGTATAGGGTATTCCCAGTACGTGATACTGAGTGACATTAGAGTTAAACCTTACCTCAAAAAAAGTCAACATTGTTGGATGTGGAAGATGATTTTTGACGATGCTGTGCGCAACATAACACTCACAGTCACAGCTCACTAGCTTGCTTTCTTTTTACATTGGTGCGATAGATATGGGCGGCCAAAAGGGCAAAAACTAATAAATTAATTTACAAACTAAAGGACAAAACAAAAATCAAAGAAAAGAGTTGTTAAAACTACGGAAGCGTAAAGCTGCCACCATCATAAAAAAATCATCCCAATTAAGTCGTACGTACGAGATAAAAAGTCGCTCTTACGAGATAATAAGTCGTACGTGCGAGATAATAAGCCACACGAAGAGATCAGTTTTGTCTGTCAGCTGCAAGACTTGTTTCAATACCAGTCTACACCAACTTCTGCGCATATGTAAGCTGAGGATGCCCGGTTTGATTAAACACTACTAATGAAAAAGTAAGCAATAAGTAAGATATGTTTACCCGGTTGACGAAGATAATTGATGCACTTTAGCCTTCGTCGTAGGTAGTATGGATACGATAGTATGAACGACAGCCCGCGAAAATAAAATCACTGAGTCGTAGTTGTTGTTGTTTTATTTCGTTTCTTTTAAAGCCACTGTTTAAAGGCACAGTAGGCTACGCGTTTGGTAATTGGAGGCTTCTGATTGTGTTAATCGTATATAAAGTAGTTAAGTAATGAACCAGGAAACTGACTGGGTAAATTTAAAATAGTATGGGGTTGAACAAAGAAAAATTGACTACAGCGGGATTTGAACCAAAGACCTCCGGATTAACGTACCCCGGCGCTCTACCAACTGAGCTATCTAGCCCTATGTTGGCTGTCTCCCTAATGTAGTTACATACAATAAAACTAACCTGTGAAATTTTGTGTCGGTTTCAAGACCCCAAAACCAAGTACAAGAGACCTTATTCAAACTATCATCTGGTTATGATTGCTTGAACCATACATAAAAGTTTTGCGAGCATATTCATCTTGGGGTCGTATCTTTAAAACTTTTGAAATGCTCTATTGTGCGAGTTTTCCGTACCGCGGTCTGCTCTTACCCGTTTCGGGCAATTCATTTCAATTCAATTCAATTTATTATTAACGTCTCGCTAAAAAACGTGAAAATTGTTTTCCATGTGCATCTTACAATAAAACACAAATGGAGACAAATTTGTAAAATAGAAACTATAAAAGATAAACGGGACAAATTACACAGTGACAGGGATATTTACAACCATCCTAAAATACAAGGGTGACGAAAAACAAATTAAAACAACCGAAGTAAAGGACAATAAAACACAAGTACAAAGGAGGCCTACAAAAATTGACAGTGGATGCCAGCAAACCAGGAAAAAAGAAAAGGAACAAAAAGCAGGGGATTATCTTTTGAATTTAGAGTTGAATAGATGATGGCGAGCTTTTAGGCAGGAATGACATTCTGAAGCGCTAAGCGTGGGTTCATGGAGGACGAATTCTTCCTGATTTGTTGACAACCACTGAAGAATGAATGGGTAGGATCTTGCATAAGTCTTGAATCTTAGAGGTAATGGCCGATTCAAAAATACAATGTAAATCTTTGATGTCCAAGCCAATCGTTTTGGAAGCCACTTTGATGACACGTTCCAGTCTGTGACTGTCTATGGCTCTAAGATTACCATACCATCCAGACACAAATGCATGAAAAGGTGGTAATTTAATAGATTGGATAACACTTTGATAAAAAAGAAATAAAATGTCATTGCAAACATTAAATGATTTAAAGGTATTGTACACTTTTGGTAACAGCTCAAAATCAGTGTCAAAATTTGTTGTGATTGAACATATGCATGAACAAACAAACCTGTGAAAGTTTGAGCTCAAATTGGTCATCGAGGTTTCGAGAAAATAGTGAAAAGAGACCTTATGTTTTTTCTGTTTTTTCAAACATCGAGCTTTTATCACGCGTGATAAAAACCTATTGTTTTACTAATTTCTCAGAAACGATAGCATTTTAGGCAGCAATATTTTAAGGACCTCTTTCTACCGTTACTTACTTAATCACTTACTTAATCATGTAAGTTATGTGTGAATCTGTGAACAGTGTTTTTTCGATCTTACCCATTTGTACACAGGGCCTTTAAGCTTCCCGACAAAAAACATCCTCTGGTTAGCCTTAGCGACAAGTTTCTGAGTATTAATTTTCCAATTCAAATTGCTGTCAATGGAGGTGCCCATATATTTAAAGTTATCGACCATTTCAACCCTATAGTGTCATCACTATAAATAGGTTCAATACCAGTCTTGGTTTTTCGGAAGTCAAACACAATTTCTTTAGTTTTAGACACATTCAGTGCTAACTAATAACAACATTAGCAACCTCTTCGCGATAAGAAGATTCGTCATTCATAGAAATCAAACCATGCAGTCAGTGACGTGTCATCAGAATATTTAATTATGGGACATAAAGCATAACTGTTTTCTGTAGTCACTAGAATAAAGTGAGAATAACACCAGGGACAACGCACAACCTTGAGGAGCGCCGGTGTCGCGGTCTCAGATGTCCGGTGTGCTAAAAGTTCCGGGTGACGTCACTTGGCATTTCGGCACGCTGTAATCACGGTCTCAGATAGCCCTGGTGGCCTTTCACTTTCGTATTACACTACAGTGGAGGACGAGTCCTATATAGGGCTAGGTCTCAGATGTCCGGCGAGCCAAGCCTTCCGGATGACGTAGCCGGGCGTTTCAGCATGCTGTCAATGCGGGCGTGGGTTTCCCGTGCTGTGCATGCTGCCGCCACGAATAAATCTCTTCCGATTCTTTTCTGTTCACAACCCTCTTCTGGATTTCAGAAGAACCTTCTCTGTAATTCCCGCTCCTCAAATACTCGATTATGTGATTGCTTTTTTTTTCACAATACTCATAAATAAAACCCTTTGAATTCGATCAGTTCAGAAACTGTTAATCACAATGAGATATGAGGATTGACACACATTCTATTCAATTTTACAGTCATAAATGAGGCTGAATGGTATTAAACGCCGATGAAAAATCTACAAACAGAGTTCTGACATAGATGAGGTTTATCCAAACGAAGAGACACTTGTGATAAACAGTTCAATAACTCATCAATTAAACTATAACTATAATTAAAATAGCAAAGATTTGCATGATTTAAGACATCCACTTTCATGCTTGGAGAAATGTCAAAGTTTCAATGACAAACAGTGTCCGAAACAGTGATTTCAAAACTAGTTTAACTTCAAACGCGGTTTCCTCCTTTTTTGTTGTTGAACGGCCTAAATTGCCTCTTCGTGAAAACGGTGACTAAATGCACAAGTGTTCAAATGGCATCATCCACACCTCTTCCCGAACGATACGCAAACTGGGCAGGGGGTCAGTGTAGGCTTTGGTCTGATATTGTGAGAGCAATCGGTCTAAAGTCATTCATAACTGTAGGTTTGGGTATTTTAGGAATCGGTATATGACATGTTGAAGTTTTCAAAATTTGGGGAATTATGTTTATAGTCAAGAGACCACTGAAACAGTCCTTGAAATACAGAAGACTGTTCTTTACTGCTTCCATGTATAGTAGATCGCAATCACAGATGGGTCGCTGTTGGTAGTAAATGCCTCCATCCGAATGATCTGTCTGGAAAATCCATCTATAGCTCCATTTATGCACGGATTCCCTATGGTTTTAACTTGTCATATGAACCGAAGTGCCAAATGTAATCGGGCCTATGTATAAGTTTTCCTCCTCAATCGATGTCTCTTCCTAAGTGAAATACCTTCGGGGTCATTATGTGAAGTATTAGCCTCAC
The DNA here is from genome assembly GCA_032158295.1 of Pycnopodia helianthoides. NCBI lineage: Eukaryota > Metazoa > Echinodermata > Asteroidea > Forcipulatida > Asteriidae > Pycnopodia > Pycnopodia helianthoides. The sequence goes on from CM063248.1 coordinate 19,899,256, forward strand.
TGTATTTTGACTCACATCAAATCCATTTTGTATACATTTTAAATGCATTGTTCTATACATGGCCGCCGGAGCCGGGGGGCCGGGTCCCCCCCCCCCACTTTTTTTTTGAAAAATTTGATTTTTAATTTTTTTTGTTTTACTATCTGCCTGCTCAAAAATTGGCCACAAGTGTGTGTGGTGTCTTTTCCTCCTTTTAGGCACAATAGGCTTGGTTTTTCACCCCTCAAAATACCAAAAGCTCAGAGCTTCCGGGGGCTTCGCCCGCTGGACCCCCACCGGGGCCTCACCCCTGGACCCTTACCATCGATGTTCCAGTACATTGTCCAGTAAATTTAAAAGATTTATATGGATCTGATTTCCTATAAAAGTGTGTCTATTTCTCTGTTTTAAGCACATGGAGGCTTGATTTTTACCCCACAGAACGCCAAAGGGTCAGAGCTTCACGGGGCTTCGCCCCCTGAACCCCCACCGGGGCTTCGCCCCTGGACCCCACCGGGGGCCGTAAGGCCGGCCCCTGGACCCCACCCATTTTTTGTTCAATCCCTCTTATCACCGTTGTGCCCCCGGTTGAAAAACCCTGCCCCCCCCACACTTTTAAATACCTTCCGGCGGGTCTGTTGTATATCCATGTAACTGTTCTGACCTTGCCACTTGTTCCGTAATGAATAAAGCAACACCAAGAATCCGTCGTAAACTACGGACACTAAGCACAAGTCCATTATGAAAGCCAAGCACTCGAGTATTTCAGAATGATTAAACCCTTAAACTGAAGTAGAATTTTACGTCACATGTCAAGTCTGCCATGACCCTCTTCGCCGCACGTGACCTTATTATCTCGTACGTACGACTTATTATCTCGTACGTACGACTTAATTGGGATGATTTTTTTTATGGTGGCAGCTATAGGCCCCTATGGTTCCGTACTTCCGTACGCTTTCGTATTTTAGCAACTCTTTTCTTTGATTTCTGTTTTGTCCCTTTAGTTTATAAATTTATTAGTTTTTGCCCTATTGGCCGCCCATAGATGATAAGCCTAAATTAGTTATAAATAACCGGGCAGCCCTTTTCATCGGCCTGCCGAGTTGAACTCATCTAACCCAATTTGGGATAAAACCGCTAACAAATTATAATAATAATAAAAAATTACTTTTTAAAATCGTCATTAAGCCCTATGCTTATCGTGGTTATTTGTTTAACTTTTTTTACAAACTAAATCACCTACATAGTTTTCATTGGGGCGGCCAACCAGGTTACCCACATTCCAAATGAGGTCCAGTTCGCAAATGGGCCCGAAGGAGGGGCTCTTCATCTACATGTTGTAAAATCATACAGGCCATTTTTATAAGCGATTGACAAATCGAGAAGAGTAGCAACGTAGTGTTCAGACGTCCGGTTGTTAAAAAGGCAATAATACTGAGTTATCACGGTTTGTGAAGATTATTTCCAATGACAACATTCAGTGATTTAGAATTCCATGATTACCTGCGAAGATGTTAGATCCTGGTAAGTATAATTATTTCGTGTCACAAATTTACCGTCAGAAACAAAATATTTTGCCGTCATGCCAACTACACCATGCGTGACGCCATGATCATTGATGATCATTTCAACACGGAGTTAAGAATTCCACAATTTCAATGACTCACTTTAATAACTGAATTGTTATGTACAAAAGTACATGTGAAGGTGATTAGGGGTGAAGTACGTGTACATAATTATAGGCTACACGTGTAGGATGGGTTTTCCTAATAACTATTGCGGCTCGTGCGTCATAACAATGGACATGATGATGGAGGTAGAAATGTCCTACTCTTCCAGTCTAGAACTACGTACAGTACGTTACTCGTCGGATCAGGAGAGAGGTTCGTTCCGCATCGTGGGACGATAGCCACACATATTGCTCTCACCATCCCATGATGTACATTGCATTGTAGTTTGTACATTTATTACACTGTACATTTCTATGTGGATGGTAGTACCATGGAGGTAGTACTAGTGGATCGTACTAGTAATGTATAGGATCAGATCCTATCCGTGGGGGATGGGAAGACACGTTTTTCGATTAGAATAAAACAGGTTCAGCAACCTCTGCAAAGTGTCCTGTTGTATTAAATTGTTGTTGAACTTGAAGTGTTATTTTCCACATTGACATATCAAAATACTTTGTCTGATTAAATTCGTCTGAATAAATAGTTTATTTAAATGAACTGTCTCATAAAAGAAGCTAAATCCAAAGATAACATTAGAATATTTCATCTTACACGTTTACAGGAATTACAATATTTAACTTCCGAGCTGGTGGATAATTTTGATGTTTTAGGCGTTTTAGTTACCAAGTACCGACATATTTCCTTAGAGTAGACACCCCTGCCCTCTAACAAGTTGGACTAATCCGAAAAACCTGAGCGCAAAGTAGTAATCCATGCAATTTAAAACTTGACTGCGTAAGTTTGGAAATTGCGCACTGATAAATAAACAATTTTGACTTTTGGGGGACAATAACTTTTGAAAAGAAAACGATTTAAAAAAGGATGCAGCTTCAGCTTTTACTCGGCCTGTCAGGTTTGATGTTAGACAATTTTAACACAGAGTTTGGAAACATTGAACAAAGTTTCAATTTGAGCTCCAAACTAGTATCATTTGATACTTGATTTCTACCATTTTTTTGTTGTGAATGTCAAGAGGTTAATCATTTCATCTGTATTTTTATATGATCATGGAGATGATCGTGAAGTGCATCTGACTGGCACCCTCGAACAAAGATATTGACAACATTGGGAGACCGACAACATAGGGCTAGATAGCTCAGTTGATAGAGCGCCAGAGGTCGTTGGTTCAAATCTCGCTCTAGTCAATTTTTCTTTGTTCAACCCCAAATTATTTAAAGTTTACCAAGTCAGTTTCCCTTGTGGTTTATTACTTAACAAGTGCTGTACAGCTATTCACCCCAAAACATCTAGCCCACTGTGTGATACTGATAGCCCATAGTGGTATTTATTCCAAAGCTAATTATTGTTTTAATCATGTCAGCAGGAGCTCAGGCCTTGCACTTAAGCTTTTTGTAAGTAGCACACCTGGCTAGTAAACTTGGCCCCACAAAGTTTTGGTGGTCCATATTCTAAACATGTATTGCCATAAATGTATCTACTGGTACATAATGGTAGCAGACACAACCAGTAGATAGTCAAAGTAAGTTAAACATTCACATACTCACAAATAAATTAACACGTATTTAAAAAAAAATCATTTTTTAATTTATCTACTGGTACATATTAATGGTAGCAGACACAACCAGTAGATGGTCAAAATAAGTTACATTCACATGACTCACAAATAAATTAACACATATTAAAGAACTTCATTTACACATCTGAAAAGGAAGAAAAAATAAGTAATGTGCACTGTTTTTAGTAGCTCACAATGGGCAAGTTGAGAAGTTTTTATTAGACAATGTACATGTACGCCCCAGTCTATTCTGGATGTACTTAAGTATGGGGGAAAAATGTTCACTGCAGAGTGCATACTGTACATGCTTCATTGCTTGTTCCCAAAACCCAATCACTATTTCATTGTTGGCTTTTGTTGTTTGCATCAACTGACAAACAGCAAAAGGCAGAGTTGAGTTGTAAATTCAGTAACATTGTCCTAATGACTACTGTCCTGTACAATCAGTATACACATACTTTGTTTAATGTTGGTGATGGTATTGACGTTTACCTTTGTGTTTCCTGCCATTGTACAATACACATTTATGTTATAGGCCTAGTGCATTTATTTAATGGGCTTGTTTTGTTTGGTTCCATTGTATGCAGTGGTCCAATGGGGGATGTGAAATAATATGTAAACAACCTTTATACACGTATGCACCAGGGATGAGAAATTTCAGACTTTTAAAAGTCTGCCTCATGAAAAAGAAAAGTAGCTATTATTTTCATTAGTCCATTTCATTCATGTTGTCTTTTGCAAAAGAATAGCACAACAGCTGGAAGTTCCTCGATGTTTGTTAATGTTAATCTTTAAACCCTAATGAAAGCAATCATGCTCCACTAAATAAACAGTGTATTTTCATCTGTAACAAACCACAGGGGAAACCGACTGGGTAAATTTTCAACAATTAGGCTAATATATTGCACAAAGACAAGTTTACTAAAGCTGGACTTGAATCTGTGACCTTCGGATTAACTTGCCGGCGCCCTACTTACTGGAGGGCCCGGTATGACATGTTAATCCAGAGGTTGCAGGTTCAAGTCCCTCTCTAGTAAATTTTTCTTTATTCAACCTAAAATAATGTTTAATCTGTCTAACTTCAGGTGTACAGAGTTCACTCTGTATTAACTATAGACCCATTCATTAAGCCCCAACCATCATAGTCTTGTGGACAAGTCGTGAAATGTTTGTTGCGGTAGTAGCGACTCTCACAATTCTGCTGCTCTCTCTTAAGATTGCTGGCTCCTGATTACAGCTGTAGGTGTGAGAACGGAAGTCTTGCGGGAGCCAGCTCAGTCTCGCTTCCACTACCTACATAGTTGCTCTCGCAGTAGTTGGGAGCTGGCAGTTTTGCGAGAGCCGTTAAAGGCTATCACCGCGACAATCATTTATTGACTTGTCTTCAAGTCTACATCCATCATAACCCCCTAATCATACATTAGTTCACTCTCACTACAACAGGGCTACATTTACCATAGAGCAAGGACGTGTACCTTAGCCTACCTAATGTTTTAAAAAGCAGCATTCTCGGTCAAATAGAACTTCACATACAGGGTTCTCACCAGGATTTTTCAAAACTGGTGGGCATTCTGTGAGTCTATTTGACACCAGTATGGTGCACATTATGCATGTTATGAAAATGCAGATTGTATCCTACAATTAGAGAGCAAGACCACTGTAGTTTCTACCCGTGTACAGACCACAATGTAGGGACATACTGTGAATTGAGAGCATTCATTTTCCTTCATGCAACCATTTTTTCTCCTTTTTTTCCCCCGTCAAAAACTAAATGTACTAAATAAACTTGTCCAATATGGTCGGAACTCTGGATAAGGGACACTGGGCTCAGAGCAAAATAGGAAAGGGTATTTCAAACTCTGTGATGGAAATCATAACAATCTTTGCATTTTCTAAGGGGTCATTAAGAGTAATCATGTTTAGAAATTTTTAATCTTTTTAAAATTTGTTTCAACCCAACCACCCACCTCAAATTTTAATTTTAAATATTGAAGACTATTGAAGAACAAACTACTACCTGAAGTAAAGTAGATATTTTAGATCAATATTCTCCCAGCTCAGGAGGTTTCAAAATTGGCTGGCATTCGCAACATTGTAGGTTTTTGTCGCCATCTAGCATCAAGCACGGAGGACAAGACTGACCGATAACAATGGACAGCACAGACATTAACAGCTGCAACATGACATGCGCAACTTGGGTTTCGGCTTTGAGCTATGCCAAGCGTTCTAATTTATTCTAGGCAGCCAAGTGGCTCTTGGACCAACCATGCAAGGAATTTGATAGACTTCCTCGTGCAGCACGCGGTATTTACCCACACACACACAACGCTTTCAAAAAGATGGCAGACTCTACATTGTGTGTAGTCAAGTGGGAACCCCAAACTAATGTATAAGAACGTGCTAATGTAGCAAAGCTACATGTACAATGTATAACAGTGTACTAATTATGTGAATTAAATGAATAAAGATTGCAGTTTTTTGGTTCTTGTTGCATGCGGTACACCTATTCGTACATAATTCACATTTGGTGTGTTTTTTTATTTTCTTCCCCCTAACATTGTCCCTCACCCATACTGTGCATATCCCCCGCCCCTCCCCCCCATCATCACTCCCAAATATCCGCCTCTCCCTCACTACCATCATTCTTCCCGTGATGTGTTTCTTTCATATAGATGGAGCTTGAAGTTTTCTTTCAACAATTGTATGCACGGGTGTTTTCATAATTTGGTGCTTTGCCATTAAATGGGTTACACTATTAAAGAATAAATTCATCTCAGGTGAGTAAAACGTGAACGCATCCTGCATGTACAGTTGTACATGTCTTTTTGACGTACACTTTTGACACACATTTTTTTAAGCATCTTTGCAGTTTGCATCTTGACATTGTCTTTTAACACCATTGCTAAGTTCGCACACGGGTCCATTGTCGACCTAAGTGGTCGATATTGCCCGGTGCCCAACACATGTTTTTCACCAGGTGATATCGGCCGGCTGGTTGACACATGGCCCTTGTGCGAACTTGACCTAACATGCGCTGATGAAACCATTGTACATTTTACATGTGCGTACACAATGTACCGCTACATATAACCATGTAGACTAAGGTGCAGGGACATTGTCTACAATTTAATATTAAAAGTCAATTTCGTGCAGTATCGTTGTTAACCGTTTTTCCTTCATTCTTTCACGGTTGGTACACATGTACATGTGTTTATACTATGGATGATTGATTACAAATACACTGTCGCTAACCACGGAGAGGTACATGTAGAAAGGCTTACAATCCATTTGCATTGGTGAGAAGGACCAGCACAATTTCATACTATCAGAGGAAATTTACATAGCGTACATGTACGTGTGTATACAGGCCTCCAACTTCGTGTTCAAAAGGGCACGGCAATTTCCCCAAAATGAAGGGCGCCCAACGAGGAAAATTTGAATTTGTATTGAAGGTTTTTAAGGGCACCCACATCAATTGCTGTGGTGACGTAGCGAAATTCAAGGCCTGTGTATACACTTACAGGTACTTTGTACATTGGAAATGAACTTCTTATTTACTTAATGGTATCATAAAAATATTTATCTATGTCCAGTGTATTTGAAAAAGATGTTGGTTATTGCAAAAAATCGTCGGTCGGGCCACGAACTGGTGTATGATGGCACACCACAGTCAAAACTATTGTGGTTGAAGTTGAACTATTTATCAAACTGCTGCTTTGGAGACTGATCGCTATTTTTTTAACAACAATTTTCACACCAAAATAAAGCTGACTTTATTATAGTACTGTCAATGTGATTTCAATCTTGCAACTGTTTTGATGAGTTATTAATTCTTAAACACATACGTCTCTTCAATACAAAATTTTAAAACAAGACGTACATGCAGAGCGCTGTGTGCAAACCAATGCATATTGCTTCGTGAAAATATTAAACTTCATTATAGGTCAACAAATGCACCACTTTGTGAAAATGCCGAAATCCTACTCTGCGTGTTTGGCACCGTGCCAGCGCTATGTGTTTCAATGGTTAAAGAGGTGTACCATGATACATCACTTTGTGGAAACACAGAGTGGCAAATCTAATGATATGTCGGTCATGCTAATTAGTGTCATTACAAAACTCTGACATGTTTGGTCCTGAACCTTGTTAAAATTTATGTAAAACTAATGAATATATTAATAGTGTTTACAAAAAGCTATTTGCCAAATTTTTTTGATTTTCTACCCGTACGATGTACGTCAGTTCGTGGTGAGACTGAGGAAACGTAGTGTAACAGAACTTGGCTCGTTACCCTGATAAGCACTGTGTGAGTGCAATCAATGTACAATGTTTTATTTAGAGATGTTACACGTAAAATAGCTATGGAACTGACAGTGTATAAATATTTTCTGCTTTGATTACGACGTGTCCGGTTGAATCTGCAACTCCCTCGGTGATCCCCAGACCGGCCCTGCCTTTCCTTAGGCAAAAATAGAGCAGTCTGGTGATAGAGGGAGTCCTAGTTTTAACCGTGGCACAAGTAAAAGCAGTCAATACTTGTTGTTTAAAATGCACCCTACCACAGTGCACTGGCACATATCAAGAAAAACATAACCATTTCAAAATGGTAGATCCCAACCCTGTGATACTCTTTGATATCCTGCAGTGTACCAATACACACGTTTTAGGAGTGGTGTCAATCAACAGGGGTCGTCAATTTGGTCAGGAGGGGTGGTGGAAAAAATGTTTCCCCATAGCTCATGCACAAACTCCTATCTCTGCAGCACGTGCGCCACAGATCACTACCACAGCTTAGTGGTAAGGCATGTTGTGTTTGACCGCTCTAGGTTCAATGGCCTTTTGTGAATGAAGGTCTTGTGATCTTGTGCCAACAGCAGACTGGTTTAGCAGACATAAATCATTGAGATAAGGCACAACAGATCCTCAACCTATCAAATGACCCTGCCATACCTCAATGACAGGATGACGTAATACCGTTGGGCCAAAACAGGTGCATTGTTGCAGGGTTAACAGTACACCCTATACAGTACATGTATGATACACTACACATAGTCCCCTATTTACCATGAAGTTACCGTTGCTACGGGTATAGTCTGGTTGCTGTGGGTATAAAACATTGGTTGCTATGGGTATATTGCATACAATACACTATGCATTGATGCCTATTTACCAAATGGTTGCCGGTGCGACGAGTAAAGTACAGTGGTTGCTATGGGTGTAGTGCATCCTGTGTGTTTCTGGTTAAAACCCTGTGTTACATTGGTAACATTTAGTTACCATAGATGCAAAATTCTTGCCTAAAGAGAAAGATAGAGCATCAGGAAGTACGTGTTAGCATAGAGTGTAACTGTAAGCTAGTGCATAATACAGCTAATCTTCCCCTCAGTTTAATACTCCCACAGTTGACTGAAACTTGATCGCCTGAACTGCAATAAGTCCATGATGAAGTACACGGTGTAGTTCTTGTCCCAACGTGTCTACCCATTCTGATACACTGCCGAGGCAGACGGGCCTTGCTTGACGTCATCCCGTTGAGAAAAATAAAAATATTGGCTGGAGGCACATCTGGAATGCTCCATAAATGGCCAATGTCTAGACGTGCAATGAGTGGTTGATCATTATTGGAACACGTCTTGGGGCTGCTTTGATTCATTGAATTATTAGCGTTGGGGAGGGGTGGTGGGTTGAACAGAATTACAAATCTGTAAATATATGAATAAATGGGAGATGACGTTGAGAGGCATTTCCGAATCCTTGCATTGTGTAGTTGAGGATTTTCTTGGGATTTGACCACGGGATTTGGCGAAATTTCCTTGCATCACAGTTACAGTTTTATTTGTTTTGACTGCCTATATGCTGTTTTCTTGTATCAATGGCCAAATAAAATAATAACAACATCAACAAAGAGGATAAAAAACCAGTTCGTTTTACTAGTTTAGCATTGCGTAAATTCAGTTTAAACACACCCTCACGCAGTCCAAAATACTGCGAATGCGTTTAGTTTTGTTATTCTCGGTTATTCCATTAACACTGCGTAATGTGCACATGTTGTGGAACACAGGCCCTTTATTTCAGTCAGAGCAAACAACATGCATGGCCATAAATCAATAGCAGCAGTAATCCCCTTGCAGTCTTGACAGGATTAAAAAGCCAAAGGGCAAACTAGCTGGCCTGTACTGTTTTAAAGACAGATGTCTGCTAATTTTAGATTTGCCTGTATTGTTTTGGCCTGGTGCACACTAGTCTGTTGATCATCGTTTTAAGGTCAGATTTAAGCCCAGAGCAAGAACAGGTTATACCATGCCCAATATGTGGCAGAGGGTGTCCCTCACCAAATGACCCCGTACTCTTACCCACTCGTCCCCTCTTGCACTTAAGTCCCCCACCCCCCTTAAAATGAATTTGTTTTGATACCCTAACACTGTGTGATATCATGGAGGTAGGCGATATCTTTCCAGAAGGGACTGTGTTTGTCATGTTTATTTTGGGATGCCTTGGCTCCTGGACTCTGTGATACTAATCAGTGTGGAGGGATTATGTTTATGTGAACTGCAGACCAAGGAATTGCCTGGGGTGTAAGTTGCAGCTAAATATTATAAATGAATACAAGGAGGTCTTGTTTGTTTTTGTGGACCCTGGCTGTGCTTGGGAGTTCTGCAGTGATTGATCCAGTTCTGTATTACCTTCTCAACGTGTGTACTCTTTGCTCTAACCGTGTGTACCTTTGCTCTAACGTGTCCATACTAGGTCCATGTGGCCAGTTGCAGTACATTGTATATGTGAATAAGGCATGTTATGCATGTCTTTGCAGGCCACATGTTTCGTTCCTGAAAGGGCAAGGGCACCAAGGCGTTGTCGTCTTGGTAAAGGGTACCTATGGGAACATTTTAAGGGGCACCAAGGCAATGACTAGGGGCAATAAAGAATAATTTACAGGCAAAAACAAACCCAAGACATTTGAAATTAAACTGTGCCGTTGTACGCAACTGTAGTGAGGTGGATTTTGAGGATCCCGAGAAAGACCCTTAAAGATCTAAGGCTAAGGGACGAGGAGTTACCGCCACAAAGGAAAATGTGATCCTTTCTTTTGCACGCTGTGATAAAAATAGAATAATAAGAATAATATTAAGCATAATAGTATCATAATAGTTATATTCGAGTACAAGAAGAGTGCAGTGGTTAAAATGTCTAGTACTTGACAGTTAATGTTTGATTGGAAAGGTGCTTGTTAGTCAATTACTCTGTATTTTATGCGTTGTACAATATTTGTACAAGCAATAGAAGTGGGTCGCATTTAACAATTACTGTGATTAAAATTAAGGGGACAAAATGTGTACAGTACTTGTACTGTCAAATTATGATTACGCTTTTCTCATTGCAAAACTGCTGGCTATGGAAATTCATCCCATCGCTTACATCTTGTATTTCATTTCGCATGTTCCTTGGGTGTTTTTCTCTGCATGACCTTCTCCAGACTTGCTTAGGGCTTGCTCAATGCATCTTTGAATATTATTTGCATGCATTGACTTTTTTTCTTTCTTTCACTGGAATGCCGCCCACATGCTTAAAACTGGTTGGGCAGATTTGGCAAACATGTATGTGCTGGGAAAACAGAAAACAGGTTATGTGGTTGATGTATGAATTTGTACTTTCATTGAGAGTGAAATTAAACATAAAGTTTTACGGCCGTTCTGTGCAATTAATGTCAGGGTTAACTCATGCACAAGCTAGCATATCCGGATGATGCACATATATGAATGTCCGGCCGTATGCAAACCCAAATTGCAAATGCTAATAAATAAATGTTCTAATTTGGATTCAAAGTCCTATACAATATAGGATAATTTTATTATTTGTTGTCAAACCACCATGTGAACCTTTCATTCTAACGTAACAATCTATGACAATTTTGAGAGAAAAGCTTAAAGTGTGACCAGCTACAACTGGCCTGCTGGCTATTGTACAGTACATTATCACAATCGTGAAAATTTCTTTCAACTTTCAAAGAGTGGTGTGGATTTTTCTTCGGCAGGTTCTGAGCAAAATCACACAGTGTGGTTTGACAACTCCAGCAGCCCCGAATCCACGACAGATTTGCCGACCACCCTCCTGTGGGATATTGTGACTCCGAACAAGACAATCGTCTGGGATCCCGTCTCCGATAACGCCACCACCATGTCTCCGGCTGATGACGAAGCCTCATCCAGAGATTTCTACATTGGTCTGGCGCTGGCTATTAGCTCCAGCATCTTCATCGGATCCAGCTTCATCATCAAGAAGAAAGCACTGATTAAGATATCGACGTACTCCACCAGAGCGGGTAAATAATAAAGCCTTGAACTTCATTCTTGAATTGACCCTTCGCTTGGTCCTACCATTCCCCCTGACCTAATAACCCCTGATCACCTCTTCCTGTGTACAAAAGATTGGACTGTCAATGGTGTAGCTTGCACAGCCACAATCATGGGTACACTTTTTGTTACAAAGACACCAAATGAACAACACATAAATATTGAGTAACTCTTTGCAGATCTTATATTCGACAAACTCAAGTACTTTCTACTCTTCATTCACACAGCGCTGGTTAATTAACTTACAAACAACATTGAAATAACTGTTACATCACACTCACAGGTTTTCAAACTGTTGTTCATAACATGGACACGAACAAAATGAAATGTGTGCCCATGATTGTGGCTGTGCACAATTACATTGCAAGCAATTGTTGTCATTCTTTGCCTAGTACTGAAAATAGGGTTCGATTGCAACGTTCTTCCTACTTTGGTTTTTAAAGTTGACATTATCCATGGAGCCCCCATGCATTATCATATCGTGAATACATAACATGTACCTAGTGTACATGTACATGTTGTGATGGTGCGCATTATTACCACATAGGACAAGTATAGACACCTACTTTGAACCGAGTGGCTTGAGCAGCCTTTTACCCCGGGCGTGCAACCCGCCATACTGTCTAGTGGCAATAAATTATTTGAAGCTCAAAGTATTGGCCTCAAATCGATTGTGCCGATCAGCAGCACAATCATTCCCATCCTGCATCACTACATCCTGAACGAGTTTTTGTACAAGCTCATTATATCCCATCCCAGCAGTCTTGGATGAGACCGGTGGGGCCGAGCGAAGAAATCAGCCTCTTTTTGATCGCTAGAGGACGCTTTCAAAAGCTAATTTCCTTGGCGACAATTACTGTTTTATCTTACTATGACTCTCCATATGTTGTACCAATTCTCAGTATTTTTTACCCTGTTAGGGGGGTGTTAATTGAACTTACATGATGCAAAATAAGTAAAACAAACTGAGTTTGTTAGTGTTGTTATTGTTTTGTTTGGCCATTGATACAAGAAAACAACATACAGGCAGTCAAAAAAACTGTAAATTGTGGTGACAAGGAAATTCATTGTTAAAAGAGCCCTCATGTGGTAAAAAATACAAACAACTGCCAAATAAATGATAATAACAACATCAAGTGATTGATGCACATGCATTTTTAATCTACATTACTCTTGCTAAAAGACCTACTAATGTGTGTTTTGTTGTGGTTGCCTAGGCGATGGTGGTTATGGATATCTGAAAGAATGGCTGTGGTGGACAGGGTTCTTCTTCCGTAAGTAATAATGATAATAGTGGCTTCTTGTTTTGTGCTAAAATCTGTCACTCAGTGAGGTTCGTGGCACCTCAACATTTAGCGGTGGACGATATCTCGATATTATCGTCACGATACGATATTAAAATAATATCGTCAATATCGATAATGGTTTTCTTAAATATCGAAATATCGCGATGTTTACGATACTTATTAAAAGACATGATATTGTTTTCCAGAAAGCTTTATGTTACGCTTTTTCCCTAAAAGATTTTTTTTTAAAATGTTTTATGCCGTTTATATGCTGGACACATTTGAGTGTTCAATTAAGCCGGAAGGAAACTTTGGACGCTATATGTGCGTCTTCCCTTCTAGCCATGGTTGTCTTTCTTTTTGGTATCGCCGGAGCAGCACGAACGTTTCTGACTGGCCGCTTTCCGATTGGCCGAAACACACTCTTTTGGTGTGAATAATTATGACGTAATGCTTCTCAATGTGCAACCATCCCATTGTATTTATCACCTCGATCCCGCGGATGTGCTTGCTCCTAACGTGTTAAACTTTATAGTTAGGGGTGAAGGAAGGGCGTGTAGCCGTGGGAACGAAAAGGCAAGGGAAATTCCCTCGGTGAGAAAATCACCTCGCGGTGGTCGGGAAACGTTGGGCAAATGTATTTACGCAACATGGGGATTGGAATAAACATCGAGGCACAAGCTTGCAGTTGCAGAGATCGCAACGTTCACTCGTTGAGGTAGAAACCATGAATTAATTGTGTCGGAACCAGTGATAAAAAGCACACAAAAATGTAAGCCGTTCCGTTTTCATGGAATATCCATACAGTCACGTCTCGTTGTTAATTTTATTGCCCATGCCCTCACCCTGCATGCGGTAAAGCCCCTTTTCCGTGTTCACAATTTTTTCACGATATATCGACGTATCGGCGATATTTACTCGACGATATATCGCCAGTCAAAATTTACGATATCGTCATCAACATTATTACCCCAGGTCACTGGGCCGTTTATTGCTCTCCTTAAGCCATCTCAGCACCCTTGGGAGTATACAGCCTGTGCTGTCAAATATCTAGCTCACCAAGCTAAATCAATCACAAGGCCCATCTCTGCGCTCACAAGTTCCCATTTACCCCTGGGTATACCCAGAAGAGAAAAAACAGTGTACATGTCTCACTGTTGACAAATTAATTCAATTTTTTATTTCAGTGGGATTTGGCGAGTTATTTAATTTTGTGGCCTACGCTTTCGCCCCGGCAACACTTGTGACTCCACTCGGTGCTCTCAGCGTATTAGTGGCGTAAGTATACAAGAACCGCTATTTAATCCTGTTATGCAAACGACCAAAAGGAGTTGGTTAAGTTTAGTTGAGGGATTTTTTTACTTATTTTGATGAAAAAGCTGTTAAACTCAAAAGTTAAATTTGTTTTCACTGGAACTAATGAACAGATTAATATATTCGACAGATTCATGCCTAACCAGTGCCTTTATCAAGGACCTGGGCCCAATTTCATAGAGCAGCTTAAGCAGAAAATAGTGCTTAACAATTGTCTGCTAAGCAGAAATGAGCAGGATACCAGTCACAAATTGTACATGTTACATGTTAGTTTGTCTGGTAAGCTTATTCTGGTAAGCATTATTTTCTCCCGCTTAGCTACTCTTTGTTCTTAAGCAGCTCTATGAAATTGGGCCCTGTTCCTTTCACATACCAGCCAAGATTAGATAAAGGCGGTTCATACTGCGTTGTTATGAGGGCCTTTCATCTCGCTTTGGGATGCTTTCTGTTGGACCGGGCTTGGGTCGATGATTGGCCGTTACATGAACCAGCTTTCCAATGGTCTGATTGCGTGTAGGAAGGAACTATAAATGAATAGTAAACTTGCGGGTACAACCATGTGTAAATCTCTTTTGTTAGAGTGTTGGCTCTGAAGAGAGCCGGTTTTGTCTCGACAGTATACTCTGCTCGTCTGATTGCGCTTCAGAACAACAAATGTAAAAAAAAAAAAATATGACATGTACGAGTCACTAAAATCTGTAAATGTCAATGATAAAATGTCTTTAAGTTGGTGTCCAAACTGAGTTTCATCGACAAAACAAGTTGTCAATGGCTAGAGGAAAAAGAGAGTTGCCTTTTGACAGAAAAATAATCCTGCATGGGTAACGGGAAAAAGGGTTTTTAATCCCAAAGCAAACGAAGACTACATTGTATTATTAATAAGCCTCAAAATTGGGTCAAATTCATCTACATGTATCCATTACTCTGAAGAATAAGCCTCAAAATTGGATCAAATTCATCTACATGTATCCATTACTCTGAAGAATGTCTACTGTACATATCAAAGCCAACATTTCAGATCTTTTAAAAAAACTTTGTATTCATTTCATGGGATGATTTTTAGATGCAACATGGCTTCTGAGTACAAAGAGAAGCTTTGCATGGTGTGGATCAAAAGAAAAACTAGTAAACTTGTCGGTACAACCGTGTATAAAACTCTCTTGGGAGAAGTGTGGGTTCTGAGAAGAACTGGTGTGGCCTCTCCTGAAGACGGGCAGAGTATACTGTCTGAAACGTGGAGACCACTCCTCTCAGAACCAACACTTCTCCCAAACGAGTTTTCATACATGGTCGTACCCACAAGTTGAATTCTGCCGATACAAGACTGTAAGCCACCTGAACTGCTTTATCGAATCTGATATGATCGATCTGTTTTCTTTCACTCACTACTCCCTCATTCTGTTTTTTTTACAGAGCTGTCCTGTCGTCGTATCTCCTCCAGGAAGCGCTGAACATATTAGGCAAGGTGGGGTGCCTACTTTGCATCCTAGGCTCCACCGTCATGGTCATCCACGCCCCTCAAGAAGACGCAGCGAACTCTCTTGAAGCTCTCGGAGAAAGACTAAAAGATCCAGGTATGGTATAGACCTTTCCATTGTTGATAAACAAACCTCGCTGGTCGGCATGGACGGGCCGAGTGTTAGCAAAACAACTAATCGTGTTAAAGACACTGGACACCTTTGGTAATTGTCAAAGACCAGTCTTCTCACTTGGTGTATCTCAACATATGGATAAAATAGCAAACCTGTAAAAACTTGAGCTCAATTGGTCGTCGAAGTTGCGGGATAACTATGAAAGAAAAAACACCCTAGTCACACGAAGTTGTGTGCTTTCAGATGGTTGATTTCGAGACCTCAAATTCTAACTCTGAGGTCTCGAAATCAAATTCGTGGAAAATTACTTCTTTCTCGAACACTATGTCACTTCAGAGGGAGCCGTTTCTCACAATGTTTTAAACTGTCGACCTCTCCCCATTACTCGTTACTAAGTAAGGTTTTATGCTAATAATTATTTTGAGTAATTACCAATAGTGTCCACTGCCTTTAACAGATGTTGTGACCAAATTCAACATTTCGGCAAACTTTTAATTTAAAACAAATACACATCCCATGATTGGTTGCTTAGTTTCCAACAAATTCAACCCTATTTTGGAATATCTATGTAGCATTGTTGCAAACTGTGGCTATCGTTTTTTGCTCTGCATTTGTGGCTTCCCATAGTTTTCCAACCTTGGTTGGCAAAAACTTTGGCTGTGACGTTGCAATAGAAAGGTCTATGGGGCCAGTCAGGGCTCACAAAAAAGGAGGGGCTCCAAGGTCAGATTGAGTTTTGCGATGCACCCATTTTCAAATAGATGAAAGCGGGGAAAATTGACAAGTCTCCAACCTCACGTTAGAGTGGTGTAAAAATTCAATTGTTTGGTACTCTTTTCAGAGCGAACCTAGAAACGTGATGTCATCGGACATAAAACAAAAATGGGTCTATACATTCCAAAGAGGAATTGTTGCTCCAGTCGTAAGGTCAAATTCAATAGCGTTTTGATTGAATACCATCAAAATTTAGGAATAAACTGAAAGTTCTATGTACCAAAATGTACGCTACCATAGATTTGAAATCCAATGTCATCGAAAGTTTTTGGAGTATGACAAAAACTACACTTTAATGGTATCAGACACAGTGGCATTTGACACCATTTTAACATGAGGTTAGAGACTTGTATTTTTTTTTCTCCATTTTCATAAGGACTTCATTTATTGCAAAATGTGTGCATCACAAAACTTAATTTATGACTGGACCGCAGGCCCGAGGCCAGTGGTTTTAGCGTCAAGCCAGTAAACTCTTGACCAAGTCCGGCATTCTTATGTTTTTCATTTGAATAATAAAAATAATGTTCAAATGTTGACACTGAGTCTGATACATATCTTTCAATGTTCATCTGCTTAGTGCACAACTCTGTGGCGTTTGCCAACTAATAGTGTCTTTACGTACGTGTGAATGTAATTGGCATTATTTCATGGGCAAGGCTAATTATAGTGGCATAATTAATGGGTGTAGAGTTTCAGTTAAAGGAACATTACAGAATTGGTAGGAAACAAACTTGTAAAATATACTTTTTGATCACAGATTTACATAAAACTTACACGGTCTAATGATGATGATACATGTAGTAGAAAACATCCCTTGAAATATTTCTGTCTGAAATGCCATATTTGATGAAAAATGAATGAACTAATTTTCCGATTGGAGTTTATCGCTCAGTGAGCGTTTTATTCATTTGTTGAATCTATATGATTTCATGCAAATGTGTAATCGGTTTTTCACTATTTTCTCGTGACCCAGATGGCCGATCGATCTCAAACTTCTACAGGTTTGTCAGTGTATGTATATGGTGGATTACATAAAGTGCTTACACTTCCAGCAACTATTTTGTTAGCAAAAACCAATTCTGTAATGTTCCTTTAATGTTACTAAGTATTTTGTTTATCTTCCTCATAGCGTTTATCACCTACATCTGCCTGGTGTTTGTGGTAGCTGGCGTGATGATCTTCTACTATGCCCCGAAGTACGGTCAACAAAACATCCTCATCTACATTACCATCTGTTCCATCATTGGCTCACTCTCCGTCATGGCAGCCAAAGGACTTGGAATCGCCCTGAAGGATTTCTTCAGCGCCAAAATTTCACTGGCCCACCCTCTGATGTGGCTGTTCATAGTCAGTCTAGTGGTGTTTATCTCCATCCAAATGAACTACCTGAACCGAGCGCTGGACGTCTTTAACACCTCAGTGGTCACGCCTATTTATTATGTCTTCTTCACCACGAGCGTCATCGTGGCCTCGGCAATATTATTCCAGGAGTGGATGACGATGGATGCAGCCTCGGTGTTGGGCACCCTGTCCGGTTTCGCCACCATCATATGTGGTATATTCCTCTTGCACGCGTTCAAGGATGCCAACATGAGTTTGAGTGATCTGCCCACGGCGGCGTCCCGCCGAGGCGAGAACGGACTGATCAGAAGTTCACAGTCGTCGCCGAGTAACCTCCAAGATGAGAGTAGATTGATGAACGCAGAGACTGATACGCTGTTGAGCGACACCGAGGAAGGAATGTTAAACTGAGATCTTAAACGAACCTGAAAAAAAGAGAGAATCTAGTCAGAGAGTGATAATGCAAGTACCCGATGTACTTCATTAAAAAAATGTATTAACTTTGGTGCTTTTTGTGTCAAAGGAATCATTGTTATCTCAGACCCAAGTGTGCACATCATCTTTTTAAAACAGCAGACAGCATTTATCCAAGTATTCTCTTGGATGTATCACCCCAAATTGTTTGGGGGAAGTGAGGACATAATTGATCTCGAAGTTACTAATACAGACACTTGCAAAGGTGATTTTGTACGTATGACAGCATTTGTACAGCAGACAGCATTTATTCAAATATTTTCTTGGATATTATCGCCCCAAACTGTTTTGGGAAATGAGGACATGAATAATTGATCTCGAAGTTACTATACAGACACTTGCAAAGGAGATTTTGTACAGGTGGATGACCCGCTTTCAT
Source organism: Pycnopodia helianthoides (assembly GCA_032158295.1). Lineage (NCBI taxonomy): Eukaryota > Metazoa > Echinodermata > Asteroidea > Forcipulatida > Asteriidae > Pycnopodia > Pycnopodia helianthoides. Next base: position 19,917,992 of record CM063248.1, read on the forward strand.
AGGTATTGAATTGGTCTCATCCTTACAGAGAGGATGAACTTGACTATCTCACCTTTTGTTTTCTCACACCTTGTGTGGAATTCTCCGGGCGAGATGAGTTCCTCTTAGAGCCTCGGTGACGCTCGGCCAGGTTTGTACGTAAATTGCACCTTTTCTTTGTTCGTACTTCCACCATAATTTATTCATTACTGCAAGGTTGTAAAGCACTGTTGAAAAAGCTGTTCAACATTCCTGATGTAAAGAATCGCATTTGTCCTTCAAAAGGGTTGGTATTTGTTATTTAATTGAATAATGGCACCGGGGAAGGGGGGAGGGGTAAGAATAATTATTTTGGCACCACCTATCACATGTCAGCTGGTATTTGTGTTTTGCCCCAGAGTGCAGTATGCAAGTCGTTGGGGGCACTGAGTGTTCGAACCCCCCAGTGGCTACATGTAGGTACACCTTGCGTCAATATAAATTTTCAGGTTATTTCGGCGAAAAAAACAACCCAGACCTAGCATCTTTAAGGGACCGACCTCATGTAAATATTAATTTTTAAGAAACACTGTCTTTTGACCCATCATTTCCCATTGAAAGTTGAAACCAACAGGAATTTTTGGACAAGTTTTACGGTGTACTTCATTTTATGTTCTATGTAACAAAAAAAGCATAACGGCTGGTTAATCCTTCCGTACGCACAAATCAGAAAGGCAAGAGTACATTTACAAAACTTGATGCAATGTTGTAAAAAACGTTGTGATATCTGCCTATATTATTCCCTTTGCATGTGTGATATGTGCCAAATGTGTGTATGCATTGTTTGTTGTGATCCAACATGTGAAGCTTCCATCATCCCTAATTTTAAAACTTGCATGCACATTTGTGAAAAACAAATATTGTCATTTCATAGTCACCTTGCTTTCCAATATCCAAATCCCCATCGGGGCCCAATTTCATAGATAAAACTGCGCACAATATGAGCAAAATCAATCCAAGGCTTCAGTCACAATGATGAGAATTACAGGGGTTTTTTGTTGGTAACCCCTATTTAATCTGCGTTTAGTAAGTATTTGTGTCTCTATTCTCACACGTACACATTTTTGACACCCCTGTGGATACATCCTTTGTTCTTTACTGTGTCCCTGTACTTAACATCCTCCCGTATTCTTTGTGATATTCCTCGTGGGAGCACCCCAGTCTTTAGAATTGCCCTATGGAGACCGTTTGTTTTCCCCTTTTTGTGTTTGTGTCCTCGGTCTTCACTTGAATATTAAACACCAGGTTTATGATGAAACTTCGGCCCAGTTGTCTCAAACCCCGACTGAGTACAGACCATGTGACCTGTGATGTCAGGTGTGTTTACAAAAGAGCCATAGAGCCTGGACTTCCAGCAGGCAGACAGCTCAATGGAAGAACACACATCAATCTTATACACATGGACTGGCAATGAGGTCACTAAAGCACGTCTTTTCTGCCGTTGGAAATAGGTTCCCCCTTCTGGTCACTCCAGGCCCGAGGGGGTATAGACGTGCTCTAGTGATCAAATCATGCCAGTCCATGTTTTGCAACACACCTCGGTCCAAATATGAAATAAGAAAAACTTTTCTTTAGGACGCTGTAACCAGTCAAAAATGTTAAGTCTATTGCCCACTTCAGGAACTATTTCCCGCAAATTACGTGTGCGATGTCTTGACGCGCGTCTAGTTCACGGTGGCGCAAATCTCATGCACTAGCCTATATTAGTTAACCCCACGTGACTGTGTTTCAGCCAACCGGAATACAGACTAGCAAGAGGTGTGTTATAATATATTTTATTAAGATTTTTTATCAACGATGATTGAAGAAAAGGGGTCACATCTCAAAGCGTGCTCAGCTGTAATGTTATTAACTCTGGCATATTTGTTGAAGTTATGACACAAAATGTAAACAGTTTCCTGAATGACCAGTGTAGTGTCTTGCAAGCCAGGAAATGAGCTGGAAGGTCACTCTTTTTGTAAACAAGGGTTACATGGTCTGTGCATTGTAAAACACCCAAAAAGTGTACAAGACAATTCTTTCAGGTAGTTTAATGTATGTAAATAACTGTCAAACCCAGAGAACAAAGTGTGTGTCATTAGAATAATTGTATTTTTTGTGTATGATGATTGTACTATTAGTTATTGATTGAAATTAAAAGACATTTTAGTGAACATGTATTGATTTGTAAATTTAACATTACCGATGGCGCTCACATCATTCAGATGACTGTACATTGTACACTGCCTGCTCATGACAGTAAAAAAATAAGAATAAAAACCCGATAAACATTATAGTTAAATGAATTTAATAAAATGTATTTTGCCTTATCATCCGTTAACTTTCCCTTAATGAAACTGCTGGAGTTAACTATCTTTTATGTCAAAGAAAGTGCTCGCTAGTTGAATGGGGGAAGTAGAGCGCATTTATTTTGTATTGTCCAACTGCCACATAGAGGGAGTTGTGGCCTCCCTTTCAACTTTAAAGGAACATTACAGAATTGGCAAGAAAAAAACTTGTAAAATATACTTTTGATCACAGATTTACACAAGACTTACACGGTCTAATGATGATGATAGTAGAAAACATCCCTTGAAATATTTCTGTCTGAAATGTCATATTTGATGAGAAATGAATAAACTAATTTTCCGATTGGAGTTTATCGCTCAGTGAGCGTTTTATTCATTTGTTGAATCTATATGATTTCATGCAAATGTGTAATCGGTTTTTCACTATTTTCTCGTGACCCAGATGGCCGATCGATCTCAAACTTCTACAGGTTTGTCAGTTTATGTATATGGTGGATTACATAAAGTGCTTACACTGCCAGCAACTGTTTTGTTAGCAAAAACCAATTCTGTAATGTTCCTTTAAATTTAAACACGAACACACACACACGACTATGAGGTACAACGATGTATAAGTCATAATGTTTACTCCAAATTGTCCTGTAACCAGGGGTGATATTCTTCCTATTAATACTATTATTAATATTACTGATATTATGTTCATTGGCCGTCGGTCAGCTCTTGTTACTTGACACAATTTTCCCACTTTTGTTCAAGGGCCAAATATCATGTTTGTATAAAAACAGGTATGAATAAATGCTACATGGCTGTGTAAATTCGAGAACTCTGTTATGAACAAATTTGGCCCATTTTGTATGTGCCACCACATTTAGGGGGATCAAATTGCGTCCATAGCTACATGTGCCACCCGTATGTAGGGAATATCAAACTCTAAACCATGAGGTAGAAATATTCTACCTCCATGCTATAACTACCTTGTCCACCCATTATGTAGGGAATGTAGATCCTGAAATTGTAGAAGTTCAACTGGCCAGAGTTGACATAAGGGCAGGCCTAGTATGGGTTAAACACAGGCCAAAATAATATTTGGATCACACGGTACCTAAATTGAGTTATTATTATAATTATTTTTTATAAAGTATTCTGTAGTCCGGTTAGGATTCCCAATTAAGAGGGGCTCCAATGTCGAATTCAGTTTTGTGATGCACTCATTTTCCAATAGGGTTCTTATGAAAGTGGGAAAAAAATTAACAGCGCACTCGTATAGTGTCCACCATATCTCAAAAAGGCTAATAAGTGTTTGATATTAATCCAGTGTAACTTTTGTCAACATCCAAAAGCCCCCAAAAGCATCTCATTTCAAATATATAGGTCTGTACATTTTCTGTACACAAAATATTTAGTTCATTCCTGAACTTCCATGATATTCAAATCAATCAAGAAGGTGTTGAATTTGACCTTGACTGACACAAAAAAATTCCTCTTTGGAATGTACAGACCCATTTGTTTTTATGTCCAATGATGTGTTGTTTCAAATTTCATTTTGAAAGAGTATAAAATAAAATGACATTTTACACCATTTTGATATGAGGTTAGATACTTCTACTTCTAATTTGTTCACCTTCTTAAAGACGCCAATGAAAAAATGAGTGCATCACAAAATTTAATGTGACCTTGGAGCCCCTCTTTAATTAGAGGAGATGGGGGGGGGGGGGTAATGGGGGGTCGTGGCCGAGCAGTGAAGAGCACCAAACCCAAACTCTGGTGTTTCTGATCAGCAGAGTGTGGGTTCAAGTCCCAGTCACGGCACTTGTGTCCTTGAGCAAGATACTTTACCATAATTGCTATGTCCTTCGGATGGGACATTGGTCCCATGTACTGGCTTTGCTTGTGCTGGTAAAAGAACCCAGAACACTTATCGTGGAAGAGAAGGGGTTAACCCTGGTGTTTCTGGTGCACATTAGATAGCACCCTTGTTTCCTCAGGCTTGCGAGCTGCAGTGAATAAGTTCACTTATGAAGCATCCTTGGTTTCATCACCAGAAATTCATTCTGTTAGAAAGGGTGATCTAAGTTGTATTTTATAACGCGCAATATTAAGAATAAGATAAATGAACTTGTAGACCGATCATTTGTATAAAGTACTATAATTTAGGTAACCGTTGTCAATCAGAGACTCACTTTGTGATTTGTTTTTGATTCATTAGTTTCAGAACTATTTCCCCAAACAAACAAACAAACAAACCAACACCAACAAACTGCAACAAACGGGCCCTGTTTCATGAAAATGTCAAGCAGAAAATACTGCTCAGCAAATTTTTGGGCTCAGCAAAAACTTATGGGGTACCAGTTGTAACTGTGTAAACTTAATTGAAATTTGACTGGTTACCTGTTGCTGCTAAGCAACATTTTTCTGTGCTAAGCAAGTTTTTGTGCTCACAGGCTTTATGAAACTTGGCATGGGCCCAATTTTATGGCTTGCTTACTGCAGAATGTTGCACTTACATGCCCTGGAAAGCGCATGATTGGGCCCAATTTCATTAAGCCTGTAAGCGCAAAAACTTGCTAAGCACTGAAAAGTCTTGTTTAGCAGCAACAGATTACCAGCCAACATTCCGTAAAGCTTACATTGCCACTGGTGCCCCACTCAATTTTTGCTTATCAAATAAATTTGCCAAGCAGTATTTTTTGCTAATTTAATAGCTTTATGAATTGGGCCGTGGGCAGTAAGCGCAGACTCGCGGTAAGCAGTGTTGGGCTCTGGTGTTTTCTACCTGTGGAATAACAGGATGGTTCCTTGATCTATGCCTTGAAAATGTAAAAGTGAAATAAAAACAGGTACCGACCTAGTGTTACTTAGAACTGCACTGAATCAAATAGTGGCTGTTTTCGAAAAACAGTTAATTGAAAGGTCTCCCTATAGTAAAAAATAACTTGATCAGAGCAGGGCCCAATTCTTAGAGCTGCTTAAGCAGAAAATATTGCTAAACATATTTCTGCTAACAAAAATAAGCTGGATACCAGTCACAGGGGATACATGTGAGGTGGTATTTGGGCTGGTGACCGTTCTGGCAAGCAGGCAGAAATGTCTTGTGCTTAGCTACTTTTTGTGTTTAAGCAGCTCTATGAATACGGACCCAACCCTATGACTGTATATGGAATTATGAACTTTTACCCAGCTACTGCGCGTGCGCGTGATATGGAGTGAGAGCTGCGCGTGCAGTTAAGTGGTGGTGGTGGTGGGGGGGGGGGTTCACAATTACATGTACTTCGATATGTCCGCATTGATCATCACATTAGTTCCCTTTAATGTACGGTACCATAAACGTTAATTAAAAATTTATGACACTTTTTGTATAAGCGAGTTTGTGTTTCCTTTGTTCCCATTGCATATATTAATTAGATTAATTTTGTCTATTAAAATTACAGATAGGCAGTCCAGATGTGTTACTTTCCTAATTAAGTAATAAACTACACAACGGAAACTGAATTGGTCTACTGGTTTACAAATTTTGATTTAGTTTGGACTAAAGTAAGAAAATTTGACTTAAACGAGATTTGAACCTGCGACCTCCGGATTAACATACCGGCGCTGTACCAACTGACCTATCTAGCCCTACTTCCGTGCCCCCGCCCCGCGCGCTCAGAACGCTTGCAAAAACCTCAACCTCTGAGAAGTTTAACTTTTCAGATATGGAACACTTTAGTTTCTTGAAGTTGAGGTTTAAGGTAATCTTGTATTTTACATCGTGTATTGAAGCCTGGAGGTAGACCCGCTCGTGAGGCCGGGCTGGCAGAGCTACGTTCCCGATAAACTGGCTGAAGCAGAAGGGTCGGAGTCCGGGCACGGGAGAGCAGGGTGTCAGCCGAGGGGCCATGGGAGTCGAGGGCCCCGGGCCTGGGCTGGAGAGTCATGCTTTGAGGAATGGAGGTTACAGGGTACGGAAAGTTGTGCACACTTTTTTCAACTCTACCGTCGTTCCCAACCAGAACAAAACGTTGGCACAATGATTGGAATAAATTAAACAATTTGTTTGGACATGTCCAATACTCATACCTACTTACAGATAACAATTGAGTTTCTTTACATTGTAAGTTCCATTAAAATAGTGTGTGAAACCAAAAAGGCACATCTTTGGTTAGGGCAGGCCCGTAACCGGGGGGGGGGACGCCCCCCCCCAAAAAAAAGAAAAAAAGAAAGTCCGCCCCCCCCAAAAAAAAATCCGCCCCCACGGAAAAGAGAAAACTATGCATCTTGGCCTAGACATGGTCTCGGGGCCCGTAACCAGGGGGCGGACCCGCCCCCCCCCCCAATTTTTAAAGAGAAAAAAGTCTCCCCCCCAAAAAAAACCCATTCCGCCCTCCCCTTTCCACAAAAAAGAAGACTTCACAACTTCATGAGTACAAGTATGAAAGAGGAAAGGTTGACAGGGCTAGCATTGATCCACATCAACTATGACTATCCCATCTCTTTGGACACGGTTGTGGATAAGTTAACTGAAATGCATCCATGAAGGGTGGCGTTACAACACATGTTCCTGTAGTACAGTGACATCACATGCACGAGAACACCCAAATGCAGGCCTGCCCAAATGTAACAGTAACCAAAACACAATAATAGAAGCAAGAACATTTATTAAATAACACACTAAACAAAAAGTTTGTTCATTTGTATGTTTAATATTGTTAAATTGTGACATTTATGGCAAAACAAATAATATATAAACATGCAGGCTGTAAACATGGAGGTCGAAACGGGTGGCATACGCCGTCTGAGCATTAAATATGCAGAAATAATATAATACAAAGCTGTAAATGAGTTGTTTTTTCCAGATATAATAACCAATACCATAGCAAAAAAATGGTGCACTAAATGGCTTGATTTAGGCCTTCAATCCACCCCCAAAAAGTCCAACTTCTGAGGGAGGCACATCACCCCTCAGACTCCCCCTTACGTTGCTGCGCGACGGGCGGTGCTAACCCGCCGATGTACTTTTTCTTTTACATTCGCCCCCCCCCCCCCAACAAAAAAAATAAATAAATAAATAAAAATACAAAATAAAAATCCTGGTTACGGGCCTGGTCTAAAACACATCTGTAAACTTTGAGCCCATGGGTCGCTCTAGTTGAGAAGAATGTCCCGAGGAACAACAATTTCTCTGCCGGTTCACGTGCGCAGAGATAATTACATGTGTACACATCAATTAACACCAATCAGCCGTAGATTAATTCATTATAAGAAATCATAATTAAGATTCGTTAAATTATATAAGAAAAAAAGGAAACGTTTAACAAATTCTCATGCCATAAATCGTTCAAGTGAATTCATTAATACTTCTCTAAAGTAACTATATTCAAACTCATTGAAAGTAATTAATCGTTTTGTGAAATGTAATCTTTTTGAAAGAGGCCGACTCTTAAGTTTTAAGTACAATGGCGGCCATTTTAAGATAGTTCAACCGAGGATTTTTTCGGCGGCATTGTTTGAATTTTGACGTGAAGGCATCTGCTGAAACCTCTGAAAGACTTTTTCTGAAGTACTACACGTTTGAAGATGCTTTTGAAAGTAAGTTGTTCAGTTTTATTCTTGTTAAGTTACACAAAACTGACATGTCGACCGTAACTTTTAGTGGAGCGGCTTTAGTCTCTGTCTTAGACAGTTTTTGTTTCAACAGAAGTTACAAGTTACATGCGTCAGCGTATAGGCCTATAAATCACTAACCATAAAAAGTTGTTGGTTTTAATGTTTGCTTCCATGGAAAACGTTCAATTCACACTCAGGTACATTGTGAATGATTAACCATCTCTTTTAACTTGAGTCTGATCAAAAGAGGTCCGTCCACCTGTGCCTGATTTCACCACACACAGAGAAAGTGTGTCCTTTCTCTATGATTTCACAAAACACTTTTGTCATTGACTCAACTTAAGATGAGTTGTAAATTGCTCTGTGTGATATCAGCGCTGTCATGCTGCGTGCAGTGTATTGTATAACACGGTGTATAACAATATTATGTAATGCATGTTTTTGACTGAGCGAGGACTTTCTCACTTCGCATTCGTGTACGGAACCAATGGGGGAAAATCCAAACATTGGGAGAACAAAGAGAAGTCGTTGATATACGGGGTCGACAAACCAGCCACAATCATGGGTACACTTTTTGTGACAAAGACACCAAATAAAAACAATACATAAATATTGAGTAACTCTTTGCAGATCTTGTATTCGACAAACTCAGTACTTTCTACTCTTCATTTACACAGGGCTGGTTAATTAATTTACAAACAGCATTGAAATAACTGTTACATCACCGGTTCTCAAACTGTATGACATAAACATGGAAGAAGAAAAAAGTGTACCCGTAATTGTGGCTTTGCACATGTACATGTGCATGTGCATGCTTTTAGATGATCGTTCCGATGGCAACACACGTTGGTCCATCCGAGAACCGGGAAGTGCTTTTTTTTAGTAATTAAATGGAAGATTTGGGGTGTGGTTGAAGCCCTCTCTTGAAACCTACAATAAATAAAAAATTGTTTATTTTGTTGCATGTTTAATGTATGGCAATCTGACGTGAACACACTGGGTTTTACCAATACTACCAACATCCTTTTGGGGGTAAAGCAACTTCAGTAATGTAGGCCTAATTGATGCAATCAATTTACATCATACTTATATACCCCAGACTGTATATAACCACAAGTGAAAACCTCAAATTAGGTCTGTACCGCAATGCATTTCTTTCGACATTTTTTAAGAACTTTTTTTTTATCATCAAAGACAAATTGACGAGTGTGGGATTTGAACCTGCGACCTCCGGCACGTCCATCCGGATGTCGCTGGTTCAAGTCCCACTCCAGTCAATCCGTCTTTGTTCAACCCGAAATGAATATTGTTGTTATATTTGTTTTACGAAGTAAGGCCTATAGGCCTAAGTGACGATTTCCTTGACAGTGTTTTGACTGTGCGAATTCATTGCCCGGCGTTCAAATACGAAACTGTCAGTACAGTTTTTCTCCCACACACGATCTCTGCTCGTGCCGCGTTCCTTTGGTTAGAATTCTTTTTGTGCAAAATGGTGTTGTTTGAATCGCGCATGGTCACGAGGGAAGTGACAGTCGTTTTTTTTTTAGTAATCTGTTCGAACAGTGTAACAATCTGTATGAATAATTTACACATTTGTTTCTTTGCGTTTACTTAACTGAAGCTTTGAGCTATACATCACGACACATCAATTAATTTAAAAAAATTGTAATATGGATTGCGTTTAATAGTGTTAAACGGAACATTGTGCATACCCTTTTTTTTAACTCTATCGTTTCAAACCAGACCAAAATGTTAACACTGGATTGAAATAATTTAATTCATTTATTTGGAAATTACCAATAATGTATATACTATTACTTATAGATAGCAATTAAATTTCTTTACAACATTAATTCCAGACCTTTAAAGGAACATTACAGAATTGGTAAGAACAAAACTTGTAAAATATACTTTTTGATCACAGATTTACATAAAACTTACACGGTCTAATGATGATGATAGTAGAAAACATCCCTTGAAATATTTCTGTAAGAAATGCCATATTTGATGAGAAATGAATAAACTAATTATCCGATTGGAGTTTATCGCTCAGTGAGCGTTTTATTCACTTGTTGAATCTATATGATTTCATGCAAATGTGTAATCGGTTTTTCACTATTTTCTCGTGACCCAGATGGCCAATCGATCTCAAGCTTCTACAGGTTTGTCAGTTTATGTATATGGTGGATTACATGAACTGCTTACACTGCTAGCAACTGTTTTGTTAGCAAAAACCAATTCTGTAATTTTCCTTTAAATATTGTATGAAAAACTCGGCCAAAACGCGGCGAAAGAGTATTAACCGTGCTCGTCGTCGATTGTGCGTAATGCATTGCAAAATACGGTCCGAAAGCTCACAAAATTGTATACACATTTCGATCCCTGTGACCTCTCACCTATTACCTTTGTGGTCATGGTGACCAAATAATAATTAATGCCTAAGAATAAGAGTCCTGGTAATGTCGGCCTGTCCAGTGAATGGTATTTGTGTTTTGGGAATTCCATTGGAAAATGTATGGCTTTGGTTTTAAATACGGGTCTAAATAAGAGAGAAATGTCCTATTCTCAAAGACAGGCAGTCATTACTCTCATTGAAAAAAGATGGCAAAACCGTTTTGAGATTTGTTTGTTTGTTTGTGAGTGCGTATGTTGTATGAAATACATTTTAAAAAGTGCTTGCACTAAAATAAAATAAAATAAAAAGCACATCTTTGGTCTAAGGACTGCCACTTTTGCGGCCCAAGGGTCTACTGAGAATAATGTCCCAATGACAGCAACATTATCTCTGCCGTTTCACGGGCGCAGAGATGATTACGTGTACACATCAATTAGCATCAATCAGCCGCAGATTAATTTATTGATAAAAATCATATTTAAATTCGTGAAATTATACAATAAAAAAGATGAAAGTATAACAAATTCTTTTTTAATCGGTCAAGGGATTATATGATATAAGATTGGTACACATCTTGAAGAGCGATCCTAGTTGTGAAATCGTACCCAGGGTTGTAATACGGTATAGGGCTAGGGACGTTTTACGTCTATGCGAAGTATCCAAAAGCCATAAATCCAAGGAAGCAAACAACGACGCAAGCGTAATTGACAACCCTCGACCATGTTGGATCCTCATCCAATGACGTCATGCGTTTCTCCATCTCCTTTATCTCATCTTCAGTCAGGTCGGATGGAGGCGAAGGGTCGATACCGCATAGACAGTTCCAGGCGCGGCGGATAGTAGACGGTGGAGAGACCGCTATCGTGGAAGAGAGAATGTTTAAATTACTGGTGGCATGCCCAAAGACGTTTTGCTGAATATACCCTTATTATTATTGACTAATTTCGGATATTTAAATCAGTGTAAACCAATATTTTCGTTTGTTTTGTTGTTGTTGTTATTGTTGTTGTTGTTGTTGTTTTTCTTTGCATGAGAACATCAGAGTTGCGTTATACACAGTTGCTTGGGATTGCCCCCCAGATAATGATAGCTGTCAATTAATTCAAATTCTGGTGAAACAGTGAACCTATTTATTATTGGCTTGTTTATGAAAGAACGATCAAAAAGAAATCAATTACAAAACATATGCTGTGTATTATATAAAAACCAACCAAATTCAATGGATATCATAACTCACAGAAGAAAACAAACATTTATTGTCAAATTGCATTTATTTGTTTGAAATCTTTAGACATACTATCATCTTACTCTTTTCTTTTTGCGAGGACATGAGTTGTTCCTTCTTGATTTTGCGTGCAATCTCCTTCTTGTTCTCTGTCTCTGACATGGGTCTCCGTGGTAGCTCGCTCTTCCTCGTCCACCATGTCAGTCTGATTAGCTGGTAACAACACATAAACGATGATGATAACTTCATTCATAAACTCTTGTCGTAGCTCCCCATAAATTGGATCATAACCCTCATTTTTTTTAAAAACCGATTCATAGTAAAGAACTACATTAAATGTCGGTATAGCCACAACATGCTCAATGAGCACCGTCGCCAAAGCAATCGTGTTGTACTATTTTAGAATTTCTCGAGCACTGTAATGATGAACAAAAACATGATCGGGGACACATATCCGTTGTCTTTTCGCTCGTCACCATCACCAACACCATCACCAACACCATCACCAACACCATCACCAACACCATCACCAACACCATCACCATCACCAACACCAACACCATCACCAACACCATCACCATCACCAACATCATCACCAACACCATCACCATCACCAACACCAACACCATCACCAACACCAACACTCTAATAAACTCCCGGGTCAGACTATTGACCCCGATCTCGCTCCCAGGGGGCCGGACCCACTTGTGGGTCAGGCTGACCCGGAAACTGGTTAATAGAAGCGGGGATTTTGACTCTTATTCTACATCAGTTTAGACACAGAATCCGGGTCATACTGACCCCCAAAACTGGTCCGGAAGTTTTGAGAGTGTATTACGAGACCGGCACATCGCAAAAAACACCTCAAAACGACATTTTTTTACCTTTTCTCTTGCAATACGCTTCGTAAGGAGACTAATGAAAACGATCAACAGTGTCGTTACTGTGTAGTTTAAGATGGCGAAGTGTAAATAATGTAACTTCTGTAGTGCCATGGGTCGTATATCCTCCCCGCCACAAGGTGGCCCTTGGAAGAGAAAATCCAGAACCATCCATGAGCATCCGAAAATCTCTCCGAGCATCAGACCAAAGAAAGCACCCTTCACCACATGGAGAGAAAACATTGGCATCAGTATTGTTTGATGGGTCTGTTTTAAATAAATGTCTTGGTACTCGGTTGATATGACTACTTGGTTGGTTGTTTTTAAAAACGAACGGCGCATTTGGTTAACAATTGGGCTTTCTTTGGTTTTTAGTTACACCTCTATATATTTCTGTGGTTCTTGTATTTTATTAATGTATAGCCTGAAATATAAATACGAAGAAATGTTCGTATTACTAATTATGCAAATAAAAAGTTTGACTGTATGTATATAAATCAGATGTAAACAGTAACAGTACGAAATGAAATAAGTAGAAACAGAATGTTTTCTTGTAGTAAGGAGAAAATGAAGCCAAGACTTACTGGCTCAGTTGTCCGCTCGGAGAATATTCCGGCCGTGTAAACGGCAAATATTGGCGGTGACATGTAGGACGAAATAGACTGAATATAGACGAAGAGTTGACCCGTGCCGAAGGCCTTTATCAACGGCAGCCAAAGAATGCTGATACCAGCTAGAACCACGGTGCATAATCTGTACGGTGGAAATGCCAACAAGAATCCTGGACAAGGCTATAGATCAATTAAGGGGGGCTGGGTTGAGTTTACAGACCTTTCTTCTGGTGGAAGAGTCTGTTTGGTTATAACTATCTCCTCGTTGATCAACAAACCGCGCTGGTAGGCATGGAGGGCCGAATGTTAGCAAAACATTCAATCGCGGGTACAGAAGTTGCACCAAATACAACATTTCTGCAAACTTTCAATACAAAAATGTATACATCTTATGATTGGTTGCTTTGTTTTCAACAAATTCAACACTATTTGTTAATAATGTGTAACATTGTTACAAACGGTGTGGCTATCCGTTTTTGCTTTGCATTTATGGCTTTCCATAGTTTTTCAACCTTGGTTGGCAAAAACTTGGGCTGTGACCTTGCAAAAGAAAAGTCTATGATTTGAAATTCTGTTTCGTTTGTGGCCTGTGATTTACCTGCCGACGATAACCAGTTCTGTTTCCGTGGACATGGGTCTGACTTTGATCCACAGGTCCAGGGTGATGATGGAGCTGGCACTGTTGAAGACCGAGGTCAATGAGCTCATCAAAGCTGCTAGCATGGCCGCCATCATTAAACCTTTCAGACCTGAAGTGTTGGAATTGTAATTAGATACTGTGTACTGGTGACGATTATTCGACGTTTTGTTTTATCCGGCGTTCGGGCTTCAGCCGAACACCTCTTTATTACAAATTGTTGTTGGGGGGAGGGGGTCGGTAAATGGTTGCAAATAGACATGTTTGACATTTAAATCACTGACAACTCTGAAGTATGAAGGATATACAATACATCATGATAGTTTCAATTTTCTATGTGGTAATCGTTATAACCAACGGGTTTATAATGAATTGACTATAGTGTGTACTCAAGTACGTTTTGGTAGAGTACTATAAGTATCGCCGAGTACAAAGGTGGCCGAGTACAGCACTCGAGTGCGAGTATATACTTGGGACATCGTAATACTGTCCCACAGTCTCAAGTACTCTGATATCCGAGTACAAATTCAGACTGGGACAGTACTAATCCCATAGTTCTCTAATGGTGTAATTGAGGCTATAGCACGTCAAGATCCTGCAGCCTCATGGTGAGAGCAGCAGTGAAACACAATAAACTTAAGCAAACTTAAAAGCATTCCTTTAACTGTTGATTGCTTATGGTTGACCTACTCATGCGATAATAGTTGAATTTAAAACAGCTCACTTAGAAAATAAAAACACCACTTGTGAACCCCCTTTTGGTCACTCACAGTCCCACGGGGTGCATAGACGTGCCCTGTGACCTCATTGCCAGTCCATAGTGTGTATAATGAATAATACAAACCTGTGGGCATGAGTTGGAGCAGCAGCCTGATGTACGCAATAGTCAGAGCAGCCGTTGCTGTTACCGCACACATTGAAGCAGATATCGGGGTCTTGGAAAGGCTATATAATCTAATAAATAAACAAATACATTAATGGACCTTATGCACATGACGTCATTTGTGCTCTCAAATAGATGAGTAAAGACCCATTCACACACAAAAAAGAGTCGAAAATGGCATATTGTTTGTTGATTTTCTCTTCACTAAAACTACAGCGCCACGCCATTGGCCCAATTTCATCTGCTCATAAGGCAGACAACTTTTGCTCCCATTCTGTGCTAAGCAAAAATTAGCAGGATACCAGTCAAAGAAGGTGCATGTGACATGGTATTTTGGCTGGTAATCTTATTCTGGTAGGACATAATTTTGTTGTGCTTAGCTACTTTTTGTGCTCAACAGCTCTATGTATTGGCCCTGGTTACGAAGAACCACATATCTTTGTTTGGAGCGTCTCACTGACTCTTCACAAAAAAACACGAAGAAAAAAGGGGGGGGGGTATACTATTCTGAATAATAAGGAAAGACACACACCTGGCCAGAGAGCTCTGCTGACCATACCGGGGTAAATCATGAGAAACATCGGTAGAATCTTAAGCACAGCAGCAAGGAGAGCTCCCGCCTTTGAGTGCGTTACGTTCTTAGCTGCTAAAGATCGCTGCACTAGAACCTAAGGGTAGAATTCATTGAATGTATTATTGACAGAAAAAAGTGATATTTTTGATAAAGTCAATTGTTTAGGAGAAGACAAGATGGCTGAAAGGTGATGGAATCCAAGGGTGATGGAAAACATTGTGCCGCTGCACGCGTGGTGCGATTCCAATCCCTACCGTTTTTCCCCACCTGAAGATTTCGAAGTTTCTATACTCGGCCTTTTCGTCTTCTTCTTTAACTGCTAATAAACAATAACATTCTGCAATTTAATTCCCCAAATAAACTAACTGAATATCCCAAGCGAAATAATACATGAAGATGAGGCGGCTGAGCAGTTAAGGCCGTGGTGTTACTGAGACATTGTTATTTTCGGGTTGTGGTGGTGGTGTGTGGGGGGCGGGGGGGGCAAGCGGGGTGAAATGCATAGTTTGGGGCTGTTGATGTATCTAACCATTTATTTTTGTGGTGTTTTTTTTCTCTCGATCTCATCGTGTTGATGTGGGAAGGGGAAAAAGGGTTCTGCCCCCATGCCCTGGTTACTAGTGGGCCGCTGGTTAAGGCGATGGACTACTTATTTAACAGGCCTAGTGTGTCCGCATTGGTTTCAAATACGGGCATCCTTGTCGTTTCCCTCACAAACACAAATACAAGGAAAGTTCACCTGATTTGTGCAAAAGTACCAGGCAGACAGCAGGAGTATACCGAACAAAACGCCGGGCCACGGTAGGTCCGAGGAGGCGGCATCACGAAAGATGTGCCAGGAGTCTTCGCCCGGGATGCCGCATGTCGTGTTTCCAGCAAACACTGTCGTGTTTGGTATAGCTGTCATGAATTTAAGATAGAGAGTGTCGAAGGCACCAATTCTGATCCATGCTGGAAAAAGGAGGGGGAAAATAAATTCAAGTAGTCAAAGTCAAAGTAGTTTATATTAACGCCATTTGCAGCTGTGATGACATAATGTCATCAGTAAAAAAAAAATACAAATAATATTCACCATTGACTGAAGTCGTATAAATAAACAAACGAATTGAAGCACCTTCAGATTCAGTTAAACTCTTTTTCTGTGACCCAACTATACCATTTTGAATAAATTTGCATAAGTTTGCATAATCATTAACATACCAATGACGGACAGGGCAATGCCTCCTCCTATCATAATGACTGATTGCATGGCGTCAGTGTAGATAACCGCGGTCAAACCCCCAGCCACTGTGTATGCGGCAGTCATCGCCAGCAGGAGACACACAGACAGATACAGGTCCCAGTTTAGAGCCTGCTGGATGATGATAGTGCCTGCGTACATCTCCGACTGTTGGGAGCAAAATGTGCTAAAAGCTTTGATATGACCTTTGTGTAATGCTTTGAACTTTTGGGATTATAGACCCCTTGTATTTGACGTCACAAGACCCATACAGCACCCACACTGAGGTCAATGAAGACCTATCATTGGCTGGGAGTTGTGCGCGGCGCTTACACGCATGCGTGTTTCAACAGTTTGACCTTAGCGATGGCGGCCAATGCAAGGGGTCCATTTAAAGTACTGACCGTTAGTGTTGAACTGTACACTAACTAACTATGTTGTACTAAACGGGATACAATTATTGGAAGTGTTGAAGTTTCTTCAACTTTTAAACAATCTTCTATAGAAGTAAAGCTTTGATATGGCTATTGTGAATACTTTGAACTTTTCTGGTTTATATTGAAAGTGCTGACCTGCACATTATTTGTGAAATAAAAGTAAAAATTAAATATTCTCTCAGATTGAATCACTGCGAGATAAACTACAGAGAAAGGCATCTGTTGAAAAACATATACATATATAACAAACAGATAAAACCAACCAACTGACGGCCATGTACTGTGTATACCACTTATCAGTGCAAAGTCCAGTCGATATTTTGAAACAAGAATAAAATGGAAATTGTATCATGAGTTAAACAAATAGACGAGGTGGCCGAGTGGTTAAGGCGATGGACTGCTAATCCATTGTGCTCTGCACGCGTGGGTTCGAATCCCATCCTCGTCGTTATTTTTCGCGTAAAATATCTTTCTACTTAATTTTTTTTTCTACTTTTAGTAACTTTACAAACAATTGTTGTCTAATGGCATACAGAAGACGAGGTGGCCGAGTGGTTAAGGCGATGGACTGCTAATCCATTGTGCTCTGCACGCGTGGGTTCGAATCCCATCCTCGTCGTTATTTTTCGCGTAAAATATCATTCTACTTAAATAATTGTTCTGCTTTTATGAACTTTACAAACAATATTGTTGTCTAATAACGTACGGAAGACGAGGTGGCCGAGTGGTTAAGGCGATGGACTGCTAATCCATTGTGCTCTGCACGCGTGGGTTCGAATCCCATCCTCGTCGTTATTTTCGCGTAAAATTTAATTCTACTTAATTAATTGTTCCACTTTTATGAACTTTACAAACAATATTGTTGTCTGATAACACACGGAAGACGAGGTGGCCGAGTGGTTAAGGCGATGGACTGCTAATCCATTGTGCTCTGCACGCGTGGGTTCGAATCCCATCCTCGTCGTTATTTTTCGCGTAAAATATCTTTCTACTTAATTAATTGTTCTACTTTTATGAACTTAACAAACAATATTGTTGTCTGATAACATATGGAAGACGTGGTGGCCGAGTGGTTAAGGCGATGGACTGCTAATCCATTGTGCTCTGCACGCGTGGGTTCGAATCCCATCCTCGTCGTTATTTTTCGCGTAAAATATTTTCTACTTAATTCTTTTTTCTACTTTTAGTAACTTTACAAACAATTGTTGTCTAATGGAATACAGAAGACGAGGTGGCCGAGTGGTTAAGGCGATGGACTGCTAATCCATTGTGCTCTGCACGCGTGGGTTCGAATCCCATCCTCGTCGTTATTTTTCGCGTAAAATATCATTCTACTTAAATAATTGTTCTGCTTTTATGAACTTTACAAACAATATTGTTGTCTGATAACGTCCGGAAGACGAGGTGGCCGAGTGGTTAAGGCGATGGACTGCTAATCCATTGTGCTCTGCACGCGTGGGTTCGAATCCCATCCTCGTCGTTATTTTTCGCGTAAAATTTAATTCTACTTAATTAATTGTTCTACTTTTATGAACTTTACAAACAATATTGTTGTCTAATAACATACGGAAGACGAGGTGGCCGAGTGGTTAAGGCGATGGACTGCTAATCCATTGTGCTCTGCACGCGTGGGTTCGAATCCCATCCTCGTCGTTATTTTTCGCGTAAAATATCTTTCTACTTAATTGATTGTTCTACTTTTATGAACTTTACAAACAATATTGTTGTCTGATAACATACGGAAGACGAGGTGGCCGAGTGGTTAAGGCGATGGACTGCTAATCCATTGTGCTCTGCACGCGTAGGTTCGAATCCCATCCTCGTCGTTATTTTTCGCGTAAAATATCTTTCTACTTAATTAATTGTTCTACTTTTATGAACTTTACAAACAATATTGTTGTCTGATAACATACGGAAGACGAGGTGGCCGAGTGGTTAAGGCGATGGACTGCTAATCCATTGTGCTCTGCACGCGTGGGTTCGAATCCCATCCTCGTCGTTATTTTTCGCGTAAAATATTTTCTACTTAATTAATTGTTCTACTTTTATGAACTTTACAAACAATATTGTCTGATAACATACGGAAGACGAGGTGGCCGAGTGGTTAAGGCGATGGACTGCTAATCCATTGTGCTCTGCACGCGTGGGTTCGAATCCCATCCTCGTCGTTATTTTTCGCGTAAAATATCTTTCTACTTAATAATTTTCTACTTTTATGAACTTACAAACAATATTGTTGTCTGATAACATACGGAAGACGAGGTGGCCGAGTGGTTAAGTCGATGGACTGCTAATCCATTGTGCTCTGCACGCGTGGGTTCGAATCCCATCCTCGTCGTTATTTTTCGCGTAAAGAATCTTTCTACTTAATTAATTGTTCTACTTTTATGAACTTTACAAACAATATTGTTGTCTGATAACATATGGAAGACGTGGTGGCCGAGTGGTTAAGGCGATGGACTGCTAATCCATTGTGCTCTGCACGCGTGGGTTCGAATCCCATCCTCGTCGTTATTTTTTCGCGTAAAATATATTTCTACTTAAATAATTGTTCTACTTTTATGAACTTTACAAACAATTGTTGTCTGATAACATACGGAAGACGAGGTGGCCGAGTGGTTAAGGCGATGGACTGCTAATCCATTGTGCTCTGCACGCGTGGGTTCGAATCCCATCCTCGTCGTGAAATTTCTTTATGTTTTGGTTCGTTGTGCGTGTTGCAAATTGTTTTGTCCAGTTCTTGACACTCACTGAGATGTTGGTGAGAATGATCAGGACTACGGCAGTCACTGAGAGCAGGATGCGTAGTCGTTCGCCTCCAAACCGCTTCTTTAGATACTCAGGCATCGTGTAAACCTGAAAGTATTGAAGTGAAACAATTCATCACAAACATATAGTTTTTCTTGAACGGTTAGATGAAACATAACATACATAAAATAATATTATTATTTGCAAGTTTTGACTCACCCCAGCAGCGATGTACACCGGCATGAAGACAAAACCAAGTAGTATTAAAGAGAATAAACCCTGTAAATGAAGAAAATAACCCCACAAATAATACTATATTAATAAAGGTTAAAGACGATTTATCAAGTCACCCAGTTTCCAGGTTTGTTCCATAACGCATTTTACCACAATTACTACAGCAACACTTAACAAAGCTCCCCCTATCATATTTATAAAATGGTACTGATAAGTTCTAATTACTTTTTTTGCCATTATTTTACAGAACGATGCAAGAATCGCTTAAAACCTTTGAGGCAATCTCAAGGAGAACGCCAACTATAAGGTAAGCTCGATTTGCACCACACTAATTATCTCTAATTAATTAATCAATCGTCTCAATTATGAAAACAATAGTGAAGTAATCGAAACGTACATGGAACTCATACGCGATGACTGCATACCCATTGGCTGATGCCGTACCGGCCAAACCGATGAAAGAGCTACTTCCTATGTTGCTCACATACAGAGATAAACCAACCTGAAAAGGGGGGTGGGGTGGGTAACAAACGGAGTTAATTTGATATCATGTATTGATTATATTTTCGACCACACACATGAGAAAATCCCCCAAAGTTGTATGTTGTATAACATTCTATTAATTTGGCCCGTGGACCGCGAGTGGAATGTGACTATACCAACACCAACACCAATTTAACAGAACGACAGATCAAAGATGGACATAATAGACACAATCAAAACTAAATTGTATGTATGGGCCTAACAAGGCCTGGAATTTTACCTTGAGTGGACAAGGGCAATTCATTTGGCAAAGGGCACTTTCATTGGAATAACTTAAAGTGTAATATGTGAAACTTTTGAAGGGCACCATGGCCAAGACCAAGGGCAACGGTGGCCCTCCGTGGCCCCCGTGTAAATCCAGGCCTGCCTAATTAGACGCAAAATAGTTTTAACGCTGCTATCGCCATTGGAATTCCAAGTTTCAATGTGAAAAAAACCTTCTTGGGTACTCAATAAATTAAACAATGAGAGAGAATGAGTGAATTTAGCTTGTTTATAATTTTTGAAAATTATTACACACATGAACAATCTGTTTGGGGCATCAAGGGCTGAGCGGGAGAAGTCTCTTCGTACTCACCAACCACCAAGACATGCTTCGCCCCGCCAAGAAGTACCCGCTGGTCGTACCTCGATTTGAGACCCAGGCAGACTATTTAAGAGGGGAAATCAATCATTTTAGGAAAGTCAAGTTTAGTTTCTCAGACAATAAATAAACAAACACTGGGGGATTTAAATTGAATACAGAAGTCTTGTATAGTTAATCGAACATCGGACGTTTTGTTGCTGTTGGTTTTTTTCTTCTTTTTATACAGCATGAAAGGTATGCCAGATACAATTATTCATCTGAAACAAAACAAAAATTTACAGGATTTAATAAATATCACAATAATGTCAAATTCTCCGAATAAAACAATGATATTTTCTTCATACGAAAATGGGACCGATGGCTGTCTAACTTAATGCGATTATTACCAGTGACCAAAGTTCAGTTGTACGCATTAACAGATAAGGTTAGAAGGTATTATCTATTTTTAGTTCACCTAAATTTTTCAAAACACTCCACAGTAATGAGGCCGTACTGTCAAAAGGCTTCTTCTGGTTACAGTTGACCCCTTCTTTTTTTGTCTTTATTTAGTTTGTATTCTGCTATTTTTTTATTATACTGTTTGGTTTAAGTTCCTTTGTTTCAGGTGGTTCATTTTCCCTCATTCCTTAAAGAGATGTTAGGTCACTGAAACTTTCACTTCAAAGTCAGAAAACTTGTCATCAAAGTCAGCCGGGGATTAGCTCAAGTGGTAGAGCGCTCGCTTAGCATGTGAGAGGTACCGGGATCGATACCCGGATCTTCCAATTTCTTTTTCAATGTTTTTGTTATTAAAATTTTGTTTCCAGAGTTGTAAAAAATATATAGTTTCATTCAGTTCAGATCTTCACTCCTAAAACTTTCGGGTCTGGGTTCCGAGGGGCCTGACACATTTTTTGGTCAGTATGAACTGGGTCTAACTGGGTCTAACTGGGTCTAACTGGGTCTAACTGACGCCAGAATCCGTCTAAAAATCCCATTTTTTAAACCCTTTTCTGGTTCAGCTTGACCTGGAAATACATAGGCCAGGCCCCTGGGTCAGTGTTGTGACCCGGGATCAGTTGTGACCCGGGGTCAGTTGTGACCCGGGGTCAGTTGTGACCCGGGATCGGTTGTGACCCGGGGTCGGTTGTGACCTGGGGTCGGTTGTGACCCGGGGTCGGTTGTGACCCGGGGTCGGTTGTGACCCGGGGTCGGTTGTGACCCGGGAGTTTTTTAAGGCTCCAATCAGTGTCTCACTCATAAAATACCACAAAGGAGTCCATCTTTTCTTGTATCTGCGACCCCAGCACTAAGCAAAATATCACAATAATGTCACATTTCCCGAATAAAACAATGATGTTTTCTTCATACAAAAATGGGACCGATGGCTGTCTAACTTAATGCGATTATTACACATTGACCAAAGTTCAGTTTAATTTGGTTGTACGCATTAACAGATAAGGTTAGAAGGTATTATCTATTTTTAGTTCACCTAAATTTTCAAAACACTCCACAGTATGAGGCCATAACTGTCAAAAGGCTTCTTCTGGTTACAGTTGACCCCTTCTTTTTTGTCTTTATTTAGTTTGTATTCTGCTATTTTTTATTATACTGTTTGGTTTAAGTTCCTTTGTTTCAGGTGGTTCATTTTCCCTCATTCCTTAAAGAGATGTTAGGTCACTGAAACTTTCACTTTAAAGTCAGAAAACTTGTCATCAAAGTCAGAGGGGGATTAGCTCAAGTGGTAGAGCGCTCGCTTAGCATGTGAGAGGTACCGGGATCGATACCCGGATCTTCCAATTTCTTTTTCAATGTTTTTGTTATTAAAATTTTGTTTCCAGAGTTGTAAAAAATATATAGTTTCATTCAGTTCAGATCTTCACTCCTAAAACTTTCGGGTCTGGGTTCCGAGGGGCCTGACACATTTTTTGGTCAGTATGAACTGGGTCTAACTGGGTCTAACTGGGTCTAACTGGGTCTAACTGGGTCTAACTGACGCCAGAATCCGTCTAAAAATCCCATTTTTTAAACCCTTTTCTGGTTCAGCTTGACCTGGAAATACATAGGCCAGGCCCCTGGGTCAGTGTTGTGACCCGGGATCAGTTGTGACCCGGGGTCAGTTGTGACCCGGGGTCAGTTGTGACCCGGGATCGGTTGTGACCCGGGGTCGGTTGTGACCTGGGGTCGGTTGTGACCCGGGGTCGGTTGTGACCCGGGGTCGGTTGTGACCCGGGAGTTTTTTAAGGCTCCAATCAGTGTCTCACTCATAAAATACCACAAAGGAGTCCATCTTTTCTTGTATCTGCGACCCCAGCACTAAGCAAAAAAAAAAAAAAAAACAGGCAACGAGCTATAGCTCCCAGAAATATCGGTACCAATTTCTTACCCATAATCCGAGTGCCAGCACAAGAACGAAGACGATAACAATGATGGCAAAATCCCATCCTTCAAGCCCGGTTGCTGCATTGTCATAATCCATTCTGGTATCTCTTTAGAAAAGAAAACCTCCTGCCTGCGGCTAAATCTACCGTTTTTGGAATGATGTTTAGACGACTGCATTTATTGTCCAATTTAAAACACGTCAGGACACTGTCATGTAGATGAACCGAGCAAAGGTCAATAACGCCATTCATTACATAACAATTTTGACCGATATTTACGAAGTTTGGTTGCCGTAAATTTTCTGCAAGTATTTCGGAAGCCCCGCCACCCAAAACTATTGATATCTTTTAGATGTATTTCGTTTTATGCCACGTTGTTGTTATTTTTTATTCTAAATGAAAAGTTAGTGCAAGAAAAGTATATACAAATCTGAAATAATCACGACTATTTTGTGCAAACATAGTTGCAAGGCTGTATTAATTTGCCTTGAGACGATCTTTGATCCCCAGTTGGTTGGGAACCAATGTAAACATTTATCCCACAATATTGGTGATAATAAAGTTTGGCCGATAAGTTGCCAGTTACGTTTGGTACCCTTATCAAGAAGTGGAATAATTATACAAGATAAACGTGCCGTTGGTTCAATGAATCGGACCACGATTTTTCCCCGTTAATGGTTATTTCAAGAACATGGCCCAATTTCATATATAGAGCTGCTTGAGCACGAAAACTAGCGAAGCATAACAAAATCATGCTTACCCCGAATTGGAGCCCACACGAGCAATTAAAAAACCTCTAATTGTCTGTATTAAAGAGCCTTTGACGTTTATTATTTTAACCTATAGCCCATCTCTGCTAATCGAGCTAAATTGCCGTTTTATAATATTATTGCTGGCATATAGAGATAATTACTTATCTAAATTGCTGTGCATAGTGGGTTGGGCAATGATTAGTGATAAAAGAGTCAGTACGTTCAGATTCCCCACTAGTGTTTTATGTCTATCCGTTGAGGTAAGAAATCAAAGAATCCGATTTAAGGAAATTAACCGAACCGTAAAGGCCGTGTCTGAATATTAAACCACATTGCAAGTTTGATTTGAATAATGTCTGGTACGATGACTTGCTTATAGTCACAAGTTACCGCTTAGATTTGAGTTCTTCGGACTACAGAGACAGTTGCTATATGTGAAATGGTTGGGGCAAGCTATTAGCAACCTCCAGATGAGCAAACCCTGGTACCATTGTGCAACACATTAATTCAGAGTTGAGTCCGGGTGCTCACCGTCTGTAACTATACACAAAAGCTTGCCAGCGGCGTAGTCACGGGGGGGGGGGGGCTCAGGGGAACGTGCCCCCCACACATAAATTTCCAGTGCCCCCCGGTTCCTCCCCCACCCCTCCCCCCTCCCCCACGAAAACAAATCACGACATTGTTCACAAAAAGGGGGGAAACGAAAAGGGGGGGGGAAGGGAAACATTACAACGTCCTGAATACATCTGCTAGTGGTAGGCACAAAGGGGGCCGGGCATATGCTGATCATACATGCTTAACAGGCTTGTCTGGCTAAACAAAATCCCAAGAACATAATAGGGTGGTGGCCCCCTGCATCATCCCTCTTCTTAAATAAACCCATTCCCCCTGGCTCCCACCCCACTTAAAAGCAATGCACCCCCCCCCCCGAAAGTCTTGGCTACGCCACTGAAGCTTGCCCCGAATCATGTGACACAGCAACTGTCTCATTAATAGTCTGAAGAATTCAAATTTAAGCGGTTAAGCAAGTCATTTATACCAGACATTTTCAAATCGAACTCGCAAGTTGCTTTATTATTGGTGGCTGCGGCTACGGCAAAGCCTTTCTCTATGCTTTGAGCAGCCGGCCTTCTTCAACGCAGCCGTCCTGCACATTCGGACACGAAATATTGATTCGCATACCTTACAGTGAAACGTAATGACGGTTTTAACAGAAGAGGCAGAAACTCCTCTTATCTTTCGAATTCATGAAAGTGAAATAGGCTCAAAGCTCGATTTCACACACACACACAGAGCTAAGATTGATCTTAGCTGCGAATCAATCGTAGTTGCTAAGCAATACAAGTCACTATGGTGATATATTGACAACTTTGGATCTTGTAATCGGGGAGATATTGAGAATTACATTCAACATAATAGGAAAAACTTTCCACAATCAAGGAGACTTTCAAATTTGTTCATCGGAACATGGAAAGATTGGTTTATTTTCAGGGGACTATCTGCCGAATCGGGGACAGTTGGCAGCTGTGTTATGTAGCCTGTTTTGTTGTATTTTTTGCCGAAAATGACAGGGAAACGTAACTACCACATCAAATAATAACCGACCAAACAACATTATAACAATCAAAGCCGTAACAAGTAACAGTCACACTTTATTTTCATGATCTGCTCATCATCTGTTCTCGATATCGATTACATGAATACAAAACACAGGCTCTTATTAATGCTGTAACAAACGACGTCTTTTTTTTAATCTTACAATTTGAAGGTTTTAATGTTTTTAGAATAATTGTAATTCAAGTTTGGTTGAGTTCTCAAGCGGACGTTTGGTGTAATGTTTAAAGAACCACAATTCAAAATGATCTTTTATTGTATATAAATGCTGCAAATTCAAAATATACCACTACGTTCAACAAACAAACCCACCTCAATATTCCCACTACAGGGCATGGCTCCATTTCGAAGATCTGCTTAGCAGAAACGCTGCTTGACACATTTTATTTGTTAAGCAGGAAACTTACAAGATCTTCGTGGCCTAAAAATTACAACCAGTTTTTAAGAAAACCAGTTTTTGAACAGTTGAACATTTCAATAAAATCGAGTTACACATGAAATATTACAGTACAACAATATTAAAATAAAAGGTTATTTTTGGCAATTGAAAATGGCATAGAGTTGTATAAACAGTTAAACTTAAAAACAGTTGTTAAAAATAAGTACTCAAATGTGTTTTGCATTGATAACGAATATCCTTAAAGTAGAGCGAAGCCTCTGCGCAAACAATATTCCCAAGTAGCCCTTAACAAACTGAAACGAACAATTTAACTCAAATCATCCGCTGATGTAGTTACTGAATGCTAAGTCCGATTCAAGTCCTGTCACAATTATAATCCACAGGTACCGGAGAGAGATTGGAGCTGGGTTCTCTTTACAATCTAGTGACACGGTCCCACCATATGTACCCATTCCCCCAGGACTTGGAGTAGGTGCTAGGAATAAACAGTGCTTTAAGATGACATCAATGAAACAAAAAGGTATGTTCAAATGGAAAAATTTGATATTATACAAATATTGGATGCATGTGAGTACAATAATAGCAGAATATAATCATGTGGTGAAATCTGGACTGTTCCATTTCAAGAGGCAATGGAACAGTCCAGGTTTCACCACGTATACTTTGCTATATAGTATGAATAAATGCATCATATATCTGTTTTATATACCTCACACATAGGTCCTTGCCAATTGATATTGTTCATATAATTCATAATTGTTTTCAACAATGAGGTATTACACTGCATAGCTGGAGCTGTTGAAGACGGTTGGCTACAGTGCGTCTGAACTTTATAACCAAATTCATAGCTTACGCACAAGCGCTGATAATGCGTAACGCAATCAATACATACGGTACTCAAAGTGTCCTATATCTATCAATATAGGACTCCTATATTATATTTTGGAGGGTCGGAACCGTATACATGGCAAAATAAAGTATGACACATGACGCTCATTCCACCAATCAATTGACAAGGTTCTAAAAGTGCAGTATACAATATCTATATACAGTATTACAAAAACCCAAATCTGCATTAAATGAGATGTAAAAGTTAAATGTACCTAGATTAACAATGCCAGTGGTATAAATTGCACTTATTTAAAAGGGTGATGTCTAAATACTCATCACAAATTAAGAGCCTCTACATCAAAGAGTAGTAAGAAATACCTGAAAGTAAAGTCAACAAAATATGTTTACATTCTTCATAATACACTGTAATGTGAATGCATGCATAATACAGTTTATAAGAGTTGAACACTTTTAACTTCTGTCCAACACATTTCTCTTGTGGTTTATATAAAAAAAACAATAGACCTCATGCATTGATGTCATCATGCCGCCATCTTACAGGTAAGCAACCATGAAACAATGGAAACCACACCGTATGAGCCAATGAGCAACCTTCTTTTAACCTCTAGCCAAGGGCCCCCCCCTGCTCAAATGACATCATGCGCATAAGGTCTATGGAACTCTTCATTGGGCGAATCCTTTTGAGCACAGCAAAAAATGTGCTTAACATTTTATTCAATTATTTTGTGATTTATAAAAACCGACTAATGATGGCATTGTGTTTGGAAGATACATGTGGCAGACTTTCTAAGACAAGACAAGAACTAATCTGCTACATTCATAATACAAGGCCTGATTAAAGAGGGCCTCTAAGGTCGAATTCAGTTTTGTGACGCACTCATTTTCCATTAGATAGAGTCCATATGAAAGTGGAAGTCTCCAAGTTTACCTCATTGTTACAATGGTTGAAAATGCCATTGTATTTGATACCCTTCCAGGGCGAATTTTGTCAATATCCCAAACATCCAATGAATATATGGGTCTGTACATTTTTTGTACTGAAACTTTTAGTTCATTCCTAAACTTTGATTATATTCAACCAAAAAGGCATTGAACTTGACCGTCGCAACATTTCCTCTTTGCAATGTATGGAACCATTTGTTGTTGATGTCAAATGACATCTTGTTTCGATTTTCGCTCTGAAAGAGTACCAAATATATATTGTTTTACATCATTATAATGTGAGGTTAGAGACTCGTAATTTTCTTTCCACTTTCATAAGAACACTATCTATTGGAAAATGAGTGCATCCCAACACTTATATTAATCTTAAAGCCCTTCCTCAACAAACTCTATGCAGTTAATCTATAGATCCTTTGGATTAGTGTTAAGTTTAGAAAAACTATTTCTTAATGTGATACTTTGATATCACAAGCTGTGCGTGGAATGTCAGCAACTGTACACATACAACAACAAACCAGGTTGATACTCAGTAACAATTAAGATGGACGCATTTTTGGGGTGAAGCGGGAAGACCAGATAAGGCTTTCTAAAATATACTAGAAATATAGACGTCTTCTATTCTAGTAAGAGGGTGTACACATACAAAGTAATTAGTGTTTACTCCTACAAAATCCTCAGCACTTTACAAAAAATGTGCCTAATTGTGTTAGCAGCTTCTACAATAAATATGAAATACAAATATGCCATTTACAAAACGTACAAGCTCAATACTGCTATGAGAGACGGAATAAGAGGTTTCCTCGGTTTTCAAATCTTGAATCTTAGGAGCTTTTTTTACGTTGGTTAGTTGTAATGTCTCCCACCCTGCCACGGCATGCACTGTACACTTTAATTTTAACAATTTTACACACACTGTTTTTTTAAATTTGATTAGAAACACGTAGATCTGCTTGCGACAACATGTAGCATGATTTTTAATATTGACAATTTCAAAATGAACCTAAGCCACTCCAATACACAGAATGGTTCAAATAAGTATCTGAAGCCCGTAGGAAATGCTTTGTTGGGGACATTTCCAAGGAAGTGACTGAATTCCATTAATGAATCCTTTTATGCTTGGCGTTTTCATTGAGTACTTGAAATACTTTTTGGTGAATTTCCAACAGTTTACTTTCATAACTGGAAGATTGGAAAGAGGTTCAAAATATCACTTAAAAGAAGAAATAAAAGAGGACAAGTTTGTGCAATTTCCATGATGCATTTTCGTTTCAACATTCCTGTGCAAACAATCCAGTTTAATTGTTTTCTCTTGGAAATATGAAGCTTTCAAAGTGAATGACATGTTTTTACATAGGAAAGGGGATGCCCATGTCACGTGATCATGCGTACACTATCATATGTGGCTCTTTGTGACCCCCCCCCAACAAAAATGTTGACCTACATCTATGCTCTTCTGTTGCAATGTATAACATGTATCTTTGGGGATAAGTGGTTTTTCCCGAAAACGCAGCCTCAAAATAACACAAAGGGCGTAAAATCTTATCACACTATAAGTTATACACACTTCTTATTTTACCTCTCTTTGGCTTTGAATAGATTCTCCCTTTAATCTCTTGACACCTGGTGCTTCATGTGATGGGAACATGCACCACACAAGCACCGGCTCTGCCAGTATTTAACGGAGCAAGCTAAGTAAAGAAAAGAAGTAAAGCAATTTGAGGTAAGTTTTACTCAATGTATACTGTAAAAGGTCACTTGTAGATGATAATGTTCCCGAAGGTCTTAAGCACAAGAGGTCTGAGAAAGCCTACATAGGGTCTGTGAGTGACCACATAGGGTCTGTGAGTGCCCACAAGAGTCTGTGAGTGACCACATAGGGACTGTGAGTGACCACATAGGGACTGTGAGTGACCACATAGGGTCTGTGAGTGACCACATAGGGTCTGTGAGTGACCACATAGGGACTGTGAGTGCCCACATAGGGACTGTGAGTGACCACATAGGGTCTGTGAGTGACCACATAGGGACTGTGAGTGACCACATAGGGTCTGTGAGTGACCACATAGGGTCTGTGAGTGACCACATAGGGTCTGTGAGTGACCACATAGGACTGTGAGTGACCACATAGGGTCTGTGAGTGACCACATAGGTCTGTGAGTGACCACATAGGGTCTGTGAGTGACCACATAGGACTGTGAGTGACCACATAGGGTCTTGAGTGACCACATAGGGTCTGTGAGTGACCACATAGGTCTGTGAGTGACCACATAGGGACTGTGAGTGACCACATAGGGTCTGTGAGTGACCACATAGGTCTGTGAGTGACCACATAGGGTCTGTGAGTGACCGAAAGAGAGTCTGTGATTTAGCTTCCCCCCTCACCGATGAGACTTAGTTTTCGTCTCTCCGGTAAAGAGACCAAATCATAAATCATCCTTTTCATTTCAAACTGAGTTCTTAGCCCCTTCTGGGTTAGTCATGACATAATTATGAACTTACGTAGCTCCACTCTCCAGAAAGTGGGTCATAGCTCTCTACAGCATTGAGGTAACTCTGGCCGTCATACCCACCCACAGCGAAAATGCGGTTACCAAGAACTGCCACACCCACAGCATCTCGACACAGACTCATAGGAGCAACAGTACACCAAACATCGGAACGTGGGTCATACCTTTTAATTTGTAGATGAGAAAAACAGTGAGAAAATTAACATTGCAGATTGCATTAGAACATATAAATTCAAGAAGGAACTGTCCCTGAAACAAGCTCATTCTTTGTTTTGATGTAATTCTCAGAGCTAAAATTTGAGGTAAAATTCCACAAGACCGCAGGGCTTTTAGCTCAAAATGTTTACCGGACCAGAAATTATTTTACAAGACGAGAAAGAACTTTCTACACAGCGAAAGTAGTAGTATCGCCAATACAACTAACTCACTCAGACACATGAGCAGATCTTCAGTTTCATTTGCAAAGGTTTGCAAACTGTAAACTCTTGTTTCCCACTCCAAAGTTGCATTATATTTGCTTGAAATAGAAAATCCAGCAATGGGCAAAAAACTATTACCTCTCCACACAATCGAACTGTCTGGACGACTGTTGGCTGGGTGTGTCATGTCCACCTATGGCATACAGACAGCCATTGCACACAGCCACTCCAGCCCACCGCGCCGTTTACTCATAGGAGAGCACATGGTCCAGCGATTATATGCGGATCGTATACCTCCACTGTACGAAGGCACGCACTACCGTCCCTCCCTCCGGCTGCTACAGTCTGGTTGCAAACAATAAAGAAGAAATTAAAATTGAAAAAACAATGAAGGAAAATGTAGTAAAACAATGAACTTTCTCTAAATGGATCTCCAAAAGAAGGACTTGAATTTGGGTTAGAGTATTTTACTAGCTGAGTACAAGAACGAGTACCATCAAAACAGTGCTGGATTAGTATTCGACTACAACAAGACGCCACATGGCGTTATCAAATCTTATCACAGTCGAACGGTTTGTTGAGTTACCTTAAAGTGAAGGAATGCGATGGATATGGAAAGGTCGCAAACCTTGAAAGTGGCGCGGGTTAATCTAGAAACGCTTGCAATCATGAAAATATACGCACTTGCCATCCAGGACAGCCACTCCCACAGTACTTCTAGGTGAGGACATAGAGGACACATAGCTCCACTGCTTACTCTGGGATCATATCTCTCCACAGAGGACAAGTAGCTCCAGCCATCGTGTCCACCCACGGCATACATCGGTCCTTCAAGCATACCCACACCTGCAACAATAATAACAACTGCCTTTATACCGCTTCTAACATCTGAATAGGACAGAAAGTCCCTCAGCTCTCAACAGTAACCATAAAAAAAACTACAACAACTTAAAAAAAAAACTTTTTTGAGAGTTTTGAAATGTATGAAGGTGGTAGCTTGTTTGATATGAAGAGGGAAAATGCATAATGCTCCCCAGGTGAGAATTTCATATCTGCATCCTCTTTGGGACCCCAACTTTATTCAACTCAACAAGATGATACAGATGACAAAAACTTCCAAGATCCAATGGCCTCATCAGATATTGGGATCATATTATAGCGTCTTCCATGGTGCCTTGAATGCTGTAGGCAAACGACAGAGCTGGTAACGACCCATCAAAAGCAAAGTTTGCGTTTCTGAGAAATACTCCCGGAAGTGATTTCATCGTTGGAAAGAGGACTTGATATTATGAATGTCGGACAAAATTGATTTTGTGTCTCCTGGCTTCAACCCTAGAATGAAGAGAGTGAAAACATAGCCACATTGGATTTTCTGGATAGTCCTGGATAGTAGTAGTGGTTGTCAATTCCAGGGTTGATTAACAATGCCGCACTTGTTCTGAGGGTCACTGGGTTGTGACACTCTTCATTGTTGAGCCAACTCGGGTCATCCTAACATTTGACATACAACTCTCTTTTCATTCAATCTATGCCCGACTGATATTCAAATTCCACGAAGGATGACGCTTGAAACCCACAGAGAAATTTATTTCTGAACTCACCCAGCCCATGTCTGTGCGTTCCCATAGGTGTAAGCATACTCCATGATTTGCCCACTGGATTGTAACACTCCACAGTGTTGAGAGTCTTCAGTCCATCCCTGCCTCCGACGACGAATAGCTTGTCCTGGCAGACTGCCACGCCGAACTGCAGCCTTCGCCCACTCATGTTGCCAATGTGAGTCCAGGCATTTGTGCGTAAATCATATTTCTCTATACTTGTGGCCCCTGGAGTGTGGACATTTTCACAAATCATCAAATGCATGTAGAAAAGATGGTTGAAAGTACCTTTTAGTAGTAAACTCATATCGACCTACAAAGGTCTTGAGTCAAATTTTGACTGAAGTTCTTACTCTTTTGGAAACTCAATGAAAACTTACTGTGGCAGCATGGTAAAATCGAGCAAACTACGGTTAAATGCTTTTTGTAGTAGTTTCTGAAATTTTTCCTATTATATTATTTGATGGTTTTTAATTAAAAATGTGAAGTTATCATTGTTCATCATTGTGACCTAAGACATTTCCTGTCCATTTATCAATTTGAGACCTTTCATTTCAAGCAATATGCGGTATCAACAATAGACTCCCAATCGATGTGGTAATCTTATCACCTTCCTCTCTACCGCTACTAAACACACCCACCTTTAGTACTGTCCATTCCTCCAACCGCATACAGAGTACCAACAGTCGATTTACGTGGTCTTGTACGTGAGCTTTGCAGTAGAGGGCGCCGTTCAGGTAGGAGATGGTACTTCATGGCCTCAAAGATGAGATGCTGACATTCCTCGTCTCCTTTGAAGGGAGTGTTGTTATCGATGATGTCACTCAGGAACTAAGTGAGAGTTTAAAGGTAGGGTCATTGTTTGGTTTTTATCAATGTAATGCTTATTTATAGGCCAAATTATAAAGAAAGGTACATGTGAAAGTTTCAGCTGAACACGGTGTCTACTTGCTGAGAAAAAGGCAAAAAACTGTCAAGGTATTTTCACTTAAACGTCAAATCCATCCATATTTAGCCGCAGAACAAGCAAACAGAGATCAACCCTCAGAAATCTGAGTAATGATTCATGCATGAATTTTTCTCAGGTTCAATTGTTTTGGGGTGAAAAATTATCCGAACCATGTTACTTTGAAGCGAATCCTTTCTCAAAATAGCTTATACTATCAACAGCTGCAGTGCTTCTCACCAAGAAAGTTTTATGGTAATTAATGTTTTTAGTACTTACCAGCTTTTGACCCTACCTTTAACAAAATGTTGTAAAACTTCATTAGGCAATGCCAAATGTGTAATGCATAACCATTATTTATAGGAGCAGGGTGAAACTTATTAACTATTATTTTGGTAACCATAGGCTGTCAGTGTCATATCATGCAAATTTCATTGCAAATACTCCTGCACTATGAAGGTACTTCCATACATTTAAAACAATATTATTATTATCATTATTATCATTATCATTATTCTCCGACCATTTTACCTGTGGAGAGAGGAGTGGCAGTCTGATGTGTGCCATGATTTTGGCAATGTGCTCGCGGCGTTCAGGAAGGTTGTGATTAGCCCAAGAGAGAAGGGCGTAGTAGACTATCTCTTCGTTAGGGACATTGAGGTCATCGCTGGCAAAGAGGTCACAAACATCATTGGCGTTCATCATCAGGAATTCCTGGTTGACAGTCACCTCACAGAAATGCTCCTGAACGATTGAAAATGAAAGTTACAGTCAAAACAGAAAAAAGCCAAGACTATCTCAACAATGACGATCAGGGTCGGCGATCAGATAACAAAAACGACGGAAAGTAAAAACTCCTTCTACACAGGACACTTCATGGCAAACCAGTACAAACAAATAAATATGCATCTCAACATATTTAAAAGAAAAACTTTAAAATTACTGAGAGTTGACTTCCATACCATTGTGTAGTTGTGAGCAACTTTGAGTAGATCTGGGCAGCTCTGAGAGTCTGCAAAGGATCTGATGCCAAGGCAGTTGGATGGATGGAGTTGCTTGACGAGATAACCACAGCAGGCCTCTGCCACTTCTGATAACTGCAGGATGCACGCCGTGGCCAGCAGATTCTCTACAGTGTCCTCCTGGAGTAAAATCTCTCCTATTCAGAGATAAAGTCCATAATATGTAAACGTCTGTTCGCATACTCATTTTTATTTTGCTTTCCAAGTTGCCGTCCTGTCTATTGCCTTTCTGAACTACGTGTAGATCCATCAAACTCAGACAAGGCTGAGCGTGTACACTATCATTCAAGCAAGTGATTTGGGCATCATTTGAATGTGGACTCCCCACTCCTTTATTTGTTAACATTTGAAAGTACAGTATGTTATGTTTGAAGCTTTGCATGGTGTGGATGATAAGGCCACTCTATAGTCAACTTGCGGGTACATCCATGTATAGATTTCTCTTTTGGAAGAAGTGTTGGTTCTGAGAAGAACCGTTGTGGTCTTGTTAAAAGTGTTGTAGGTGAGCATTTCGAGAGCCTCCCCCCCTCTAATATTCAGCAAATGTGTACTTCTTACACTGTTTTTCTCGCAATCTGGCCAACACCATGAGGCTACGTTCTTCTTCTAGTTTCATAAGCTCTATCGATCCTTGTTACATGCGCACAGTGCAAAATGAAAAAGACAAGATGCACAAGAAAAGCACTTTGGAGAAATTGGGTTGTTAGGGTTACTCACCTGTGTATATGTATTGGATGCATGCTTTCAAGGCCCTTGCATCGAGCTCTCGTAGCTCCACCTCCCCAGCTGTGGCCTCCACCACATCATTGGTAAACATCGCTGCAAAGTAATCGGAGACAGCACAGAGGACCAGCCGATGTGCCGGAATGCGAACGTCTCCCGCCGTCAAGATGACATCGGTGAGCTGTTTGCGCTGGAGGTAGACTTGCATCTTCTTAAAGGTTCGTTCGGCGTGGTTGAGAGAGCAGAATTTCTCCCCATCGGAGCTGGTCGATTCATCCATGGTGTGTTTAACAACGTCTCTGACCCTCTGCTGTGGTTACTCAACACAAGGTGCCATTGCTTTGCCAGCTCTAAAAAAATATTGTTTCAAAATAAAACTGAAAGTTATGAATACCCTTGTTGAAGAGCATTAATGTATACACACATGACTGTTACTACATGTAGTATTATCAACCCCTGTGTATAGGCAATCACGTAATTTTAATTTAATTGACTGGCATTTCCATCCCTGGACAAATTGCTGTATCCAACTTCCACTTGTTGTGGTCACTTGTGCGATTCACCTCTTCGATGAATGTTGGACTTTATTTCTCTTTAAAAAAAAGCCAACAAAATGAACATTTGGGGAACTTAGACCATTTACAACTTTTATATTCCCTTTTAAAAAAAAAAAATCCCGGGAAGACACAATTCAGACAAAGAGACAACATTGAAATTTTGGAGTAAACTTTCAATAATCAAAAAGGGATAACCTTATTATTTTGGGGGATGACAAAAAAATGGAGGCAGCAGGAATCGAACATGGAGGGTGTCGGTTGATAAGCAGGAGGCATTCCACTGAGCTAGGCAACACTGTTCAGCAATCTCTGTAA
This sequence comes from Pycnopodia helianthoides, assembly GCA_032158295.1. Taxonomy (NCBI): domain Eukaryota; kingdom Metazoa; phylum Echinodermata; class Asteroidea; order Forcipulatida; family Asteriidae; genus Pycnopodia; species Pycnopodia helianthoides. The sequence goes on from CM063248.1 coordinate 19,953,861, forward strand.
TATGTCGGCTACTTAAGTACGCGTCAAAGAGGGCTACAAGATTTACCGTCTTAGTAAGTAGCATTTAGTAAAACTTAGCCAGTGCCGTAAATATATCCACCGTCTAAAAAAAAAGTGCTCTGGAGCAACACATTATTTATTGACCTTTATTACATGAAAAAACACATAAGGTAAGAATATTGAAGGAGAAATACCATAGTGGCAGGGAGGTTGATGCATACAACGTGACAGAGTCCAGGATATAAAGGTCCCGTACTATTGCGAAAAAATTTATAACAACATTTTTTCATATTTTTACCTTTTTGAGGAAGCTGAAACTTGACTCACATATTCCTTGTGTCCTAAACCTTACGCCTGCTCTATTTATAATTGCAAATTATATCCTTGGATGACATTATTGTGAAAATAAAATGAAAAATTTACGCATTCTCGGCGACAGCCTAAACTGACAAGATGTGAATGCTTCAGCGCATGTGCGTCCTCAGACACGCCCACAAATCTAACGCGGAAGTCGGTCGGGTTGCTTTGCATGCCGCGCATGCGCACATGAGCTTTAACGGTCACTTGGTACACGATGGTCACAACGCCAGTACACAACTCGGACTTATTTTCGGAAATAATGTCATCCATGGATGTATTTGTTAGTTGTGAACTCATCAAAAGTGTAGTTAGGACACCAAGAATGTATGAATGGAGTTTCAGCTTCTCAAATCAGGTAAAAATATGAAAAAAACATTAGCTCAAAATAAGTTCGCATTGTAGAGGAGCTTTATACCCAGGATGTCAGTGCAGGCACTGACTGACGTCCTACCAGGGCTATGCCACAGCATATGTCACAGTGTTGCAAATGCAAGTTACATTTCATTTGGTTTTACAAAAAAGTACAACAAAAGTCCCTTTCCTTCCTAACAACATGCCTAACCCTTTCCGAGTATAGTGGTGAGTGGCTTCAGTGATTGGCTTCAGAGGTTCAGCATTCAGTGTTGGCATTTTTAAGCCTTCGTGAAAGACTCTGCAAAGGGTCGAAACTCGAAACGTCAGGCCATTAATTTTGTGCATTACCACGTCCTTAGTTGGTAAGCAGTAGTCTACAACAGATAAATCTATTTTCTAAATAAAAATAACAAACAACATTTTGTATCATTATTCATTGTCCAATCAACATCATGTCTCATGAAGGATAAGGAAGTAACGACAGAACCAGGACTTACGATTTCCATTTCCATGCAAGCTTACATTTGTGATCTCAGCTCATTTGACTTTCTAACGTTACACTTACTATACTAGTACTGCAATACAACTATATTACAAAAGAGACAAAAAAGTGCATCTGTTGCACGTATCGGCGCTGTTTCCTGGCATGAATAATGCAGTATCAGCCACCACTGTTGCGTGCGTGCAGTAAAGTGAGTGGAAAAAAGACATAAACAATGACCGTCATTGGTTAGTCGGATACTCCCATTAAGACAGCCTTGTTAATTGCTCGTGACGTCTAGGTAAGGACGTGGAAGATGAAACCTTTTCCTTGTCTACCGATTGGTGGCGCAAATTAATTTGACCCCAAAATCTCTTTGAAAAACAGTCACCAACTGAGATTTTTTTTAAAGGCCTTAATTATTGTATTTTAGCGGCGCTCCGGAAATCTTCTATATTTATATAGCCTTTATAATGCCTTATCTGTGATGTTTTACCGGCAGATCCATCGATTGCGGTCAAAACAAAATAGCACAAAATAGTCTTGAAAACAAGTAACTTAAAACTGGTTTTCAATGGTGTTTTGATAAACTTAGAGATCACTAATGAATTTGGGCAGTTTGTAACATTGTACGAGTTTAATATGATACAATATTCGTAACAAGTATTTATAATTCATTCTGACTATTTGGAAAGCTGCTTGACCCATTCAAAGACTTGGGAACCTAAACATCTCTGCAAACCGGAGTATCTCAGGCCTGCGAGGGGAGGGGGGGGTGCTGTGGGTGCTGCAGCACCCTCACTTTTTGAATGGAGGTAAATTCACACTTACATACACCAAAATCTTGGAAAAGGTCAAAAATGTATAAATACTAGTAACATGTCATATTTAAAAAAAACTAAAGATTGCACGACAGAGCATCTAGGACACAAAAGCTGCCGGGCCATTAAGCTGGCCGACCCCACGCCGTAATGGCTTTGCACTCAGCGCACGGCAAAAACAAGCACCCCTTTAAGACTTGTGTTCCGCAGGCAACCAAGTGTATTGTACAGTTAATTACTTTTTACAAAGTTTATCACCGCTAGAATTTAGAAATTTATTTGTTCATGTATGTTATAATTTTTGTGAACTGTAATTTTGGCATTAAAACAGTTCAGGCGGGTGAATTGAGGGGTTTAAATAATGTTTGTTTATATTATAATGCTATTTTTACCTTCCCCATGTAACTCAACAGTTGAGGAAAACCCAGTTGTGTCTCTTTAGGCCAGCCTGGTATCACTCTTAAAAACAAAATCAAAACAGATTTTACTGCAACATACAAAATAATGTCATGTGAAACTAATAGTTGCTCAGCTGACCCCCCCCCCCCGATCACACAAAACACCCGGTGATAAAAGTAAGTACTCGTACCGTGATTGGTCGACAAAGTTTCCACTGGCAACGTCTGACGAAGCCTCGTTTTGAACTCAAGATGGCGGAAATGTTCAGAACCGCGTCGGTTGAAATCCGGATTTTAGAATAACAAACTGTACCTGTCAGAAAGAACTTCACTTCGGGCACGCTGTGGCAGCAACGTCGCTTCTGTATATGTAATCTGAAAATACTACGTAGGATCAAGATGGAGGTCGGGGAACTGGATTTTTTGAGGGACCAAGGTAGGTAGTAGTCAATCTTTCGGTGGGCAATATAGGAACCTACCGTCATGACCGTGGTGGGCTGGGTGCACCGTGCCGTGGTGGGCTCGTTCGGCCCGGTATGCACAGTGACAGGGACAGTGGTGGGCTGGTTCGGTGTGTGCAACCATGGAGGTATCTCCATGGTGCAACACTTCCCCTCAAACGTCGCTAGTTAGACTCCCGGCCTCTGCAAGAAGCCGAGGGAGCCCAGCGTATTGCGGAGGGAGTCTAGCGTATTATTGGGAATATTGGCACATTGTTTATGCCAGGGCTATCCTTGACCTTGTGCCAACTTGACTGTCACCTGTCATTTTTGTATCAGATCATATGATGACTGATTCCTGACTGAGACTGAGTGATGGTGGTGCCTGATGGTGTACTGTCATGACTGTGTGTGTATTAAACATATGATTAAACCATGCATGGAGTAAGGAAATAAACAATGGTGTAACTATATTCTGTTACTTATGTTACTGTGGCTGTGCAGTCTTGTTTATGTTACTTCTGTTGTCGAACAAATACTTTAATAACCAGTATTGTTACTTCTGTTGTCGAACAAATACTTTAATTCATTTAGTCATCCCTAACAACGGTGTTAGGCCAAGTAAAAAAAGTAACAAGTTCCTCATCCGGACTTTTTCAAAAAAGGAGGAGGCAGCGCATTACTATTTACTTTTTGTTCATTTTTTTTGCTATTTTTTCCAAGATGGCCGCCATGCATATTTATTCACACTAAATTTCAAGCGACACATTTGTCACAGAAAACAATAAAAATCAGCTGTTTGTTCTTCGCATCGTTTCTAGGTGACCTTTGGCGGTTAAGGGGTTGGTGGTTTAAAACCACATGTACTTCACCTACCTTGCCATAAAAATGAAGTGCTGGGAACCAAATTGCACAGAAAGCCGTTTCCAGTTTTGTATTTTCTTTACATGCAGCTAGCGTGCTACACAATACGAAGCTGAAGTGCACCCATTTTTTTGCGACTGGAATATAAAATAATACTACAAAAAGCACCGGGCTCAGACACTTAAAGGAACATTACAGAGTTGGCAAGAATAAATATACCTTTTGATCACAGATTTACATAAAACTTACACGGTCTAATGATGATGATAGTAGAAAACATCCCTTGAAATATTTCTGTCTGAAATGCCATATTTGATGAGAAATGAATAAACTAATTTTCCGATTGGAGTTTATCGCTCAGTGAGCGTTTTATTCATTTGTTGAACCTATATGATTTCATGCAAATGTGTAATCGGTTTTTCACTATTTTCTCGTGACCCAGATGGCCGATCGATCTCAAACTTCTACAGGTTTGTCAGTTTATGTATATGGTGGATTACATAGAGTGCTTACACTACCAGCAACTGTTTTGTTAGCAAAAACCAATTCTGTAATGTTCCTTTAATAGACTTTAGGCACAGTCATGCAATATTATTATATATTGCGAACATATTTTGTATCACGATTGAGGTAGAAGAGTCTAGGCACCGGGCTCATAGTACATTGATCTGTGGCTCATACTATATTGATAGACTCTGCGCATGCAATGTTAAAATATAGAATACTACGAACGGCTGTTGTATTGCAAAGGTGAAAAAAGAGTCTAGACAAATTCTCCCATTTAAACATTTTTGTTTTGCTTTTTTTCTGAATAGTAAATAGTAAACAAAATTATTAATCATTAATTTGTTAACCAATCAAACAGCAGAAAAATTACTTCCCTTTGGACTATTGTTTGAATAAGTTACATTTTAAATTGATTGCGCCAGGGTTATGTGTTTAAATCCAGAGCGCGGTCAAATCAATATGCATCATTTCAGTGAAATAAACCAGCTCTCCACGTACAGACTTACAGTCAAATTAAAACACTGTTTGGCATTTGTCTTTCAAGCTAATTTATAAATGCAGTATTTGTGCAGGTGCTGACTAGAAAAAAACATGAACATTGCGGTTGCACAATGTACAGGTGTGTGTATGGAGAAGTGCATCCCAAGATGACTGAAATGTAAACATTACATTTTTTTATTCTTTGTTCGTGAAAAAAAAGAGCTGCAAACAATGTAAATCCTATTTTGCATGACACTCATGAATTGGAGTCATTCATGTACTCATCTCTACCTTCGCAAATTCATACCTTGGTTACACTTGGTATTACAGCACTTTTACATTAAGAACAGAAAGAAAACAATTGAGAAGTCTCAGAAATGAAAGTACTAGTACTTTCATTTCTGAGGCTTCTACTAGTAGCAGAAGTAGTAGTAGTAGTGGTACCAGGCAATGTTAAAGGAACATTACAGAACTGGTAAGAAAAAAACCTTGTAAAATATACTTTTTGATCACAGATTTACATAAAACTTACACGGTCTAATGATGATGATAGTAGAAAACATCCCTTGAAATATTTCTGTCTGAAATGCCATATTTGATGAGAAATGAATAAACTAATTTTCCGATTGGAGTTTATCGCTCAGTGAGCGTTTTATTCATTTTTTGAATCTATATGATTTCATGCAAATGTGTAATCAGTTTTTCACTATTTTCTCGTGACCCAGATGGCCGATCGATCTCAAACTTCTACAGGTTTGTCAGTTTATGTATATGGTGGATTACATAAAGTGCTTACACTACCAGCAACTGTTTTGTTAGCAAAAACCAATTCTGTAATGTTCCTTTAACAGGGCTCAAAATTTACATGTACACTGGACTGCTGGCAAAATTTTAGTGTTGGGTCAGTAAATTCACAACCGGACAAGTCCGATGGTCTGGTGTTTGTCAATAGAATAATAATACCCCACTGTGTAATATCTTTAAAACAAAAACAAAATTATGTTTAAATGCTGACATTGAGTCAGATGAAGATATTTCAATAAGACAATTGAAAGAAGGATCTCTTCTAAGGCGCGGTTCATACTTCAAGCAAAAGCAAATGCAAAGCGAATTACGTGGCGCAAACAATCAGTTACACTCTTGTTTTTCTGATTTTGATGCAGGGAAATTTGCTTCGCTTTCGCAATTAGCGTGAATGTGTTTTAGAGATTGACCAAATAAAAACAGTTTATATGTTAAACTGTATACATAGAACATATTTTGTATCGTTTTGATTGTGGTCTTGTAAAAAAACAATTCTGGTCAAGTAAAAATGTTTAGCTACAAGCCCTCCGGAAGAAGAAGGGGAAACCATCTAGCTTGGAGCCCCTTTTCCAATTAAACATGTAAAACAAATAGCCTCAGACAGGTGGTTAAGTGACAATTTAACTTCATGTTGTAGACATGTAGTACATACCAGTGTACAATATATACACGTATGGCAGTGTCCCTATTTCTGGACTCTTTTCACATCCAAAGCAGTGCACACAATAATTGTGATGCCTTTTGACAAACCATGGAGGCATTCTAAAACTTCAATATTGCATCAAATTGTAACCTGTGGAGTCCATTGTTAAAATGCCATTGTTGTTTGCCTCGTTGGTAATGACACAATCCAAGCGTGGCTAATGCTTTTACGCATGCAGAGCAGCTGCAGGCTGGTGTTGCTTGTGTCGACTACCCCCCCCCACCCCAGCGGTAACCATGGTGATTGACTCGGTCTTAATGGCCTTGTGATTGCCATTTTTGTAAAGTCTTGGTTGACAACCTCAGGATGTAATCAATAGTGCCTGCAGCATCTCCTTCACAAACGAGATGGATTGTAAAGTCATTTTCTGGCTCGGGATTACTACACGGCCATAAATAGGCCGGCGTAACTGCAACTGGGTTAGATCAGTAGCTCCATGGCAAATACAATTGGATGAAAACCGTGTGTGCATTGTACCTGAGCATCTCTCAAAGCCAACGGTCAAGTTCTGATGACATCAAAGTCAGTTCTGGTTTTCTGTGACTGTGTGGAACCATAAATTGCTTGCACATGTTTACTAAAGTGCCCGGTATGTTTTAATGGAATTTGTTTTTGTAAAATTTTCAATAGAGGTAGATTATATTACTTGCAGACCTGAAACAAAATGTTCTTCCAATATAAGAACAATACAAAATGAATTACTTGACTGAAAATACACCAAGTATCGATCCAGTGAAATCGTTTCACCCGGTGTTGTTTTATTTTAAAGAAAAATGCAATTTTGTATCATTTTGAAGCGATGGTCGGCCAACCATCGTTCGAACATCTGAGTTTTTACACAACAAGATGTGTCTGACCATAGAGCAACGACAGCAGTTTAAAATTGTCAACATGTGCTCTCGTTTTTTATCGGCAGTCACGGACTGACAAATGTAAACAGGTCATGGCATGTTGGAACGATATTTCATAGACGTATTAAATCCTACCCGACAAATCCCCATTTTCTCATTAAATACAGCAATTACCGATGATGTAATTTTCTTTTGAGATTAACTAACAATAAACTGCTTACCGCTTCAGATTTCTGATAATTACCACAGCGTTCAGATTTGAAAAACTGCTTCAACTATTTGTTTTGTACACGCACATGGTGCTCATGTAACTGTTTTTCCGTTTATTTTTGTTCTTCTGTACCTTTTAGTTCGGCGCTTAAATGCAGAGCTGCAGCACTACCAGGAGAAGTACCTTGCCTTGAATGAAAGTGAAAAGGTAATTCTGTGAAAGAATACGCTGATTGATGTTGATAAATCCTACCAACCAACTTCTGAATAGTTGTTTATGTATATTTTTAGTACTGCCTGTGCACAAGGTTTTAGCCAGGATTTGGAAAGGGTGTCTAAATTTGCTGGAAATTTAGAAACTGTGTGTCCAAATTGTTCTCTTACAAGACATTTGCATGTAAATGACAGTTAGAACAGGGTGTCCAAATTTAAACCAGGGTGTCCAAAAGACACCCAGACACCCCTCTGGCTAACACTATGCCTGTGCATCGATTTTTGTTTGTTTATAGCCCCCTTTTCCAATTTTGTCTTTGACCCACTTGCCTACCCTCCCCCCCCCCCCAAAAAAAATAAATAAATAAATTAAAAAAATCAAAATGTCTTATGCCACTGTTTATATCCCCACCCTGCTTTCTGCCCTCTTGATCTAACTTACTGCCCACTCTCTTCCCTAAAGAAAAGCCCCAAAACACCCCAACATTTCTCATGAGCTATTTGTGTGTTTTAGGTAATTCATCCTTGCCTCTCAATGTTTCTTGTTTTTAGTACGTTCGTTTTTGGTATTAAAAACAACAGTGCTCTCTCGTAACACTAGCCTGGTGTACAAAAACTGGTATGGGCTAGTAAGCATCACTTTTCAACTGGCCCTGTGGGCTACTAAAAACTGTGCAACCTACTTGCTAATAACATTTTTTTTAATTGAGTCTGTGAATATAACTTCATTTGATCAATAAACTGGGTGTGATCGCTACCATTAACACATCAGAAAGATACATTTTTGACAGTACATGTCTAGAATCTGGGCTACTAAAACTTCCAGCCTGGGGCAAGTAAAATGCATAGTTTACTACCCCAGTGGGCTACTTAACAAAAGGCTTAAAGGAACATTACAGAATTGGTTTTTGCTAACAAAACAGTTGCTGGCAGTGTAAGCACTTTATGTAATCCACCATATACATAAACTGACAAACCTGTGGAAGTTTGAGATTGATCGGCCATCTGGGTCACGAGAAAATAGTGCAAAACTGATTACACATTTGCATGAAATCATATAGATTCAACAAATGAATAAAATGCTCACTGAGCGATAAACTCCAATCGGAAAATTAGTTTATTCATTTCTCATCAAATATGGCATTTCAGACAGAAATATTCCAAGGAATGTTTTTTACTATCACCATCATTAGACCGTGTAAGTTTTATGTAAATCTGTGATCAAAAAGTATATTTCACAAGTTTTTTTCTTACCAATTCTGTAATGTTCCTTTAAGTGAAAGGCCTGAACAATAAAACAAAACATGTTTATGTTCTTTTCCTTTTTCTCATTGCAGGCAAGTTTACAAAAACCAGGAGATCCTCCAGCTCCATGGCTGACAAGCAAAAAGTAGGCAAATCAAGTTCCTGAATTTGCATTTCTATTTCAAGTTTCTGTTCAACTTTTTGTTCTCTCTAAATGAATTGAAAATTTCTCTTTTGTATGTAATTTTGAACCTGATGTAACGACATATAAAGAAAAAAAAACACATCAAATTTGTTTCTATTTTCTTGCAGTTTGTTATCACCTCTTATTGCTGAGTATGACCATCAACTAGCATCGCTTCGTAAGCAACTTAACACATACAAGGTATGTGTCAGGCCTGGATTTACACAGAGGCCATGGCCTCTATTGCCCCTGGTCTTGGCCTTGGTTTCCCCTTCAAAAGTTTCCCATAGATTTTCTAATGGAAGTACCTTTTTGCAAAATGAAAATGGCCTTGCCCTTTCAAAGATGAGGTTCCAGTACTGGGCCCAATTTCATAGAGCTGCTCAAGCAGAAAAATTTCGCTTAACAATTGCCTGCTAAAAACAGAAATGAGCAGGATACCAGTCACAAATTGTACATGTGATATGGTAGTTTGGCTGGTAACCTTATTCTGGTAAGCATTATTTTGTTGTGCTTAGCTACTTTTTGTGCTTAAGCAGCTCTATGAAATTGGGCCCTGGTATGTAGCCACCCTTTTCTAGCTGAATTATTCTGATGTCTTCCAGCTACGAAACTAGGGAAACATTTGTTGTTTTGGGGGGGGGGCACAAAAGGGTATGCCATTTTTTTTTCTTGGGGGACACTTTTGCCCAATCAAAGCTATAGGTTCTGTTTGCATTTTTCTTAAACCTTTTTAGTGCTCTTGTTATGTTATTTACTATTTTTTTAAATGATCTGACATGGAGGCCAAATAAATACAATGTCTTCATATAAATAGAAAAATAGTTTCAAAAACATTGAAGCTACTACAATAAAGCTTGTGAAATTTAACATTATTCTGGTAATTTATGCAGGGGGGGGGATGTCATGGGCATCAGTTGGGGGAGGGGGTGGTGGGGCACATCGGAGACTGGCACCATATCTTCACATATATTTATAGCAGACCATGGGCAGACAGCCGTCAGTGCAAGGGGGTTGATAAATGTATTTGCATTTATTAGTATTTTAATGTTTGAATTTATCTCTCTTTTTTCAGGTCGAACATTTTGAGTTGGCAGGAAAGATTGACAGACTTGTGAATGAAAATAACAGGTAATTTCCCATGTGTGAATGTTCAGTATTACCTGGAGACTCGGTGCATATGTGAGTTCCTCAGACTGTAGCTCAATCAAAAAGAAAACAACAACTTTTGAACAATTAACATGTGGAAACAGACAGTAATGTTTACACTTGCTCCTTCAATGACCTCACTCAAAGTTTCCACAAGTATTTTCATCAGCACCCAAGGTAACAATAAATCCAATATTAAGGCAAGACAGGCTGTCGTAAAAATGAAGCCAAACAATGTTAATATTCAGTTCCCTTTGGAGGACACAACGAGCAAAACTGTTGTGTAGTGCGCAATTGCGGTCTTATAAACTGACAATCAAGTTTCCGTGCCTATTTTCTGGTCGAAAGGCACTGTAAACAATGAACGGATTCACTCTTTGGATGGATTTGTGCCTGATGCCTTTGTTGAAGACCTGTTCCTTTCACATATCGGATTATACTGCATTGTCATGAGACTTTCATCTCTCTCCGGCAAGCCATCTTCTTGACCATGCGTGGGTTGATGTTCAGCCGTTACATAATGGCTTTCTAACGGTCTGGCCAGAAGAAAAAAAATCAAGAGCCATGAAAATCGCAAAGGTCAATGAGAAAATGTCTTTATGTGGGTGTCCAAATGGAGTGTCATTGACAAAACAAATTATTAATGGCTAGACAAAAAAAAGTTGTTTTGGACTGAAAATAATCTCAAACGAGTGATGGGAAAAAAGGATTTTTAATCCCAAAGCAAAGTGGTTAAAAATATAGAGTCTTGCAACTTATTTATCATTTAGAAAAAAGGCAAACAATATCTCAACATTTTTGTGACCTGTTTTTTTTACTTTGAGTAAAAATAATTTTCTGCGCTCAGTTTGTTAGTCATGAAATTCTAAATGATTGTGTTCCCAGGTTACATCGAGAACTGAAATCCAGCATAGAGGGTCAGCTGGAGGCAGTACAGCAGATCTCCAGAGCAGACACCAGCGTACTTGAGGAACAGAAACTCATCGAGAATCTTCAAAGGCAGATAGCTCTTCTTACACAAGTATGTTCAAAATAGTACCTTAAAGTAAATGTTTCCTTGCAGGCATTTGAAATTTCTGCGAATATCAGCAAATTCAATGTCCAAAATCGAACACACTTGTTGCACACGGAGAAACAGAATGTGATTTTGACACGAGAGGTCGGAACTAAACCCAGTAAATGTTGGGAAAACTCGGCTGTGTCCAAACGTGAGGCTTGGAAGATACAGATACACATGTGCATTCAGTAAAAATCACTTCACTTTTGCAACTCTTGTGAAGAATGAGTTGGGCTTCATACTGTTTTTGGTCTTCATTTTTTTATAAAAACGGGTGTTAAAGTTTGAGTGAAATGAATACATTTTCTGTTGGATTATGGTTCAGCATATAGACAGCGTAACCAGCGACATCATATGGTTATAAACTAGCCACAGGGCCTTGATTTTCTGCAGGCACGACTTGTGCACCGCCCAATAGAAGAACACATATTATAAATTTTATGGAGATTGCACCGTCTGATTTTATCAACTTTTGATAAGAAGAAAGAGGGCACATCTCTTAACCTGATCTGCTATTATTTTTATAACTCTTAAATTTATGTGGAAATTATGACACAAAATGTGACATTTTCCCCTAATGTAGTATCAGTGTAGACCAGTGTAGTATCTTGCCTACCAGAAATGCCCTGGAATGTAAAAGGTCACTCCTTTTGTAAACAAAGGTCACATGGTCTGTATCATAATCTGCAACTATATTGTGTGCTTGGTAAAAACAAATGAATGGGGCAAACTCTTTGAACTTAAACCAGCAGTTGTACGTGCAGTTGTGATAAGTTGTTCATTCCAAATATCCATTTCACTTTGTATGGTCATACAGGAGAAAGACTCGGCTGTGGACATGTGGCAAGAATCGGTTCATGAAGTGGACAGACTTGCAAAGGACCATAGAGTGAGTCAATTGATAGGAGAATAGATGTGGAGTTGTCAGTAGTGTCACCCTGTGTGGAGTATGTTTCCCCCAAGCGCATTTACTATTGAATTGAGGATCTGGGATTGTTTTGGCCCTGTTTAAATTTTATCAGTATTTTCCACTGTTGTCAGTTCTGGTACATACAGGAGAAAGTCTGTGTGTTGACCTTATGTCTATTTGCGATTTAAATTCCACATGCGTGGTCTTTTTTTTCATTAGGAACATGCTCAGTCGATCAACTAGTCAAAAATGATGGTTATAGTATTGTGGAAAAGCTGCTTAAGCAGCACTATGAAATCAGGCTTGATTGGACTTGGTTTCATAGAACTGCTTCAGCACAAAAAGGAAGCTAAGCACGCCAAAATTAAGCTTACCAGAATATGGTTTATACCAATCAAAAAACTATGTTACATCTCTGACTTGTATCCTGCTTCTTTTTGCTTGGCAAAAAATGTTTAAGCAATATTTTCTGCTTAAGCAGCTCGATGAAATTGAGCCTTGATTGTTTTTACTATCTCTGCAATAACATAATTACTTTTCAAATTTTAGGACCTTCTGAGCAGCACCGAGGCCCAGACTCAAAGATTTCAAGCAATTCAGGTAACTTGGTGTGATGTAAAACTTCTGTTGTGAGTACTCAACTGAATAATTTATGATTTTTTAGGCAGTTTGATGTTGAATTTATCATTTAGCGACAACAGGAAATCAAAATCCTCATTGAAAAAAGCACTATTTACCATTTAGTCAGTGATCTCGCTTTTGCAAAAATGTCATACAAAAATTGTGTATCTTGTCGCCTATTGGCTTTTTGTGTACATCCGTGCTATTTTAAGGGAGATTCAATGTTTTGACACTTTCAAACTCACGTGCAACGTAACTGACATTTTTAGGAGATACAATGTTTTTGCACTGACACAACGATTTGCAATTGATCACATTCATTATTTGATTTTATCTTCCCAGGAGAAAGGTTCAGCTATGATGAATCATAACCAAGGTTTGGTTACTAGCAATCAAAAACTTGAAATGGTAAGCACAAGCTATTAACGATATCGATAAACCATTGTTGTACATGTGTGCTTTCCTTTGTATATTTGTGGCATGTCATGATGGAGCTGTCTTCACCTGAGATTTGTTGAGTTTGAATGCCAGTTACTGCACCTGTTTGTTGCACAAGACACTCAGCTGTAAGCTTGAGATGCTTTGAGTGTCTTAAGTAGTAGGATTGTTTGAGTAATTTACACTCCAATGTGACATCCAAGATGCCAAGAGCTGCCAGATCACTGACTTCATGTAAAGTTATTATACAGGATTGGTGGAGCTGACAAAATAGTCACAGCCAATGTTCATGTTTTGTGTAATCAACCATATACTGTACATGAAATAAAAATTCTGTGAAAATTTGGGCTTAACCCGTTGTGTGATTCAGGAGAAAATAGCAAAAAACAATGCACAGTTTTCAGCATGTAAACACATTGCCCTTAATTTTGGTTGTAACAACCGAAATCAGATGTTGTGTTATTTTAGGTTTTCAGATACAGTTTTTCTTGAATATGACTTTATTTCTGAGGGAAATATTTCACAGAAAAAAATGGTTTTAGTATGAACTTCATAATCATTAAGCTCTCAGACTAAAAAAAACAATGATGTTTAAAACAATGATGTTTTTAATCTTTTCCAATCCTGTATAATTTGAAGTGCCCACTTTTTGACTCTCTGATCCTCTAGGCCAGTCAGCATCTTCAGCAGGTGATTGGGTCCCAGTCCCAAGAGCTGGATTCACTCCGAGATCACTTGAAGAAATCCCGGGCTGACCTGAGAACAGCCAACCTACAACTGGCAGACGCCAGGAACACGTCTGACCAACTCAAGGAGGAAAAACAGATCAAGGTAAACTTAATTTAGGTTTTTTCTTCGCTGAGGGAACAGTGCTGCTTTTCGGCATGGGTGGCTAGTGCGTTAAAGATAATCCAAGTTATTGGATTGCGGTAGGGAGCTTCATCAAATTGGACCCTGATCATCAATTTTTCGTGATCATTAACAATGTTGTATCTGTTCCATTATTGATCAACTCAGGAAAGGGAAACACAGCAGGCCAAAGGGAGAGAGGAATCCGCTGATAGTAGACTGACTCAACTACAGGCTGTTGTTATGGAATTAGAACACAGGTAAGAAGTCTTGCATTAGTTTCTCCTGGGCGGGGCCCAATTCCATAGAGCTGCTTAAAGAACGTTACAGAATTGGTAAGAAAAAAACTTGTAAAATATACCTTTTGATCACAGATTTAACATAAAACTTACACGGTCTAATGATGATGATATAGAAAGCATCCCTTGAAATATTTCTGTTAGAATGCCATATTTGATGGAAATGAATAACTAATTTTCGATTGGAGTTTATCTCAGTAAGCGTTTTATTCATTTGTTGATCTATATGATTTCATGCAAATGTGTAATCGGTTTTTCACTATTTTCTCTGACCCAGATGGCCGATCGATCTCAAACTTCTACAGGTTTGTCAGTTTATGTATATGGTGGATTACATAAAGTGCTTACACTGCCAGCTACTGTTTTAGTTAGCAAAAACCAATTCTGTAATGTTCCTTTAACCCTTCAGCACGCATACCGCCGGCAACCGCCCTCAAAGTTTGACAAGTTGTATATTGAGTTTTACACATGGGATTCAAAAGCAGCAAACAGATGACAATAGTCTATACATAGCACATGGTCCACATAAGAAAAAATGACACTGTCCATTTCCAAAGGTTCAAAGGTTTGGAGTCCTTTCACCAATGCGTGTGCGACACAATGAGTAGCAATGTTTAATTTTGTAGATGTGTATGGACGTATTTTAACTCCATTTCGAAAGTTCTATAACAAGACTTACCGATTCTACTTCCATTTCAGAGCCGCCTGATAGATGATTGATAGTGGTGTTGCTCAAATTAAATGTAATTTTCAAGAAACTCCTTTGCCCTAATTCCAAACCAATGCAACCCCTCAATGGTAGTTGCCGTGCTAGTGCACATTTTTGTTTGTTCGTCCACTCGATGCACTACCATTTTGCAGTGAACAATTTGTGTCTACAAATCGTTCTTCCAATGCCTTCCTCCTCATATTTCTCAAAATGTTAAAGGTTAAATAATATTAAACTTGCCTTCTTCTTTACATTTCTCATAATAGATTAACAATTCTAGTGGATGAGAATGGCAAACTCTTGTCATAAGAAAGGAGCAGGAAGAGAGAGTCAAGTCATTTCATCGCAAATGGTTAGTTTTGATTTAGAATCAGTGTAGTGGTTTTTTTTAAAGTATGAGTGTGTTTCATTGTATTTAACCCCATTGCACAAGCAATCACACGGGCTACTGCGTGCACGCTCCATTATGGGAGTCTGTCGTATATTCAGGGCTAGAATTTGGGGAAAACCCGAAGACGCAGGGCTTGTTGCTCAAAATATTTATGGACTTGATTTTTTGAGTCAAGACCAGAATTGAAGTGAGAAAAAATGCCAACACAGGTAAATTGAACTGTTGAATTGAAAAAGCACTTAGGAAGAGTTTCTCATTTGTAATTATGGGTAATTATTTCTCGATAACAAACAGATTGTATCATCAGACTGAAGTCACATTTGAACATACACAAGACCGCGGGCTGTCTGGAGTAGTTTACTGGCCCGATGCTAAATCACTGTGGGCACGTCCAATGTAATTCAACCCTGTTATTGTGTAAACGCTGCGTTGCCTGAAATGCGCACTACTCTGTATAGCACACGGGACTATGACTTCCAAAATGGCGTAACCAAGATTATTGTGATGATGACGTCAGAGGAAATTGGGTCGTACCTTACCTTGAGCAAGTCTCTCAATTTAAGTGACAAGTGCTCAATATTTGCATGTTTTTATCGATGACATGGGCAAATGAATGACCAGTGTCGAATTAATGGACTCAGGCGGGGCCAGTAATTAGTGTTCCCATAATTCCATGGACGAGTCTAGCAGTCTTGTTTTTTTCACTGAATAATTACATTTCACTTTGTATAGTACCTAAGAAAGTAAATATATTGTTCACTTTGAGTCTGATGATTATGTTTTCAATTCTTTTATATTAAATTTAAACATTCATAAGACTAGTTAGACAAATCTTCTCTTAAATGCTTGTTCAAATATAAACAGTTCACATAATAAACTGTGGAAGGGTTTTCCTCATTTTGATTCTGGTCTGGAAAAAAATAACAATCCTGGTCCAGTAAATGTTATGAGCTACAAGCCCTACATGGTCTTGTGGATTTTCCACCGTGGTCTTGTGGATTTTCCCACCAAATTCGAACCCTGTGAAAAAAAAAATAGACTTAATAACCATTAATTGAAGAGTACAAGATGAACCCAATCCAAAGCGAGTGTGGGACATTAAAGTACTGAGCCAAAGCAATAGGCTGTGCAAGTTTTGCATGATCGAAAACAAGAAAACAAAGATGACTATATTTTTCTATGAAATCAAATGGTTTAAAAAAAATTATATTTATACAAAATTCTTGAAACTATAAATGCCTATAGCAATTTTGTTATGAATATGTTTTCAATTTTTATGTAATACAACAAATTTGTTAAAGTTAACATTGAAAAAAAATTCAATTTTGGGTCGAGGATGCTTATTATTTAGAAACTCCAGTCTTATTCTTAGGTTTTCTTTGCTGATTTGTTAAAAAAAAATTACTTTCATATATTTCATGATCAAATTTTACTTTTCCAAAAACAAGATACAATTTTTTACAGCCATAAACTACATTTAACTAAAACGTTTGAAGAAACAAAACCGCACACACGTAGAACTCAATATGGTTGGGAACCAACTTGGTCGAATGCATGTGAGGCTTGCAAATTCTATTCTCAATGCATCTAGATTCCCCAAATCTACAAAATTACTGGATTTTTAATCAGGGATAACAATTGGAACTTAACAAAAGTTGCATATTATCTGTCATTTGTTCAAGTTGGATTCACAGTGGCTGACTGATAACATCTGCAGGAGCCAGTATCACTCCATTTTGTTATTTCTTTCTTCTTTTGTGATTTGTTTAGTGGTAAAGCTGAGAGGCGTGAGCATGAAGCATTGGCTCAGGTACGAGACAGCATCCAGATGGTAGAGAATGCTCTCCTGGAAAAGGACCAGGTATGTCACAGATATTACAGAGGTTTTGCAAGTCTAGTGATAAACGTGGCGTGCATGTTTTGCATGGCATTAACAACGGACGTTGGTGTTCATACACATACGTTAAAAAATGGATACCGTTTTGTAGATTTCAGTTGTATGTTTGCCCTTGATTAAAAAACATTTCCCATGGTATTGCTTTTAATGGTGTAACCAATGACTGATAGAAATGTGTTAGGTATTTTGTAAGCAAAAATGCAGTGTAAACAGTATCTCTATTTCACCAAGCTTGTTGGAACACGCGTCTAACGTTAGGCCTATACCCATTCCATGTTGGTCCGAAAAAGAACAGTTCAGCAAAAATACAATTCGATCAAAATCTCTACCTACGTATACAAAATATTTTTCGTTTTGTTTTGCCCACAAAACCTATGCCAACGTGTGTCTATACGTTGGCCTAGGCCTGACACATAACTCTATGATCTCAAAGCAAAATCTGACGCACATCCAACATGAACGGATACCTGTACCTGTGTCCGTAGCCGTACGTTTGCAAAAACTCCCTAAACTGGTGTTGTTGATTTGTATTTTTCTTGTGATGAAGTCAAGAATTCCTCAAAGCTTTCTATGTTTATGATGCCCTTCGTAAACAACATCAGCATATGTGGCTTCATTATGTGATTTGATCAATGACCAGGCACTTGTGCGAGAGCAGCAGAAGACCCAGGAGTTAGGAAGACTCCAGGTGGCGCTGTCTAAGCTGATCAACGAGGCAGGCAAGAGGACCAGGCTGGAGGTGGATAATGTCAGGAAGCAGTGTAATACCAACATCGGCAAACTCATGGAGGAGATTCAGAGCCTAGAGATGGTAAGTGGATCCTCTGTAGGTTTTTTTGATTCTAGTGGATAGACCCAAGTTCAGATTCTCTGTTTAAGAAAAATTTACCAGAGCGGGACTTAAACCTGTAACCTCCAGACTAACATGCTGGTGCTCTACTAGCCCAGGTTGGACTCCTCCGTTGCATACAACGCGACGGAGTCCAGGGTTTAAAGGTCTTCTTGTAACATTGCGGGAACAAAAAATCAATCAATAAAAATATTTATTCCTGATGGAGGAAACTGAAGCTTCGTTCACATATTCCTTATGTTCGGAACTCCCTGCCTGCTGGGTTCAGAATGGTTAAGATTAGATATGGATGATTCAAAAACTGTTTATGTTTGAAAAGGTTTATCTCATTTGTGATCTCACTATTTTGTCAATATCTTGGGGTGCCAGTCAGAAGCCATTCAACCTGTAACTGCCGTATGTATAGCTAGGGGTCAAACCCAAGTTTACAATACAACCTGGGAAGTGGCAGATGAGGGATAACGTTAAGGAGATGGACACAAATGTTATGTAGAAATGAAGGGGAGATTGGAAAGCAAGTACTTGGTCATGTACAGTCTACTCTCAATAATAAACCATGCAACCTTGTTTACAAAAAGAGTGACCTTGTACATTCCAGGGTCTTTCTGGCAAGCAAGATACTGCACTGGTCATATGGGAATTTTCTACATTTGAGTCATAATTTCCCCAATAAATTCAAGAGTTATGAAAGTGACAGCTAAACAAGTTTTGAGATATACCCTTTTCATCATCAGAAAAGTTGATAAACATTATTTTGTTGGTGCTTTTTTTATGTTTTTCTTTGCAGGAAAATGCAGAAAAACAAGCAGAAATAGAGAGAGCTATGAGAGAGAAAAGAGCAGTGGAACAAGAACTTGAGACTGTAAGTCATTGTACCTGTCACATCTTTGTGGCGTGTCGTGGCCGAGTGGTCAAGTGCGCCGGACTCAAGCTCTGGTGTTTCTGTTCAGCAGAGTGCGGGTTTGAGTCCGGGTCTTGACACTTGTGTTCTTTTGCTATTTAGGTTTACTTTTTAAATTTTATGTCATATCTATTTTTAACTATTGTAATGACTCTGTAATTTGACCGTCAGGTCACGATGTTTGTCAATTTGAATTAAATTCAAAATTCAAAATTCTTAAGCAAGACACTTCACTAGGGTCTGCCTCAGGATCTTTGTCCCATTCTCTGGGTTGCCATTCTTTGGTTCTTGTTGTCCATCTATTGCCTTGCATCCTTGCTACATGTCCTGCCCATTTTCCATTTCATTTTGTTGACAAAGTTTTGGATATATGTCACTTTTGTTTGGTTAGGTATCCCGTCTCTTACTGTAATCCCTAGCATTATTCATTCCATTGCCCTCTTGAGTGGTAGTCAATTATTATATACTTAGTTATTGCCCATGTTTGACATCCATAAGATATTGTTGGAAGTACACAATGATCAGGCACCTTTTTCTTTAGCGATATTGGTAGATTCTGTCGAACGATGCCAGCTACATCTTTCATGTATTTTGTACTATTTCCGTGCTTGCCAAAAAGGTTTATGAGCACCCAATGATATGAATTTTTTTCGTGTCCATTCTTAATGCTAGGTATATAGAGAGGGTGCCAAGGGACCCGATGACCATCTCTACCAAGAGCTACAAGGTCGTCTTAATATCGCAGAGAGGATGCGAGCAGAGGCTATGGTACAGGTGCAGAAGTTGGAGAAAGCTACGCACAGAACACAAAACAGGTAACTATTTACATACTGCTGAGAAGGCAAGTGATCCTGTAAGTTTCCAGTCTTCAGTACTGTAATGTATGTGCTTTAATAGATAGGTTGCAGTATGACGTAAATCAGCCATCTTTACGGGCAGTTTAGAACAAATAGTCGTGCGTTTCGTGTGAGAACGGCGTGCAACACGCGCGCATTTCACGAAACTCATTGCAGGATTGGTCAGTGAACAACGCAGGTGCGTTAATAAGTTGAGCGTTTGACGCACCTGCAAGCCAAAATGCAATTTGCCCGTAAAGATGGCGTCTACTGGGAACTATGTATAGGTGTAAATTTTGCATGGGGGATAAAGAATATATATGTTCGTTTGCCCTTACACTGATGTATTTGAAGCGCTGTATACTCAGTAAATTCCCGAGTTCTTTGAAAAGAAATCCACAGGCATACCGCTCAGTGGGATTCAAACCCACAACCTTCACCATGCTAGATCAGATGTCTTATCATGAAAACACAAGTACATTTATGCTACCATTAAAGGGTAAAAAGGTTGTCTAAAGTGCATTTGTACAATCCCATTTTGGCAATCTGAACGTTATAATGACAGAAACTTAATACTCTTTCTGTAACACAGTCATGAAGAGGAGAAATCCCAGAGCCTCCTGATCAATGAGCAACTGAAACAGCGACTGGACAAAGTGGCTAAGGAATGTGAAGCCATAGCCGAAGAGCGGCTACGATTAACGGAGGTCATTGACGATTATAAGAAACGACTCCTCATGGCACAGAAAGAGAAGAAGGGAGCTGAGAGGAAATGCATGACACAAGTAAGGATAGAGAAGTTAACAGCAAACTATGGTTATTCAAGGCTTTTGGGAATTAAAGGGGCATATTGCCTTCGGATTGGGCACTTTGGGCTATATAAAGCTTTTCTATTTCTGTACAAGAGGAAAATAGTATGTGAAAGTATGGAACTGTCTGGCTCCCTCAAACGATGATAATTTAAAAAAAAAAGGGAGACTGCTGTCATAGGGCTAGATAGCTAAGTTTGTAGAGCACTGGCACGTTAATCTACAGGTGGCAGGTTCAAATCCCGTTCTAGTAGATTTTTCTTTGTTCACCTAAAAAGTGAATTAAAATTTACCAAGTCAGTTTGTCTTGTGGTTTATAGCTTTGTAATTGTATATTCATGCAAAAGTAAGAAAGTTTTTTAATGATTACATATTCGAGAACCAGAATAGTTTCAACTGAATTAACGCTTTTTACTCTTCTTTAATTTGAAGTTAATAATTTGAAATTAATAAATTGAAAATCAATAAATTGATGTTTAGATGATGGGGGTCAACCAGGAGATGAGTCAGTTGAGGGCAGAGTATGAAGCCAGGCTGGAGGGTGTGGAACAGGGAAGCAACCATGCCATGAAGGAACTCAGAGAGATGTTGTCAGCTCAACAAAGAATGAGTGCCAAGTAAGAGCAGCTTGCCTAGTGTCCATAGTGGTTAGGGCCGTGTCCGATTTGGCGGCTACAGCTATGGCTACGGCTAGATTTCCTCGTCATCGTGCATTAAAGTATAGTGTGTCCTTAGCAACACCCTAAGCAACAGTTGTAGCCGTAACTGTAGCCGCAAGTTTGTTTATTCCACATAATGCCAAGTATCATAAAAGTAACAGCAAAATACCTTTTAAGATGTACCCCTTTATTCATATCAAAAGTTGGTAGTTCATTGTCATCTCCGTGGCGTAATATTTCATGCTGTCTTCCATTGAACTGTGAACACTTTGTGGCTCTTTTGGAAATGTTTTATGTCACGAGTCACATATGGTGGGGAAGATTGGGGAAATATTTTGAGGAATCGTTTTTTGAAAAAATATAGGTAGAATAACAAGCAAGTTTCCAAATTGTCAAAATTGTTACCATTGTTTGTTATTCAACCTATATTTTTTCAAGGGACAAATCTGGGATGGCCCTTCAGCCAAAATTTCAACTGTGTGGCAAATTCCTTATTTGTACCATTAAAGGCACACTATCCCATCACCCTCTACCTGCCAAACTAACCATCTGTGTTGTTAAAAAGGTCTTACTTATTGTCCAAGATTATTGATGTTTTGAAATCCCTGAAAATGGGTGAAAAATGTGGTGAAAATGGTGTCTATTAAATACAGTTTCCTTTCTCCTAATGAATAATTTCTGCTACTTTTTTGAAGATGGAGGGAAGAGTCCAAAACACTTGCCAAGAAGTTTGAATCCAAAGTCAATGAACTAAGGTTAGTCTTTTATTAACAATACGTACAAAATCCATCAGGGCTTTATTCATCTTCCTGTTTTATAGACGTGCCGCCTCATGGCCGAGTGGTCAAGCGCATCCCCTTAAGGTGATCCCTCCGCTGCCGCTTCCCAGGTTGTATGGTAAACTTGGGTGTGATCTCTAGCTATACCACAGTTACAGGTTGAATGGCTTCTGACTGGCACCCCGAACAAAAATATTGACAAAAAAGGGAGACCACCAAAATTAGGGCTAGATAGCTCAGTTGGTAGAGTGCCAGAACGTTAAACAGGAGGTCGCAGGTTCGAATCCCGCTCTAGTCAGTTATTTTGTTCAACAAATTATTTAAAAAAAAACTATCCAGTCAGTTTCCCTTGTGATTTATTACTTGATGTTTAAGAAAACCTCCAAGATCATGTTGTGTTGTAGAGCAGTTTGGTCCAAAACACACTGATTTGTCAATTTTATCTTTATTCTTTTGGAATGGGTTTAGAAGTTTTTACCCCAAGCATAACAATGCAAATTAGCTATACCTATCTCCTGATCCAGTTTCTAATTATGTTTTCTTTTTGTTTAAGCTCTATGTTTATGTTTTGTTTCTTTTGTGCCTGTACAGATCCGAGATTTCAATGCATAAAAGTCGCTCAGAGGAGCTGGCGTCACAGCTCAATCAACATAGGGCGATGTTCCTGGAGGTAGAACAGAGTTTAGTTTCATTGAACATTGTAATGCAAAACTTGAATTGTGTACTAGATTGGGTATTTCTATTTATTTTATTTTATTACAGCACAGTTAGCCCCAAATAACAGGATGAATAGGAAATGAGGAGAAATGCTCAGCTTTAGCTGTGGGAGGAAAACCCCAATGGGGAAAAACCCCACGCAATCAGGTAGGGACTGAAAACCCAATTCACATGCAAGGCTCCAGTTCGAACCGGGGTCAAAAGAGGTGAAAGGCAGGGAAAAATACCCACTGAACCAACATGATCCCCTTTACCTTATTTCCCTAGGTTGCTGCGATAATCGTTTACTTCCGCTGCCCCTTCATTATGGAACGATTTACCTGAACATATTAAACTTTCTTCATCACTACCTCTGTTCAAAACTTCCCTCAAGACTCACCTAATGAGGACTGCATAAACATTCCCCTCTACTGATGTCATGTGTCACTGCGCCATGACCATCTCTAAGATGGATACCGGCGCATTATAAATGCCCATTATTATTATTATGTACAAACCATTGACTACTGTATGCAGATTCAGGGCTTAAATTTGATGGGAAAATCCACAAGACCATTGGGCTAAACTTTTACTGGACCAGACACTTTTTACAAGACCAGAATCAAAAATGGAAACAACTTTCCACACTGTTTAATATGTAAACTGTTTACATTTGAGTAGGTGTATCTCATTTGTTTTGGGGCAAGTTTCCCTCGATCCTCAACAGAATTGAATGATACTTAATCAGACTCAAAGTGGGCATTTGAACATTATTTTTCAAGATATTATATACACAGTAAAGTATTACTATATTACTATTCAATTGAAAAATACAAGACTGCTGGACTTGTCCAGTAAGTGAGTTTACTGGCCTGACACTAAATTCACTGGGGGCCCTGCGGTACAGTGTAAATGTTGAGCCCTAAGATTGCATTATTAGCTTTATGTTGTTTATATTTTTCAAGCTTCACTTTTTGCATTGCAGAGTGAACAGAGACAGAGTGGAGAAGCAAGCGCCCAGCGTAAACTCAACCAAAAACTTGCCGAAACAGAACTCAGGGCTGCCACAGCAACTAAAAAGGTACGTAGAACTAGTCAACTTTCATCTGGAAGTTAGTCTCAATCATATAAACACATCTCCTTTCTCAGTTGGCACTCTTGACTTCTTGTGATTTACGTCATCTGACAAAGCAACTCTCTTCCTTGGGTCTGCCTTGTCAGTCAAATATCCCCCCCACCTCGCCCTCGCATAAGTATGCATAGGAATCCATTGGGATAAAAGCAGAGCTGATGGCCTTTCTTCCAGCCCGTTGATCTCTGGCAGTGTCATAAGAACAAGAGTATCAAATATAAGACACTTTACACCATTTAAATGTGAGGTTAGAGACTTGTAATTTTCCCCACTATCACAAGGACTCTTTCTATTGGAAAATTAGGGCATAAAAAAAAACTAAACTTGACGTTGGAGCCTCTCTTTAAATTATTGTTTGAAGCAAATTGAAACAATTTTTTGTAATAGTCAACCAAGAAATGCTGTTGACTATAATTGTGCGTGTCTGTTTTTTTTTCCCCCAGCTTTCTGAGCAGTTATTGAGAGAGAAGAGATTGCTGCAAGACAGAAAACACTTACAGAATGAACTAGAGAAGCTTAAGATAGAAGCCAGTAGGACAAATAGGTGAGTTGGATTGAATTATGAGTCAAGATCATCAAACATTCTGTGGCTACAGTGTTGTAGTACTTGTATTTGTACAAGTACTTTGTAGTACTTGTACTTGTACAAGTACTTTGTAGTACTTGTACTTGTACAAGTACTTTGTAGTACTTGTACTTGTACAAGTACTTTGTAGTACTTGTACTTGTACTTGTACGAGTACTCATACTCGGCTAGCAAACTACTTGTACTAAAAGTACATAAATCGATACTCGACTGAACAACAACCTGTTCCTGAAGTCATTTACTCAATACTGGACTGAAAATGTACTCGGACTCAGATTTCAAGTACACATGGTCAAAATACCACTTTCCTTTCTGCTTTCCTGTACGTGCGTTAATGCAAGGAATACAGGAATGAAGCTCTGGAAAAAGTAAACTTGAAGTTGGCTATCATGTATTCATGTTTAAAAAGATCATAACAAGCACACATTCTTGTCTAGAAATTAGTTTTTTAAACAACACATTGTTTTTTTACCGCATTTTGCAATATTTTGTTTTATAAAATACTCAAACTCATACTCGGAAGTTCAAGTACTTGGTACTCGGCTGTTGGACTTGGTACTCAGATATCAGAATACTTGGAATTTGCACAACTGTACTCTTGCTCGATGGCCGAAGTACTCATACGTGAGTACTACTCAGCAACCCTAGTGCTCCGCAGTATTTGATACTCAACTGAAAAGTACTTGACTAAAATTCTTTCTGGGAAGAATTTTGTGTCTTAGATGAGGCCCATACATATCAGTGAGTTCAACATTGAATGTATAATGTTTGATTCTGATTTGTACTGTTATAAATTGAGTAGATTGATGGTGGGGGGGGGGCGGGCGTTGTGGGGTTGAATCCCACCTGAGAGTATGCCTGTGGTTTTAAATTTTATGAGAAAAGAGAATTAGCTGTTGCAAACTGCTTACCAACCAAAAGGACCTGTAGTATAAATGCAAAACATTAGTTAGTGGCCTGACGTTTCGACCCTAGCAGAGTCTTTCTCGAAGGCTATAAAATGACAAGACAACACACATACATGCATACAAGGGTGACAAGAGCAGTCAAGTGGAAATACATTTAAATTTTACACGACTTTATAGGGAAAGTACCAAGTATACAATACAGTGCTCATCACACATCAGTGTAGCTTTAAAAACAACAATATTATTATGTTAAATGTGTTTCCTGGAGGTCGTTGTAGCTTGTAGAGGAACCTTCCTTTGTTCGTTCTTGTCCTATTGCAAGTGTTCAGATTGCGTCATATTTTCGCAGTATGCGAAGAAAAATGCGACTTCACAAATTCGCAGCAAACAACTCTCTAATAACAATAACAAAATGTGACATCAAATTTTGCATTTTCAATTGCTTGAAGTATGGACCAACTTTTGTACTAGCTTTGTAACAAAAAATGTTTTCTGAAGTAGTAACAAATGTTGTTGAACCAAGGTGTGAATAAACAGATGATAGAGAAATTTAGCACCTCTGGTTGTTTAAGTGATTTGCCAAAAGACTTCCACAATCAAATTATACATTTTACATTTGTTTTTTCAAACTTGTAAATGTTTTAGTTTAATTTGTTTTGAGTTGAACAGAGCGGGATTTGAGCCTGGGATCTGTGGAGTGACGTGCCAACACTCCACCAACTGAGCTATTTAGCCCTAATGTTGGCGGTCTCCCTATTTCGTTAGTATCTTTGTGCTGGGGTAGTTTAATTTGTTAAGGCTGCCGGAGCTAATCTGTCTTTCAGACACCCCCGAACAAAGACAGTGACAAAATAAGGGAGACCGCCGACATTAGGGCAAGATAGCTCAGTTGGTAGAGTGCCAGCTTGTTACTCCAGAGGTCACATCTTCAAATCCTGCTCTAGTCAAGTTTTTATTCAACTCAACAATATTTGAAGAGATGAAGGCAACACAGCTACTTAGTGTTCAAGAATTTCAATAAAAAGGCGCTTGGGTTTGAGTTTTCTTGTGTGAGTTTCTATTCTTTCTAAGCGTACGTAAGAAAAGTTATCTTATTTGTTAAGATTACCCGAGCAAATTCACCTGTCGGACTTGGACACCAGGCAGGATGGAGGGTTAGCACCTCACCGAATGCTCAACGGCAAGTCAACGGTGACCATGGGACACCATTATAACGTAAACGGCAATAACATCAACGGAGGAGGGGCTGGTAGCCATGCAAGCAGCGTCCGCAGCAGGCGGTCATCGTCATCCGTTGAGAGTGGAAACACTACTCCCGATTACCTCAAGTGAAAGCCAGCAGTAACAAACGTGATGGGGCAATGAGGGTTGAATAGATGCAGGGTGGGGGGGGGGGTAATCTACATACATGTAGGGCTGCAAGTATTCAGTGGATGAGGTCGAGCAAAATTGTGTTAGTTTGTTGTTTATAAGTCGGTATTTAAAAAGGAACTCCAAGGTCAAATTCAGTTTTGTGATGTACTCATTTTCCAGTAGATAGAGTTCTAATGAAAGTGGACAACAAAGTCTCTACCCTCACATTAAAAGGGTGTAAAATGTTATTTTATTTTGTACTCTTTCAGAGCGAAATTTGAAACATGGCATCATTAGATATCAAACAGGAATTATACAATAACCTCTGGAAAAAAAGGGAAATTTTGAGTATGATTTCCAGCACCCTCGTACCTCTTTGTACGGGGGAAACAAAGCATAACACAGAAGATCCGTGTCTGTGCATGATACACAATGGATTGTCCGGGGGAATGTTTATATGCCAGCTGGTCATAAAAAAAGAAGAAGACCCTCCAAAGTTGTTTAGGGCATTTATAAATGTCCACTATGGAAAAGTTTGGCGGGAAAACACAACCTCCGACATGACGTGGTTAACAGCTAGCCCTGGGCTGTATGTTTTCTGACATAAATCGTAAGACATAACCCAGACCCTTGTGTTTTGTATGGGAGCGTGGTCCTCTTGGTTATCATTGGAATCTTTCAGTGTTGGGCAAAGTTTATGGTGGAACTACGGGTGCACCATTTTTTGATATCCCTCAGTCAGTTGTGGATTGACTTTGTATATTCATAAATACCCTATTTGTTTTTAAGTGTACCAATCAAAGAAAGACTGTCAGTGAACTTGTCTTTTCGTTAAATTTTTCAATTCCTGTCCTCAGAAAAAAAAAAACGTTGGAGTTGGTCCATGAGTTTTGTTTGTGTGCTTTTGTCAAATGTTTTTTTAAACCCTCAGTATTCAAACTAAAAAAAATTGTAAATAGATTGCTGAGCTCTCACTCGTACAAGTAGAAGAAACAAATACATATATACATCACTTGTTTCCTAGCACAGGGTTAGTTAATCAGGTTTGAATGAACAATTGGCTTTAGCCAGCACTGTCTTCGTCAGGGGCCCTGTTTGGAACTGTCATATTAACATTGAGTCTCAACTTACATGAAGGAGCCAGACTATGATTTACCATCTAGCCTCATTTTGGTTGTTGGTATACTCTATGCAACAGGATCAAACAAATGCTAAAAGTGAAGTGGTTGGAACTTGTTGCCGTCGTCCTAGAGGAGGGAACCCTTTAATTTGTCCGAGGGGTCCTTGCTGCATACAATTGCGTGCCTAAAAAGATGTGCAGGGCTCTGGGTTAACACCCAGTGGCTGATTCTTTGTGCCTTTACAATTTTCTAAGAAACAAATATTTATATAGAATTCTAAAGCTTATTTGGTTTAGAAGTTTATTGCTAATGAAAGTGAATTGAGGAAAGCAGGGCATGAGGAAAAATAAGTGTTTAATTTTGTTTTTACTGACTGCATGGTTATAATACTTTTTGAAAAATGAATTATCAACGCTGAATGTTTTCAAAGTTACTAATACAATTAAAAACTTTGTGTGTGTTCTAATTGCTATAAACAATGAAATGTAAAGTTATTGTACATGTACACATCCAAGGAACAATTCTACATACCAGTGAGTATTCAAGTATGAGATTTTTGCTGGAGTTTCCTTTTTCAGTGTCAACTAACAATTGTTTTTTTATTAATATCATAATGTATATATATTGTTTGATTGCTTTAAATTTAGCTGTAAGTTATATATTTATTTGTGAACGTTATTCGAAGACAAACCTCAAATTTTGGGGCAAAATCCACAAGAACAAAACGTTTACTGGACCGGATTTTTTGTTTTTTATAAGACCAGAATGAGAAAGAGAAAAAATCAACAGTTTATTTGAAAGATTGATCTCACTTGCAATAATGTGTGAGTATACCTCGATACCCAACAGAATTAAAAGGGTATTTATTAGACTCAATCAACGCCAATGTTTGGACGTATTTATTATTTTCTTAAGAGATATCACACAGTGAGGTATTGTTATTCAATTTGACAAACACAAGACTGCCGGACTTTTTCCAGTCTATAGTTTACTGGCCTGACTCTAACATCACTGGCCTCGGGCCTGCAGGCCAGTGTTTCTAGGTCTGAACGATATGATACAGCATTTGCAATAGTAGTCCATCTTCGTCCAGTAATTCAGGGTTTTGCCCTTGGGTCTTCAAGGTCAAATACATTTTTGTGATGCACTCATTTTCCAATAGATAGATAGAGTCCTTATGAAAGTGAAAAAAAAATTACAAGTCTCTAACCTCGCGTTAAAATGGTGTAAAATGTCATTATATTTTATAGCGGTATTTATAACAAGAGGTCATTGGATACAACAAATGGGTTTTTTTTTTACTCATGGTTGTACCCGCAAGTTTACTATTCATATTTATATTTATAGTTTCTCTTATTCTCCACACCATGCAAAGCTTCAAACACCATTAAACAAATGGGTTCGTTCATCCCAAAGAGGTATTTTTGCGTAAACTTAAAAGGTCAAATTCAACGTCGTTTTGGTTGAATGGCATAAGAATTCAGGAATGAGGTAAAAAAAACTATCCTGTACAAAAATGTGAAGACCTATTTATTTGAAATGTGACGCCATTGGATGTTTTTTGAAATTCGCACTGGATATCAAATACAATAGCATCTTACACCATTTTAACTTGAGGATAGAGATTTGTAACTTTTTTTCCATTTTCATAAAAACTCTACAGGAAGTGCATGAGTCCATCACAAAACTGAATTTGACCTTGGCTCTCCTCTTTAAATATGTAGTGTAACGATTTTTACTTTATGCAAAACAGTTATTTTGTTGTAAAATGTTGATGTACATTGTACATATTTTGCTCCTGTGAATCATTCCTTGTTTTCTTTTGCAAAGCAGCATTGTTTTTTACCATTTGATGATATGCACATTGTCACTCAACTGTTCATCGAGTAGGGAGTTTAGTAGTGCCTTTTTCGTATA
Source organism: Pycnopodia helianthoides (assembly GCA_032158295.1). NCBI lineage: Eukaryota > Metazoa > Echinodermata > Asteroidea > Forcipulatida > Asteriidae > Pycnopodia > Pycnopodia helianthoides. The sequence continues at coordinate 19,983,643 of CM063248.1, forward strand.
TACAAGACATTCCAGTGGCACTTAAGATGTCTTACGAAGACATTCTTGCATCATGAAGATATGCACCGAAACCAACCATTAGGGGCCATTCAGAGTAATCAATGTTGAAAAATGTCCCTACTTTTTTCAAATTTGTTTTGGCCCACCCAACCACCCTGAAGTTTTGATTTTTAAATATTGACAGCCTATTTAATATACCCTATACAGTAAAGAACAGAGAAATGCCTTAAGTGAAGCAGATATTTTAGACTAATGCTCTCCCAGCTCAGGAGGTTTCAATGGCTGTTCCTGGCTTCCAGCATGCAACTTTGTTGTTGAGAAAACTTTTGCCATGTCTCATCAGGCATGGAGGTCGGCTATCAGAACAGGGTTGACGATAACAATAGACAGCACAGACATGACAAATGATTTGAAAGAAACAGCTTGGAGTTTTTTCCTTAAAGATTAAGCTTTGCTCTTGTTGTAGTTGCTATGATTTTCTGTTACTTTTTCTGACCCATCCACCAACAATTTTGAAAATATATAAATTTTTAAACATTGATTATTCTGAATAGCCCCTAGTCATGTATTCAACTTCCTTGTATTCGATTTGTATTGAGGAAAGTTTGGTAATTTCAATTGCTTGACGTACATTTTCTATTACTTTATTCCATTCCATAAAGTGTCATTTTGCATGTGGATGATTGCATGAACTGCATTAGGAAAGTGTCGCTCATTGAGTGTCACTGAGTATCATAATGCTCACTAGCTGAATCAAGATAAGGCGTCTCATTGTAAAGTGTCGCTCATTGAGTGTCACTGAGTATCATAATATGCTCGCTAGCTGAATCAAGATAAGGCGTCTCATTGTAAAGTGTCGCTCATTGAGTGTCACTGAGTATCATAATATGCTCACTAGCTGAAGCAAGATAAGGTGTCTCATTGTAAAGTGTCGCTCATTGAGTGTCACTGAGTATCATAATGCTCACTAGCTGAATCAAGATAAGCATCTCATTGTAAAGTGTCGCTCATTGAGTGTCACTGAGTATCATAATATGCTCACTAGCTGAATCAAGATAAGGTGTCTATTGTAAAGTGTCGCTCATTGAGTGTCACTGAGTAACATAATATGCTCGCTAGCTGAATCAAGATAAGGCATCTCATTGTAAAGTGTCGCTCATTGAGTGTCACTGAGTATCATAATATGCTCACTAGCTGAATCAAGATAAGGCCTCTCATTTGTAATTCGGCAAAAGTATCCCCTCTGGTTTACCTGCTCACCTTCTGGGAAAAGTGCTGCCTAGGGTGTGCTTACTCTGTTAAATAGGCATGTCTTGGCCAATAAGGGGCTTAGAGCACCAGACTCAAGAGCTCTGGTGTTTCTTATCAGCAGAGTGTGGGTTCGAGTCGTGGTTGTGGCACTAGGTCTCCTCAAGCAAGATACTTTACCATAATTGCTTTGGCCTTCGGATGGGACGTTAAGCCATAGGTCATGTGTACTAGGATCAGTAGTGCACGCAAAAGAACCCAGAACCGGTAAGAGTAGGGGTTAACCCCAGTGTTTCTGGACCACAGAGCAAGTACCTCAGGCTTGCGAGCTACAGTGATTAAGTTCATGTATGAGGCATCCTTGGTTTCATTACCAAAAATATATAAAAATAATAGTAATGCACAGTATTGACAATTGGTACTCTCCTTTTCCTGAAATCAATCCAAAGTGCCAGAGTGCTAAGGTTGGCAAACCTATTGCCTCTTACATGCTTGCTCTCTTTGAATCAAGATACAGCATTGGACATATATATAAAGATTTTTTATCACATTGTTTTTTCAAAGTAACCACTGCTGCACAGTATTTTCAGAAGTGCAGGTTTAGTCTCATATCACCAAGTGCCATGCTTTGTTTTTTTATAATAAAGCAAAGTTATTTACACAGAACAAGTGTAACACAGGGTATTGTTCAACATTTCTGAAACTGAAATAAATCAAAGTAACCGTGGTAACATTGTAACAAATGGGTCTTAAAAACATGATTGATTAATGTTGCTTGCTTGTAGTCCTTGAATTTATTGTCAATTTAATGTGAATTTGGGGTCAGCATGTTACAATATTGGTCATTTGCATTTATGGAAACAGCTTTGCCTAAAGAGTATCCAGAATGAGGTCATGCTAAAAAGTGAGTTTCTTTTTGAACCAGAGTAGTTCCACTTCATTCAGGCCCTTTAAATTCAACATGAAGGTGAAAGAACTAAAGATTAAAATTGTTTCCATTTTGTATGAAAACTCTGTTCGGTAAATGGCTGATAATCTCACTTCACAACGGTCCCATCACACCCACCACAATTCTCCATCCAATTAAACGCCAGTGGCAAAGGAAAGGGAAGTGAAGATAAAGGACTCTCTCATGGGAACTTGGAATCTGATTGGACTCTGAAATGCTTATGTAACTTAACGAATGCAGACTGATAAATCTCTCTGAAGACTTTTTGGGGTGAAATTGAATCTTCTTTTATGGTCAGCGACCTTTTTGAAGAATACTGCGTCTCTTTGGAACTTGGTGCTTGGTGCACGTTTCCCTCCATCCTACAATCTAGATTATTTTAAGAGGAATACTGATTCCTACTTTCAGCTCCTCTGAGTTATTTTTCATCTCAAATGTTTTCGTCTTCTAGCACCTCACCAACAAGAGTGGCTTGAAGCCTTGTTTGGGGTGAACTTGCAGAAAAAAAAGTAAACAAAAAAGAAAAAAAGTTTTAATTCTTTAGATTTTGGTTGACAGTCTTGTACAACAACAAAACTTAGGGGGGAAAATGGTGTAGAAAAGTTTAGCTTTTGTGAAGCAATTTTCCGTTTCAGTAGCTCCCAACTTAAAGTTGAAGTCTGGTAACACACGATGTCCCGCGGGGTACCTAAGCAAACATTTCACGGCTACAGCCGGCTTATCATTCAGTTCTTACAGCTTATCAGAGCAGGATTCTCAGGAAATACCATTCACCTTGAAAATATGTGGTATTTACTTTAACACGTTGTATAAAATTATCCTTTTTGAAAGCTGACATCCTGATTGTTGTAGGATTATGTGTGATGTTGAATTGGAATAAAACTTTACTCTGAGATTACGAAAGCTCGCACGGCGGGGGGCCTCCTCTTACTTCCTTTCATTTCTTGAATGGGAAAAAAATATGGACAGATTTAATCATGTCTGGCGAGCAGTTGTAAATATTGATTTAAGTGTGGAGTTTTGTATTGCCTTTTAATGAAGTTGATCCTGTTTGGTATGGCGTTAGTTTTGTACCTTTAGGTTATAAAAACTGAGATCCATTGCAGTTTTTGTCGTCCCTGCTGCAGGAGAGAAGGGAATTCACTGCGAAGGACTGGCTTCACGACTCTGCAGGTTGCACTGGGACGTTTTGAGAAACTGCCGAAGGAAACGTTTCTTGAAAGGTGTTTATTTTTGCTTTTTTGAAATGGTTGAAGTACGTTTTTCTGTCTATTTAGCGGTTTGAAGTTTTATTATTGTGTGTTATTGCTTATCCATACTTCATGAGTAATTTGTACTTTACTTTTTTGATTTTTTTGTGTGCATCAGTACTCCCTGCAATGGAAAACCTAAGATTAGTGAGAACGTTTACATTATCTTCATTTCTTCAACAATGTTACATTTGGCTTTGATAGAAATAAACAAATAAAGAATTTACATTATTTGTTGTCTGCATGCTAATTTTTGTACTTCAAATTCACCTAATTTAAATGTGTTTATCTGCATCGAAAAAGATGTCATCAAATCATTTATGTATTTTATACGGTACATGTGTATGAATTATATACATTTTTCCTGATATGCGACTTAAAAAAAATGAATTAAACTTGACTTTTAATGAGAGACCCTCTAGCCTCATGAATAAAATGTAAACCCACAACTTTTTGTGTAAATGGCAAAGATTTGAAGGTAAATGGCTTCATGGATTGTCGAAATGGTCCCATATTGTGACTTTCAACCTGGAGCATCTTGGGTACAGTAGCCCTCGTAAAATTGCCTGTTTTGCTGAAAAGTGTTTGATAATTTTCAAGATGGAGTCTGACCAGTTTATAGTTTTCAGGGGTGTTTTCATTTTGGATGAAACAGCCAAAAATTTATGGCTGACCTACTAAAAATTGACAAATTTGAAGTTTATAGCTGTCAGAAAATATACTTGATTCGTTTTCAAGAGGCTGAGAGACTTATTTTTTAGTATTTTTTTTTAATATTTAGCATTTTAGCATTTGTTACTATGGGAAGCTTATTTGTTACAGCATAACCAGTGTCTAAATAAAAACTAAGGAAATAATGACCTCCGGGTCAAAGCTCTTTAGTTTTGACAATACCTGGACATGCATTGAATTCAAGGACATCTACTTGCAACACAGGAAACATAGACATAAACTAGTTTCAGTGAAATACAGTTGGTAAAAGCACACTCAAATCCCACACTATGTACAATGTTCGTACTGCTAATTACTAAATGATTGTATTATTTTTTGTCAGTCCGATTGTTCACAATAATAGATGTAAGTCTTTTACTCTGTGAATGAATTCAGTCAAAACACTAAAGTTTTAATTTTGTGGTACATTTTGTTGAACTTTCTCAACCAAGAGCTTCAAATGACTGTTGCGGAGAATTGCTGGTTGTAAACAACTTCTGCCATTCTATCTTCAATAATGAAAAGTACCATCTGATGGAGCAGCATAACTATTACCTAAAACCCAATTCAACCAAATGACACTAATATTCTGTAAACATAGTTGACATCGGAGTGAAATGGGAAGCCAGATTTCACCGAGTGATTATATTCTATGACAATGCACAAACGAAATGCACTCAATATTTGTTTTATAATAACACACACATAGATTCTTGTCAATTGAACTATTTTCACAATAAACACAAAATAGACATGGAAACTTGTCCAGCCCACATTCTGAAAATTCTATTTAAAAACAATGTGGACAACTCCGCATGTAGACACCTTGTCGGCCGGGACACGACCTTGTTTTGTCCGGACGAACGGGCGGGACTGATTAACTTGGAACCAACGCTACGAAGAATCGCTGTAAAGTGTCCCAAACATGCTATACTTTTGAACTATAGGACTCTTAAGTAAAAATTTGAAGTGTTGCGCGTCGCGGCAGTAAATACATGGCAAAATAAAGTGTGACATGAGACATGTTCCACCAATCAAATGACAAGGATCAATGTGTGCGGTTTAAAAATTAATCTATTTTGCAAATATAACATGTCTGGCCTTACACTACTAAACAAACACTCCACAAGCTCTTGACGGTCACACAACCCAACTGGTAATGATTCTGATAATGGTTTATTATGAGTGGGTAGAATCAGTTGATAACATTAGCAAATAGGACAGCCCGGGCCTTTTCTGTGATTTTTGTTGATACTCGTGTAGAGTGGCCTTTGGGGGTAAGTACACAGATTAAAGTATAACAGACTGATTGCATGTCTATGGCGGGATATTGTGTATTGAAAGCCGGCATTCAGCATGAACGGCTTCTCCAATTTGCTTATGGTTCATCTTCTTAGTACATTCGGCAGTTCACAATGAGTCGATCAATTTAGCCTCTTCATAACTGTAAGTTATACTGATATAAGTTCTATACGGATTTGCATCATTTTCCCAAATTGGTCCTTCTGAGTACATGGACATACAGTTTTGTCGGCCCCGATATTTTCTCTTTAGAAATGTTTATCTGTAGTCTAGATACTGACAACAGTACTGTAAGCCGATTTGGTTATTGGATTTGATGTGTCACTGTAGGATGTTTTTAATGATGTACATAATAAGCTCTGATTATAAGGGAATCCTGGGCCCAATTTCATAGAGCTGCTTAAGCACAAAAAGTAGCTAAGCACAACAAAATTATGCTTACCAGAATAAGGTTACCAGCCAAAATACCATGTCATCACATGTACAAATTGTGACTGGTTTCCTGCTGATTTCTGCTTAGCAGAAAATTGTTAAGCAATATTTTCTGCTTAAGCAGCTCTAATGGGCCCTGCGGTGTGTAAGGGTGGAGTTGGGGGGGGGCATTATTTTGTGCAAGAATGATTTACCTCAGGACCTTTGGACAATTAAAAACATGCGGTACCACCCAAGATCTCCGTGCACAGTAACTCTGAATTTAACCCCCTCTACCTTTATAGATTACAACAAATGTCTGATATAAGGCCAAATAAAAAAAAATACCAGTTGATCGTCCCCTCCCTCATCCTTTTTTGAGGCGCATCCTTTTTTTAAATTATTTTTTATTTTACTTTTTTTTCTTCAAAAAGACACATTTTCTGTGTATTTTTCATTTAACTTACCAATCTTTAAGAACTTGTACAGAAAGTAAGGGGTGACGTTAAACTGAATAATTGGTGGCCGGTTTGAATTAAAATGCTTGGCGGCCACCTTCGAAAGAAATAAAAAATAAAAAATAAAAAGGCCCTCATCCTCCTCTTTTTGAAAAAACCTGGACGATCAACTGGTATTCTTTTTTACTTAGCCTAAAGGGATTGAGAGTGGTTCTGCAACCTAGTATAGTTACTCCAGGGGGCCCTTCCTGCACCTTCCCCCAAACTGCCCTTCATGTAAAATTTTCTCAGCTCTCCAATGTTGCAGGAGTTTGTGTTAAGAACTGCCTCTTAATTTTGAGCACAGATAGAGAGTTTTACGGTTTTATGGTTATATGGATTATCAAAATGTACACTTTAGTTAGAGAGATAAGGGCCCAATTTCATGGCTCTGCTTAATGTCGATTTCTGGGCATGCGATTACCATTCTTGCTGACAGGGCAAGCGCCGAATTTCTGCGCTAGCTGTGTATGCGAGAAATGCCTTAGTGTACGCACAAGCACAAATTTACCTGCTAACCTGTGAAATACGCTTGACGTAAGCGCGAAAAATTCCCTGCTTCTGTGCCGATTCTTTGCTTACAGTGAGCAGAGCCATTAAAAATGTGGCACTTGTTTTTCACAATAGATCAAAGAGGATGTGTAGGCAGGTACACCACAGTGCACTGCACCACACTGTCTGTAGGTTCCGCAGGAAGCAATATTGCACATGTTCATCATTGTACATGTATCAGTGCAATGTATTGTGGATATCTGTGACTCCCACACACATATACACCTCAAAGCTCAAGGCAAGATGCTTCAGGCAAGTTTGTAATGCATGGTGTGGATCACTCCAGTAGGACGGTACATGTACATCTCACTCTTACACATTATTCCAACATTAGATCGCCAGACTGGTAGCAGTCCACATCACTGTGGGTCAATCCATGGTCACACACTGACCAAAATGTTAATACTCTCTCTGTGTTGTGAAACACTCCAACACAGGCCGCCTGGGTTAACTCCAGATGTCCAGGGAATGAGTGCGGGCACGCAGCCCACAGTGAACCAAGGAGGTGAGCTGATACACAGAGGTACTTGAGACTTGTTTCTGACGGCTAATTCTTGGATAAAGGATACACTGTTGGAGTATTAAGGCCCATCAGATCATAAGTCCAGATTGGACAGTCTTGATGGTAAGTTGATCTCTTAACCTTTTTGGTTTGTCATCAAATAACTTCATCTGGATTGTTGGTAATATCATGGGTTAGGCTATGAGGTTAGTTTTTTCGAATCAAATAAATGTAATGTTACTTACATTATCATTTTAGTAACTTAGTTGTATTTGGATTCGAAAAAACGAATCTCAATAAATCCATTCTTTTTATGTTGGTGTTGTGCATTTTTGTCCCATTTGCATTGATAAGAACATTTACATTTCTCACAGTGATAAAGACAAAGTCTGACTTGAAGTCTTTTGAGGATTGGTATGTCAGATAAATTGTATAAAAAAAACTGTAAAAAAAACTCTGACTGTTATGTACAGTTTGTACGCATCATCTTAAGAAATACCTCCTGTCTGTAATTTTGTTTGTCACTTTGATTTTCAAGATCAAAGTTTTATTGTTCACCTGTTTTTCATCGAGGCAGGCAGTAGAGGTCACATCACCCAAGAAAATCTTAATGTTTATTGTGCAATCACTCCTTTCACTTATAAAGCCTAGTAACCAGACAATAAAACGAGAATTATGTGGAGTCCCTGAGTCGCAGCGATGTTTTACTTTTAGCTTCTTACACCATTTTTTTCCCCCAAGTATGATCAAAATAATTGGTCAATGAAATGATTTTAAACCTTTGTTTGTTCTTTTGTTTTGAGCTCTCTGTCTGTTTTACTCCTGGCCTGGAGGTATGGGAAAGATTTGAATTCAACCCGTTTTCTTGTCTAGAATTTTTTCTATAAACTTTTGTTTTTTTTTTCTTACTGTATTCACTGGAATGAATATGATAAAAAGGACGTGTTTGAATTTATAACAGAACAACATTAATCTGTCGAACTGTTTTCCCCAAACCTTAAAACAAATATTTCAATGAAAAGTTTGCAGGTTGAAATCCCGCGCTAGTCCAATTTTCTTTGTTTAACCCAAAATTAATTTGAAAATTTGCCCAGTTAGTTTCCCTTGTGGTTTATTACTTTTTGAAATAAAAGGTTGCGTCCCCTTAAGGTGATCCCTTGCTGCCGCTTCCCAGGTTGTATCGTAAACTTGGGTGTGATCCCTGGCTATACGACAGTACGACAGTTACAGGTTGAATGGCTTCTGACTGGCACCCCGAACAAAGATATTGACAAAATAGGGAGACTGCCAACATCAGGGCTAGATGGCTCAGTTGGTTAAGCGCTGGCATGTTCATCCGTAGGTCGCAGGTTGAAATCCCGCTCTAGTCATTTTTTCTTTTAAACCCCAAACTAAGAAAATTTAACAAGTTTATTTGTAAGATGGTTCTTTAAAAGAACTAGAGGACCGGAATAGATGCACTGTTGTATAACTGAGGTTTACTTCCAAAAGAAATCAATTTTGTTAGAAAATAGTGCCCAAATAGTAACTAATACATTTTTGCCTGGTTTATCAAAAAGGGTTAATTTGGACTGTTTTTTGTCTCAATGTTTCAATATGACTTAAATTGAGTAAAATATGTTTTGAAAATTTTGAAAAATACATATGGGGCCCAATTTCATCTGCTTATCGCAGACACAAACAAATGCGCTTATGGTAGCAGACAAATCTGCATTTACTGTTAGCGTATTTCACATATGTCTGCATACTTGATGTTCCATGCTTGATGTTACTAAAGCATTCTCCGCTTACACCGGGAGCACAGAAAGTTTGGCGCTTACCTTGTGAGCGAACGGTGGTGACTTTGATGGCAAAATGCCATGATAAGCTCAGACTGGTATCAATCACTGCACTTGGCTGTAATGATAAATGAGAGATAACACTTACTGGGTTGGGGCTGGGTTTTATAATAGGGGCTAGAATAAGATAGCAGATAATACTCTGTACTTTTATCAGCAACCTTCTGACATTTGGCTCGTCAACAATTACCTCTCATGTCCCCTTGTATCGCAGATTAAGTGGACTATATGGTTATGGGAGTTGAGAACTGAAGACTGTGTGGGGATAGTCTTACCAAATCAATCAGTTTGAGTTCCTGCCAATGAAGTTGATTGTTGATATGAATTCTGATTGCTGCAGCTGAGGGTTGGACACAGTGTCATGTTTTGCATGGGATACCAGCCAATTGTGATGTTTGATTTTTGTGAAGGGGTGAGGAAGGATCCCAAATAAATACCCCAAGGGAGGTAGGCCGGTTAAATAATTTTAAAGACGGGAAAGCGAAAGTAATAGGAGACCTTCACCTGCTGTCCTGCTTCATTTAAATACAACCGCCAGAACCTGAACGGAGATTGTTTCATGATGTTTCTTCTTCTAATGGCCTCGTTGCCCATTTTAAACATGCAAATGTGCTGTCGAAGTACCCTACCTCAAGGCCTTGGTGCCTTTGAACATTTGGCTCCATTCTCTACCAAAGAGGCCTTTTCCTAAAAACAAAATAGTGAAATTTGAGACCTGATGCGAGTTTCTTCTTAAATCATTTACTCCTTCCTAGTGTTTCCCACTTTCATGTACTTGTATTCCTCTGCACAAACTCCTTAGAGAGGCCCTCCAGTTTGAATGTAATCATCAAATCCTCCTTCCTGTGGCCTCCGGCACTCTTAAATCAATCGCTCTCCATCTGTTTAATCATTTTATCCGCATGCATCCTTTAGTTCTTCCTCTTCCCTTCTCCGTCGCATCTCGCTCGTCAGTCTTTTTTTTTAATCCAGTGATGTTGCCGGCAGTCCCATGAAAAAAAGAAAAGAAAAAAAAAAGAGTAAACAAAATTTGGAAAATGAGATTGCAGCATTTCTGAACTCTGAAAGTGCTTTCCAATAGTGCATAAATCTGGTGGCGTGTCGTGGCCAAGTGGTTGAGAGCCCGTGGACTCAAGCTCTGCTGTTTCTGATCAGCAGAGTGTGGGTTCGAGTCCTGGTCGTGGCACTTTTTTCCTGAGCAAGATGCTTTACCGTAGTTGCTTTGCCCTTTGAATGGGACATTAAGCCATAGATTGGTAGTGCACGTCAAAAGAACCCAGAACACTTATCGTGGAAGAGTAGGGGTTAACCCTGGTGTTTCTGGTTCATATAGCAAGCACCCTTGTTTACAGGTTCTCTGGCTTGCGAGCTACAGTGATTAAGTTCACTTTGAGGCATCTTTGGTGTCATTTAACCAGAAATGTAATATTGATAATAATAGCATCTCAAATGTGCTAAAAAGAAACTTGCAAGTTCTCTAGTACATTCCAATATGTCCCATGTGGCTTGACTAAAAGGAACATCTTGTTGGAGGATGTCATAGGCATCCTCCAACAAGAATCCTTTTCCTAATACCCAGTCCTCCAATCAATGCTGTCCTCACATGAATCCTTTCATTAATAATAATAAGAAGAACAATAAGCACTTCTTAGAGTGCTTGATCACACCCGAGGGCATCTCAAGGCGCTTAGTATTTTTTTCTCCAGGGTGTGCAGAGCTACATTCTAAATATAAGACCCATTTGTTTACATAAGTGGGATGTCATGACTGAGTTGTCTAGGGCCGTGGACTTAGGCTCCGTAATTTGCAGAATGTGGGTTTGAATTCTGGTTGGGTCAGTCACGTTTGACCAAGGCACTTTATCAGAATCGATTCTCTCCACCCAGGAGTACAAATGGGTACCGGCGAGAGCTAGGGACTAAACCCGCGATGGACTGGCATCCTGTCCAGGGGGAATAGAAATATTCTCAGTCATTTAATTAACGAGATTGAAACCGAATTGGGCACCAGCCTAATGAGCCCTATTGGGTCGGGACAGACTTCAATAAACAAACATGAGCATAGCACCATTGTAATGGTTTACAAGGTGCTGTAGTGCAATCTGCAGCCAACCATTCCAGAAAACACTGGGGCGAACTGGTTTCTTTTATGTACATTACACAACGCACGGGATCTACAGCTTTACGTCCCATCCGAAGGTCGAAGCAATTATAATTAAGTTTCTTGCTTAAGGACGCAAGTGTCAAGACAGGGACTCGAACCCACACTCTGCCGTGTTCAATATACACTTTAAACCTGTCTAAAAGACATAGTATTGCAACGACTTCTAAGAATGTCAGACAACATTATAAGCACATTGGCCTGATCTGCGGAGGTGAGAAATAGCAGGGAAGACTGAAAAAGATAGCATAGACAGAATTATAGAAGAAGCGGGAAGTATTCTTGGGGAGTCGTTGCCATTATTAGTGGACACAGCGTATGGGGGAATCTGCTAGGTTGGCAAGCTCACAGAATGCTACTGACTGACTCAGACCATCTGCTTCATGGTGTGTTTGCCAACTAGCTGATCCCAAGGTCTGGTCCTATGCGAGCGCCATATGCTGCGACAAACCGATACCAGTCATTCTTCATTCCTGTGCAATAGACTGTGCGAGTCTCTTGCGTATTGAAACGTCCGAGACCGAGTTAGTCCCAACCATATTGAGACTCACATGTGCACGATTTTGTTTCTTGAAATGCTTAAATTTATGTCACTAAAAATGTGATCCTTTTGTTGGGAATGTAAAATTTTGTCATGAAATGTATGAAAGTAAAAGTAATTTAACAAATCAACGAAGAAAACCCGATAAGTAAGACTTGACCTCCGTTTCCGGTTACTTTTAAACAGTTGCACCCAACGTACGCTTATGTTATCATTAAATCTATATGTAATTGCATCTGATTCACGACAAGTTTCAAGGAGAGCTTTAAAAATATTCTTGTTCAAGGATGCTTTTGAACTGTGTAATGTGCACTTATATTGTTATACAATGCTTGCTTTTCCAATGTGGTTGTTATTTACGAAGTTGACGGATACCGGTGCTATACAAATTTACATTATTTATTATTGCTATTATAATAGTAATTGGACCAGCCAGTAACCATATATATAAAATGACCCCCCCCCCACCTTTCTGGTCTTTTGAAAAAATAAATAGCCATTGCACCTCTTGATAAGATTCCAAAGTGAAAGCCAAATACTTGGGAGGTTGTAATAAGTTCTCATGACACCAAGCACAGACCTTGCACACCTAGGTGTCAAAGGCAATTTCAGCCAGGCACCATTCCAACTATCAGATCAAATTGCCAGAAGTAATTAACACATGAGTATTTTCATGTTGGAATCCCAATGATGAAATTAAAGGGATAGTACTATGTGGTTTTGTTAAAGATAAGTTTCGCTCTTATATTCAAGACACGTGTGTGTCTCAAAAATTTACCTGTGAGGTTTCACCGCAGTTGTTACTCCTAGTTGTAAGACAACAACAAATGAATAAATAAATGTTTTGTATTAATATCTAGTATGGGGATGAATGCATGTTGAGTGAAAGAACTCCCTTGGGCCTCACTATAAATGATGCTGTCAACCACTTGCTCGCCTGTTGGGAGGAAAAATTGTTATTTCAATAGATTTTCATTGAATATTTCAAGTAGTAATGCATCACTGCTGGGCGTTGTACCTTTTTGTGATTTACCCCACAATTTGTTTTGGGGGGTAAGCTGCCTAAGGGAACTGAAGGTAGGGGTGTAGCAATGACAAGTTCATTGGGTGTGTTGAAACCATTTTGCTGACTGGTGTTTCCTTTGGAAGATGTTATTTGGTTTTACCCATTCACTGATGTGTGTAAAGCACTGTATACTCGGTACTTTCCAAGAGTCCTGTGGGGGAAAAAAAACACAGGCATATTACTCAGGTGGGATTCAAACCCACAACCTTTGCTATTCTTGAGCAGATGTCTAGACCACCGATATTTCCTGGTAGCTAGGGGCAGTCAAAATCATTTGGAGGATGTATGGAAATAATGAAAGCCAGTTTGCCAACTTGCCGCCGACCAATAATCTCCTCTTTTTCATGAAAGACTAGCACGGAAGCCCACTGTATTCAATGTCAAAAGCATTCAAACCTTTTTTTCCTTTGCAAATTAGCGTGCTTATAAAAATGTCAGTATTTTCTTCTTCTTCAGCAGACAGATTTATGAGGCACAAAATTCTGACTTAGAAAAACTATTGGTGGTGGGTGACACACCTGTTCCATGACCCCCTCCCCCGCTTTACCCTCCAATGTCGCTACACCCCTGTCTACAATCACTTTATCTTCCAGACCCTTTCACTAGTCAATGTTTGCATTTCAGTAAGTTTTGAAAAATACGGAAACGTGCAGTAAACCACAAAGAAAACCTGACTGCGTAAAAGTTTTAATAATTTGGTGTTCAACAAATAAGAAATTGACTGGAGCGGAACTTGAACCTGCGACCTCTGGATGTACGTGCCAGTGCTCCACCAACTGAGCTTACCTAAGCCCTAATGTTAGCAGTTTCCCTATTTTGTCAATATCTTTGTTCCCCGGGGATGCCAGCCAGAAGCCATTCAACCGTTAACTGTCGTATAGCCAGGGATCACATTCATGTTTATGATACAACCTGGGAAACGGCGGCAGAGGGATCTCGTTAAGGGGATACGATTTAAGGGGATACAAAAACGATTAAAAACACAAATCATACACTGTAACCATTACTCTAGCCACCCCTTTAGCAATAATCTTTTTATTTTTTTCCTGCAAGGTCTCCTGGTATGATGAGATCATCTCCTGGTACGTTACTGCTTGGTTCCATGTTTGAGATGAAATGAGACCAGACGACTACATGGATGAAAGGTAATGTTGGCTTTAATTGAATCTCATTGTCAGATCATGGCTAGACATCCACTGTACAGAGATCTTTTGGAGAGTTGGAGGCCCTGCTAAACAGATTTTTTTTAACAAGAGACCTCGACTAAAATCACATCGATGTTAAGAAATAGCAAATTTCCAGTTTTGTGAAAGCCATCCTTGTTGAATAATAACCAAGGACCCTTGTTATATCAGTATGAACCAATTTAATGTGCCATAACCAAGGACCCTTGCTATGGTGATATCATTATTCTCATGCTCATAACATGTCACTAGTACGTGTCACTAGTGTAGAAGGAAGTGTTCCGTGAATGAACAATCATAACCTTTACCCCCCCCCAATAAAAAACAAGGGACGCTGGTTAATTTGTGTTTTAAGAAGTCATGTGAAAGCTTGTTATAATAATAATAATAATACGCAGTTCTTATATAGCGCTTTATCACGCCCGATGAGCGTCTCAAAGCGCTCAGTATTTTATAATTGCAGTCGAACAAAGTGACAGACAACCAGCACCCATTAACGGGGACCTTTGTTACTGTTGGTGGTGTGAAAGCGCCTTTAGAGAGGGGTTGTTGGTCTTGTTTTTGTTTTTTTTCTCTTCTCAAATAACATTTTGGAGCCAGCGTTTCATATTGTTACAAGATCGACAGATTACGGGATTTTCTCACTTGTTTATGTTCAGGACTTTCCCCAGCCTTAAACTCTCTATTGATTATTGTTGAAGATGGAGAAACATTTTTTTTATTGTAATGGAAGTTGCCAGTCTGCCACAAAACGAGTTGGAGATGGAAGAAGTAAAGTGGAAATAGTGGAGAAGAAACAAAACACAGGAAGATTGGGAATATTGGTTTTCATGGATGCAACATTTATGGGATGTGGTGCTTAAATGTAATGACACTTCAACAATTGTTTGTATTTTTTTTAAAATTTGTACTGACGCGGATTGAGTTGGTAGGCTTTATGTTTAATAACATCGTAAACTATTCACGTAGTAATTTTGCTGCTAAGAGCAGGGATGAGAAATTTGGGACTTTTATCTGAATTCAGATTTGTTTATGTCTGCCTTGTGAAAAGAAGTAGCTGTTATTTTCTTCACATTTAAAGAAACCCTGCTCTTTAATCTACTTCTCTTGTACTGAGGATACTGTTTCCGAGAAGCTCCTTGAAATCTCTGACGCCAAGGGTTACCAAAAGGTGGCAATACCATCAATTCCACATACAGAAATTTAGATCAGAGTTTCAGACTCTTCTTTGCCAGCAGTGACTCACCCCTGTAACAGAGAGAGTAGAGGAACCTAACGGTTTTTTCCTTTCACCCAATATGTTGTGTTCATGAGTTGAATGGGAGAAAAGCAATTTGCCGAGTCCATGACCTGTCATTACACCACCCTTTTGAAACCAGTGCGTTTTTCAGCAAGCCCCTCCTAAATCTGGTTAACCTCTATGGGAAAAAAAACAAGCCAGCGATATTTTGTTAAATATTCTTTTGTATACAAAGAAAATCCTGCTAAGAGCAAGTTACCGAGTCTATTAATGATCTGTTATTACACCGCCCTTTTCAAAACCAGTGCATTTTTCAGCAATAAAATCTGGTTAACCTTTATGTGAAGAAAACAAGCCAGCGATATTTTGTTAAATATGCTTTTGTATAAAAAACAAATCCTGCTAAGCTGTGTGCACTATGTCAACAGATTGTCGTCAAGTCTGGCTTTGCTGGCGGGCTTTCATTTTTTTATTTGTCTGCACCCTGAGCGAGTGCTCTTGAGGTATTGGTACATGAGTATGTTATTTACACAGCATTAATGATAGTCTGAAGTGACTTGCGATGGCTTGGCAGGGCTTTGCTGGTCTTGTCCTCTTTTTTGGTTCATTTAATGGTCAACTAGAAGCTCTCAAAGCGGAGATGTATATTTTTTAGGATGGTCTTTTGACTCCAGAGTCTCTCGGCAGAGATCTACGTACAAATGAACTATTTTGACCTGTGCCCACCTTTGCGATGCTGCTTTAGTTGACATTACATTTGCTTTGACACTATCAGGCTCCTTCTTCACCTATTAAGTTAGTAAGGGCTTATGTTCCAATTTTATGAAGTGGTTAAGAAAAAGTTGGTCAGCAAATTTATTTGCTGAGTGAGAAATGACTTAGCCCCTATCAGTGGCAATAATGTAAATTACGCGGCAGTGTGGATGGTTGTTTCTGTCAAGCAATAAAAGGCAGGCCTTAGCGCTAAAGCTTTGTGTAAAGTAGCCCACCAGGCTAGTTAACTCTGTGTTTTACTTGGCCCCCAGGCAATTTTAGTAGCCCAGACTTTAAACATGTATAGTCATAAAATGTGTCTTTCTGATGTATTAATGGGAGGTTTCACAACCAGTTTAATGGTCCAATGAAGTTACATTCACACACTCAAAAGTAGATTTTAAAAGTGTATTATTCACATCTGAATAGGAAGAAATATGAGCATTTTTAAACATTCCAAGTAGGTTGCACAGTTTTTAGTAGCCCATCCCGCAGGGCAAGTTGAGAAGTGGTGTTTACGAGCCAGTTGCAG
The DNA here is from genome assembly GCA_032158295.1 of Pycnopodia helianthoides. Classification (NCBI taxonomy): domain Eukaryota; kingdom Metazoa; phylum Echinodermata; class Asteroidea; order Forcipulatida; family Asteriidae; genus Pycnopodia; species Pycnopodia helianthoides. The sequence goes on from CM063248.1 coordinate 20,000,379, forward strand.
TTTTTACTCGACATTGTACGGTCGGGCTAGTGTTGAGGGCAGCCCTGCAAGGCCAAGTAAGAAAATACACCAGTTGGTCATCCTTTTTTTCAAAAGGAGGAGGATAAGGGCCCTTTTTTTATTTTTATTTACATTTATTTTGTTCACGGAGGAAAGAGCAAGACTAAAATTTGCTGGCTTTGTACAAACTTGGAAAGTTATATCTTTGAATAAATTGAATACAAATCGTCGAAAATTTGTTTTGGGGGACAAAATAATAATAATAATTATAATAGTAATTTTTTAAAGAAAGGATGCAGCTTCAGAAAAAGATGTGGGCGGGGACGATCAACTGGTGTTTTTTTTATAACTTGGCCCAATATCTTATTGAAGCTGAGCAGACTGATGAGCTCATGAAATCAGCTCACGATCCAACATCTGTCACCACCTTGTAGGTGGATAAGCACATTCGTAATAAACACTGTGTCTGTAAAAGTTTGATGTTTAAAATAAATAAAGTAAATCTATGGACACAGGGTTGAAAAGGTTGCGTTCCAAAGTCAAGGGGAAGGTCAAGGATTCTCAAATACATCAGGGAGATATTTTTCATAACTGCCATAAACAACTAACAACTAGGTCTAGTAGGGGGGGGTAGGTCTGGGGGGGGCAAACATAATGTGTAAGTTTTGAAGGGGAAAGTAAAAACGCGAAGTTGTGTTTTCAGGATGTTATATAATTGATTGGTTTGTATTCAGATTTCCATTTCAAATGACCCTCAAAAAAATCACCCACTAGGTTTTTCTAAATCGAACAAGAAAGTTAGCTCTCTCAAAGTTATTCCAATCCTCAAACATTTGCGTACTTAATTTACAATTCAAATAGAAATGGTTAATTTTGCATCGTTATTCATTTGTTTATTTTTTTTAATGATTTACTGTTTTTCCCTTGCACGACTTCTTGTTTTCAAGAAATGTATTAGTTTATAAAGAGACCAGAACGATTTTGAAACAAACATGTTTTCATGTACATGTATGTCTCCAAACGATAATATTGAAACCATACAGTAAAAATCCAAACTTTGTTTTATCAATGAGCAGAGTGTTGGTTCGAGCCCCAGTCTTGACACTTAACTATTATTGCTCTGTCCTTTGGATGGGAGGTAAAGCCGTAGGTCGTGCACGTGTAATGCACGTGAAAGAAACCAGTTCAGTTGTCACGAAGAGTAAGAGAAGGGTTTTGCCCTGGTTTTTCTGGCAGTGGTTGCCAAATGCATCACAGCATCGTTGCATGGTGCTGCATGTATATATAGATATAAACTTGGTCTTATAATTCCCAACATAGCTCTGCATACCTGTAGAAAAAAAAACAGTGAGCGCTTTGGGATGCCCTTTGGGTGCAATAAAGAGCTGTATAAAAAGTTGAGTATGATTACATTGGGTGTTTGGACTTCAGCTGAATCCTCTTGTTTTTGTTTGTTTGTTTTGTTTTTTTGGTTTTCTAACTTTTTTCTTCGATTTCTTCTTCTTCCCTTCCAATTTGAGTCCACAAAATAACTGAAGTTTGGAACTGAATTGAACCTTGAAATTTAGCATATTATATGCTTGAACCTCAACATGAAGTCGGTGCTGGAACAGTGATGCCATGATGGTGATGTCATCATGTGTCAAATTACATGAAATTCAAGTTTGTTACTTCCAAAAATCATAACTCATAAACTACACAACAGATTTTTACAATCTATACATTCCTGTTAAGGTCTGACAATATGAACTGGAATTTGGACATGGTCTCTAGCGTATGAAATAATCTTTGCCCCCAAGGCCTTCCATTTGTGAGAGTAATGACATCATCATTCTTACTACTGCCCTCTCTATCGAACTGTGACAAGTTTTAAAATGTACTATTTCGCTAGAAACCTGTTGCAAGCTCACAAAAACTTAGCACATGCTTATAAATGTCAATGTCTGGATAAGAAATAAGCTATGACGTCATGATGTCGTCATTAGTTTTCAGATGAGGCTTAATCACAATCTCATAAATACTCACATGTCTACACCAAATACCTTGTTTTTGTTTCAAAAACTTAGTCTATTTATTATTTACATTATTCTTAGATGGGTTAATTTAAATACAATGTAACTCAATTCAATCTGAAATAAAAAGTAGCATCCCCTAAAGGTTATCCTTCTGCTGCTGCTTCCCAGGCTGTAGGTGTGATCCCTGGCTACACGGCAGTTCTAGGTTGAATGGCTTCTGACTGGTACCCCCAAACAAAGATATTGACAAAATAGGGAGACTGCCAACATTAGGGCTGTACAGCTCAGCTGGTAGAGTGCCAGCACGTTGTTAAATCCAGAGGTCGCAGGTTCAAGTCCCGCTCTTGTCAATTTGTCTTTGTTCAACCCCAAATTATTCAATTCAATTTGATCTATTCAGTTCACCATAGGTTTCTCTTGCCAAGTCTGTATGTTACCACTAATCTCACATGTACTTTTTTGAGATGTAACACCAATCGATCAGATGCCATATATATATTCTGATTAGAAGAAGAAGAAGGGAAAAAAACCAGTTGTACATAACAAATAAATAATATTATTTCCTTTAATGAAAATGATTCATTCGTCCCCTAAAGGGGCTTGACATTTTGGATGAATCCCTCGAGTCCGACGTGTGTGGAGTTTTTTTTTTTTTCGTCATCGCATCGTAGACCATTTACTGGCCATCATGTTTACACAGCCGACTAGACTGCAGAATGTGTATCATGTACAAAGCGCACACCATGCATGCTTATCCGCTAATGAAGTGTAAAATGAGCCGCAATTGGATTGAATCATGACAAGCTGCAAAATATATATATATATTTTTTTACATACATTTGTGTTGGAAATCTGAGAATGTGTATGTAGGTGCTGAAATTAAACCTCATGTCTGCCTCCTCTTCCCCCTGCTCGATGTTTACTCAGGCCTGGTTGGGCTCAACTAGAATGCCTTACGTTGTCGGTATTTATTAAAACTTCCTTCCTCCCTACAAAAAAAAAATAAAATAAATAGATAAACAAAAAAAGTGCAATTTGTCTGCACCTGGTTGTATGGATGGATTGGCTCTTCCTTAATAATAATAATAACTACTTCTTATATAGCGCATTATACAATAATGTTTCAATGCGCTTTACATTAGTGCCCTGGTCATTGGGCCAATAGCATTCCTGTAATCTTTCTCAGCTCCCTGGGGAGTATACAGCCCTGTGCTGCCGTGGCGCACCGAAGGCTTTTTCATACACAATATCAACCTCTACCCCCGCAGGTACCCATTTTTACCCTTGGGTGGAGAGGAGCAATTATAGTAAAGCATCTTGCTCAAGGACACAAGTGTCATGACCGGGATTCGAACCCACACCCCGATGACTCGACCACCAGAGCTTGAATCCGATGCTCTAAACCGCTCGGCCATGACACCCTAATGTTATACAATAATCGGGTGCAGGTGAGTGCATTGTCACAGAATATAATCTATATCAAATGTAATAGTTCAGTTTTCACCTTGTGGTTATATTCTGCGACAATGCATGAACGAAATGCCTTTAATGTCTGTGTTTGTGAGAACCTTTGTTGTCATTCCCTTTGCAAGTCAGGGTTACATTGTAAATCTGAAAAATGTTCCGAAAAATATTTCAGATTGTTTTCCTTCAGATTATCGATGTGATGTGGTTAGTTCAGTAGGGTTACGTTTGAGGCACATTTATTTCATTTATTCATTCTGGTTGTGAAGCCAAGGACTCTCTTCTCAGAATAGCGAACTTATTTATTCTGATTCTCAGAATAATCACTATACTAGCTAAGTAGACAAGGAAGGAAGTTTCAGTTTTTTAGATGTGGGGGGAAAACCCCAGAGAATTATTCTAGGGAAAACCCACGCAATCAGGTAGGGACTTAAAACCCAATCTTCATAGTGCCCCCCAGCAGGATTCGAACCGGGCCCCCAGAGGTGGAAGGCGAGGAAAGATACCACTGTGCCAATCTGACCGCTCGTCTTTTTTTGAAATAGTGGGGAATTTGTGACATCAGGCAGTGGCTGCTACATGTTCAAGTGTACATGTATTTCCCTTTTTATATTTCCCTGTGAAAAGCCTAAATAGTCAGATGACCAGATTAGATCATTGAGGATGAGACCATCCACTGGACATAAGGTGGAACACACTCCTGAATAAAATGAATCAAAGTTTTCACTTTTGTTTCCACACAAGCTTGAGAGCTCATGCATTCTGAGTAACAAGTGAAACAAAGAGTTTTCATGCTGACCTCAACTGACTGCTGGTGTACATCTGCAGATGGTGAACACAATACTCTACTGGGAATGGGTAGCATTTTTTTTCTCTGAAATCTTGCGGGAAATCTATTTTCTGCTCCGCTTTTATTATTGTCAACCTCCACTTGTCTCCTGTGGCATTTGAGATGACCCGGGCATCTCAAGACCGTCCCGAGATATATCAATGGAATTTCTGTAACGTCTCAGATGAACATGTAGAAATTTGTTCCGATTTGACATTTCTCAAATCTCCTTTTGTTTCTCAGTCTCTTGTTGTTGTTTTTTTTGTCTTTAGGGGGGCGTGAAATTTCTCTCGGTGGAGAAAATCAATGCTTTGTGTGAATTGCTTGAAGGCGCACTAAATGGTATAGATTGGTGTTGGGTTTTCTTGTCAACATCGCACTCAGGGATGTACTCTGAAAGTAACTTGGGGCATTGTAATCAAGTGGTTTGTTGTTCCCCCCCCCACCTCCCATATTAAAGGTATTGTACACTTTTGGTAACAGCTCAAAATCAGTGTCCACATTTTGTGTGATTAAACATATGCATGAACAAACAAACCTGTGAAAGTTTGAGCTCAATTGGTAATCGAGGTCACGAGAAAATAGTGAAAAGAGATCTGTTTTTTCAAATTATCGCGCGCGATAATTACTATTGTTTTACTCATTTCTCAGAAACGATAGCATTTTAGGCAGAAATATTTTAAGAAACCCTTTCTACCATTACTGACTTTAAATCATGTAAGTTATGTGTGAATCTGTGAACATTGTGTTTTTCGATCTTACCAATAGTGTACAGGGCCTTTAAAGATCAACCTGAACGAAATTATTATTATTGTCCTTTTGTTATAGAAAAGTAAACGAGTGTGTAATTATTACATATAATTGATTGAGTAAAACTCAATAAGTATCGTTTCATGGTGTGAAAAATGTTGATTAATGTCACACTGGACCAAAATGCAGAGTTTCACAAAAAGTCTCCAAGGGCCTAGGTATCAAACAGCACTGTGACGTCACACGATGGACTCGATCCAAACAAGACAATGGAAGATGCATAGCAACAAAGATGAGCATAACCTTCATACAGTCTGTGTTGTCACGTATTGTCACAACACGGACTGGTTTGATATATATACATGGTTTATTGTAAAAACATTCAAATTAAAGCAGCCTCGAGGCCGAACAAAATTCAAATTTCAATCCAAAAGCTCACTGATTGTAAAGTTCATACCAGTACTAATCATCCAGAGCAAGAGATGTCTTTCTAACATACTGTCAGAGTAGATGAAATGGCATTTGAAGACCCCACAAATCACCATTGTTTATTTCAAATGCCACAATTGAATATGCCCAATATGAACAGGCACAATATCACTGACAAAACTTGTTGTTTTCATTAAAATGTGACAACAAAATTTGATGAAATTTACACCCTGGTTGAATGGCGTGCTTATTGAAAACTCGTTGATGGAAAAAAGTGGTCACATTATGTAGAAAGAAACGAGAAACGAGAAGATGAAAACAAAGTATAAGATTGGTTGTGTTTAAACAAACAAACAAAAACATACATGTATTTTTATCTTCCCATCCAAAAGCTCACTGATTGTAAAGTTCATACCAGTACTAATCATCCAGAGCGAGAGATGTCTTTCTAACATACTGTTAAAGTAGATGAAGTGGCATTTGAAGACCCCACAAATCACATTGTTTATTTCAAATGCCACAATTGAATATGCCCAATATGAAAAGGCACAATATCACTGACAAAACTTGTTGCTCGGGTGGGATTCAAACCCATGACCTTTACCATTCTGGAGGAGATGTTTAACCACCAGACCACCAAGATTGCCCGGTAGCTAGAGGCAGTTTGGATCCTAGATTTTAGCAGCGGGTACCGCAACGATTTAATAGATGTTAAAGCATTTGATTTCAGAATTAATTTACAGGCTTTTGTTAGGTTAAATTGTGAGTACATCTCAATTTATTTTTTGCATATTAACTGAGGTATTATTCTGCATAGCATATGGGGATCTTTTGTACTGCCTGGCAATTACACATATTGATTAATTGACCATGGAGCTAAACTATATTGACTGTAACCAGGCAATCAAGATACAAAAGAATCATTATGACATGGTTTCTTTCAAGTATGTACTTGAATAATTACCAGTTAACAGTTTATTAAAAGATTTAGTGATAATGGGAAGCCACTTGAATGTCATTTTGGGTTTTGGTTTCAAAGCATCTCTTCAATCTTGTCAATTAGCTTGTCAAAATGTGTTAGACTAAACATTTCTATGGGAATTATTTTTTTCTTATCAAAATAGAATGCACTTGGGTGTGATCCCTGGCTATAAGGCAGTTAACGGTTGTACTCTGACTGGCACCCCAAAAAGACATTGACAAAAAAGGGGGACTGCCAACATAGGGCTAGATAGCTCAGTTGGTAGAGCGCCGACATGTTAATCCGGAGGTCGAATTTTCAATTCCCCACTCTAGTCATTTTCTCAAAATAGAAAGCATGAAATTTTGTTTGATGCGTGTACCTTACAGGACCAGACTTAAAAATTTGGCTGACATATGGTAAAAATAACAGACATCCTAAAAATTCAAATATTGGATTGGAAAAAAACAAGCAATTTCAGATTCATTATTTTATTCTTGCATTAGCAAAACAGTATAAAGTCTTTTGAATAACATTTTGTAAGTAATTGCTAAGCCAAAAAAACAAAACAGAAACCGGTCTCAGACTTCAATTTGATTTTTGGATGATGATCATACCTTTTGTTAAGCATAGTTTTTCTGTGCTTAGCATCTCCATGGACCCAGTATCGGCCTATGGCTTTGACTTTGACATGGTTGCTATGAAGTGACAATTTGTACCCAGTACTGGCCGATGGCTTTGACATGGTTACTGTGAGGTGACATTTTGTACCCAGTCATGGCCGATGGCTTTGACTTGGTTGCCATGAGGTGATGATTTGTACCCAGTGCTGGCTGATGGCTTTGACTTGGTTGCCATGAGGTGATGATTTGTACCCAGTGCTGGCTGATGGCTTTGACGTGGTTGCCATGAGGTGATGATTTGTACGTGTAGGCATGTAGGCCTAATTTATTAAAACCAACAAATCAAAAACATTTCTTCATTATAAACCATTTTGTTTGTTTTAGATTAGGGAGAGATTTCCGGTTCACCCTTTGGTTATTTTTTATGACATTCATGATAATACCAGCTCATGTCCTGCCCTGTGGGTTATTTTTAAATTCAACTATGTAAACATTCCCGGGCGTGATACTTAATGACACTGGACACCTTTGGTAATTGTCAAAGACCAGTCTTCTCACTTGGTGTATCTCAACATATGCACAAAATAACAAACCTGTGAAAATTTGAACTCAAATGGTCGTCGAAGTTGCGAGATGCTAATGGAAGAAAAAACACCCTTGTCACACGAAGTTGTGAGCTTTCAGATGCTTGATTTCGAGACCTCACGCGTGAGGTCTCAAAATCAATTCAAATATTTTAGTGAGAAATTATTTCTTCCTCAAAAACTACGTTACTTCAGGCCGGGAGCCATTTCTCACAATGTTTTATACTATCAACAGCTCTCCACTGCTCGTTACCAAGTGAGTTTTTATGCTAACAATTATTTTGAGTAATTACCAATAGTGTCCAGTGCCTTTAATGAAGGCAAGTGCCTCCCTTGCCCCCTGGTTATTGCCCTGGTGCCTCTTCAAGTTTTGCACTAGAAATTTAAAATGTCCTCATAGAGGTGCCCTTAACCAAGGAGAAAACTCCTTGGTGCACTAATCCTTTCAAAGACCAAACCATCAAGCCCTGCATTCCAAAAGGCTGGTAGTTTAATATATTCAGAAAATTTCACGGCATGCTATGCCCAACTAATTAAATACTGTCCGTCACTCTGTAGCAATTATAGTGCTGTGTATTCCATGCATTCAAATTATGCAGAACAAATCCACAGGAGACAGTGATTTGTCATCTGTTGTGCTGGGCCCCTTTTCCATAAAACCTTTCAGAAGAAATTGTTCTGTTTCATGCTATTAAGCATGCATAAAGTGAACATGTGGTAACATGGTAACATAAGTCGTGCAATACATGATGACATATGGCCAGTTCCACATGAGAAAAGGTAAAAAACAGCAAATTCATAAATTTAGAAAATCCCAATAAATACAAATGTTCCGAACAGACAGCGTACTAAATTTTCAAGAAACTGAAAAACCATTTTTCAAATAGTTTTATTGGTTTTCCTATTATTCATATTTGAAATTTGAGGATTTTGGGGGCTTTCCGGGTTTTGCACTCATTTTGGCTCAATTTCATGATGATGTAATCTAAGCTACTGAATATATGATTTATTTGTCTGCAAACTTTCCCATTTTACATGTTTGGGTGTAACAATCATATTTTGTGAAGCACTTGCTGAAATTGGATCCATGAGTATTTTCTGGAGAAATCTACACACATTTGCATGTAATTCCGTTACCATAACATAGAAGAAGTTTATCTCCTGAACGAAGTAAATTCTCTTCCTTCATTTGCCTCCTCATACGTCGTTTTTCTGAAACATCCCCTCTGTTCTGCCAAAACTGTGGTAGAATAGAACTTCTGTTTCATAAGGTTGGGCATGAGACACGTAGTTTTTGCATGCTCATATTATGTTTGTGTATACACAATACCCTCTGACTGTAAACCCGTAGCTATGTGTATTGCCAATAGAGGGCAGGATTAAAGTGAGAGTTGAAACAAAAGACCCATCTTGTACATAGCACATGCATAGCACATGACAGCACATGCAAGCACATGCACAGCACATGCACAGCACATGCACAGCACATGCACAGCACATGCACAGCACATGCACAGCACATGCACAGCACATGCACAGCACATGCACAGCACATGCACAGCACATGCACAGCACATGCACAGCACATGCACAGCACATGCACAGCACATGCATAGCACATGCGTAGCACGTGCATTGATATGAACTAACATAAGCTTCATAGTGAAAGCATGGAGGAATAAGAACACAGGGAACCAAAATTTTGACCGCACAAAACGACCATGTTAGTTCAAGAAGTGAAAGGAAAACCACACAATTTCGTGGGGCCATTTGTGTGAATCATTATTCTACTTTTAAATCATCTTTCCTACCATGTATATTTCATAACAGACGATTTTATAGCCCAAAGTGCCCAATCCAAAGGCGATGTGTCCCTTTAATTTTGATATTATATAGTCAGTTTTATTTAGCAGTTGAGAGTCAAGCTAGAAACAGTTATATTTTTTAATTTTTGTTTACAGCCTTTACAGTACTATAGAAAGGAATACAAGAATCAAAAAGAACATTTTCATAAATGCTCCTGTTGATGCCACAAAAATTGCCGCTTGCTGAAACGTTCACAGGTCTGTTGTTAATTGAATCAAACCATACTTAATGAAGCAGTCTGGCCAACATTCCAAATGTTGTACACAGTGCATTCCCCAGATTCAATACACTAGTGAAAAAAACAAAACAGAACACAACATGTTCATCATGCCCTATACGGGACTGTGGTTGCATTTAGCCTCCCCCGTTAACACAATAGACTAACCCCAATTTAGCACCATCCAAACACAGAGCCCATCCCATTCCAATACACCAAGCTATCTGTGTCCCCCCCCTTCAGACACAATGGACTAGCCCTCATTAGTATTCCCCGCATCATTGACGTGAACCCCCATCTCGTCATATTGCGCTCACTACTGCAGCAAGGATGAGTGTCTAACCTTCATAGCATTCTCTCTCTCTCTCTCTCGCTGCTCTGTCATCATTGCTGTCTCTCACAGACAAACGGCCAACCGCGCAGTCATGATAAGAAGGTGGGTCCACTTTATAATAATATATCAAAATAGCTGTAGAATATATCTTAAACCTAGTTTACCGACTATACATGACATAGAATGGATTTACTATAACTATAGTCAATAATGTTTAGTATTTGACACCATTATTTGGGTCTAGACGAATCTAAACCATCATCTACGCAGCCATTGGAGGGTGGGTCTACTAAATATGCAACCAATTTATAGAATTCATAAATGTAGCAGCCCATTATAAATCTAATTGGTAATTCTATATGTTGATAATTTTAGTTTCTGACGTTATATTATTGATGGGTCTGGAAACCGTCCCGTAATTAACAAGGCGGGTCTGCCAAGCATCATAAATTGGTTTGGTATTTGGAGCATAGAGTATTTTGTACTGGCTGATGCATTTTTGCTGTAAAATTGAACGTTTCTTTAATTACTGATATCCCAATGTTAATGGCAATGAATATAATAGTTACAGCTCATTTTGTAACTGCATTTGTATACATGTACATGTACTGTACTTGTGTGTACCTGCATAATTTTTAATAGTGCCCTTAAGTAAAGGATGTTAGCTGAAGTATTGTAGTGTTTATTTATTTATTTATGTGTTAACTAATGCATCCGAAATTCCTTGACTTTGACTAAAACAACATGGCCTAATTTTTGCCGTGAATAAGATTTTTTTTGTTCAGAAGATTTTGTCTGGTCATCCTTTAAGGATATGCACAACATTGAAGGATGTCAGTTGAAGTACTGTTTTTTTATTTATTCGTACATGTTTTTTTTTTTGGTAAATGCAATAGAAAAATTTCTTGGCTTTGAGTCAAAAATTTCTTTCACCGCGAAAAATTGTTTTTGTGTTGTTTCAATTTTTTTTTTCTCTGATCGAAATTTGACAAATAATGCTTTCAGAACAAAAACTTCTGCCTATCCCACGGACAATTAAAGCACAAAATACATGTAACATGCAAAACTGTTTGTACATGGCTGATTTAAGGATGGGATACTGACAATAATTCATTTTTAGTTTTTAATAACTAACACTAATCATTGGCAGATTTGTTCGTGCAAATGAAAGCTTGTACTTAAAAACATCTATTTAGAATTTAAATCTTAATTTTCTGGTCAAATTGGCCAAAAATCTGACATAGCATCTCAAGTACCTTGATTTCTTGGAGGGTTTGTGAGTAACTCTACCGACATCTTGGATTTGGTTTTCATTAAAATCGCTTCACACATATCCTCGGCTGACATGTTCTTAGATTCTCTCGCAAGATTTAAATCCATAATTCAAACAGTCAATTTGTAACCCAGTGTTGCAGTAAATATGGGCCAATATTAGTGAACAGCTTAATTAGTTGGGAAAGTGTTGTGATAATTGATTTCGTTCAGCTCATTATGTAAAGAAAAAACCCACACAAACAAATATTGAACTTTGGTGTGGAGTCAAGTAGAATGCAACATGGTCACCATATGTTAACAGCATTAGTGCAGACCACATGTTGTGAAGATATTAGACATGCCTTATGCTTTTGAGCTTTTTAAAAAGTAGCCTATCGCTCTAGTAAACTACGTTTTACTTGCCTCCAGGAAGTTTTAGTAGCCCATATTTCAAACATTTATTGCCGAAAACATTATCTTTCTGATGTATTAATGGTAGCGAGTTTATTGGTCAATGAAAATTGCATGCACTCACTCAAACATCAATGAACACTTTTTGAAAATGATTATTCACATTTTGGAAAGGAAGAAATATGAGCACTTTAAAACAAGTAGGTCGGACAGATTTTAGTAGCCCACAGGGCAAGTTGAAATATTTGGAATGTGACTTCATCAAACGTTTCGGATTTTGACCAAAATGCCCTTGGAAGGGTAACGGCACATGTGGCATTTTAAACCGTTGTAACATGAGGTTAGAGACTTGTACATTTTTCCAAAAGGACTCTATCTATTGGAAAATGAGTAGATCTTACAACTGCCTCTGACCTTTGAGCCCATCTTTAACTGATGTAATCATTATATTGGGGGTAAAGAACAGTTTTTTTTAATCATCTGTTGGTGGAGAGTAAACACTAAGACCCATGAACTCTATATCTGATCTCTTCTCAACCATATACACATTGATGGACAATGTAGGTGACACCTCTGTTTCCATACAGTAGCAGTGTACATCCATACAGCTGCACGCCACAAATTGGTCTAGACAGGTGTTAAACACCCTCTGATTATATTCAGTGGTCTTTGAACCCATGCTCAAGGTCATTTTTTCTTTGTAAAAAGTTTATTATTATATTTCTGGTTATGAAACCGAGGATGGTCGTAAGTGAACTTAATCACTGTTTAGCTGGCAAGCCTGAGGAAACCTGTAAACAAGGGTGCTTGCTATGGGAACCAGATTAACCCCTAACTCTTGCATGGTAAGTGTTCTGGGTTCATTTATGTGCACTACCAGTCCTAGTACACGGGACCTAGGACTTAGTTATTAGAGTCCCATCCGAAAGACAAAGAAACTATGGTAAAATATCTTGCTCAAGAACACAAGTGCTACTACGAGCGGGATTCAAACCCACACTCTGCTGATCAGAAACACCAGAGCTTGAGTCCGGTGCTCTTAAAACGCTCGACCGCTTTTGTGAAGAGACAAAATTGAAGTGATTTCTTGCATGGCTGAGCTACATGTACTTGTAAACTTGGCATTTGGCAAGAGAGGTTAGGACGCTTGTTCATTTATTTCACCAGATATTTTAGGATGCTATGGATGCATTTTTATCCCATCAGCGCCGAAACAGGGTAACATTTAAGAGGGGCACAAAGGGGTGCATCATTTTTTTCTGTGGGGGGGGGGGGCTCTTCCAGTCAACTGAAACAGTACATGTAGTTTCTGTTTGCATTTTTGTAAATAAGCCAATTTTCAGTGCTCTTGTTATGCATTTACTATTTTTTTAATGAGATATTCTGACCTGAATGTAATAAACAAATACATTGTCTGTGTGATAGAAAATAGTTTTAAAAAACATTGAAATTTTCACAAAGCTTATAAATGTAAAATTTTACTCTGATAATTTATAATCTCGAAAGTATGATTTCAAAATGGGGGGGGGGGGAACATAAATCCTTTGGGGCCCTCTCCCCTGTCCCCCACCCCTAGTTACCCCACTGAATCCCATCAAAATAAGTTTACCTTAATGTGATACAAGCCAATTGATAGATATGCAATACGTTATTTTCAAGTGAAGTTAGTGATTTGTCATAATGTTATCTTTAGTTACAACTTGACACAAAAGTCAACCGATTTTTTTTATTGGTCAATAAATAACTGAATATAAGACAATAGATAAATCTACAAACCAGATCTACAAGGGCTCCTCTCAGAGCCACCACTACTCAAAAGAGATTTATTGACATGGTGTCACCGCAATATACAACTGTATACCTTATTACAAATCAACAGGAGTGAGTTAGCTCAAAATCTATGGCTTATCCGTTAGCACTTAACTTTGTGAACTGCGTACGGAAATAATTGTACTAATCGAATAAACTGAATGAGTAGAATTAGAATTGATCAAATCACAAAACAGTTGTTTTCTAATTGGATTTTTAAGTGTTTCAAATTTAAAAGCCATCATTGTCTGGGAAATATCAATTGAAGGTCAGATTACTTTTTGTTTCTATAACCATGGTACAAACAGATGATATTGACATTATTCTGTAGAGCGGATCAAATATGCAGTATGTACCATGTGCAGCATGCAGTGGAGTCTATGCTAGCTATGGATTGTTGTGGTAGATTGCCATTTCAGCTGTTGGTGCCAACTGAGCCAACCACATGAGTAGCCTTCAATGTAACTATTGGGACCTTGCTATGGGATCCTTGTCGCCATGGTTATTGCTTACTAGACGGTAGATTTGCAGCCTGGTTGTTTCGTGTGATATTTTGGGGAGTTAGCTCAGAATGTTGAATGTAGTACAAAATCTGAATAACTAACCTCAAAGCGTTGAGTTGAATAAGTTTTTTAGAAACGAACAATTGGAAAAGATTAAAAACCTTGTTTTAAAATGAAAATTACCAATACTGTATCTTCACCTTTGCTAACTTTAAACAAAAATCTGTAATACATGTTTAAAATCATCGGGGATAGAGTATACTGTTTGTGCTTTACCCATACAATGATCAAAAGCACTGTATACTCAGTACTTTCCGAGCTCTGTGACAACAAATCCACAGGCATATTACTCGGGTGGGATTCGAACCCAGAACCTTGGCCATTCTAGAGCAGATGTCTTACCACTGCCCGGTAGCTAGAGGCAGTTTGAATCCTATATTTTAGCATCGGGTACCGCAACAACTGTAATAGATCGTTAAATTGACATCTTGATGTCAATGTGAATGATGCTACATGCTGGCTATTGAGTTGAGATACTATACATTCATTATGATAATACATTTATTTTACAGTCAGTGTGTTGATGAAGTCTCAGCAATAAAAAAGTCACTGCTGTTTAGAGTAGAATAATCACCATTTTCAGGCTGAAGAGTAATGGGATGTAAGAAGGAATAGGTTTCATTTCTCCTGTTTTCATCGTAAAAATCATTAAAGATTTAATGGAAAGAACTGTCCATTTTTTCTGATGTTATTGGTTTGTGCATATTATGTAACTTTGCAAGATAAAAGAAGATGTAGGGGAATATAGTTTAAATATATATTTTTGTTTACCAAAGTGCGTGACAATATCTTAAATGGAACTTTGTGTGCAGCCCATGTACCAAGTAAGCCTCATAATAAACACTGGGTATTGAATTATCTGATGATGACGAATCTTATACTGCATTGTACATTGATGTCGCCCTTAGAAAAATGCATCAAACTGTTTTTGGAAAATTTTCTCATGGTAGAATATCCCCGTATGGGATATATATATATATATGTGGTATTTCAGTGTAATATGCTATGTGTCATGGAGAGTGTCAGTGACACACAGTTGGTGGACTGTCTGGGTTGATGTAGATAATGATGTGAAAGTACTTTGGGGGTCTTTATGTTGCAAGGTTTAAAGGGAAGCTGGATTGTGGTGATCGATGCCTTCTTACTCCAATGGGTCAATTAAAATGCAAGTTAACTACTGGGTACAAAGTTTGAACCGTCACTAATATTATATATTTCTGGTAATGAAACCAAGGATCCCTCATAAGTGAACATAATCACTGTATCTTGCAAGCCTGCGGAAACCTGTTAAGGAGGGGTTTGTAATGTGAACCACAAACACCAGGGTTGACCCCTAACTCTCTACGATAAGTGTTCTAGGTTCTTTTACCTGCACTACCAATCCGAGTAAACGGAACCTACGGCTTAATGTCCCATCCAAAGGACAAAGCAAATTTGGTATAAAGTATCTTGCTCAAAGACACAATTGTGCCACGACCGAGACTCGAACCCACACTCCGCTGATCAGAAACACCAGAGCTAGAGTCCAGTGTTATAAACCGCTCGGCCATGACACGCCACTATAATAATAATAATAATAACAACAATAACACAGCAATTGTAGGCTGCACTTGATCTGTTTTACGCGCCGGTCGAGGTCAATCAAAAGAATTCTCAGATATGTTCATACCAGGCCAATCTGAAAAGATGTGTCTTAAGAGATTGTTGGAAGTAGGAAATGTGGTTTGTCTCCCTAAGATATTTCTAGGCGAAGAATTCCAGGAGAGGGGGGGGGGGAAAGGTTAGAAAAGGCCCTATCACCATAAGTGGCTAGGCACGTCTGGGGAACAAACAGCATGCTGCCCAATGACCTCAGACCTGGTCTGACATGCCAGTGCTGAAGTATGTTCTGTAAGTAGGGGAGGGGCTGAACCATGAAGTGCTTTGAATGCAGGGAGGATATGATCTTGTAGTGAGTTTTTTTTTAACTAATGCCAGTGTAGATTGTGTAGGATGAGAGAAGAAATTTTGTTTTTACCAGTCAGTAATCTTGCAGCAGCATTTTGGACTGATTGCAAGACGCACAGTGTGTTATTATTAGGAAGCCCAGCAAGGAGACTATAAATCAGCCTAATAAATAGTTATTGAGAAATCTCAAGACCTTGTTTTGTAACCATACATCAGATTGGGACTTTTTTTCTCCCCCAATTTAAGGTAAAAATAGAACAGAATAGTCCTTTTAGAATTTACAAATGGATACATTTTGTTTAACAGAATTATAGTAGAATCACTTGGGGGAGTCTTAATTTTAGTCCAGGAGTCACTTGGGTCAAGTCCAAGTTCAGGAGTAAACTTGGTTCCAGTTGGAGTCAAAGTTACAATTAAAATCATTACAAAAATAACTAAAACTATACAAAATTATTTGAATTGATCAGTTGATGTCACACATCGATGACACACATTTGATTACCATAAACTAATTGAGAATTAGAAATGGCAACAACAACAAAAACACCCCAAACCTCTGATGTTTACAGTCCGTGCCATACATTTCCTCACCGAGACAATAACAAAATAGGCTGTGGAACTATGAATTTAAGTATCATTTTTGTCTTTGTCTGGGAAAATTATGGTTGAGTCCGAGAGAGTCTGGGTCCGAGTGTTTTTGCCAGTGTGACTCCAGTCCAGTCCAAACCACCAACAATAATGAGTGGAGTCAGACACCAGTCCTATTACCTCACTCTCCTTTTATGTTGATTTATACATTTTTCTGATGTAAATGTCAGTAACTGTTTCCATGGAATGTCCAAGTTGAATTATTATTCTTACGGGAAATTGTGGAATTTGGTTACTTTCAGATAATTTTATGGTGATTGCTGAATAAACTCGGCTGCAATTCTTAACTACTTTGGTTATGAGAAATAATTTAGTTAACATCTTAAATCAAAATCACATCTAAAGGGCGGTATTTGGAATGTTTTGGGGTTGAGGTTGATGGCCTCCTCCCCAGTGTGCAATCAATTCAGGAGTGAAATACATTCCCCCTGGCAACATCCAAATTCCCCCATGGGTAAATTGTATTCTCGTCTCCCCGATTGTAAATCCGTAATATTGAGTGTCGTTGCGTGCCTGTAATTTATTCACACGCGCGTTTTTTGTAAAACGAGATCAGGGGTTAACTTCTGCTCCGCCAAAAAAAAGGCTTGATGGCGTGGGTTTGGGGCCTTTCTAACCATGTCTGGGTGATGTACACGTGCTATAGCTAGCAGACAGGTATATGTTCGAGATACTGAAATCCAATTGTCATGAATGCCAATTCTCTGCATATCTTACATGTATCTTGGCTTGTATGAGTCATCCATTCATCATGCCGGGCATAATTTCAGCCGCTTTACGAAGACGGTCAGTTTCAATTCAGATCGGACTTTGATTTTTTTTAAAATATTTCATCAGGTCTGTACGCGAGCGACCTGTAAGTGTGGCAGGGGATCAGAACGTGTAATTGGTTATGAGTGTATAATGCCATTGACTGGCTGTGGTGATTGTATGGTCTATTTTTATACAGGAGACACAATGCTAGGATGTCATCAGCATTGAATGACTACATTGTGTGCCATTATAAATCATTATTATTATAATTTATTCGGCCAAGGATCAATGCTAAATGTAGTGACTAATAAGGGAAACAAGCGACAAGACGAACATGCCTTTAAATACTACATCAAAATGAGGCTGGAAGGGATGGATGGGATATGGAAAAGAAAACGGGAGGAGGGATGGGCTGAGGGATGAGCAAATGAACAGGGGACAAAGACGGAGATTAAATAGATAAGAAGAGCATCACTGATTCAAGCTGGCCAGGATGGACCAACGTGTAGCTAAACACTGTGGCCATAAAGCCTGTCTATTCAAGCTGAAAATGGCGGCATAAAAATTACTTAAGAGATGTACGCCATCAAGAAATAATTAAAAGAATCAATGACTGGAAAAAATACATGTAAGAAGAAAACAAATGAATAGGGATATGCTTTGTGTCCTTCAGTTAGAGATTGATTACTAAGAGGCAATGTTTATTTAATATTTTTTGTCGTACAGTTATATTATATTCTAGTTTGGTTTAAGTTTGTAAGTCTGTAATTTATAAAATAAGATTTTGGTGCTTGTATGGTGTTGATTTTTAAGGAAATAAGACTGATTTTGAAAAGTAAGTTGTGCATAAATGTTTATGTATTTTTGTGTGTGGATAATACATGAAAATTATGTATCTGAGAAAGAAAAAACTGCTTGCATGTAAATCCTAATGCAAGCCTGAGGCAGAAATTCCTTAAAAAAAGCAAACACAAATAAATAAAATAATCCCAGTCTGGATTCACTCCGTCCCCTCTTCTACCCTCTCTTCCCAATCAATACATCTCTAATGACTAGTGCATCTTCATCATCTGCATAAAAACCCCCCTGCCTGATTAAGCAGTCGTCACTGTATAATCAAGGGAGCATGGTATAGCAGTTTCCCATCCCTTGCTCCTGGGTCAAACATGACCGTCTTATAGAGGCTCGTGGGATGGGATGGTGAGTCATGCTCTTTTTCTTCCTTTTTTTTTTGCTCCTCTTTTGTGTCCACATCCTCATTTTTTCTCTCTCTTTCTTCTCTTTCTTTGATTTGAAGAGCAGGATGCTGGAATGCAAATGAAGACCTGTTAGAATGAAGTGGAGAATTGTTTAATTGAGCACGAGGAATTTTGGATGCCCCCTCCTCCCCAAATTGTAAATCTTTAATAATAACAAAATATGTGAAAATCTTATGTGAGAAATGATGACAGTGTTCATATTTTTAGAGTCTGCTTAATTGCAACATCTCGATGGGGGGTTCTTGGCTGGTATAGTGATTAAGAATCCTTGGCTTCACAACCAGAATAATAAACAAATGAACAAATAATAAATAAATAAAAACAGATGCCCAAAAAGTAAAAAAATGGCTGGTTACGCCACCGTTCATTATGGCCTCAACAAGAAACAATGTCCCAATTATCTGAATGGGATTGCAGGAGAGGGTCCTTGAAAGATTGATTAATCAATTAGCCAATTAAGCAACTGCCTGATCCAAAAGCAGAGTTTGATTATAAAATATGATGCTATATTTCTTTATCCATACTCCTCAGGAGATTATGTTTTGTATGTGTACCGTTATATAGATTTTTGGAACAAAACACTGAAACAAATATAAATTTGGTTAAGGCAATTTTTGCAAGTCAGGATGGATTGCGCGTCAATTTTGTTATCTTGTTTTGCGTGCCCATCAAAGCCCCTTTTACTTTAGACGAATTTTCCCAGGACAATTTGGCTGACCTATTCACACTTTGAGAAAACGATTCATTCATGAATTATTTCTCGGATTTCTGAGGGGTTGATGTCCGTTTGAGAATGCTGCGGCCAAGGATGCGGTCAGTACCTGCTGTCATCTCGCTGAGCGCGGATTGATTTGTCGTTCTTTTGAAAATACAGTGACAGTTTTTTGCTGTTTCTCAGCAAGTAGACACTGTATTCAGTTGAATTTCACATGTGACTTTTATTGTATCTTTTTAAAGGAACATTACAGAATTGGTAAGAAAAGAAAAAACGTTTTGATCACAGATTTACATAAAACTTACACGGTCTAATGATGATGATAGTAGAAAACATCCCTTGAAATATTTCTGTCTGAATTGCCATATTTGATGAGAAATGAATAAACCAATTTTCCGATTTGAGTTTATCGCTTAGTGAGCGTTTTATTCATTTGTTGAACCTATATGAGTTCATGCAAATGTGTAATCGGTTTTGCACTATTTTCTCGTGACCCAGATGGCCAATCGATCTCAAACTTCTACAGGTTTGTCAGTTTATGTATATGGTGGATTACATAAAGTGCTTACACTGCCAGCAACTGTTTTGTTAGCAACAACCAATTCTGTAATGTTCCTTTAAACAATTCTACTTCTAAATAAGCGTTTCGTTGACAAAAACCAGTCCATGACCCTACCTTTAAAGCTGGTCGTCCCTGTTTATCTTGAACATGATTCCATTTCATCTTTTAAGTGCGTCTGGAATATATGAGCCATGGTAATCCAATGCGGTGAATTCAAGACTGATTATCCCATCAACCGTGAGAATTAATATACTCTGTGTTAATTTACATTGAGTATTTTAAAAGTCTTAGCTTACAATGATATTATCTGTGGAATTATGGGTCATTTTAAAGGGATGAGACAGGGTTTTGGTTTTTTTCTTCGGTATGTACATTTCACTTTGGTGTGATCCGTGGCTTTTACGGCAGTTACCGGTGAAATGGCTTCTGACTGGCACCCCCTGAACAAAGATATTGACAAAATAGGGAGATCGCCAACATTAGGGCTACCAGTTGGTAGAGCCCGGCACGGTGATTAGGAGTTCGCAGGTTCGAGTCTCGCTCTAGTCATTTTTTCTTCGTTCAACCAAAAATCACCTCTCTTTTTTTCTCAGTGAAAACTTCAGAATCACCTTTTGCTTTGTCATGTAGTCTTTTGCAATGATATTGAGCTCAAATGAATACACTCATCTGAAAAGCAACGGTGTCTAATACCGTCCCTTTAAAGGGCAGCTGAACGAATCCCTCTCATCTTCTTGCATGAATTATTCCTCAGTGATGGCCCAAAAACATTAGGTGGTAAACCAAGGGTAATAGTTGTATCTTCCTCAAGATGCGGATGTGATAGATCTGACGTCAGCAACACCTGTATCGATTAATCAGCCACACAGTCAGAGAGAGAGAGAGAGACGGAGAGAAAGAGTAGGGTGCATATTTGCGCCGGATGTGGAGAGAGGAAAAAATAAAAGACAATACTTATCAGAAGGAATGGAAATGTTAGCGTAGGTGAAAAACATCTGTTAAACAGGAAGATAAGATGGCGATAGGAGAGCAAATTTGTGAGGGAAAGTAGTTGAAAGGATATACGTGCACTGCCCTGAGGGAATGCATTCAATTTTAATTTGTTTATTGTCTACTTTAAAGGTATTGTACACTTTTGGTAACAGCTCAAAATCAGTGTCCACATTTTGTGTGATTAAACATATGCATGAACAAACAAACCTGTGAAAGTTTGAGCTCAATTGGTCATCGAGGTCACGAGAAAATAGTGAAAAGAGATCTTATGTGTTTTCTGTTTTTTCAAATTATCGCGCGCGATAATTACTATTGTTTTACTGTTTCTCAGAAAAGATAGCATTTTAGGCAGAAATATTTTAAGGAACCCTTTCTACCATTACTTTCTTTAAATCATGTAAGTTATGTGTGAATCTGTGAACATTGTGTTTTTCGATCTTACCAATAGTGTACAGGGCCTTTAAAGACAAGAAGTTGACATGCACTGGTCACGCATGATTCAAAAACAAAACAAGTGTAGGGACTTGGATTAAGCAGTAAACTCCAATGCCAGTGGTGGATTTCCAATCATGGTGAATATTGCTTGAATTGAATCATGATTCTTATTTTTATGGTTTGATTTCTCTGGTAGTAGATGTAATTGGTTGAAGAAACGTGTTTTCCACTTGATATTTAGCATATCATTATCAACATCTTTTGCAGGCCTAATGCATCATGTCGCCAGAGTGATACAGCAGTGTCACAGTCCCTGTCGCCATGGCAGCGACACAGAGCCCTGTCGTCAAGCAAATTGATAAACAGTTCCTCGTCTGTGGCATCTGCCTAGAGCGGTACCACACCCCTAAGGTACTCCCCTGTCTCCACACCTTCTGCCAAAAGTGCCTGCAGAACTACGTCCCGGCGGAGTCCCTGACCCTCTCCTGCCCTCTCTGCCGTCAGCAGTCCATCCTCCCGATCGAGGGGGTGACGGGTCTGCAGAACAATTTCTTCATCACCAACCTGATGGAGGTGTTGGAGGGGCCAGACAGCAGCAGCGATGACGGGGCCAGCGGGGGGGATCAGCCCCACCACGCCGTGCCTTGTTGCTCCAGTCATGAGGGGGAACCCTTGGATTATTATTGTGATGACTGTGAGACGGCCGTCTGCGGGGAGTGCACTGAGTCGGAGCATGTGGATCATCCTACGGTGCTTCTGAGTGACATCATTGATGAACATAAGGAGGTATTGAGGGATATACTGGAGAAAGCTAAGGACCAGGTAAAGATGTCATCCCTTTTAATTCACCCAAAGTTCCTCATAAAAAAAAATCAGCCCAATTATTTTCATGTATTTTTGTACTTATAAGAGCTAAAAATATCATCTCTTCAAAGATGCATAGATTTTCATGTATTGTTTTACCTAAAAAAATAAACTAAAAAATCCCACACACAAAAAATGTCATTAACTTCAGGCATGTGATTTCTCAGGATATTTCCTGATTTCTGGATTTTCTTAAAATCCCCTCTGGCCGTCAAATTTTCTTGAGAGAAGTGAAGCAGTTCCCAAACGGAGAAAGAAATGGTCCACATTGTGTCCAATCTGTAGTTTTGTTTTTCTGGAGATACGCAGAAACTTTACACTTGAATTGTAACATCTGCGAGGTTCTTGGTCTAGGAGAATGGGAAACTCACATTCACAAGCTATTTTTTTTTTAGGACTTTACACATTTATCCAATCTCATATACCTGTAACTTCTTACTAAACTATAGGTGTTGGTCTCCTTTGCATGAACATATCCTCATCAGTGGTCCGCTGGCCGAGCGCCAGTTATAAGTTCTGAGGACCAGTCAAAATTCTGTCCAAGTGGTCAGGCTGGCTAGTTCATTGCTTCTAAGCGCTACATGCAAACCACTGGTTTTAAGCTGAGGTACCAGACAAAGTAACAGCTGTTGAAAGAAAGCCGTAACAATCTAACTGGTCCCCGCTGGCCAGTCACTGAAAAAGGTTTAGGGCAAACCTTGCTCATGACATGCAGCCAGAACATCTGTTGTCAAAAGCAAATTGCTTTTAGGTTTTCATGGTGGAAAAAAGAACCAGACAAATTTCAAAGGCAGTTTCAGAAGCAGTAGTTATGGAGAGTCATTTGTACACTGGAAAACACAATTAGTTAAAAATCTGTTTGTTATGAAAAGTTAAACTATTCACTGTTTAGCTGTATTTTGATCTAAGTATGGTGTATGAATGGGTCCTAAACTTATTTTATTTGTTTTTTTTTTTTTTGTTTATGGATACTTAACAATTTGCATTTAGATGCCACGTCTACAGGATGCCATTGAGCGAGTAACCACCATCAACCTAAACCTGGAGGAGAAGAAAAACAAAGCGGAGACGGAGATACTGACGTCCTTCGACACGCTGGAGAGAGGAATCCAAGAGAGGAAAGACACCCTCATGAACGAGCTGAAGGGCGCTCATGACTCCAAGCAAGAGGTGCTTCAGAAGCAGCAGGAAGTCCTGGAGAAAGAGCTTCTCAGTATAGAGCATAACTGTGACTTCACCGAGCAGGCCCTACGGAGCGGCAACGAGATGCAGATCCTGCTAGTCCGGAAGCAAATGGGACAGCGTCTGCGCGAGCTCACGGAACAGTGCCAGCATCTCCAGCCGGAGGAGAACGATTTCATCTTCTTCGCCGGTGAGGTCACCGAGATGGAGAAGTCGTTGGCGAACCTCGGCGCGGTGCGCAGCAACAGTGCCATTGCCCACGAGACGGTAGCCGTAGGGGAGGGGTTGAAGCGAGCGTTCAGTGGGGAGCAGATGATTGTAACGATAACCACGAAGAACTATCGAGGGGTCTTAGTAACCATTGGAGGAGCTGAAGTCTGTGCCCAGCTTTACTCCTCAGACGGTGGGGTGCATGATACGCGAGTGATTGATAACAAGAACGGTACGTATGACGTCTTGTATACAATACACAAAGAAGGCCCACATCAGCTGAGTATAAAACTCTTTGGGCGTCACATCAGGGGGAGCCCCTTTAAGTTGCGTGTGTTGAGGGAGAGCAGCTCCTCCAGTCCCAAGTCACCGACGAGTAAGATCCCACGGAGTAATATCAAACAGCGTGCAATGAGGAGACCACAGAGTGCTGCCGGGTCGCTGAGAGTCTACCGCAAATCTAACCCCATCGAGGATGATCTGGTACTCATCATGGGCCAGAGAGGGCGCAATAAAGGGGAGTTCACAAACCCGCAAGGTGTGGGGACCACCGCCGCCAACGGTGGCCGGATTGTGGTTGCGGATAGCAACAACCAGTGCATACAAGTCTTCAATAACACTGGCGACTGTAAACACAAGTTTGGCATCCGAGGGCGCAGCAATGGCCAGCTGCAGCGGCCCACCGGTGTGGCATTCACGGCATCGGGAAACTACGTCGTCGCCGACTACGACAACAAATGGGTGAACATCTTCGGCCCGGACGGGAAGTTCATCAATAAGATCGGCACGGGAAAGCTCATCGGACCAAAGGGAGTCTGTGTGGACAGCAACAACAACATCATCGTCGTTGACAACAAGTCTAGCACCATCTTGATCTTCACCTCAACGGGAAAGCTCCTCAACAAGTTTGGATCAAGAGGAGCCGAGGACCAACAGCTGTGTGGACCTCACTTTGTGGACGTCAATAATAGTAACCAGATAGTGGTGTCAGACTTCCATAATCACTGCATTAAGGTGAGTCCATTTCAATCTGGACAAAAGGGATACACATGTGGTACACACTTTTTCCCGCTTCATTATAAAACTTTGGTTTCGGTATTTAAAAAAGTGGCACCTGTACATCCATCAGCCAAAGGAATGCATGAATTTATTTTTGTAAAACTTGCAATAAAAGTATCTTGCTCAAGGACACACGGAGACTCGAACCCACACTCTGCTGGACGGAAACACCAGAGCTTGAGTCTCTCGAATGCTCTTAACTGCTCGGCCCTGACATGCCACAATGTTGATTTATTATTGCAAAATTAATAAGATTAAGAAAAGTAAAATAAATGTCACCTGTGAAAGTTTCAGTTGAATACAGTGTCTCTTGTTGAAAAAATAGCAAAAAACTGTCTTGGTATTTTCATCAACAAAAATTGAATCAATCCACATTTTAGTGAGGTGCAAGTGAGTACCAACAGCATCTCTGGCAACAGTATTCATAAACAGACACTGGAGAAATTTGAATCCTCAAAAGTCACCTTCGGCAATCTTTGGCGATTCAAATTTCTCAACATGCTTTCATTGATTTCTAATCAACAGGGTGCACTTCAGTGAAATTATTTATGCAGGATTGCTTACTACCATTACCATCTTTATAACCAGTAAGCTTTCGGATAAAAGTTATACCATTTAGTGGGGGGGGGGTAATTAGCAAAGTATAACCCTACCTTTAAATATAAGTCTAAAGAAACTGCAATTGATGTTTCGTTCAGATCAAAAAGATTCGTTTGTTGGTTTACATCTACTATCTTAATTGTTCTCAGCATTGTGACGACATTACCTGATCTCTTCTCCTTTCACCAGGTGTTCGAGCAAGACGGGCAGCTAGTGACAATGTTCGGATCAAGGGGTGAGGGAAACGGACAGTTCAATGCCCCTACAGGTGTGGCGGTGGACCTCATCGGGAACATCATTGTAGCTGACTGGGGGAACAGCAGAATCCAGGTAATGTGACTGCAGACAATACCACATTTTTTTAAGACTCAAGGAATAGACTCTTCCCATGGAAATATGGCGTTTCGTGGCCGAGCGGTCAAGCGCACCGGACTCGAGCTCTGTTTTTTTCTGATCAGTAGAGTGTAGGTTTGAGTCGCGGTCTTGACACTTGTGTCCTTAAGCAAGACACTTAACCATTATGCTTCGTCCTTTGGATGGGATGTAAAGCCGTAGGTTCCTTGTGTTATATGTAACACACATAAAAGCTATATAAGAACCCAGTATTATTATTATGATGTAAATTGCACAT
The DNA here is from genome assembly GCA_032158295.1 of Pycnopodia helianthoides. Lineage (NCBI taxonomy): Eukaryota > Metazoa > Echinodermata > Asteroidea > Forcipulatida > Asteriidae > Pycnopodia > Pycnopodia helianthoides. The sequence goes on from CM063248.1 coordinate 20,026,346, forward strand.
CGTGAGTGCGCACTGACACTACTGGTGTGAAAAAGAGAGAACATCGCACTTTTTTTTGCATGGGGCTGACGGTGGCACGATGCATACGCGTTTGTGCGTCCATCAACTGCGCAGCTCTATAGCGTTTTCATTGAAGAGGCTAATTGATTCTGGGTTGGTTGATCAATGCAATCAGTCTTTCAGTATATATTGAAACGGAAAGGTTACATTTTTCAACCCAATCATGCAGCACTGGATCATGTGCAAACAGGGGGGTTGATTGGCTAAATTGCGACACCTCACTTTATGGAGCTCATATACATGTACAAATGATCCTAGCAGTGTTTTGTTACATATTCATACAATGAGTGTCTTGTGTTTAATCTGCTTGCTTCATTTCATATTGATTGTCTTTCTGAGTGAAGGTGAGAAGCAGTAGCACTCAGCACGTGTTATATGTCCAAACGTTATGAGTTTACTCGCGTGTACCGACTGTACTAAATGCGGTCTGGTGCACTGATGCGGTCTGGTGCACCGATGCGTGATGGTGTGGGCGCTAGGCGGCGGAACAATAATTGTCTTGACATGCGGGTATTATGAACAAAAGTGACGCCATTAGTACGGAGTGCTTTTACAGGGCTCGAATTTTACACTGGACCGCTGGCCCGAGGCCAGTAATTTTAGCATCAGGCCAATAAACTCATGTCCGGACAAGTTTGCGCGGTCTTGTGTTTGTGTTCAAATGTTGACTCTCAGTCTGTTAAACACAATTCTGTTGATTATCGAAGACTACTTACCCATAATATACAAATTCAGATAAATAATCTCTTAGTGCTTTTTCAAATTCAAACAGTTCAATTATTAACCTGTGTAGGCATTTTTTCTTCTCACTTCAATTCTGGTCTTGTACTCAAATTCCGGTCCAGTAAATATTTCGAGCTACGAGCCCTGCGATCTTGTGGGTTTTCCCCAAAAATTCTAGCCCTGTTTTATATGATATTGTTGCCCACGATTGTATGATTATAATCTTCAAACATGAATGCATTGACTCAGTACTAAACAAGGTTATCAATGCTATCATGTACTAATGGAAATCAGCACTTACCTCCTTTTTGCTGAGTAGGTAAGCAACCATGTGTGTTCAGTTTTGTAATGTTGATCATATTATTATACTTAAAGGGGACTGTCGTCATGATCGTAGGAGGCCTGTGGCTGTCACATGGAACTGTGAACCCTCGCCCAGTTACTGCGCACCTGCGCGTGCTGGCCGTCACATCACAAAGGGCGCTGTCCTTATTATTATTGTGATGTGACGACCAGCGCGCACGCATGTGCAGTAAACTGGGTTTGAGTTTATAAGTCCCTTTAACAGCCACAGGCCTGCTATGATCATGACGACAGTACCCCTTTAAATGTGAAAACATAAACATCTTTTTTTTTTTCAATTGTGCCAGAAAATGTCTATTATTGCATGCAAAAACACCTTTAAATTTTAAAAGAACTGAAGTATTACATAATGACTTATTCGTGGATTTGATTTACAGAAAGTTATTAAGCCACTTCTCTTGTCCCCCCCTCTTTCGACCTCTCGATCTTCCCCTTTCAAGGTCTTTGATCATACGGGCTCCTTCCTCTCCTATGTCAACACCACCGGGGATCCTCTCTACGGCCCCCAGGATCTGGCCATCACCAGCGACGGCCACGTGGCTGTGGCAGACTCCGGTAACCACTGTGTCAAGGTGTACAAGTACTTGCAGTAGAAGGTACGCCAGTGTCCCTATGTTCCATGCAGAGGGCTTTTGGATATGTTGTGTAACGGGACCGCGGCAAGAAGCGGGTCATGGCAGTATTAAAAAAAAATGAGTTGGCTATGTCGTGAGTGACATCATAAGAAATACCCAACGACACCACTGAACGCCCAAACAAGTGGTGGCAACTTTTGTCCGTTAGAATTCTAATTTTAAAAAAGCGCATGGAAGTTTAGAGCAGCCTTTTAACGAGTAGAGAAAGATGTCTGTGTACAATTAGAAATACGGCATACTTTATGAGATGTCATGGCATGCCACTGTCTTCTTAAAGGGGCTGTGTCGTTATGATCAAAGAAGGCCAATGGCTGCACGTGGAATTATGAACTCTCATCTAGTCACTGCACACACGCACCCTCCCTTCGTATCATATCTATGGAGAGTGCACGCATGTGTGCTGTAACAGACCCTCCCCATGAAATATGTAAATTACATTCACGCATGCGTACAGACGCTGCTGGTGGGCAAACGCCATAGAGTTGTGCACTAGGCAGACGCACAAACGCGTGTGCGTCACGCCACCATCAGCCCCATGCGAAAAGGCGCAATGTTCACTCATTTTGCCAACCAGTAGGGAGAGTGCGCACGCGCGATGTTCAATTTGCATAGTTCATGGGAAGGGTCTATTGGGTGATAGTATATAATTCTATGTTCACCAACAGGACTGCTTTGATCATGAAGACACAGCTCCTGTAAGTTACAAAGACACCACTCACTCCTGTTTAAGCAGGAATTGAAAGAGAATAAAACGAAGGTGCTGAATGTGATAAAACATATTTCTACGGTAGACTGTTCTGCAACAGTTGATTTCCTTATGAACGATTCATCCATAGCCGGATGTGTTGTACACTGGCAGATCTCAGCTAAGAAATGAGATTGTCCGAAAAATCCTGCTTACTGAATTGGGTCATAAAATTTCAGCCATCATGCGCCTGTTTCGGTTTCGTTGTTTAAAAAAAAGTGAAAAAACTTAAGTAGACGGACTCTAACACCAGTACCATAGCCAACTCATTGTAGCATTGTAGTGAACAAAATAAACAACACTCTTCTGGTAGAAAAAAAAACCCAATTTGAAATGAGCATTTTTCTGAGTGATTTTGAAGACATGCATTTTTAAGTGAAATCATACGGATAAAATTCATACGCAAGACTTAACTGAACATTGCAACCATTAGGGCATTACGACTGTCGTTAATTTTGACAGACAAGACGATCAGAAATCTGTGCATGAGTAAAAATCACAATCTGATTGGACGCGACCAATATACGAAATGGTTCACATCTGAACACGCTTTTGCTTTATGCATGGAATTATTATTTTTTTTATACTTTGTTAACGTTTTGCTGCATATATTGTGTTTGTAAAAAAATGTACATTCCTTTTGGAAATCTGTACAGTCAAAACAATGCTTGCTACAGTTTTTTTTTAACTTACTTTTGATCAAAAGAGTTGTGTATATTTATTTGTAATGTAAAACAAAGATGTAAAAATATTACTTTTGCATAAGTGTTAATAGAATGCCGAAAGTGATTTGATTTTTCTTCTCTTTTTGTTTTATAGAAATGAGTTTTACAATTTGTTTGGTTTCTCTTTTTGAGAAAAATAACTTGCAGTACTTTATTCTTTTCCCTGAATTACATAGATTTCCGGCAAAATAGATGTGAAAGTTAACCACACAGAACATCACTTGCCTTTAAACTGTCTAGATTTATTCAAATAAGGAATTGATAACTTCTTGCATGTTTCGTTTTGTTGCTATTGTTGTTGTTGTTGTTGTTTTGTTTTTTCGTTTTGTTTCACAATCTTCCTGTTGGTTACACATCTGGTTTCCAGATAAAATTGTTTGTGCAAAGTTGCGTAATGAGTTTTTAAATCACACTGAGTGTAAAGCTGATACAAATAAGCCTACCATTATCCTTCAGAAAGCGATCGCATAAAAAAATCTTCCCGTTTTCACTGAAAAAAGAAGAAGTTAATGGCCTGACGTTTCGACCCTGGCAGAGCCTTTCTCAAAGGTTAAATGAAATCAAAGTAATACACAACAACAAAACTTAATGTCAACTTTCTTCTCCATACACTGGAGTATAATTTGTTTGACAGAATTTCATTTGTAAGTTTTCTAGAAATTGGTCCCTTATCATTGGCTGAGCGTGAAGAAAAAGTTTTATTAACTTCCAAACTCAACAGTTAATACGATTGTCCCCATTTTGTCCAGCTTGACCCAAGGGAAAAGTCTCCTCTGTGTACCCTTTTTAGCTGAAATTCTCACTAAGTGGCCATGTTTGTGTTGTTTCCTGCATTATACACCATTTTATATAATTACTGAATTTATCACCCCAAAAAGCAAAAAAGCCAAACTATCCTTTGAGCCTCAGTTTGGTTTGTATGGATGATGGGGGAAAACTCAAGATGGCTGCACTATGATGAAGGCCCCTATGGTTAGAAGTTCTTGTATAACTAACTCACAATTACACTCACAGTTACACTCACTTGCCTGCACCTCTAAACACTGCATGTGCATGTTATCTTTCATTGCTATAATTTAGCGCTCTGTTGAGATATGTTTCTTTGCTAGTTTGATTACTTTTCTCATTCCAAAGCTTCGATGATACTGAGCCAAAGTAAAACATTATTGAAATACAAAAAGAAATTGTACCATACTTAAATGTGCCAAAGGCAGGCATGATGCCAACTTATGTCTGGAAAATCTTGTACATAGGTGTAAAAAAAAAAATAATAATAATAGTTATGCAAAAATATTGTTCCATATTCATGAATGCTCAAATACTGCCGTGCCTTTCTTCTCAATTGACAAGAGTGCTATTATGTCATAGAAATAAAACTTGGTATTCGTCTTGGGTGTGTGACAATTTTACTGCAATTACTCTGCTGGCTTATACTCTATAAACAAAAAAGGCTTCCATTTGCAAATAACAAGCTTGTTTCTCTATTTCCCTGTTTGGTCAGAGCCAAGGGAGAGGTGGGGAAAAATCACTCCCCAGTTTTTACACAGGGTGACATACTGAATGTTTTCTATTTCATAGTTGCTTATTTGTTGTTGAAGCAACACAATTATTCAGTATTGTATTAAAAAGAAGAACCCCTTTTTTCACTCTCAAACAAATGTTGCTCTTAGTGGTTTCAGTATCACTGTCTCCATTCAGTGTCAGATTTCAAATCAGTTTCCCTGGTAATCACACTTAACTCCAATAACTGCACAATTTGCGGATAATGACTTTGATCAAAAACGAAATGGGATAGTGTACAGAACCAGTAAAAAAAACCACCCACAAATGCTTACACAGCCTGTCTACCAATCTGCATGCCAAGTTGACCTCTGTGACAAAATTTCTTGCGAACCCAGTACTATTTTAAACCAAAAACAGCGAGCAATTCGATGATCCGGGCCCAATTTCATAGAGCTGCTTTAAGCACAAAAAAGTAACTAAGCACAACAAAACTATGCTTACCAGAATAAGGTTACCAGCCGAACTACCATGTCACAAGTACAATTTGTGACTGGTGTCCTGCTCATTTCTGCTAATGTTAAGCAGTATTTTCTGCCGTTAAGCAGCTCTATGAAATTGGGCCAAGGTTTGGAGTAGTGGCCATTTTGTGCTGGGTGACAAGATGCACTCGTAAAGAACTCAATGCTTTCTTTTAGAAGGCAAAGGGAAGTGGATATTGATGTATATACACTGTGTACAGCTAGAGCTCTCTGCATGAAACTACTAACAGGAATGATGAGTCGAACCGGAATAAACTGGATTGAGCTGGTTGACACTGGCCGGCGCTGGATCTAAGTGGGCCCTGGTGCTGTCCTGTTTGCCTCTGTAATTCATGCATGTTGTCATGGTAGCAAAAAACTGCAGGGAAGGGAACTAACAGCTATTGGTCCCATGTGAACACAAAATAAAATGAAAGACCCCAATATATATAAAAAATCCATGCAAATAATTAATTACAGCTAACATGTTAAAATGATGGCTCCGGTCATTCATACATTTGCTACTAATACTAACAGATCAATCATACCAGTCACTACTAACCGTTCTTATTTTTAGATCCTAAAGTAACAGCAAGACCTTGCTCTCTAAAAAACTCCCAGGTTAGAATTGACCCAAATTCTGGGTCAATTGTGACCCAGGAGTTTTTAGAGTGGGGTGCCTGAGCCAATTCTGGGTCAGTGTGACCTGGAGTCCGGGTCAAAAGTTCAGATTTGTAACCAAGTTACAAGTCACATGGACAACTCTGACCTGGAAGTTCTTAGAGTGTTCCATATATTAAATGATACCTCAAGTAAGGCAAAAGTTCACAAGGCATAGTTCACAAGTATTTGATAAACATCATTTTCATACCATTCTCTATATGCACGTCTTTAAATACAATTCAAAAATTCTTGGGGATTCTGCAGTTTGTCTCAACATTTCTCAGGGGTTCCACAAACAAAATGTTTATTACTTAGGGGGGAGGTAAATCAGTAGGATATATCAACTTTAAAATTTAAAAGTTTTTGCTCCTTACAGTACTCTTGGATAGGTTTCAGACGTGATAATTTTCTGGCTGATTCTTGAGTGTTTGAAGAAAAATGAACAAACGGGGCAATAGTCATTTAGTAGATGTTAAATTTGCATCCAGGATCAAGAACATTACTTGTGTTTTACCCACACACCAATGTGTTCAATTAAGCACTGTATGGGGCAACAGTCATCTAAAATAACTTCACTCATCACCAGCTTGTCTTCGCCCTAACTTGGTATAATTTACCAACTTCACTGTAAAAAGATAAAGATAAATATTCTCCCTCTTCACATCTTAATGAATGCATTCTTTAATAGGATTTACGGTTTGATATTGACAATTTGGATTGTCAATCAAAACAGAGTTGTAACCACATCCTCATCTTTGAAAGATGACAGGTTACAGTTGCAGTTATTCAGTTCCACGGTCATAGAAAGTCAGTTGGCTGGTTAAATTATTTGTGAACGCTGTCTTTAAAAAAAGTCATTAAAGCTGTCACACCTCTCAATTATTTCAATCAAATCCATGATATGATCAAATCTTTGTCAACGCTTGTAATTTGTCAGTGGTCCTTAGTCTCCATAATAGCTAACAGCCATGTATAGTAATTACAAAGAAACAAGCAAGCACATTTTTCGAAAAACACATTTTCAAAGAATTCACAAAATTTTTATTTGCCCAGTCTATACTATTGATAACCGGATAACAAGAAAACAAACTCTGGAGTTTTGGGTTGCCATGACTTTCGACATTGCCCATTGTTATTGGTCAAACGAGCAGCAGCTGGGTCACCGGCTTAGCCAGCGTGTGACGGTACCTGTATACTGCAAGCTACCTGTCGAACCTGCTAGCTAAGGAAACAAAACTGGTGTTCAACTATTTAGCGCGGACGATTGTAAATATTGGGGATAACGTATTTATCAGGCAATACTGAAGTGTGGTTAAAGGCATTACATCTCTACTTGGAGGGAAGAGTGTTGAGCTTCCCATAAAACTAGTCAAAATACGGGAATTGTTTTAAAGTGAAAACTTCCCTTTCTGAAATGTGTAACCCTTACGAATTTAAACATTTGGATGTGAGCCCGCCCCCACCCCAGTGTATTTGTATATGGGGTGGTCGGCTGGCGCAGTGGTGTCTTTCCTCGCCTTCCACCTGGACCCTGGTTCGAATCCCGCCAGGGGCACTATGTAAATTGGACTTTCAGTCCCAATTCCTTCCACATCTAAAACTGAAACTTCCTTCCGTGTCTTCTCTCCATTGAGTGCTTGGTTAGTATAGTGATTAAGTTCGCTTTTCTGAGAGTCCTTGGCTTCACAACCAGAACTAATAAATACATGTGCCATTATATAGCTTAAAAGTGCGATGACCTGGGAGAGATCACACTGGGCTGTTTTTTGCTTCATATATTTTTTACCTGGCGGGTAAAAACAAAAGACAAAGGAAGCCTGAACTTTTGAAGGGTCAATTTGTTAAATCCTTGTAGGTAAGGCGAGTGAGGCGTATGTCTTCAAAAGCAGGCCACATTCAATTTGTATGACATATCAGGACTCGATTTCACAAAGCCCAAGATTCATCCGAAGATGAGTTGTCAATATTACTGTAGTGATTTGTATTACAGACTTTGCTTATAAGCAATTAAGATTGACACAAAGTTGAGATCAGTCTTAGCTCTTTGTAAAATCGGCTCCTGGTCCGGGGTGCGGTCCGCTTGCTTTTACCAAAACGGAAGCTGTTTACTGTATGCACGTTCGAATCAATTTGACGGATCAATCAATGTGCAGTATCTTTAATGAATATTCCTTGTGTTGGTCAATGTCTTGCCGTCTGCTCTTAAAAGTGACAATGTTTTCATTACTAAATACGGTCAGCAATTTGTAAACAATAACAATATATAACATAATGTACACTTTTCTACAAGCGTTTATGTTTTATTTGTTTATTTGTTTTATGAAGGTCTAGGTCAGTTAAGTTGTGTGTTAATTTTCGTCCAACTTATCAAAAGTTGGCTTACAGACGCTAACACCTCCTCTTGATCGTTCTCTGAGTTTTGCAAACGTTGCGAACGCCTTTAGTGCCCGCATCAAACATTTGCATTGTTCGCCAAATGTCTATCCTGTTGGCAAGTCATTGCGTCACACAGGTCACAACTTGTCACTACTTCCAGCTCCATGGCTGGCATACGATTGTGTGTAATTTTACCTGAAAAGTACCCATTTCATCGTCGAAATCATTTGTTATGACAGAAAACTATAAGCCAAGAGAAGATCTCGAGTCTTTTCGAAAACGTATGGAAAAGCCAAGCTCAGTTATTAAACTTCTCTTGCATCAATCATCAAAAAAAAAATAGCTCATTGCAACTCCTGTGGGCTTCTTCTGGTCATCAGTGGAGCTAGTTAGTGTGAAGTGGGCGTGGCTTACAGTAGAATAACGTCACACATTACGAACAGGATATGAAGCATGGGCCTAGAACAAAGAGAAACGTCCATACCTTTTAAAACATTTTTCACATCTGATGTTATCGCTGTAAAATAAAATCTTTTACAGTCTTCATTCAGTGTGAGACAATTCATGAATAAATTAAAATATATATTAATGTGTTATGTGAAGTCGCTCAGAAAGACTAAGGCTCCAGTGTGCTGTTCAATAAAGTATACTATTTCACAAACGACACCTGCAGTTGACTGTGTGTTTAGAGTACAGTAATGAAAATACTGCTAATACAAAGTTGTAAAACATCAAGATTTCGAGGCTCGATTCTCTTGAAACAAATAAACCAAACTATGGATTGCTCACAAAGGTGAGCAGTAAGAAGGTATACAAGCCAACCACACGCCTTCGCCAGGCATGAAACTGCAAGCCAGACATTGCTTTCCCAACAACTCATACTAAGTTGTCCCATCAGGTTGGTGATTAGCGGTCGTTCGTAGGACTACTTCAGTCACCGACCCTCATAAACTTCTGCAGCATTGAAACATTCTAAATTATACCTTCTTATTGGATGATGTGCTTTTAATGACCAAACATGACTAGTTGAAACACAGCGTATGTCTTGTGTTTGTACAAAAAAAAAAGTTGCCTTTGCTATGAAAGCAAGTCAAGTGCAATATTTAGCAGGTTGTGATACTTTGGCATGCAGTTTTTGCAGTTGTAGTTTTATGAAAATGAACAGTGTAAATGTACAGTACTGCAGATGTGTAATAAGATGCAAATTGTTAACTATAGTAATTATGAATTAAAGTAGTTGGTCCCATTAAAGGTATCAGTAATTGGGAAAAAAGTGGGATTGTTATAAGATTTTGAAGTTGGATTATTTTAAAACATGTCACAGCATTGATGATGGCCAAATTGTGACTGAATGACACAAGGAGTATTGCAATTTGAAATGCGCTCAACTTGGACAACAATAAGTGAGCTTGATGCCGAAATGCCAATGGATTAACCTTGTCAAGAAGTTGAGACGTAACGTAAAATGTGTACAACTTACTGGTGGATTGTAATGAATGCACTCTCCTTCAAATGTACCATCCTCAATGCTGTAGCTGTAACATTTTTGTTTGAGTCTGAGGCCAAAAGTATGTTGGATCATATTTGCCAATTTCTAGAGAACTTGTGTTGCTTACAGCATTGTAGTGACATAGTATTACATTATATCGCTGTACTATTGCATTAAATCGCTGTACATTTGCATTTTAAAGCAGTATTTTATTGCGTTGGTGTATTTTATTGCTATGGTATAGCGTTAAACTGCAATAAAATTTGCCGATATAACACAATAGTACGGTGATATAACACAATAGTATGGCATGGCGCCATAATGCATAAAATACAGCGATGTATCACCTTAAAATATGGCGATTAACTCAATAGTTACAACAATATATGACGCAATAGTATGGCGATTAACACAATATTAGGGTGATATATCGCAATACAATGGCACTAAGGCTGTAAAAAAAAAAAGAGTTTTCCAGGAACTGGCGAAATGAGCCACAGTAGAAATGAGATTAATAGCCTTGGACCTTTTTTTATGCAACTCGATTAAAAAAAACAATGTTTTGTTGTCATTGTGTAGTCAGGGAGTCGTGTACATAATTGCTGTTGAGTGTCAATGTCATGAGAGCTCTTCACAGAATTGTGATTATTTTAAACTAGGCACTCATAACGTAACAACTCATAACTGTAGGCACTCATAACTCCTGTCGAATTTAACATTGACTGTAGCCCCCAACCCGCCCATTCATTTGTATTATGTTGCATGCGTTCTGATAGACGCATCATTCTATGCAATATCGATGACGATTATACCGTTTGTGATTATAAAGTGACAAGTTTTATTAACAGAAAACAATAATTACGTACTGTTGGTGAACTGTGAAGATTTAAAGCGTATGTGTCAGGTCAATTAAAAAGCATCTAAAATGTTGTAAATTGTTTCATTGAGAGTAGGTTAATGTTTTCTTGTGCTGTTTTTGTAGCAAAAGTCCTCTGTACATTATTGACCCAATCCACCTGGCGTCATCACCAGAATACTCTTGCTGAAGTCAGTTTACCCGTGCGATTGTGAGGTAGTGCGCATTTTAGGCGAGGCACGCGCGTGCACATTCAACATGTGACGGGGTCTGTACTTTAGAATTGAGAATTGTGTTAAATTCCTCTAACAGCTAGTCGGTGGCGAACCAGCCATTTTTATTTGAGGAACAAGAAGGGGGACAAGGGTTCTGAGTGGGGAGGGGGAGGGGGAGGGGGAGGGAGGGAGGGGGGCGCACCCGCCCCCTAGACCCCCGGTAAGGCAACTGTGGGTTTGGTACTTTGGACAGCGACAAAGTATAACACTGACGCTTTATAATCCAAAAGCCTTTTGGGTAAAATGTTTTGCTGATTGCAATCCTTGTTTGGGAGTAAAGATCCCGCACTCCAAGAAGTCGAGAGTCTGCAATTTCTCCAAATTATTATTATTTCCCTGGATAGAGTGATGCAGTAAGAGCGAATTTAACCAGTCCAAAAGAATCAAATGTCCTAGTTGCCCTGCTGTATCGTTTGAGACTGTAAACTTGCATACATTTTTTGTACCCAAATATGACAAAGTTCACCATGCTTGCATGGCGATTCTTTTCAGTTTTCGACCCAAATTTCAAAGTCGAACCTTCATAAATGCTGTCAAATTAAGCGGGCACCTCTACTGATGCCATCAATCAACACTCAACATATGTATGCCAAGCACAACTAAGCAGGATAACAGTCAAAGGGGTACATGTGAGTTGGTATTTGGGATGGTGTACCCTTATTCTGGTAAGCAGAAATTGTTTGTGCTTAGCTAGTTCTTTTTGATGACTTAGATTAGGACTTGGTAATTAGTCATGCATTTAACATTGCCGTGAAGGACAAATTTGCTTTCAATTTCTTGTAACAAGTTCATTGCAAACTAATGCTCAACTGATGTAATCCTCTCAACCGAAAGTCAATTAAGTTCAGACCGATTCATTAAGCCCCACCCCCTTAACATATTGACCAATCACAGCACATGCTACATCACCACTGCACACGTGGGCGGCAGCACGTGTGCATGTCTCCAATGCCATACTCGACATGAACGTTTGTTGATCAACAAACCGCGCTGGTTGGCATGGAGGGCCGAATGTTAGTAAAACATTCAATCGTTTAACAGATGTTTCAACCAAATTCAACATTTTCGGCAAACTTTTAATTAAATAAAATACCTCCCATGATCGGTTACTTTGTTAACAATCATTTCAACACTATTTTTGAATGTTTGTGTAACATTTTAACAAACTGTAGCTATCTTTTTTTGTTTTGCATTTATGGCTGTTCATAGTTTTCCAATCTGGGTTGGCAAAAACTTGGGCTGTGACGTTGCAAAAGAAAGGTCTATATGTGCCCACGCATGTTTACTTTTCTAATGGGATTTTAGCGTGTCGGACTTTTGTCGGACTTTCGCTGGCGTAGCCAAGGTTGTGATTGGTCAACACGTAAGGGGCGGAGCTTAATGGATAGTCTAAAAGTTTAAAGGCTGTCCCAAATTCCTACAACAGAGGGCGCTCTAGCCACACTCCATAGTTCACGCGCGTGCGCGTGTGTGCGCATGCCTGGACTGGATTATCGTCTGCACGCAAACGACATTGTGTTTATGTACTTTGGGATGTCAGATTTGTTAATTGACATTTTTGTGAAAGCACAACAAAAGGAAGGCTGATGCCAACATTTTATTCACTTGGTTGGACCATGGAGGTAGAATTCCATGGCTGGACTGACGGAAGGAGGGTAGAGCACCCTGAAACCTGAGTGACGGGACGAGCAGACGACCGCAAAAACAACTGACTTACTGCCTATGCCACCGACCGTGCGCAGGCATGGACTGGAGGTTGCACTCGGCTGCAATGGTGGTAAGCAAACTCAAACTGTCAGTACATTTCTCCATTCATTCTTTTGGCCAAAAACAATACAAAAACCGACGTTGGTTTATTGTCAGCATTAGTTAGTACATGCAATAATCTGATAATGCCATAAACACAGTTCCGTCAACTTAACAGGTGTAACGGATTCTGCCACTACGAGTATACTCGTAGGGAATGAAAGGGCTTTGTATTGTTAATTGAATACACTGGCATCACTGAGCACGCAACAAATACGCTTCTGGCAGTGGTGAGGACATACATCCTCATCATAGAATGTGTATGTTCAATTTTTGTTTGTGTATAGTAGCTATTTGGTATGCACGCATGCGCACTGCACTTGGCAAATGGGAACGCCCTACGAATCTGTGACCGGCAGTCAACAAGTTAAACTAACATTTCGTATGTATCCCTACACATCCGAACACACACTCGATCCTGCTTAGTAAGTGCTGGACTGGCCCTGAAAAAATAGCAAAACATACATACATAGGCCTACATGTACTATTTTAACCACAACTCATGTTGGCCCATCATGCCAATGTTTTTGTTTCTTACTCCACAAACTTCACACTTCAGCAAGCGTAAGCATTACCTCTTCTTACTTTAATTAGGATTGAATGATTGATGGGTAAATTTATTGGTCAAAGCCTTTTGTTGTATCCCATAGGCCCTATTCATTTTCTCTCCAGAACTCATCAATTTTTCCTTTGCTAAGTATTATTAGGGTAGGGTTATAAACTTACATACACGGACTTCCAAGTTGGCTCTTACCAGACCCTAACTGCATGCTATGTGTGAACTTAAACCTGACTATAGTATAAGTGCATAACACCCAATTTCCCACGTTGAACTTAAGCTGCCATTTCTAGGGGTAAAATTCCGGAGGTGGCCGCCACTTTAATCCCCCCGAATTAAGAAAATTTTGGGTCTTAATACCTGTCCGGAAGGAGTGGAGAAAAATATCCTAAGTATGAATAGGCCGTTGGAAAAATTGGAAAGGCGTGAAAAAAGGGCAAAAAACCGACAATTGTATTTATGTCTATTTTAACAAAAGTCATAACTCTCGCGTGAACTTTTTAGATATGGGTGTAAATTTCTTGAACTTTAGTTGATTTTCAGAAACAAAACATTGACAGATACTTGTCATTAAAATCTTCGCAATTGTGTGCGTCTTTATGAAGGGGTCTTTATGAGTTGGGGCTTATACACCAAAGATAGCGGTTATGAAGCGCCTTGATCTAGCTATTAGGATATGTCTGCTATAGAATCATTATTATGATTACTACTTCTATTATTCATATTTTATTTTGTTTTTAATATCAGTTTTTTGTGGAAGTTGATCCATCCAGCTGACAAGCGCACTAATCCAGACACAGCTGAAAAATACGAAAAGGTGAGGGTGCTGTTTCAATTTCCTTTAAACAAAAACAATATTTTTTATCCCTTTCATGTATGCAATATTAGTTAGTACAAATTAAACAGATAGATGTTGATTCTGACAAAATGTTATCTAGTTCCCAGAAAAAGGGCCCTTCTTCCAGGCACACAAAGTTTTTTCCAGTAACAGAAGGCTGTAGCAATAAAATGACCCTTGACAAAAAAACATTGTATTACTGTTACATTTTTGTTGCTAGAATTACCCCAAGAAGACATGTTTTCCCATTCATATGCAATATTTAACCTTCCTGTAGTGGCTTATGGATGTCAGAAAAACGTTTACGCCAGTTTTCTTTATGTCTTACTTCCATTCCCACAACGATGTGTACCAGCTTTGTCTGTTTGCTTTATAGAGAGAGATTTTTATGATTTCAGGAATGCCTTTGGTGTAACAGGTATTGGTAGAAGTTTCCATGGTTTGATGCATTTCAGAAAATACTTATTGATGCCTCCATTGATTTTTTTATTTTATTATAACAGGCAACTTGTTGCATCTACAGCACAACAGCAACAGTGAGAAGTTTGCCCGATTGAAGTCATTGCCATGATCAAGGGCCTACAGGTGCTAATGACACGCATGGAGAGTGTGTTTCAGGAAGCCATCCTGCGCACAATGTATGCCGAGATGCAAGACTTTGCAAAGAAAACCATCCGTGACGGTCTCCGCACGGCTATTAAGAAGAAGAAGAAGAAGAAGATCATTGAAACGTAAGTCAAGTAGAAAAACAACATCACCAAACACAAAGTTTGAAAAAATGTTGACATTTTAGACTGCTTTTATAGCTAGGGGTATCATCCCTGAAATGTTTTGGTAATTTTTTGTCCAGAGTTTATGAACATGTTCTCTTTAATAAGAATATTAACTCATTCCTTTAATGCTGCATTGTATAGGCTTCATGCATATGACAACATTTGACTAGGGCGCCCTCAACTAGAGGTCAACAGCAGGTGGCATTGGTTCATCCTGCACTAGATCTACATTTCCATTGTTTCATAATAGTTTTACCTAGCTGTATAACGTCAATGCAGAAGGTCCATTGATTTTTTTCAGAACTTCTTGTCCATTTTGATTCCTTTGTGTTTTAGATATTGACATAATATTGCAATATGTCATCAAATTTGTTACATTTTTAACAAATAATTTATTTTGATTTCCCTTTCACAAAGCCTACTAGAACAAGTTATATGGATCTGTTTTAATAAATGTTAAACTGTAAAAACAGCTAAAACTGCTCTTTTCTTTGTTTTGGATTTGCACACCAATTTATCAATGTCTGAACTTTTCGCAAGTATTTTTCTTTTATATGCTTTTGGATTATGTTGGATTAAAGAAATTTTCTAAGTCTGCATATTAAGGTCTTGCTGTTAATAAACTGTTATCTCTATTCTTTTGTGTAACTATTTAATTATCCATGTAAATCTGGTTAGTTGAATTATTTATTTGTGTTTATTATTAGGTTTACACAAATTAAGAAGTCAACTCTCCTTGTGGATAACCAATTCACATGAAATTTATTTCAGTCTAACTGAATTGTAGGTCCCTGAATAATAAGGACTTCTGTTAAAATGCTTGGAAGCGTATTGCTTTTATATAGCCTCCTCCCCAAAATAAAATGCTGATGGCCTCACATTTCGACCCTAGCAGAGTCTTTCTCAAAGGCTTATTATATATTGTTGAAACTCTGACAGGATTATCCGTGCTGTACGTGAGACATGCTGTGACTGGGAGAAGGGTGCCGAGCCCAAAGGTGACCCATGCCTCAAAGGGGAGAAGGACCCTAAAACTGGGTACAGCCTCAAGGTATCCAAAAGGACGGTGGGACCCTCAAGTACACAGGTGAGTTAAAAATCTTAAATTTTGGGGGCTCAGTTAATGCTCAGCTATGGAGCACCGGCAAGTTAATCCAAGGTCCCAGGTTCAAGTCCGGCTCAAGTCAATTTTTCTTTGTTCAGCTCCAAGTTATTTGAAAATTACCCCCTTATAGTTTATTTCTTGATATTTGAAATAAAAAATTGCAATCCCTTAAGGTGATCCCTCTCCTGCTGCTTCCCAGGTCGTGTCGTAAACTTGGGTATGATCCCTGGCGTTATGGCAGTTACATGTGTGACTGGTACCCCTGAACAAAGATACTTGGAAAACAGGGAGACCGCCAACATTAGGGCGAGATAGCTCAGTTTAATAGAGTGTTGGCAACGTTAATCCGGAGGTCGCAGGGTCAAGTCCTAGTAAATTTGTCTTTGTTCAACCCAAAATTATGTTAAAATTTGCTAATTGTTTTTCCTTATCTGTCTGTTTGTCCCATCCCTCATATGTGTAGACATTTCCTTTTATTAAGTTTATGTATAACCTGATGTTTTATTTGATATTCCTATTTTTAGTATAATTTATTATGAAAAGATGCATAGAATTTGAATTTGCCAATTTTTGTCACAGTAGTGGTATTACCTTTTCAGGATTTGTATTATTCAATACTTATTGTGTTTGATGTGGCTTGATCCCAAAGTGTGGATCTTAATGGACCTGCAATCTACTTAGCCAGAAATAATCCTGTGTCTTGATTTTTTCTCTCTCAGATTGTTATCGATCTTAAGGGCCTCAATAACTTAAGTGAAATATACAACTTTTCCTGATTCGGTGTTGATCTCTTTCAAACACCTTTATTGTTGATTTACATTTTAATACATAGTTTAATAATTAATACTGAAAGGGTTTTCTGGAGCACCTGTTTAGTTCCATGTTTTGTGTAATTTGTATTTTTCAGAGACACTTTCAGCAGTGTTGTGAATGTGTAAGCTGTGGTATCGAGAGTTCTTCCTGGAGATGACAATGGGAGATCGTATCAGGTCAGTGTAAACCTTGATTCCTTTTGAAATTGTATAGTTATACTACATGTACTTACACATGTATACAATATTGCTTGAGATGTATGTATTAGTTTGCTCATTTCAAAGAGAAATCCATGAAAAAACAACAATTATTCAACTGTATACAATACTTTGTAATCATTATTTGTGCATGTAAATGACTTGTCATGAATGTAAAATCCTTGGTTTGATTCATGCTATCTCTGTCTATTTCATTATCAACTCATGTACATGTTTTTCTTAATTTTTATTGTATCTTTAATTGTTGTTCTGAATATCAATTGCCTTTTCCATTTTTATGTATGCCCTTTTTTCCCTTTGATTTATTGCCTACCAGTTTGAAGAGTATTGAACGTTTGTACATTGCACTTAAAACCTACCTTTTCCTTAATATTAATCATTTGTTATTACTCTTAAATCCCGCTGTGGTCTATTTTTCCTTGTTCAACCCCAAAATATTCTTTATGTAACATTGTAATCTTTCAAATGAATGTCTTTTGTTGTTGAACATGTGATTATGACTAATGTTCTTTTTTCTGTCATTCTAACCGTACTAACTAAATAAGGAATTGAGCTGCATACTCCCAAGGAGTTGAGATGGTTTCAGGAATGCTTAAGGCCCAAATGAACAGGGTAATGATATTCCGAGGGCACTTGCAGAAGCCTACTTGGCTATCGATCTCTGGCAGTGCTCCGTGGTCGTACATCGGATGATGTGGCTGGCTGCAAAAGGCACCCTTGCATGCCTGCAGCTTGAACACGCTTTAGCGTCCTTTACAGTTCACCTTCTCAGCTGCGAGTAAGGATGATTAGCCTGCCAAATTATTATCATTATGATAATGAATACACGTTATTATTACTCCATATTTTTGGTAACACTTAAAGGAACACTACAGAATTGGTAAGAAAAAAACTTGTAAAATATACTTTTTGATCACAGATTTACATAAAACTTGCACGGTCTAATGATGATGATAGTAGAAAACATCCCTTGAAATATTTCAGATCTGAGATGCCATAATTATTTGATGAGAAATGAATAAAGTAATTTTCCGATTGGAGTTTATCGCTCAGTGAGCTTTTTATTCATTTGTTGAATCAATATGATTTCATGCAAATGTGTAATCGGTTTTTCACTATTTTCTTGTGACCTAGATGGCTGATCGATCTCAAACTTCTCCAGGTTTGTCAGTGTATGTATATGGTGGATTGCATAAAGTGCTTACACTGCCAGCAACTGTTTTGTTAGCAAAAACAATTCTGTAATGTTCCTTTAATTTAATTTTAAAGATTAATTTTCTTGCCAAATTCAACAGCTTGCCCAGTCTGTAGATTGAAATGAGCAGTTTAGAATTTTAAAAAGACATTTATTTCAGTGTTGACTATAGCATGCTCATCATTTTTGTTCTGTGAATTTAATTGCAGCTACTGAACACTGCCTTTGCGACAGTCAACAGTCTGTACAGCACATTTATTGGAATCCCACACTGCCGTTGCATTGCTCGGTTGCTTGGCTACCAGGGTATAGCGGTCGTCATGGAAGAACTCCTGAAAGTCATCAAAAGATCGGTAAGGGACTACAGAAAATACTTCCAGGCTTGAAACTGTTTATATTGAAGCTAGTTTGATGGTAACTTACATTTGCGTACAATGTCAAAAGTCACAGGTATTTTTGCTTTACTTTTTTTACTTGGGGTTCTCCCTCTGATGGTAAAAACTATTTACAGCAATAATAATAACATGGATTTCTGGAAAAGCACTGGAGTCAACCACACCTTTGACGTTTGGCCTGGGCATTTGCAATGTTCGCAGAGCATGAAAATTAACTCAATTTTCTGATTAATTTTGTTTGTGTTTTTATTTCAGGTGAATGACTCCATCCTTCCATATGTAAAGCTCCTGATGGAGGTCATGCCAAAATCATGTAAACTACCAATATTTGAGTATGGGACCCAAGGTAAGTGGCTCTGAGAAGGAAAACAAATCTAAATAAATCACTCCCCAGCCCCCCCCAAAAAAAAAAACAAAAAACACAAAAACACAGAAACTAGAAGAGACTAAATTGGTAACAAATCAATAAACATGAAACCCAAAAGACCCCAAAAGTTGGGAAAGAATAAGTTTTTCTGATAAAAGAGCTGAAAATCATTCAGTATGTGCCTTCTCAAAAAAGCTTTAAAGCGACAGAATGTTTGGGAAATGATAAAATTAGAAAATTTCAAACTCCAAACTGATGTTGACCTTGATGGAGTTCCAATACATTGTTGAACACCTTCTGAGAACAGTGTCTCCATTCTGTTGGTTTGCACTAGACACATCTCTTACGATATGCTAATGGGTTATATTTTCTCTTTTTCCCATTTCTAGGCGTGGTTGCTTACTACTCCGCCCATCTCCAAGACATTGCTCAGTACCCTGACCTCAAGATGAACCTATTCCACAACTTCCAGGAGATTGGTAATGCCATCATCTTCATGAAGATGATGGAGCAGTGTCTGGCTGTGGAGGAGGTGTGTGATCTTCTCCATGCTTCACAGTTTCAGAACATCAACCCAAAGCCGCATGTCAAACGTAAGAACCATTCTTTTCTGAGTTGGTACAATTGGTTGTTTTCTCTACTCGGTGTGAAGGGGACATCTCTAGGCGCAATAAGAATGTTCCCGTAGGCATTTGTCGCATCTAGTGGACCGTCTGAACATTCTGCTGGACCACGACATTGTGCCGAACTACGGGAACATTCCTACATGAAAGGATATGCGCGTTTACATTTCACGCTGAAATGCTCTGGTGGTCTAACCGACTGGTCCATGTATGCCCGCTGCAATACCTAACTAATCCAATTAGAACACTCATACCATTCTAACTTTTTGAGAAGCTCCCTAAGCCTTGGGACCTTTTACATCAGTCAATTTTGTTACAGTCAACTTGAGGGAACCAATAGACACAATCAGGACTTTGTCACGTGACTCATAGTGGGTATAAATGTAAACAACCAAGCAAGCACAAGCAAGCACAGGTATGTGCATGGAACTGCATGGGATGTCTATTACACAGCATGCAAAGGAGCAATTCAGTAGAACAGAGACACTCTTGCAACATTGAACTGCAAATTGTGTTCATCTTGGACAATTGCTCGGAGCTGGTTGCCTGTAAATTGCCTCATTTGTAATTGCCTTAAGTTTCCACACAACAGCCTTATCATCATGACTGCAAGTGTATTTATGTACCTAAAATCAAATACAAATGGTATGCATTGATTTTCTGCTAATAATAACGTAACTATTCAACACTGTTAAGTAACACAAACCATGGTTTTTGTGATGACCATACCATACATGTAGTAATACCCTTGTTTCACAGAGTAATATTTCTATGGATATGTCATAAATGTGAACTTCATTATGTTGATCCTTTTTCTATGTTTTTCACATTGTTTATCACTTGCTTTTCCCCCAATATTTGTGACATGCATTTGTGAAACTAATATGAATGTTAATTGTAAATATATTTGAGTTCTAAAATCTCTTGCCATATTTGTATTAGACATTCCATTCCAGGTTATGAATTGTTATCATTTGGATTTATGTGTCATGGTAATACATTTTAATAATTGAAAGTTGCATTTTTCTTGATAAGTACCTGTGCCCATAACTATCGAACAAATTATTCTGTGCTTTATTGTTCTGTTGCACCAACGTCACACGCGGCTTCTGTTTTCCTTGCTCGCCATTTTGGGAGGCAGTGGCAAGTGTGTACACGCCGTAATGTCTACCTTGCGCACTACACAGGGACATTGACTCCCAAAGTGGCACAACCAAGATGTGTGATGATGAATCTTGGTAAATAATGATTTATTTTTCCATTGTATATACTGTTAGCATTCTGATCAATGAAAGCAAGGTCACATTAGGGATTTTGTATTTGTTCAGTTTATTTTCCACCCTGTGAAGATCATACAATCGTAATTCTTGTTCACAATGGAAGAGCATCAAGTTGAATCTTGTCGTTTGTTTCTCACAGAGGGTGAGAAGTTAGAGACTAAGTTGAAGAGGCTGGAAATAAACTATGCTCCTCTTCAAGTGGTGCCTGTCATTGAGAAGATGGGAACACAAGAGGTAAGAACTAGACATTGTCAACTTGAATCTACAAAATATCTGTTTCTCATCTTTTTTTCCTATTTTGTTGTTAACTTTTTTCAATAATTTAAAAGATGGTAAATTTGCACCGGGAATAAAGAATATTTTTTGTTTTTACCCTTTCACCGAAAAAATACTAAGTGCATAATGTTAGCTTTCTTCCATTGTTCAGAATGCTAACAGTATATACACATCGATGCAAGGGTAGGACTCGAACTGCCTCTAGCTACCGGGCGATCTTGATGGTCTAGTTGGTAAGACATCTGCTCTAGAATGGAAAGGTCGTGGGTTCAAATCCCAGCAGAGTAATATGTCTGTGGATTTTTATTACAGAACTCGGGGAAGTACTGAGTATACAGTGCTTTACAAACATCGGTGAAAGGGTAAAACCAAATAATATTTTTTCAATAACTTTTTCATGAATTTTTAATGCAGGCATAATATTTTTCCTATTTTAATCTGATTTTGGATTTTCTGTGCTCTCATAAAATCAGTAAGATTTTTTTAAAAAGAGGGTCTCCAAGGTCAAATTCAGTATTAAGATTCACTCAATTTCCAAAAGGTAGAGTCCTTATGAAAATGGGGAAAAAATTGCAAATCTCCAACCTCAGGCTAAAGCTGTGTAAAATGCCAATGTGTTTGATATGGTTGATGCAATGGCAATATTTATCAAAAGCCAAAAAAGTTTGTGGTCTGTACATTTTTGTAGAGACAATGTTTGGTTCATTCTTGAATTTTTATAATATTCTATCAAAACGACATTGAATTTGACCTTTTGACTAGTGCAGAAATTCCTCTATGGAATGTACAGACGCATTTGTTTTTGAAGTTTGATGACGTCATGTTTCAAATTGCGCTCTAAAAGAGTATCAAATAAAACTACATTTATACAATTTTAACATGAGGTTGGAGACTTGTAGTTTTTCCTCACTTTCATGAGGACGGTATCTATTGGAAAATGAATGCATCACAAAACTCAATTTTACCTTAAAACCCTTTTTAAATAGCAAGTAATTTTGTTGTTGTTAAAGACACTTTGCCAGCCTACAGGAAAATATCAGGTGTTGAATATATGCATGTGAACAGTACACTGTCAACCCTCTCACTGTCTGACCATTTAGTATCCTCCGCTGTGTTTCTGAATGATAGATAAACTATGCCAGCCTGCAATACGATATACTCGGTGTAATGTACATTTCAACAGTACACAGTCAACCCTCCTATTGACTAATCATTCAATTCACTCGAATGGTCTTGTATGATACAACCACTACGACAACCTGCCACATAAATTTTGAATCTCCAAAAGTTGCCTGAAGGCGATTTTGAGATTCAAATTTTTCAAAGTTTGTTGATTGCCAATCAATGAGGGCACTTGATGCTTTCTACCATTACCATCTTTATTACAAGTAGGCTTTCTGATAAAATTAACTACATGCTTTTTACAATATGCCATTACCAAGTATGACCTATCCTTAAATGGATATGAACGTTTATAAAATGCCTGTCTGACAAAAAAATGCAAGATTCTTGGTTGTTTTCACTCAGACGTGACCATCTAATATGATGAAACTTTCACAGATTGTTTGTATGTTGTTTTTCTAAAAACAAAACGAGAGGGTCAGAATGAAACTACTCTTCCAGAGACTAATGACATTGTAACCCTTGAACAGTCCTCATATTATTGTAAAAACAGGACCTTGCATCTATTGCCATTTTGCCAACAGGTGTATACAAATTAAGCCACAATTTTCCCACTGCACCAAATTTTCTCCGGATTGGTTTGCTTTGATGAATTTACATCTCGGATTCCTACATTTTGTTCACCTAGGGAGAGCTATGGTGAAGGGCTGAACTGGGCCGGTTGTGCCTTGATCACCTTGCTTGGCCAACAGAAACGCTTTGAAGCACTGGATTTCTTCTACCACATCCTACAAGTGCAGAAAGTGGAAGGTGTAGATGCAGACAATCAATGTATTGTAAGTTTTATTTCAACATAAGTTACAAACATTGAGCTGGCCTGTCATAGTAATAATATTACACAGTTCTTATAAAGTGCTTTATCACACCACAGGGTGTCCCAAAGCTCTCATTGTGTATCACACCCTGGGTGTCCCAAAGCTCTCCTTGTTTTTCTACAAGGTATGCAGAGTTTTATTTGAGATATAAGCACCATGTAATGGTTTACAAGGTGCTGTGGTTCAATCTGCAGCCAACCATACCAGAAAACACCTTGGCACCTCCCCCCCCCCTGTGCATTGAAAACTTAAAATCTTCTACATATTTACCCAATAGTCATTAACATATACCATGAGTATATTTTATACATTTTTGCAAGTATATTTTGCCATTCATAAGATGTGTGTGTAAAATATTTTAAAAGTGGCTGCATATATTGGCTCAATCCATCTCTTGTATCCTTGCATTCATTTGTTTCCTCCTCAAGGTTTGAAATCACTGTGTATTGTGATGAATATGAATTTCTAATTTGCTTTAATTTCTATTTTTGCATTTATAACTGTGAATCTCTGCATTGGTCATTAGTCAGCAGCCTCAAATCTGAATTTCATCTTGAACCCAACAGGCAGGTGACTTAATTGTTAACCTGTTTCCCCCTTATTAATACATCAAGGTGCATGTTTATCTTGATTGTACAAACTGAAATACATGCCTGACACAAAGTCAGGCGCCTCCAAATGCCACTTTATATTGTATACTGTTAATGAAGTCATGGCCCATTACTTGGGTAATTGTCACGATTGTTAATAGGCCGGCCAGTGGCTTGTTCCATTTTGGGCACACTGGAAGCCATGGACTGTCCCAACTGTTATTGGGATTCTGTGTTCTAATGCTTTGCCATTCTTTGCCTTCATTGATGTGTTCTTTCTTCTGCTTAAATCTGTGTTGTATTTAAACATGTCATATTTTCCATGTAAAAAGTTCTTTACCATTCTTGATGTGCCATTGATTGCTACACATAATTATCTGAAGTGAATCTTGCAGATGTGTAACATTTTGATTGTAGGGAATATTTGGTTTGTAAAATATTTTCCTGAAACTTGTGTTGTAGTCTTGAGCATATTGTGTGTTATATTTTGTTCTATTACATTTCATGTATTGAAAGTTAAATTCTCAATTACATAAAGTATACTTGACTTGTATATATGATCCCAAACTAAAGTTTTAAAAGAAAATATGCAATTAAAGTAAGTTGCATTGTGCCCAAGAACACCTGAGGGCATATATACACTAACATATTATATAAATAATTAATACTATATGAATTTATTGAGATCAGACTTTTTTATATTTAACTTTTCTAAGAAAATGTTAATGAAATTATAATAAATATTGCTGTCTTTGAATTATCTTCTAACTTTCTTGATGATTTTTTCTTTGATAGCCCATCAGATGTCTTGTAGACCGCATCCGCAAGTACCAGATTCTGAACAACCAAATCTTCTCTGTCCTGAACAAGTACCTGAAGGCAAACGAGAATGACACCACGCCTGTAGAGAAAATCTGTTGCTATCAGCCACCCATTCACCAGTCCGTCATTGATGGAGGAATGTAAAAACAGAAATGATGCAAGACAGAAAAATGCATTCCCTAAAGGTTTTGGGCAACTGTTTTGAAGTGATGCCTCTTGAAATGCAGTAGTAGCAAGGATTTGGAAATGAAGTGTCCAAATGTGCAGTGAACTTAAGAATAGGGCATCCTC
The DNA here is from genome assembly GCA_032158295.1 of Pycnopodia helianthoides. Lineage (NCBI taxonomy): Eukaryota > Metazoa > Echinodermata > Asteroidea > Forcipulatida > Asteriidae > Pycnopodia > Pycnopodia helianthoides. Next base: position 20,051,225 of record CM063248.1, read on the forward strand.
AAGATGAGTGTGATGTGCAAAAGTTGAGAGGGTGTCTATAAGACACACAAATGCCCATCTGGCAAAACCACGATTTGAAGTAAGGGGAAGATATGACAGAACCCTCAATTAATCAAGATTTTTTGGGGAAAACAGAAGTTCAAAGTTGTCTTCAACTCTTGCATCCCTCAAATTTGAATCTAAAAACTAAAATAAAAACACCAACAAACATAACAGTCTTTCTACTTTCACACAAGCTGTCTCAAAATGTTGGTTTGTTTTGTATGTGGAAGAAACAATCTGATAAGAGTGGGGGGGGGGGAGGTTGAATAAGTAAGCTCCATTTTTGTATGTACTTGTAGGTTGCTCCTTGCTCCTTTCTACACATTTTGCAAGTTGAACGTGTATAAAGACATTAAAATAAAAAGTCCAATTTTGAAAATGATACAATCAAATTGTCGTTATTTATTTTGTTGTTAATCCAGCTTTTGGGTCATGAGTAGGCTCGTTTTGGGGATGTAAAAAGATGGTGTTGCCTAAATATATACTGAGACTAACTAACACGATGTCAATACAAATCAACCTTGTTACCAGTCTGCAATATTGATGCAGACCCCCCCCCCCCAAAAAAAGGCCATATTGACCCATTGCACAATGTGGGACACACATTGCGCATCTACCATTCTACCATTTTGGGAGTCAATTCCTTCGTGTACATTTTGACTCCCAACATGGCGGATAGGATAGGCGCGTGTAATGTACGCTGCGCGTTGCGCAATGGGTCAATTAGCAAGATTGTAATTTTAAGTATTGTATCCTGAGTACAAATGTTAATTTGGTATGACTGGTATAACCCGAAGTCTGTGGGTGCAACCAACAGGCACTGACTGTCCATCCTGATACAGGTAACCAGACTAATTGTGTATGTTTGCTCGGGCAACCAGCTTTGAAAAAAGGGCTGAGTCCAGTTCTTTATTCTTAATGTCAGGAATGAAAAAAGTGATGTTAAAACTGTGATGCTCAGAGGGCTGTAATGGGGCCCACACTTTCAAATCACTTGGGAGTATAAGGGGAGTAGGCACAGTTAAGCCTGGTTAATTTTTTGTTTACAGAATTAATTCATCAAGCACATAATTTGTATTCAAAATAATGTTTTCTGCTAAGGCCAGGTTTCGGTGCTATTTTGCTCACGTTTTTGGCTTAATTTATTCAGTTTGTTCTCTTTTTTAGTACTTTAACAGCGAAAGACTTAAATGGTCCATTCTACACAGATGACTTTAATGATACTTGAACAAATTGGTACCTCTTGATTCAGTGTTGTAAGTGTACGTCACATTAAACTAGACTCTGTACAATTGGGTAAAGGTTGTTTTTATTTTCATTAATATTTAACATTGATTTAGTCAACTTTGTACATGGTACTTTGCCTCAATTAACATTGATTTATTCAACTGTGTACGCGGTACATATAGTTTGCCTCAAACGTAGCCTATCGTTCGAAAAACTAGTGATATAGCAATATTTCGAAAAACTGGCAATAGTATTTTAAACCATTCACGTACAGGTACCTTATGCGCTTGTGAATTAATACAAATGTTCAAAATATTTCCTTCGATGTATTTTAAATTACTATACCTGCCGTTCTGAGGCTTCAAAATGAAAACTAAAGCACAAAATGGCGTCGGCCTCGTTTGAAAAGATTAGGGCGAAGTTTATCAAAGATTTATTTCTTGTCGGCCTAATCTTCTGGTAACTAAGCGTGAGACAGAGGTCTGATTCGTTTTGCGCGGAGCTTGTCGTAGTACCCCATTGACGCTTTCACACAGACCTGGACATCGGCAGGTAGGCTCTCAAAGGCTGGGGGAGGTTCAGGACTGTGGAACCCGATACTTTGAAATGCCTTTCCAAAAAATCCAACTCTCTTGTTGGCAACATTCAGTGACTTCGACGCCACCCATTCTTCGGTGACTTCGCCTCCTGCTTCCCAAGACAGAAGCGCTGGTTGGTATGGAATGCCCATCTTCAAACAGTAGGCAGACAAGATGCCGGGTGGGTCAGCCAAGAGGTCATCGGTGTCGAGAATGACAGCCTCTTGATTAAGTTCCTTCTCCACATACTCTATCAACTCGTAAAGTTCCTTGAAACCATACCCGGCAGGAAACACCATTGGTGGTAATGTGAGCAGGTCGTTCGCCGTTTCACCAAAATAGTTGACCAACATTGTTTTCCATGATGAGAAAACCTTGGCAGGATGGCGAATCAGGAAGCTGTATTTGAAGCCTTTCGGAAGCATGCTATACTTAGCATCGAGATAGAAAGCCATATCCTTGCAGAGTAAGATCTTAGAATCTTTATAAGATGCTTGTAAGAGCTCATCCCTGACGTAGCCATAAGTGCAGACTGATGATTCATGACCGCAGACGTCTTCGTCACTAGTATCAAGGACCTCCTCCAACCGCTTCTCTACTGGGTTGGTTAGATCTGGAGTTTGATTCTTTCTCTCTGGTCCTGAATGGAAGGCACACTCATAAGGCTCGTTAACCACCCGGATGCCTTTAACAAAACCGAGACATTTGACCAATGCAGTTGACACTGTGCGAGGCACGCACCACAGAAAGATTCGGTTCATATCATCAGACATCGTTGCTGTCTGATTGGCTGTCATGATAAAATATATACATGTATTAATATTGAGGTGTGAATTAAATTAGGAGGAGCAATTAGCAGCTGTTTCTACAAACATGATGTTAATAATGATTTACTACACTTACTTATAATCCACACCGTTTTAATGAGGCCTCACAGAGTTGGTATGTAAGCGTTGCATTGGTACCTCTTGATTCAGTGTTGTAAGTGTACGTCACATAAAACTAGACTCTGTACAGTTGGGTAAAGGTTGTTTTTAATTTCATTAATAATTAACATTGATTCAGTCAACTTTGTACATGGTAGTTTGCCTCAATTAACATTGATTTAGTCAACTTTGTACATGGTACATGTAGTTTGCCTCTAATTGTGCACTTAAAGAACTCCTAAACAATTCTGCACAAAACATAGCATTATTGTATGGATCTATTTAAAGACAAAACAGTTGACAATAATGAGTCAGGCTGACCCAGAACTGAGTCAGTAAGCCAATTTCTGGGTCATATTGACCAAGAAATGTCACACGGGACATGGACCCGGACCGGGTCAATTCGACATTATAATGGGCTCGAGTAGCAAAATGACTCTAAGAGTACAAAACTGGGCCCAAATTCATAAAACTGCTCAAGCAGAACATTTAGCTTAACATTCTTTTTTTATGCTGAGCATAAAATAGCAGGGAAACCAATCACTGACAGCACATGTGGAGTTGTATTTTGGCTGGTAACCTTATTGTGGTAAGCAAAATTGTTTCATACTGGACTACTTTTTGTTCTGAAAAGCAGCTCTATACCTGCAGAATGCAAGCTTTTGATTCGTGCCTATATTCGAATGCTCTTCAACGCTGCGATTGGTCAATCTTGGTTTAATCTTGGTTTGAACTTGGAATATTGATCAAAATTTGGAAGAAATTACATAATCACCCGTTCACATGAAATTTTTATTATGTTTTGATAAACTGTGTCATAATAATAAACATCAATTATCATTATTTAAAAAACAAACGCTTTTCCTGTCATCTCAAAGCGCTTCACAATAAAAAACAATCCACAAGTTATAACAAGAAACACAGATAGAAAACAGTCAAAACAAAAGACAATTGTAAGAAGTTATATAAAAGTGATTCTTAAAAAGGTGTAGTATAGGGGCCGGCCTATGTTAGTAGGTGTTGTATAGTATTTGTGGGATTTGAGTAGAGCAAGTTAGGATAAACTGCTTGTTCCAGAGTGTCCAGACTAGTTCATTTAATTCATTTTGAGGACAAATCATTGCGTTGTTTTACCACCACTGGCTGCCGTGCTTGTACGCTCCTGATACACTACTTTCACCCAATTGTCATAAGCGTACGACCCGGGGTGGGGCAGGGGCAATTCCCCCACCACCACCCACCTCAGTTCGGACAAAACTGTGTGGAAATTCGAGCACAGTAAGATTGAACAGAGAAAGTGAAAAATACTTTATACCCGGTATTACAAATCAATACTTGTTTTCGTGTTTATCTGTGCATAATTTCGGGCAAATCAACCCCTCTGCCTCCCTTAACCAAAACGGCTCCATAAGCCCATAACACTCGTAGAGAAAGTTCGATAGTGGTCAAATTTTTACATATAGAAAGTTCCCAATAGACTCAACCTTTGCGGGCAACTTGGGCTTCGGCTTCGGGCCGAGCCAAGCGTTCTAATTTCGCTGCACTGCGTTCAATTCACAGACCAACCATGCAAGGAATTGTCAAAACTCGCGCATGCCGCACGCGGTACTGACGCAAAACCCATTGCCAAACATAAATATTGAGAAAAATCAATTCGCAAAACGCATGATTCCAATAATTGTCTCTTTTTTGGCCCGTGAAGATGACCGACGTTTCTGTGTGACGTCATGTGGGAATTATAGTTCTGTTTTCACTAATGACATCACGTGGATAGTATAGTTATACTTTGCCTTTATAAAGGTGTAGCCTAGGCCTATCGTTCGAAAAAACTAGCGATATAGTAATATTTTGAAAAACTAGCAATGGTATTTCAAACCCTTCACGTACCGGTACCTTATGCGCTTGTGAATTAATACAAATGTTCAAAATACTCCCTTCGATGTATTTTAAATTACCATACCTGCCGTTCTGAGGCTTCAAAATGAAAACTAAAGCACAAAATGGCGTCGGCCTCGTTTGAAAAGATTAGGGCAAAGTTTATCAAAGCCTATTTCTTGTCGGCCTAATCTTCTGGTAACTAAGCGTGAGACAGAGGTCTGATTCGTTTTGCGCGGAGCTTGTCGTAGTACCCCATTGACGCTTTCACACAGACCTGGACATCGGCAGGTAGGCTCTCAAAGGCTGGGGGAGGTTCAGGACTGTGAAACCCGATACTTTGAAATGCCTTTCCAAAAAATCCAGCTCTCTTGTTGGCAATATTCAGTGACTTTGACATCACCCAATCTTCGGCGACTTCGCCTCCTGCTTCCCAAGACAGAAGCGTTGGCTGGTATGGAATGCCCATCTTAAGACAATAGGCCGACAGGATGCCTGGTGGGTCAGCCAGGAGGTCATCAATGTCGAGGATGACAGCTTCTTGATGGAGCTCCACCTCCACGTACTTGTTCAACTCGTACAGCTCTTTAAAACCAAATCCCACAGGAAACACCGTGGCTGGTAACGTAATTAAATCCTCCATCTGTTTGGAGCATGATTCACCGAATGTTTGTTTTAGTGAATTTTTCCATGATGAGAAAACCTTGGCAGGATGGCGAATCAGGAAGCTGTATTTGAAGCCTTTCGGAAGCATGCTATATTTAGCATCGAGATAGAAAGCCATATCCTTGCAGAGTAAGATCTTGGAATCTTTATAAGATGCTTGTAAGAGCTCATCCCTGACGTAGCCATAAGTGCAGACTGACGCTTCATAACCACAGACGTCTTCGTCACTACTTTTAGGATCAAGTATCTCCTCCAACCGCTTCTCTACTGGGTTGGTTAGATCTGGAGTTTGATTCTTTCTCTCTGGTCCTGAATGGAAGGCACACTCATAAGGCTCGTTAACCACCCGGATGCCTTTAACAAAACTGAGACATTTGACCAATGCAGTTGACACTGTGCGAGGCACGCACCACAGAAAGATTCGGTTCATACCATCAGACATCGTTGCTGTTTAAATGGCTGTCATGATAATAAAACAATATAAATATATTAATGTAGAGACACGGGAAGGAGGTCGGTTCGATATTTTTTTTTTAAGGACGAGGATTCACCAATAAAATACAATAAAAGTAACAAATTCTATAGATGACGTGTTAAATATACAATAATCTCCCGTACTGATTTGATCCGTCAATGCAAAACAGCACATGGAAGACAAAAATAGCATACAAACAAAAACTCAGTCACTTATGTACAGACTAAAGGGCAAAAGGTCAGCACAAAACGAGGCTGGCTACACACACAAGTTTACAATATATACCGTTTGAAACAGCCCTACAAATCACAATATTTCTCAGATCAAAATACAATTTAAGATAAAATGTTACTCAAAAAGAGTTCTAGGACATTAATCCTCGTCCTTTTTAAATAGAGGACCGGCCTCCTTCCCGTGTCTCTACATTGGTAATAAGGTGTGAATTAAGTTGGGAGGAGCAATTAGGAGTTGGGCTGTTTCTACAAACACGATGTTGATAATGATTTAGGGGGGGGGGGCTACTACACTTACTTAACATCCACACCGTTTTATAGAGGCCTCACAGAGTTGGTATGATATGAAAACGTTGTAGACGTTTTGAGTAACGTTGAGCTCTCTCTCTATCCCTCTCTCTCTTTCACGTATTATCCTATATGTACATGTATGTTGAACTGTGTCGTGCTGTGTGATCTTTGACCAGGCCTCGTGTAGATAAACTTCCTGACGGGGAATTCCCGCAAGTAACTAGTCTGGTCTCCAGTCTGTTTTTGATATACCAAGTCTGTTTTTGATATACCATGCCCGATATGGCGGAAGAGGTTAGATGAAGATGAACTTCCTGACAGGGTATTTCTGCAAGTAACTAGTCTGGTCTCCAGTCTGTTTTTGATATACCATGCCCGATATGGCGAGAGAAGTTTGATGAAGATGAACTTCCTGACAGGGAATTCCTGCAAGTAGTCTGGTCTCCAGTCTGTTTTTGAAATACCATGCCCGATTGACGTGTTTTCTCGTTCCGATACGCGCGAGACTTGCACAGTCTATAGACGGATTGCAATACGCGTCATTGACCGCCATCTTTGATGTAAAACGATGGAAAAGTGCACGCTACGCACGACTCTCAGCCAATGATAGCTCTTCACGCGTGCACAATTCATTAAAGATGGTGGTCAATGACGCGTATTGCAATCCATCTATACCCCTTACAAATATTCTGCCTTTTGATTGGTTTAGAGCGCGTCAAATAATAAGTCTTATTTGCACTAGAAACCGCGCGGTACTATACCCGTAGCAACCGATGTACTTTTCCATGGCAACCAAGGTACTACACCCATAGCAACAGCAGCTTCGTGGTACCTAGACGTCCAATGTTTAGCAACGTACCGGGTGCGATTTTTTTCTGCAGCACACGTCGGCTATGGAGTCAACAGTCAAGGGATAAACTGTTCTTTCCTATCCCTTAACTGTTGACTTTATAGCCGACGTGTGCTCGCAGAACATTGCGTACGGGGTGTTATAAAACAAATATTGACTGCTTTTTGAAATGCGTGCCCTCACGTGTCAGCATATTGCCAATGACGAGTCCCCATGGCCATACTGTCGGATAACGCGCAGTTTGGTATGCTAGTTGTACTATAATAATGGTCGTGTTGTGTGTTTCTCATTAAAAACTAGTGGATGGGAATCAACATCCTATTGCAAAACCCAATAATAATGTGGAACAAACGTGCGGAGGCACCTTTTGCTCATTAAAAAAAACTGATAACAAGTCAATTCGGAAATTTTAGATTGAAATAATCCTGTCCACAACTCTGTCTAGAAAATAATTGTCAAACACGTCCTAAACTGAAGAGAGACACGCGATGAAAACATTGAAATATTACTTGCCCTGCGTACACCAAGTTTTTCCTCTGAACGGACAGTTATGGCAGGAGATTATGTGAACATTTTTGGGACCACTTTGTTCCCACGTAGGCCTACATTGCTTTAACGCGTGATGAAAACAAACTCGCGCATTTTAACGCGTCCCAATGTTAGAATAAGCGCGAGACTTTCACAGTCTATAACAGACGTTGAGGTACTCAGCTCATATTTGCAGTGCACTATTGCGGAACTGCTTGGCGTAATAACAATGAAGGGAAAGGGGAGGGGGCTTGTCCGTTCAACTTCTCCCACTAGGCTTAAAACAAATGAAATATTTCTTGGCCATTCGTAGAATCATATACAAAGATAAACAATCTTGAACCGAGACTATACGTCCACCAGAGTTATTTGAACTTTCCTTTCGGCGGTCTGTTTTAGGCTGACTATTAATCGTGTATGTCTGTTTATCATCTAGAAATAATGTTTACTGCCTTTGTTTAGAGGGCTTTTCCCCCTGTAAAGCAAATGTTTTTATTGTTTCCATTTTTTTCCCCAGCTGTTGCTATAGAAAGCGGTTGTCATAATAATTTTATGTGGATATAACCATCTCTGAAATAAACCCAACATGACAAATTAGCCTGTAGGTTTATAAATAGTCTAGGTTCCAAGAACCTCCTTGTGCTATTTTACCGTAGTACCCAAATGGCTCAATTCTACGTATAGAAGGCAAACAACAGGAAGGCCTTGAAACTAGACTACTTTTAGGTTGTCATCTTTGCAGCGACTCGTGATGGCTGGCCTGAAACAAACTAATAGGCCCCCCTAACGCCCCGAGGCAATGTGTTTGCGTTAATACGAATTACATACTATATTGATACAATGACAGGGACATGCTGGTTGCATAAACGAATTGTCCTTCAGAGAATAATATCCTACGTACTGTCTGTCTTTATGCATGTTTTTTTTTGGCAATGAGACAAATAAAAAACATTCGTTTTATGATTGTAAACAGCATGTCATGAAGCCACCCCCCCCCCTCTTGACAATACTTGAAGTATTGCCTGTCATCTTCAGATTTGCAATGACTAATTTCTGCCTTCTCGCCTCGTGCCCTCGTGTCCTTGAGTAATGATGGGGGTCCATAGAATGCTTTATTGGACTCTTAGGACTCATTGTATTATTTCATGAAGTATGGGCCTTGAATAACTATCAAGATCCACCGTAGAGTAAATTACTTAAACCCTCCGATGGCCTACCTGTCTGCAGCCAGTAGACCGAAAACACATTTTAGGCATTTACTCGTTCAGTTTTTAGCAAAAACAGGTGAAACCCTTTAGGTTCTATCCTCAGACAGGCCCAATTGAAATGGCATATGACCCTTTAGGCAATATGACCCATGGACTCCGAACCCCCGTTATAAAACACTTTTTATATAAGGTATTGTACAACAAAAATCGCGGTTTCACAGTGTAAAAACATAATCATTAAAAAAGTTGATTAAAAACGTAATTATTTCTTGTTTTGGCCAAACTATCACTACAACGTCTGGAAAGGTTAATAGCTTTGAAAAAAGTATGAAATCAATAATGTAATTGAGGTATACACGTTTCCCCAACATACTGCACGCTGCAGTACCCTAGGGCACTCGTGTATATCTGACAGGGGTGGGGCATCGCAGGGTTTTAAGCTGCCATAATAGGCTTTTTGTTAAAGATAGTGAGCACAATTTGAAACATTCATATTCATATTCTTCGACGGAACTCAGAGAAGACCAGGGCCCAATTTCATAGAACATGCTTGAACACAGAAAATCAGCTAGGCACCGCAACAAAATTCGTTACCAGAACAAGGTTACCGGCCAAACTACCATGTCACATGTACAATTTGTGACGGTATCCTGCCGATCTCTGCTCAGCAGAAAATTGTTAAGCAATATGAAATTGGGCCCGGGTAATTTTCTGTTTGATGGAAGTCAAAGGAATTGTAAGACTGGTTTTTGGTTTCAATTCAGATTCAACCTTACCAATTTGAAATTCCAATTTGTACAAACAAATCAAATCAAATCGACCCAGAGAAATGTGTTTGCGTAAGTTCTCCAAGATGGAGAAGATTTGTATGCGAGAAGAGATTAATGTACTATAACGTGGAACCTAACTGTCTTACTTTTCCCTCATCAAATCCTCACTGATGTCTTACCTTTCGATCCATTCTGGAATATCGAGTCCTCCGGACGATCACGTAGGAGACTGGCATGCCCTTTAGCTTTCCAGCTACTTCAATGAGTTAAAGGGACACATTTCCTTCAAATCTCTCACAATTCTGCTGTTTGGATTTGCTCCTTATCCTTTTAAAGAGTTGTTCATGCACTAAAACACCTGTTGTAGTGAGCAGTGATTACACAAATATAAACCTGCCTCAAGACATTCAACCAGCGGAACATAATACGGTCCACCATTTTCTGGGGGGAAAAACGTTGGTTCTAAATGCTATACGGACCACATGTTCTGTCATGAAGTTACACAAAAGTCATAACATTTTATGGGATGTTTATGTAAATCATTATATTCTGCTTTTAAAATGTCTTTCCAATCGATATTCAATCATATTCATATTATAGCCCAAAGCGCTCAGTCTGTAGGCAATGTGCCTCTTTAAACCACAACTAGAAGGGCCCAATTAGCAGAAACAGCTTGCCATCCAAAAAGCCGTAAAGTTTACATAATTGAGAAGGGATTTCACAGCTTTATGAAATTGGACTCGTACGCTAATTTCAGAAGTTGTACGCGTTTACAATGGCATAATTTGCAGTTACTGTCGGCATAAAGAAACTGCACTATACTATTTGATGTGTTTAGAATAAAATAAGTAAAAATGCTGTTGATATAGTCCATGTTTATGTAGAATCCTTTTCGACTGTTCGGTGTACCGTACCCTTTAAAAAAACAAACAAAGTTTACCGCCCTCTGAAGACGCCACTTTGAGTTCAGGCAGCCGATGCAACCAACAGTTGGCCAATACATCTTCATCTAATTGCCGCTCGTTTAGAATTTGAAATATTGATTTTTTTCCTCCCGTCTATTCAAAGACATGATTGTTTTGGTTAAGTGTTTCGTGGGTTCGTTTACTGATGATGAAGCCTATACGTTAACTATGGGAGATGCAGCGTGTTGAAAATGTCCAAGGTCGTCAGAACCCACGACAAGGAGACAATGTGAATCAATAACCAGAATTTCGCGATTTGAAAAAAAAGTCATCTCGGAAAAAAGTAGTACTATCTAGAATCGTAAAAAAAAAAAAATCTTTGTGTGTTAAGTTGGTTTCGAAAAAACAGGTGAATTTAAAATTCGACGTTTCGATCTGTATGCTCTGATTGTCTTCAGGACATAGCTCTGATGCTGCAGGCTGTATAAAGATACCGCAAAGGAGAATGGCACTGTACGACGCGATTGTAATAATGATCACAGTATAATTTATATAGTTTGTTTTTCTTCTGGTCTTCTGGTATTAGTTTAATTCATTGTAAAATATATATATTTGTCATATCGATCATCTCCATTACACTCGGGGTCAGAATTGGGATTTCGGGTCAAATGGGGCCTGACCAATTTCTGGGTCAGTTTGACCTGGAATTTGTGTCCACAATGACCCAAATGACGTGTCTAAACTGACGACAGAGTGCGAGCTAAAATCACTCCTTTTAACCAATTTCTGGGCCAGCTTGTCCCAGAAATGGGTCAGGCCCTCCTGCGACGGGGCATCTGGTCAATTCCGACCTGGAAGTTTTTATAAAATCGACGATTGGCTTTTCTATATTGATATTTTACTGCACAATCATTGATATATTCCTTGATATCGTATACATCTCCATCTCAAAGCGGGAAGAGAGAGCTCATCAAACGAGTTTCAGATAAATCCCGTTATCTCGAGCAAATCTCGAGGATCGAAAACAATTACACAAAAGGGTCGCATTCTTCTTAAATAAAAAAGCAGAACCCGCGAGAAGTTAAGTGGATGGAAGAAGTCTCAACCACGTCCACTTAACGGATCCGAAGGTTTGTTGTTTGTTACTGCATGATGTAGCGCTCCTGTGAGCACTTATGCTGCATACACACAAGCAGTTTCTTCCCCAGAGGAAATTGAGTAGATCTAGGATTGCTTGCTACCTCTGCTTGCATAATAACCATCCACACGGATGAGCATTGCATTGCCATTTCTTTGAATCGTTACTCCCACAGCACACAGTCGTATCAGATTAACTCCCACTTCAATCACTCTATGTGCTCCAAAAAAGTTCAATATAATGGTATTGAAATATTGATCTTCAAACATAAGTGGCGAAAAAATTATTGAAAATGCTGGGTGTTTTTTTGTCTCTGAAAATAACTATGGTAGAACCTGTTTGTCCATTGACTGCTTTATGTATACCATGCCCGATATGTGGTAGAGATTGTGTTCCCCCCCCCAAAAAAAATGTTCCCGTAAGTTAACACACTCTTTTCCTCTTGTACAGAAGTACGCCCCACCAAAATCCTCTAAAGAACTCCTGAGACTCCTAGAACATAATGAAGACACAATAGAAAGGGGGGCGGGGTATACACAAACAAATGCTTCTATTCCAGCCGCTTGACTCTGAGCTCCGGATCTTAATTTTGAAGACAGAAACACTGCACCTCAAACAATGATTGTTAATTCTGAATTTGTTAATCAAATTCGATTAACAAAAACGTATACCAGGAATCTTATTAGTTTACCTCTGTGTAATTAAGCAGATCAAGTGGAAATTCTCATCGATATAACGCCCTTGCAGAAAACCTCTTTGATTATCGTGAATTTAAAGTCGGGAGACATGTTTTAGCCTCTCTGCTATACAGCAGCTTAAATTGTAAGAAGTGTTAAAAGTGAAATAAAGATGCAATATTGCTATGAGTAACAGAGAGGTTGTCAGTATCATAACCACAATTAAGGATAACGTAATAATTACCATAATAAATATGAGAAGAAAAACTTATACAATTCAAACCTAAAGCCATCAGAGCCCGGTGAATTCCCATTTTTGTGTTCTTTTAAAACACTTAAAATTTCACTATGGGTTAGCGGACCCCTAATACTGTCACGTAACAAATTGAAAGGATTGGAAAGTCGGAATTGTCAATAATAGATTGCATGCGGTTAAAGCGTAAAGTTACTCCATCCGAGCGTTTAGCTCTCTGTACCATCGTCCTTTGTAACACGACTCTGATTGAGTTTGTTAAAGCAGTTGCGTTTTTTCCTTTTTGAGAAAGTATTTAGATGGTTTTTCATCGTGTTCCATCCATCTAGTTCTAAACCTGACTAAAATGGCACCATCCATTTCAGTTTTACGAAGATGAACAAAGTTGGCTTGTTTACATATAATTGAGGGTGTCCAACAGGCCGTTGTCATCATAGGCAATCTTATCTGGCAAAACTTTAGTTTCGTTTTCGAGACAAGCTTCTTCAGCACGGCTATCTTTTTCTTCCAAGAGGCACAATCAATTCGTTTGGCCCGGATTTCCATCAGTAACATTTCCACACAAAAAGCTGATCGTTAACAGTACAATGAACATCTTCTGTGGTGAACGGTGTGTAAATTAGGGGCGCCGATGTGGTGATGCAGCTTCAATCAACAACCTCACTTTAACCATGCTCACCGTACACTTATCTGTAAGATTATACGCAGTATTGCATTTCCAATAACTGGGTCCCCCATCAACTTGATTAAAGTCAAAGTGAATATTGACAGTAAATGATCAGTCCGATGACCTGGCTTTATGTCACAGGAGAAAATATTAGAACTCGGCTTCTGACGAAATTAAAGCGAAATCCAACCTATAGATTAATTCATTGTGGGGTGTTGTTTCCAGGTATATCTCCAGTATTTTGAACCCGCCATGGGTTAACCAGATCGAGATATCAACATATACCAAGCACACTATTTCTGGCTGAGAGGATTATTGACGTGAAGGTAGTTTTCACAGTCTATATTGCTATCTAAAACTAAGTTCCAATCACCGCAAATAATTGTATGAAGGTTGTCAAATTCAGACACAAATTATTAATACTATCGTGAAAGTCTGGATACAATTTAATCAAAGTAATATTAAGGTCTTGCTTATCCAAACTAAGAAAAAGAGCTACAACATTCTATTACTTATTAGCATCGAAATTCGACCCAGGGGTTTTAAAATCAAAAGTATTGTCAAACATAATAGCCACACCTCTTGCATTGCTCTTATTAGAACAAAAATGGCATTCCAGCCCCCACCCAGCCCCGAGTCTGTCTTGCATAAAATCTGCACAATGAATGGCTTTAGACAATAAATGGAGTACTGCTTGGACCTCAACAATTTAGAACATCCCTCTGTTTTGAGTGGTAAGCTATATGGACCATGCTCGATGTGGGGCATGGTGTACCCCCTCCTAAGGATTCATTTTAAAGGAACATTACAGAATTGGTAAGAAAAAAAACTTGTTTTGATCACAAATTTATATAAACTTACACGGTCTAATGATGATGGTAGTAGAAAACATCCCTTGAAATATTTCTGTCTGAAATGTCATATTTGATGAGAAATGAATAAACTAATTTTCCGATTGGAGTTTATCGCTCAGTGAGCGTTTTATTCATTTGTTGAATCTATATGATTTCATGCAAATGTGTAATCGGTTTTTCACTATTTTCTCGTGACCCAGATGGCCGATCGATCTCAAACTTCTACAGGTTTGTCAGTTTATGTATATGGTGGATTACATAAAGTGCTTACACTGCCAGCAACTGTTTTGTTAGCAAAAACCAATTCTGTAATGTTCCTTTAACGATCTCTGACGATGTTATTATTATTATTATTATTTTTAATAAATAAGATCGTATTTTTTAAGACTTTAGCACACCCTAAAAATAAGTATAAGAATGGGAACATTGGGGGAATAAATACCCTCTGCCTCATATTGAGCTTGGTGTAGGCATGGAGGAAGAAATGGTATAGGTTTATCAGTTGCAATGTTGCGTAGATAATGTTAGTGATTAAATTGTGCATACGATTTGTCCTTGGAAGAATTGGACACTACATCGGGTTGAAGTCAAGATAGACTTAGCTGGTTTATTTTCACTGTTCATTTTCGGAGTTAATTAAGGACAGTAATAATCCGGATTTACTGTGCAGCAGTCCAAAGTTTGAATCGTGAAGCTCTGACATCACGACACGGATGTGTGTTAAGATCTATACTGCCCTCTCTGTTTCTTGGAGTCTCCATTGTTTTCCTCTTCTATTCAAATCAACGTAACCAAACAGAAGTAAATTGGTCGGACCCCGTTTCAGTAAACGAAAATCTATGTCCATTGTTTTCCCCTTCCATTCAGATCAGTGTTAGCCAAAAAGAAGTAAATTGGTCGGACCCCGTTTCGATAAACGAAAATCTATGTTTGCCTTTTTTCAAAAGAACACAGGGAACAAGATAAGTGGTTGCACAATAATAAAGGTAGGCCCTATATATGTTGTTATCAGAGAACTCCTATTTCTCTGCCGTGATTAGAAATTGAACTAGAACAAATCAGGTAGGCCTATGTATTTAAAAAGCTTGATGTTAAAATTAATAAAGCCAAATCAATGTAGATCAAGTCAGTCAAATTTAAACCCAATCAAAATGTACTACACAGGACCAGTTCAGATCAAATCTCATTAGATTCAACCCTATCAAAATCAGTTGAGAACAATCATATGACTACATCACATCAGACTGATTCCAGTTTGATCCGATCAAATCATATCTTGTGAAGTTTAATATAATGCAACGTATAATAAGAACGAATTGAATGCTAGGCGTTCTCTTGATGGTGTATGTGTTAATTTTCTTGTTGCGCGCGCATTTCGTGTCACTGTCATCATGCAATCCTACACGTGGATTGATCGCGGCATGGATCTTGCCTTGGTTACCAATGCAGATTTGCAGGCAGGATGGACCACGTCATGGCAAAGAGAGGTTTTGTTTAACCAGCAGAAATTATCTGCCGGATTGCCAGATTGCATAATTTGTTTCCAAGGCTCTTCATTGTGATCCACGAACTTTCGTTTTCTGCACCACACTGGTTTTGTTTGCTCCTGTTCCGCGGCCGGACCTGCTGCACCTTCACCAATCGTCAAGCTAATGTTTGACGAGTGTTTTAATTGCCACTCTGTTGTTTAGTAAATGTTTACTTCATTTACTATATATTGTCAGTGCGGCTGAGTGGAAGTTTGTATATACAGGGTTCTGTGTCAGACATAAATAAACGCATCGTGCAGTGCTGTATAATGACTGTGTGGCAATTTGAACATGACGAGCTGTCGATATGTATCTAGTTTTAGAGGAAAGAAAACCAACAAGTGATTGATATGGATTGTTTTTTTGAGGATTCAAGCAATGGATTTGAACTCAACTTTGGGTGTAGAGATGGCAGGAACGGCATTCTCCGAGATGCCCGCGACGACAGTGCCTTCTCCCACTTCGATCCTCACTCCGGTGCAACGAGTGATCTTGTCCGGCATCATGATCGTCATCTGCGTCGCCGGCTGCCTGGGGAACATCGTCGTCATCTTCGCCGTGGCACTCTCCAAGAAACTCCGCTGCGTCACTAACGTCTTCGTGGTGAACCTCGCCGTGGCTGACCTGATGACGTGTCTGAACATCCCATGGATGGTGGTGGCTATCCTAAGCGAGGACGGCTGGCCCTTAGCGGATTGGATTTGCAGCTCGTGTGGGTTCACCCTGATCGTCTGTATCGGCAGTAGTATCTACACCTTAGCTTGCATTGCAACCATCCGTTATGTGGTAATAACAGGCACCCCAGGACGATGCCAGACTCTCTACACAACACCAAAGTTATGCAGTATCATCTTCTTTATCTGGACAGTGCCCTTGCTAGTTGCCTTCGTACCCATCGTCTTTGATCTCGGCAAACTGGGATATGACTTCAAATACAGCTCCTGCACGTGGGATACTGCCCATCAAAACTCCGAGAATCTCAGTAAGATATTGGCTGCAACTTTTTATCCACTGCCCTTCATCATTATCACCTACAGCTACCTGAAAATCTTCTTCCACGTGCGCCGGCACTCCCGAACCATTGCGATATTATTGACGGTCAGCTCGTCCGTTCGTTCCGCCGAAGGCACCTCGGCTGAAGAAAACTTACCCGGGAACCCTTCCAGGGAACGAAAAAACAACAGCTCCCTGTCTCACAACACATCGAGAAGAAACAACCCTCCACAAGAAAGCAATAATGTCCGGGCAAAAATCAACAGGAGACAAGTTGAAGTGACTAAGAACATGTTCTACATTGTATGTGTATTTCTATTCTGCATATCTCCATTTGGGTTCAGTCTGGCTTACGAGAAGAGCGACCCTTTTATACCGTACGCTGGTATGTTCCTCTTCTGTAACAGTTGCCTAAACCCGCTTGTCTACGCCACTAAGCACCCTGTTTTCAAGAAAGTTATCCGGTTAATTCTGAGGTGTAAATTCTCTCAAATAAATAACAATGCTACACCTTGACATTATTTCTTGAAACTATTGTGTATAGAATGTACTCGCGCCGATTTTTTGGGAAGATGTATGATAACGTACTCTCTGTAATTACTAAACAACTGTAACGAACACTCTTTAAATGTGTTGTAAATCAGAAAATGTCAGGTTTACTGCACCAAGTCGAGCTGAACATTATCTGTGGCCTAAAACCATGAACATTATTACCCGGGACTAAACGTAGCCTAAGATTATGTACATGTAGTCCGGGACTAGATTAAGCCTAAATTCATGTAATCGTAGCCCGGCACTAAATGCCTAAAACCATGTACTATATGTATATGCCCAGCACTGGCGTAGCCTAAAACCATGCACATAATTAGCCTGGTACTAAATGTACCCTAAAATCATGTACATAAAGCCTGGGACCAAATTAGCCCGGGGACTAAATGCAGCCTAAAACTATATATGTACATATAGCCTGGGGTCTAAATGTAGCCCCTCTACCATGATCTAAAAGTGACACAACCTGTTACACAATGTAATCCGGGACCTGCCGATCGTACTGCCGATCGGGTACCAAAACGTAGTCTGGGCTACATTTAGGCACAGGTTTGGGGCTGCATTTAAGTTCTCAGCCTACACTAAAAGCACCGCGCAGAAGTCTCTCGTCAGAGCTCCCATTCACTGCTGCTGATTAATTAAACTTAAATGAATTTATTTTCTATTAGTATAAGTTAACAGTGTACCTGTCGAGCAGTATATATTCACAGTGTTGGTTACAGCCATGCTCAACATATTGTGCTAAGCTTATTGTGCAAAGCTTATTATGTCACGTTTCACTGTCTGCACTATAACAGTGTCGCAAAAAGTGTATAAAAAGGGGCTAAATTGAGGCAGCTAAGTTAAACTTCTTGGCTCGGTTTGGCTACGTGACATCGGACTGTAGTAAAACTCAATATGGCTACAGCGTAACACAGCATATCGTTTACAATATCGGCCCCCTCGTCACGAACTGGCACACTGTGTACAAAACCATTTTTTTTTAAGTTTTCATTTTCTTGCATGTTTTTAGACAATGTTAACCGAGGCCTACAATTTCATGAAGATACAGCGCTTCGGGAGCTTTACTTTTTGAATTACGATGATGAAGCTAGGCAACTTTGTACCGAAAGTGACAATTATTTTCGTCGCCACGAACTGACACAAAGGTTCAGATTTCCATTGCAACACACGGCGCGCACAAACCTCAAAGTGAAAGAAAAACGTTTCCTCGAACTGACACAAACCTTACCTTGGTGTGTAAATTGGTGCAAACCTTGGTGTGTATACTATAGCGCGCGCGCTGACCTACATTTTCACGAACTGACACGCACGCATTGTAATACATTGGATGGTGTCAGTTCGTGGCGACGGAAAATGCCTGGTTGCGTATTAATTTTCGTCGCCATGACCTGACTGACACAAACCTTTCTTACCTTATTGCTGATTAATTTAGGACGAAAAGCAGTAAAAAGCACCGTATGTATGAAGTTCAAAGCATCAAGTCCCCACTGTAAGAAAACTATAGTTGAAAATACCCCGGAATTTTGTAGGAAAGCGTGGTTTAAAAAAACGTTCAACTTTAGACGCTGTTTTCTCCGATAGCTAGTTATCTTAACTGGTATCTAGGTGTGTGTCAGTTCGTGGCGTCGGTGACGATATGTCAAGAGGCGTCATAAACTGTGATAGGTTTGATAATGAACTTGTTTTCCTCATAATCACGCCGAGTGGTAGACCCAGTTACTGGGGCGTTGTACTCCTTTTTCAAAAAATGTTGACGTTTATCGGTCGTACTAGCGCCCCAGGAACTTAATGTTCGTAACTACATCAATGCGATCACGCTCTCAGCAGGATCCCGGGTGCCCTGCCTCAACCGTGAAACCACGCGGTTGAGGCAGGGCACCTGCCAAATTTTAGACGGGTGCCCTGCCTCAACTGTGACAACAACGCGGTTGAGGGAGGTAGGGCGTCCGTCTAAATGATGGGTACCCTACCTCCCTCAACGTTGTTGTTGTTGTCACAGTTGAGGCAGGGCACCCGTCTAAAATTTGACAGGTGCTCTGCCTCAACCGCGTGGTTTCACGGTTGAGGCAGGGCACCCGGTAAAATGAAGATTGATGTCGTTACGTACAATAACTTCCTGGGGCGCTAGTACGACCGATAAACGTCAACATTTTTCGAAAAAGGAGTACAGCGCCCCAGTAACTGGGTCTAGCCGAGTGGTAGCTTACTGTATGCTCTTTGCTGACAGCATTAATTGTGTTTGTATAGACGGGCACATAAACTTGGCACTAAAGTATAACCTTCAACAGATCTGCGGTTTGAGTACACAAGGGACGTTCATCTCGACGTAAACTTTGGGGTAAAACTATACAAACTAGACTTCTAGCAAAGCACCCGATTAATTGCTCTGTAAAGAAGTGGAAGTATCGACAAATAATCACATCACCGTCAATTACTTTTAGTTTTGTCTCAACTGTGTCATTTAAAATTGTTGGTTGTTATTCTTCCCCCCTCCCACACACGCCCACCATTTGATGAGCTGGGGTAGTATAAAACCTATCTTTATATGACATTGTTATGAACAAATATCTGTTTTCGGACTTGCAACAAATTCTTTAAAAAAATATTAGTGCACTTTTAAAATTCATCAAAGATGGCGGCCGATGACGTCTATTGCAATCCATCTATATGAATGGTATCTTTCTATCTCCAATGGCGTATTCAGTGTGCGAGGTTGGATCGGGTAGGGGCAGAATGGGGCAGGAAGGCAACTTCCCGCAATATGAATGGTATCTTTCTATCTCCATTGGCGTATTCAGTGTGCGAGGTTGGATCGGGTAGGGGCAGAATGGGGCAGGAAGGCAACTTCCCGCAATATGAATGGTATCTTTCTATCTCCATTGGCGTATTCAGTGTGTGAGGTTGGATCGGGTTGGGGCAGAATGAGGCAGGAAGGCAACTTCCCGCAATATGAATGGTATCTTTCTATCTCCATTGGCGTATTCAGTGTGTGTGAGGTTGGATCGGGTTGGGGCAGAATGAGGCAGGAAGGCAACTTCCCGCAATAGGAATGATATGCTTCTCTCTTCACGGGCGTACTCAGTGTGTGAAGTGGGATCGGGCGATGGGGCAGGGAGGCCATGTCCCCCTCCAGTATGCTCCTCCCTTCAGTGACAAACCACAGTATAGACAATGTAAACATTGATTACGCTTGGGCTTCATGCGTCTATCATCATCAGAGAGCAGTCATCGGTGTGCAGCGCGCCGTGTCATCATAATCGTTCACTTCTAACTTTAGCTTCCCTCGAAACGATAATAATAGAAGCATTATGCAGCACACACACACTGTCTACAGCAATGTCACCTGCACTTTCAAATGACTTCCAAATCATACTTTGAACATTATTATGAAATTGTGTGGGGCTCATTAGGCAAAATAAGAATAAAAACATGTTTAGCGTCCTGCCTTTTTGAAAAAGAGGAGGAGGCGGGCCTTTAAACAAAAACAATTATGGCCGCCCGACACATTTTTCAAGATAACCGGCCGGGCTATTTTTTTAAATGGTTGCCAGCTTTTTTCTCTGTGTTTTTTTGATGTGCTTTAGTAAAAAAAAAAAACACGATGTTTATGTATTTTAGATTCGATTTTTTTTTGTCAGGGATCGTATAAATTGATCCTTAAAAAAAAGGGGAAAAAAGGAGAAAGCCTCTAAAAAGAAAGCCGGCGGGGACGCTAAACATATTTTTTGTTGTTGGCCTTTGGTAAAACTATTTCAAACTTTAAACAAAGCTGGGGAAAATGAGACAAAAGGGGAAAAGTTTCGGTAACGTTGGTAATTAGTCGAATACGTTACCATAACAACTTAGGAGCACCTTAGAGCTGCTGATAAAACATTGTGAGAAATGACTCCTTCTGAAATAATGTAGTTTTATGAGTATGAGAAAGAGGTTATTTCTCAGAGGGCATTTGAAAGCACAATCATGTATGCAACAAGGGTGTTTTTTCTTTCATTGTTTTCCTGCAACTTCGAGCCCACATTTTCACATGTTTGTTATTTTATAGGCATATGTTTGAATACACAAAGTGAGTGTAATAGTCCTTGACAGTTACCAAAAGTATATCCTGCTTTTTATAGCTTACTAACAAGGCAAACAAAAACAAATCAGTTTGTTTTCCTCAATACTCAGAATATAGAATACCGAAAGAGTAAGCCTTTGTGTAATCCTGTCTTCTGTATTTCGATATTTCTACAGCTGCGCCTTTGTTCTCTTTATGCGCTTAGAGGCTTCTGCATTAGGCGCTTTACAAATGTCTTAATTATTATTATTATTATTTGTGCATGAATTTGCAAACAACTGGAAAGGGCACTATAATAATTTAGTTCCCTTGTGGTTTATTACTTGATTTAGTTCCATACTTGACATGATGACAAAATCGGCAGGCCTTCAACAACAAGTTATTATCGGCGAGAGGACTTAATACCAAATATAAAACTGATGCATAAAAGGAAATGGCAAGTCAGAAGAAAAACTGTAGCGTGCCATTACAGATTAAGTCAAGAACACGTAATATTGTCTACTTCAATAGAGTGAGTTCGAATCCAGTTATTATGTGTTCCACTTCTTTGAAAACGTGATGTACTGATCGTTTCCTGAGTCACGAGACGACCCTGTGGGTTTCTGGCTTCAATCCGGGTTAAAGGTGACACCACGTTCGTGTGTCACGCTTGCGATCAGCTCGGTGGGTTCTCTTGGATTTCCTTACCTTTAACGTGCTCTCTAGAACTGACCGATTTGGTAAATGTGTCAAAGACCAGTATCCTCACTTGGTGTATCCCCGCATGCATAAAATAACAAACCGGTGAAAATTTGGGCTCAATCGGTCTTCGAATTTGCAAGAAAATGATGAAAGAAAAAACACCCTGGTGCATATTATTGTGTGCTTTCAGATGCCTGAGAAAGCCTTTCTCAGATTCAAATATGTGGGTGAAAAATTACCTCTTTCTCAAAAACGACATTACTTCAAAGGGGGTCATTACTTTATAAAATTAACAGCTCTTGAGTGCTCTTTACCAAGTACTGTTATGGTCACTAACTTGTGGATTAATTACCGAAAGTACACCCTGCCTTTAAACAGCCAGGGCTCGATTTCACCATTTCACAAACAGCTAGGACTAATCTTAAAGGTAGAGTAATAGGTTGGTAAATACTCAACAAATTAATGACCATAAACACTTACTTGGTGCGAAGCGCTGCAGCTGTTGATAGCATAAACTATTTTAAAACAGGATTCCCTTCGAAGTAATATGGTTTGGTAAATTTTTCAACCGAATACATTTGAATCTGAGAAACGATTCATGCATGAATCGTTTCTCAGATTTGTGAGGGTTGGTGCCGTTCGCGAATGCTGCGGCCAGAGATGCGATTGGTACCCGCTGTCACCTTGCATGCTAAACGTGGATTGATTCGACGTTTTAGTGAAAATACCGTGACAGTTTTTTTTTACCGTTTCTCAGCAAGTAGACGCTGTAGTCATCAAGCTAAAACTTTCACATGTGACTTTTATTGTACCTTTCTTTATAGTTTTGTCTATATGTTGACAGAAACCAATCTATGACACTATCTTTAAGGGGGAATCTTGATTGCTAAGCAAAGTGTGAAGTCACAATACAAGTCACTCCTATGGCAATACTGTCAACTCATCTTAAGGTCTCTGTGAGATCGAGCCCAGGGCCCGCATAAAACATTGCTCAAGACAGCAACTGTATATTAGGATGCCGAGTGCTTCTGCAGCAGTAGAAAGTTGCTCTTTGTGATCTACCCGTACTAAAGGGAAAAACATCAGCAGGAATAGCGTGTAACAGAATTACAATCACTAGGCCTACACATTAGCGGGTTACCGCCTGTTTTTAAAAGAACAACATTTCTTCTTTGTTCAGCATAAATTGAATTTGTGTTTTGCCGACGAAGCAACAGATGATAGCAGTCATTGACACCTGTTCGGCACTGTGCAATCGATTTGACGTTTTGTGGGTCTCTGCCATAGGCCCTATACGTGTTGACAAACACATGTTGCTATAATTAGGCTATTAAATGTCATTTTCTCAATTAAATCAGTGTACCCAAACCGAGGCCACAGAGGTGGATTAGTCGGGCATTATGGTCGGCCGAACCTGATCAGTAGCACTCCCATACACACACACACAGGTGGAACGCGACGGAGATGGTCGGGCGCCAAAATAAAAGTCCGTTAGCGGAGACCAGGGCTCCACTGTGAGCCAGGGCTCCACTGTGAGCCAGGCACTCCATTCATGACGTCACCACGTTACCAAATGTAGTAAAAAAAAACACCCAGATTAGAATGTATTCACTAAACGTATATAATTCAGCTAATTCCAATAGTTATTTCGATTAAGACATGCTGGGAGAGAATTTGCACTTGCAACATAATAGGCCTCGGTATGACCTGATGCATAAAAAACGCATCCACAGCAGTGTTTGTAAAAAAATATCATTATGGTGAGGTTCATTGACCAATTGGGTACCCATTCTGGGTTGTGGGCGTTTATGCCGTTAAAAGACATTAATAAGCAAACAAACTTTGCATTTTCCATATGCCTATTTGTGCTCGTAAATCATGCACCTGAAACTTGGACCAACATAAAGCTCAACGCAAACTCTTCATCACCTGTGATTTTAATGACTGTCATGGAATATGAAAGAAAGTTAACTGGAAACATTATTGCATTAAAACAACATTCGTATAGCGATGCTTCAGAAATAAGTGGCGGCCGGCAGATAAATGGTATAAACAAATGTTCTCGCGCTCATGAAAAAAAAATATTTCATGGCACTATCTGGCTTCCGTGAACGTCCGATCAGACCTCATTTAGATCCGTGTTTACGTCAGATGGGTAAAACCCATTAGGCAATCTGGTTTTGTTGCTGGACCCGCAGTAATTGGTGCATTAGACATTGTTTGTAGCTTGCGTCGACCTGGCATTTTACGCATACATGACAGTGCCAATTAGCGTTTAGGGCATTTTCGCACAATGCTCAAGTTCACAGGCAGCTCGCACTGGTTTGATAGCATTGGCATTTATTTATAAAAGTGGCTTACTATCTGGAGAGAATAAATAACAGTTTAGTGGTCGGAATGTGTTGGTTCTTTTAGATTGCCTTGAACTGGTTGCTTGTATACTAGTGGCGTTCCGTGGGGGTTGGGGGAGGGGCAAAGACATATTTTGTGGGTCAATTAAATGTATCGAACCGCTTACTTCTGCATTTTTTCGATCTCATTTGTGAGGGGGAAGGGGTGAAGGGGGCAGGGGTTCTTTGTCCCCTCTACGCCACTGCTGTAAATTGCCTCAATAATTACATGGCCTTTGTCGTTATGATAAGTTGTTGATGATAATACCCGCTATGGTGGTAGAGCATTCTCAGTAGCTGCACCAACTTGCTGGAACAAGCTCCCTCTTCACATCCGTGACTCATCCTCAATCAGCTCATTCAAGACTCAGTTAAAAACACATCTTTTCAGACAATGCTAAAGCGCTTTGAAACGCCTGTGGAAAGCGCTATACAAATGTTATTTTATTATTATTATTATTAATATTGAACAACAATATTTGACACTATAGTATCACTACTTTAAAAAAAAAAAAAAGGGAACAAAATCATATCGGAACCAATCGTCCCAGGGGAATATTTGCTTACGGAATGCTTTTACCTTCGAAAAACATACTTTTATTTCTGTTTGTATTATGTGAGACAAACTCGTGCTTTTTTTATTAACAGAACAACTCATAACATTTTACACTACTGTTAATACTCGAGTCGGTGAACCTGTATGCACTCAACGACAGTCAGACAGCTTGGTATACCATGGAGGAAGGAAGTACATGTATTTCCTTCCTCCATGGGTATACCAAGCCCGATGGGGCAGAAGCATTCCCAAATGTTCCCGTACTTTAACCATGGAGCAATCTCCATGCTTTAAAGGAAC
Organism: Pycnopodia helianthoides; assembly: GCA_032158295.1. Classification (NCBI taxonomy): domain Eukaryota; kingdom Metazoa; phylum Echinodermata; class Asteroidea; order Forcipulatida; family Asteriidae; genus Pycnopodia; species Pycnopodia helianthoides. The sequence goes on from CM063248.1 coordinate 20,076,446, forward strand.
ATTACATAATTGGTAAGAAAACAAACTTGTAAAATATACTTTTTGATCACAGATTTACATAAAACTTACACGGTCTAATGATGATGATAGTAGAAAACATCCCTTGAAACATTTCTGTCTGAAATGCCATATTTGATGAGAAATGAATAAACTAATTTTCCGATTGGAGTTTATCGCTCATCAGTGAGCGTTTTATTCATTTGTTGAATCTATTATATGATTTCATGCAAATGTGTAATCGTTTTTTCACTATTTTCTCGTGACCCAGATGGCCGATCGATCTCAAACTTCTACAGGTTTGTCAGTTTATGTATATGGTGGATTACATAAAGTGCTTACACTGCCAGCAACTGTTTTGTTAGCAAAAACCAATTCTGTAATGTTCCTTTAACACACTATTCTCCTCTTGTAAGCAACCCCCCCCCCCCCGCTAGCGATTTTTTTCCCCCAAACGACATTGCTATGATGACCCTTCTTGTTATGATTTTGATTTTTTTTTTCGATTGGAATGCGGATGTTGGAAAGAAATAAAATATTTTTAAAAAGGGGGAAAAAAAAGTTTGGGAAAAAAAATTCGCCCCCGCTAAAATCCTCCAAAGAATTCCTGAGATTCCAAGCACACAATGAAGCCACAATATAAAGGGCGGGTACACCATGCCCAAAATCGAGCGCCCCATAGTGCAGCTTGGAGACGGATGCTTCCACGTTTATTTAAGGCAGGATATACTTTTGGTAATTATCAAAGACTATCCTCACTTGGTGTACCCCAACATATGCATAAAATAACAAACCTGTGAAAATTTGGGCTCAATTGGTCATCGAAGTTGCAAGAAAATAATGACAGAAAAACACCCTTGTTGCATAGAATGTTTTGCTTTCAGATGCCTGAGAAAGAATCCATGCCTCAAGCATTTCTTAGATATTTGAATCTGATGAGAAATAACCTCTTTCTCATAAAACTACATTACTTCAGAGGGAGTCGTTTCTCGCGATGTTTCATACTATCAGTGTGTTCCTTATCATGTAAGTTTGTGTGGTAATCTTACCAAAAGTATCCACTGCCTTTAACATGACCTCACAGGAGTCGAACAATAAAACAATAAAAAAATTCGCCTTGAGATGTTTTTTATACAGCTCAACGTAAGTACTCATTTAGGAAATCACCATTGTGGTCCATGTAACCCGAGTTAACCGTGAATTCCCACAGATGGTTCGAGTGTTTAAAAATCAATAATTGCTGGCTGTTTCTCAGAAACTTCAATAGCCGTTTTATCAAAAGATTGTAAATTAATCCACGAGAGGTCTGTTCGAGCTATAGCATATAAAACAGAGTGAATGTCGTGATCTTATACAATTCAGTATGGTTTTAAACCCTTCATTCAAAATGCAATTAATGAATTACCTTCACCAATGCCGCACAAATGGCAATGGATATGGTTTTGTGACTAACAAACGTAATCTTATTGACCTGATGTATTACTCTTACAATTGCGTCGGTTTTTCTTGTGAGTTTTTTTTTTCTCGTGGCGACTGCAATTTTTCAAATCAAATTAAATTCAGATGAAATGCAATTTTCGGACAAGGGCACTTCACGATCAAGGGACTAGATTGAGATTCCTTGCCGTTCGATGGAGAGCGAGCCACTGCCAGTGTTTTACCTTTCCCCCAACGAACATTAACTGTTTAATATAAGGGCTGTATCAGCTACTTAGCTGAGTTCTGTTCGTTTTTTTTTTGCTCATTATTTTTTATGGGGGAAAACTGGTGTATTATTTACTTTTGTAATGTGCGTCCCTCCTGAGCGATCTTGCAAGTCTCGTTCCTAAGTCTCGCACCCGAGGGTTTTTTGTCGCGGGTTATAGCACGCATGTGAGTGGGGGTAAATTACAAGTCTCTAAATCTCACGTGAAAATGGTGTAAATTGCTATTGTATTTGATACCCTTCCAGTGCGAAATTTGTCAATATCCAAAACAGTATGGACAAGGTTTTTAAACGCATGGACCGGCCAGATCTTTGCATTCCTCGCATTTTTGTACGGGGATGTTTTGGTTCATTTTTTGTCTTTCAATGATATCCACTAAAACGGCTTTGAATTTGACCTTTTGACTGACGGAAAATTCCTCCTTGGAATGTATAAAGACGCATTAGTTGTTGAAAACCAGTGACGTAGTGTTTCGAAATTCGCTCTGAAAAAGTCAGGCATGAACCAAAAATATCCTCACAAAAACGCACTGACCCATTTTTTTCTCAGAATAATGTCATGGGATGTTTTGGATGTTGACAAATTTGTCACGATCATAGTATATACCGACAATCAATCAGGGATTCTCCGAATGGTCATCGAAAGAGTATATTGAACTGGGATTTTGTGAATGAATCTCTCTTCAGAAGAAACACCCTCAAACAACGTGTTGTGCTCGATCGTAGTGGCATGGTGTACCCCCTGCTATTGGGTCTTCATCGTGGTCAGGCAATCTCAGGAATTCTTTAGAGGATTTTAGGCGGGGGGGGGTACTTCCGTACAAGAGAAAAATAGAGTGTTAGAGTTATGTATGGGTACATTGGACATGGTATAAAACAATCAGTCTTGTTACAAAATACGGTGGTAGTGAGCTAAACATTTCGGCTGAAATTACTAAGGAGGCCGGTTTTACCTTGGATTCTACTTCAGTTTGACCCATTCTGGATAATTTTGACACACATATTCCGGGTCAGGCTGACCCAGAATCGGGCTGAGCCCTTAGTGGACCTGAAATAGTACTAATAGTTCTGACCCGGAAGTGTTTAGAGTAACAATTGAAAACAGTTTTGCTTATTTACACGGAGAGTAACAATATTCCCTGGCATGTTTTTTCTAAACGATTTTGAAAAATATTCTATTCAGTTTCCCATGAATTTATTCATCAAACTATATTTGATAGGCCCTAAGGCCCTGATGCCTTAAAGTGATTTCAGGTGGGTTTTTTAGCGGAGCGTAAGCTTCAGTCTTAGTCAACGGATTTGTATCCGATTCTTTTAAAGTATTAAATTTCGTGGGGTAGTCTTAGCCCACTATGCGCAGAAATGCAACCCTCGAGAACGATATCACCAAACCATGGAGCTTATGAGTATCTACAAGCATGGAGGAAGGAAATACACTTCCATGTACTGTACAAGACCAGCATATACATCGCTAGTAAAGAGCGACCGAAATCTTTTCCCCCACCACTTTGACAAAAACAGAGTCTAAAGTCAGAGAATAATATTGAATTTCTCATCTCTCTTCTATGCGTTCCTATATACTATTTTTTGAAGGGCTTGATTTTCCTTATCAACGAATCCATTTTCATCGCATCTAGGCTCCAATAAGCAAATTGTTCTGACTTTTTATGTTCGCATGACATGAGCAGTGCTCAATATTTAATAAAAGGCAAAGGGTTATCTGCATTGTATTCATAATTGCTGATGATAATCAAACCATGCTTATTGGCAAGCGTTTGATGAGCACACGAGCATTATAATGCATTATAAAACCACGAGCACTATAATATATTTAATGATTCATACCCAATAATGTACTGTACAAGACCAGACTTTTATGGTTGTTGTAAATGATTGTAGCATTCGACTACTAATAGGCATGATGACAAAGTATTTAGAGGAAACATCAAAGAACAACTTGATCTGCTAAGCTTGTAATGGGTTGAATCGACATGTATAAATCGACAAGCTCTTTCCTCAGTGCTATGTAACACTTTTCACACATACTGTACATGATGACTTTATGGGCTTTTCAACTTCCTCTTCTCTTATAAGGAAGTTAGTGAGAGCAAAGCAATCATGACACACAACAGATCCGGCATTATGAATCTGTTGGATTAATATGATGTCGACATTTTAAATTGTGTGTACTCCGCAGATGTTTTGCTATACATTATTGCCAATAGACACAACATGTTAAAAGAAGTGGATCTTTCAGATTGGACTGGTCTGATGTGATTTCATTTTAGAAGCATTCATGATTGTCATGGATGCAAAAGTAATTCTGAATAGGCCTATTATCAAGTTTGGGAACATGTTTTTCTTTTGATTAACTAGAATTGCCAACGTCAAAACAGGTTGAAATACTTGATTTTCCCCCCAAATATACACTCTGATAAATATTTGCTGAGACTTCACACATTCAAGTTTTATATAGTAATTTACTAATGGTGTTTTTTATTGGATAATTTTTCAGAAATGTAATTGTTTTGTAAACAGGGTTGAGAATCAATGTTGACAAGGGTCTGAAACTGGGATCCAAGATTTAGGAAGCTCGTTGAAGTGATAAGAATTCTACCATTTAGTAACCCTGGAGTTATAGATTTCAGGGAGATTCTTGGAACAGTATCAACAACACTAAAAAAGTAAACCAAAAAAAAACTTCAAGAAATAATAGCCCTGGATTTTTTTTCCATCAGGATAAAGACAATATACAAAAGAGGACTAAAAGTAGGATCCACATTGTTTTTTTGAAGGTATGTTAAAAATGACATTTCCACCATTTTATAACCCCTGGAGTAACTTTCAAAGAAATAATTTGCCGTTTAATGACAAAGCGGTCTTGAAAATGGGCAAATTTCACTTTTCCAAAATCAAAACCACCCCGAAATGGTAATTCGGTTGTAGCCATGGAAACGCAGTAAATTCTGTTGATGTTCCCTTATATTTGTTAGTTTTTTGGCAAAGATCCATCAAGTAAGAAAGTATGAAGAGAGTATGTTTTTGACCGTGGCCACTCTACGTTTGATACAGTTCGGGCGCTTCAGACGCTTCGCGGCGTCGTTCCAAAACAATCGTTCCCCGCCTGTTTGCCCAAACAAGGCAAGGTCGTGTCACGGCGGACAAGGTTGGTGTATGCGTCGAGTCTTCCTCGTTGTTAATAAGTTGTTTAAAGAAATTTTCAGAGGGTGGGGTGGACGGTCCATGTCTGTTTTGTGTTTATTGTGTAAAAAGACTCAAAAGACAAGGATCTATGATTTGTGAGTTAAAACAAAGTATACTGAATGCCTTTTGTTCGTCGCGTGCATTGTCGAATATAATTACTCGGTGAGATCTGGCTTTTCCATTTTTACCCAGCTTCGCCTCGTGACAAACATATATTGTGGGTTAATCGTTTTGCATAATACACTAATAATATCCCGCCACTTTGTGTTGCTCTTTCAGAGCGAATTGTGAAACAAGACGTCATCAAACATCAAAAACAAATGGGTCTGTAAATTCCAACGGGGATTGTTTGTGCCAGTCAAAAGATTATATTAAATGCCGATTTGGTTGAGTATTATCAACCCACAGGAATGAACTGAGGATTCAGTGCACAAATAAGTGTACAGACCATATATTGTGACAAACGTTTTTCGATTTTGAAAAAAATTGCACTAAAAGGGTATCAAACATGGTGGCATTTTAAGTCATTTTAAAATTGAGGTTATAGAGACTGTTCCACTTTCATAAGGAGTCTATCTATTGGAAAATGAGGGCATCACAAAGCCCCTCTTGAAGGATAGTGAGTTGCATTAAGGATGAACGCGGCTATTGATTTGATTGTCTGCACCCCAGAACATCCGTGTAATTCAATACAACAACTAATTTGTCATGAGTTCCAGGTCTGAACTGACAAAAAAGGGGCTTTCATCGGAACTGTTCTTATTTTTTAGTTCGGGAGAGACTTTCCGTAAAAGCTGCCTTACTTTGTGAGTTGTTGTTTTTTCAGCGTGCGGCCAGGAATCAAGTTCGAATTGAATGTGAGACTCTGAAAGAAGCACTTTGCAAGATAGAAGCTTTTAGAACTGTACGTGCTCCTTACCGCTAGCTTCACATCAGTAAAAATGCCTTCAGAGTTCTTTAAAAGGGATATTTCCAAAGAAATATTTTTATAATCCTTAAATACTACCTTTATTCAGTTCAGTTAGACTGGAGATAAGTAGAATTTGAATGGTGGAGATACAACCTAGTAAGGTTTGCGGTAACACCATGTACATGAGTAGGAGTTGAAACTTTGCATGATGGAGATACAATCTAGTATAGCGTTTGTGGTAACACCATGTACATGAGTAGAATTTGAAACTTTGCATGGTGGAGATACAATCTAATAAGGTTTGTTGTAACATGTACATGAGTAGAATTTGAAACTTTGCATGGTTGAAATACAAACTAACAAAGTTTTAGGTAAAACCACGCACATGAGTAATATTTGAAACTTTGCATGGTTGAGATACAATCTAGTCAGGTTTGCTGTTTTTTTTTTTTTTTTTTTTTTTTTTTTTTTTTTTTTTTTTTAATATATAGCAACTTTTTTTGAAGTTGTTTTGAAAATGTTAAAATCATGCTGTTTTTCTTTGTAAAATATTACTGCAAGAACAAAAAAAAATCGGTGCACTTTTAAGAATATTTTTAACAGGTTTGAAATGTTTCCCTTTTGTTAGCAAAACAATTGGCCACATTTTATAATCCAAATTATTATTGCATCATAATATCGAATTTAAGCGAGGGGATAAATTTTGTTATCCCTTGTTCCTCAAACCCAGCCGAAAAGAGGAGGGGTATATATTTTTTATTCTTTGTTCCGTAAACCCAGCTAAAAAGAGGAAGGGATAGATTTGTTATTCCTTCCTTCCTCAAATTAATCGTCTTCTTTTGAAATTTTATTGATCTTAAGAAAAACAAACAAATACAATGTGCATAGTATTTTTAACAAATCACTAAAATTCATAGATATTTCGATTGGTAGCCCTGCAAAATTAGATTTATTTGTAAAATCTGGAGCATGTTTTTTCACAGTTTGAGAGAGAAAATGTTAAACGAAAATGTGTTGCTTTAAAATCCTGTTTTCGGACTATAATGAAAATGTTATGCTGTAAATTTGGAAAAATATTCAAAAATGAAAATTTGCAGTTGAAAATGAACCAGTCATGAGAAGGATTTGAAACTTTGCATGGTGGAGATACACCCTAGTAGGCCTAAGGTTTGCAGTAACACCATGTACAAGAGTAGGATTTGAAACTTTGCATTTGAAGTTGTTTGCCATCGTTCGCGAAACTGATTGTCATATAATGTCATTAGCAATTTAAAATATATACAACTGCAAATTAAGTTGATACTGTGGAGTGACATTTCTAGGTTACACACAGTTTACGGTAAAGGTTTAGCTTTAAAAAAGATTCCATTATAGTTTCACTCTTGCATTTCATTAAATCTAAATTTCCAATTAAGCCAGACCTATAATTCAGGTCAAATTTGATTTCAACGAAGCATGCCGACATTTGTGACAGCAAGGCCTGTATGCCAAAAATAACCAATTTTGTTTATAGTTGGAAGCTACGGTTGTATTAGCCCTACAATAGGACTCTTCCTCTGTGCTGCACATTGTAGTGTAATACGAAAGTGAAAGGCAGCCAGCGCCAGGGCTACGGTTGTATACTAAATTTGCAACTGAAGTTACCCTGTTTGCCTAGTTATTAACCATTCATTTGACAGCGAGGTTGCCATATTAAAAAACCTATCTTGCTCTGTCCTTTCTCTATGTTGTAACTGACATGCTGCATGCATGTCTGTAATTTACGCACAATCTTGTAAAAGGACAACACTGTTTAGTTAAAGCGACATTAGGGGCTTTCCCCATGTGTTTTCTATTGTCCATTTTCTTTAATCTTTCCTGTTAGATACACCCCCACAAGAATAGTTTCTACCTAAAAATACATATCCCACAGTGTATACCTTGTAAGCACAGCATTACATTTCAGTAGAGAATACAAAAGGCCGTGTGTGTCTACGGCTATGGCATTTGGCTGCAGCGGCAATGTGTTGACGAATGTTTTTTTCCCAGCTATCCAGGCGTAGCCACAGCCGATGGCATCAATTCGAATACGGCAAAAGAAGTGTAGATGCCGGCCCTTTAGTTTCATTCACTTGAAAGTGAGGTTGCACCTGCAAGTATACCAGCAAAAAGTCTGGTTACATTGAAGAGCTTTTATATACACTTCTAATTACCTTTATAAACAGGGCATAAGACATCATTGCAAACTCAAGCAAATGGCCACAACCAAAGCCGCCTAATTTGAACATGGCCCACTTTTTTCTTCTTCACAAGGTTGAGTAAGAGTTAACCTTGTGAACAGAAAGGCCGAGATGTTTCAGGATGAAGAGCGCCTCTGTGCTTACCGGTAGCGTATCTGATTGTTTCGTATAGTCCTTCAAAACGTAATATAAACATGAAACATGGGAATTGACAAAACCTAAATATTATATCAAATTGTTCCATCTCAAGTCAGAAAGGCCTTGACTGTCTGAGTGAAATTAAATCATGTTAAATTAGCCTATATATATAAATGTCAGAGCTGTTTTCATGGGTGAAGCGGGACACGTAGTGGGGCGGGTGACGGTGGGGGTCACGTGATGACAAATAAATGTAGGCTGACGGCTTTCGGATATGGGCCGTGTTCAAACAGGCGGCTTTTGGTCGTGACCAATTGCTTTATTTTGCCATCTGTGGTCATATTCCCTGGCTATAAAGGTTTAAAGGAAGCATATAATGCTCGTCGATGTAACCATCCTATACTTTTTTGTAAGTGCATGTGCATCGCTGGATGCAGACGGCCTTTTGTATTTTCGGCACGCTTCATTGAAATCAAACTTGACCAGAGTTATGGTCTGGATTATTAAAAATTTTAGATGAAAAGGGTCAGTTTCTATGAAATGTATTTTTTTTTTAAATACAATTTTGGAGATGCACCTTTGTGTCCCATTTCACCTTATTTTAAATTTATTAAACAACGTAACTATTCTTCCTAGAATCAATTGAAGGAACAACAAATTTAAAGGAACATTACAGAATTGGTAATTGTAAAATATACTTTTGATCACAGATTTACAAAAACTTACACGGTCTAATGATGATGATAGTAGAAAACATCCCTTGAAATATTTCTGTCTGAAATGCCATATTTGATGAGAAATGAATAAACTAATTTTCCGATTGGAGTTTATCGCTCAGTGAGCGTTTTATTCGTTTGTTGAACCTATATGATTTCATGCAAATGTGTAATCGGTTTTTCACTATTTTCTCGTGACCCAGATGGCCGATCGATCTCAAACCTCTACAGGTTTGTCAGTTTATGTATATGGTGGATTACATAAAGTGCTTACACTGCCAGCAACTGTTTTGTTAGCAAAAACCAATTATGTAATGTTCCTTTAAATGACAGAATTGAATATGACAGCTCATTAAATACCCGTATACCAAAACGTCTTGAGAACTCTTCACAGCTGAAACACTAAAATGCAAAAAAAAAAAAAAAAAAAAAAAAAAAAATCCTCCCTCAATATTTATTGGCTTAATTTGCTAAATCGGAAATACTAAGCGCACAGTGTCACGTGCACGAAGTGCTGTAACAGACTTCTGAAACTGGTCTTCGATGTTTCGTCTCGTAAACTTGACTCCCTATCTTTGACAACATTTGATGGCATATTGATGTTGCTTTTCTTAAAATCAATCTTGTATCATACTTTGAAAAGGTGACGTATTCAATGTAAAATGGCACGTATCCAAGAAAGGACCCTTGCAATTTTCCAACACTTTAAAGGGAGGGTACAACTTTGGTAATTACTCAAAAAATGTATGACCATAAAAATTTACTTGGTAGGAAGCACTGCAGCTGTTGATAATGTGTAACATTTTGAGAAACGATTCCCTCCATAGGGAATGTGGTTTTAGAAAAAGGAATTCAAAAAACTTAAATCTGAGTAAATTTTCATACTTGAAACGTTTCTCAGATTGTGTATTTCAATTACGGATCTTTCTTCCTGCCTGGACATACCTGCTACAAATTTTCGGCGGTATCTCAAAACCGCTACCACCTTTGGAAATGAAATTTTCACAGGCTATAGTTTTATTGTATATAACTACATTTTGTTTAAGATTAAAACAATCGAACGATTCGGAAAACCAAAGGCATACCACCGTATACTTTGCCTTTAAAGTCAACGATTGATTGAGATGTTGTGTTGACACGATCCCATGGCAGTGTGGATAACAAAACTGCATTACACTGTCACAAGGACTTTTCATTGGTTGGGGAAAAATCAATCAACCTTCGCGACTTAATCAAATGTAGTAAACAACACTGGGTTTTTCTTGCTTTTCGGTGAAACAAAACTCAAAAATAGATTCACAAATTACTTTTGATTGTCACAATGGCTAAAACTGTTATATATTAAAGGCCCTGTACAATATTGGTAAGATCGAAAAACACAATGTTCACAGATTCACACATAACTTACATGATTTAAAGTAAGTAATGGTAGAAAGGGTTCCTTAAAATATTTCTGCCTAAAATGCTATCGTTTCTGAGAAACGAGTTAAACAATAGTAATTATTGCGCGCGATAATTTGAAAAAACAGAAAACACATAAGATCTCTTTTCACTATTTTCTCGTGATCTCGATGACCAATTGAGCCCAAACCTTCACAGGTTTGTTTGTTCATGCATATGTTTAATCACACAAAATGTGGACACTGATTTTGAGCTGTTACCAAAAGTGTACAATACCTTTAAGTAAAGACAACATATAGTTTTGGTTTGAAGAATGACAAAAGAAGATAAATTGATATTTTAACATAAAGCCTACGTTGTGTAAGACAACCTTGGCCCAATTCCATAAAGTCTGTGGGCACAACAAAAAACTTGCTAAGCACAGAAAAATCGTGCTTACCAGAAACAGGTAAACAGCAAATATTCTACAAAGTTTAAATTGTTGCGACTGGTGCCCCACTCATTTTATTTGCTTAGCAAAGAAATGTGTTAAGCAGTATTTTCTGCTAAACAGCTTTACGAGATTGGGCCCAGGTCAGAGACGGAGGTCACGAATATAATTCACAAACCTTCAGAGCCGTGCATTTTGCATATAAAACTAGTTTCTGTAAAGCTAAGAAACCAGTCGCAATCAGTGTTTTGATTGTTTTATTTTTGCTTGCTACCCACTTCTTCTATGATATTTGGCTGTGCTTCAAAATACATCCCTTCCCAGCCAATGATATGAATCTGCTTAGCATACGAGCACTTCCTTCTTAGCACAATCAGGAAACTATACTCTTAAGACAATTTGAGCAAACACACTTGACATTTCCCTATAACAAAACACTAGTCATCATCGCTACCTGCGTTGCGCTCATCCGCTGGTCAACGTCAATTTTAAGGACAACACATTTTCTTTTGAGTGGCTTAATATTGACTATTATCTAAATGTACAATTTTATTTCTAAAAATGTGTGAAGAATTGTGGTTAATACAGACCAATTCTGAGACAATAACTGACCAAACACTTTGTAACCTATAGTTTTATAGAGGCCAAAATATCGAATGAAAGCTTTGGCGGGTGTCTTGCTCTTTTCTGCTTAGCCATTATGTGACCAACAAAGTCCTGTATCGACCAAATATATCTTGAGAAAATGAATAAGAAACAGTAGGACTTTTTTTCAAGATTACAAGTTATAGTTACTTCTTATTTCCACGCCATGCAAAGCTTCAAACGTCACTTAGAATAACTGTACTTGTTAATAACACTACAGCAAGATGGACCAGCTGCACGCTCAATCAAACTCTCGACAAAAATCAGAGAGAGAAGGATGCGATTTGCTGGCCACTGCTACAGGAGCAAAGACGAGCCAGTATCTAGACTCACTCTCTGGACCCCTAAAGCGTGGGAGGTAGAAGCGTGCAAGGCCACTACTTATACCTACACCGACATACTTAAAAATGGGACACGGGACTGGAATCGGCGGATTTTCAAATCAGCAATGGGGGACAAACAGGCATGGAGGACCATCGTGATTCGAGGACAGCACTCGATCTAAAAGCCATCGTTAAATGTGTGTTAAGCAACGAGTTCAGTATGTCTAGTCATTGAGTAGGCCTATACGTTTAGGTAGAATCGCTTCAGTGTGGAGAGTTTGAGGTCATCTAAGGCTGATGTTGTTATTGGCAACCTCCCTGCGTCCTGAGAGACAACGGTGTCCTCCGCTGTGGGGAGAGTCCGCTGTGTGGGACAGCAGGGCCATGCTCTGGATGCCTACAATCCAACCCAGGAGCAGGACTTGTTACCAGTTGCTGCCGTTGAAAATCAAAATTTGGTGCGCAGTATGGTGCACGGTCCCCCCCCCCCCCCATTGTGTCTTCATCGTGTGCTTAGAAAATCAGAAATTCTTTAGAGGGTTTTAGAGGGGGGTACTTCTGTATACAAGAGGAAAGTTGCTTTTAAAATTATGGGAACATTGTTATCTAGTTATGAAGTGCAAATATTGACGTTTATTGGTGTTGTTCCTTCTCATATAATGATGTTAATCATACGGGCATTTAAAAGAAAAAAAAAATGCAAATAAGATGGATACGGAGGAAATGGAAAGAGACGGCCAGAAACGACGGCCAGAAACGATGAGATATTAAACGGGGAAGGTGGACGTAAATAACTAATTGCAGTCTCATATTTACAGAAAAGGTTGGAGAAGGCTCGTGACTGCAATTTACAAAAGAGACCATAACCATTAAATAATAATCAGTGAAGAAAAAGCTCGCTGTCGATCAAAATAAAAAATATATATATAACTGCCAATTTGCGCAACAACTTCTTCTTTGCTTCCCCGAAGCAAGCAATTAGCAGCAATTCATTGGGGGAGGGGGGGGGGAGATAAAAAAAAACCCTTATTTTTGCAGGTACTAGAATAAGAGAAAATACAAATGTCATTCAATGAGGCCATTTCTTCGTTGTGAAAATTTGATTGCCGTGAATATTATTTACCAAATGGTTTTGATTTTCTTTAAGTGGCACAAATGAACCATCGATCGACCTTTTTTTCCCTTTAGAGCGCGTCCCATGGAAGCTCAGGACCTATAGGCTTTGTCAGAACCTAACACTAATTGCACCAGGGATTAAAGCTAATGGAGCAGTTCTCTGCCCACTAGAATTTTTCAGTTTAAAGCTTTTAAAGGCAAAGGATACTTTTGGTAACAATTAAAGAAATACAAAACCATAAAAAAAAAAATACTTGGTAAGGAGCACCTGAGAGCTGCTGATAGTATAAAACATTGTGAGAAACGACTCCCTCTGGAGTCATGTAGTTTTTGAGAAAGAGTAAATTTCTCACTAAAACATATATATATCTAAGAAAGGCTTCAGGTATGAAGCCTTTCTCAGGCATTTGAAAGCACACAATATGCAACAAGGGTGTTTTTTCTTTCATTATTTTCTTGCAACTTCGATGACCAATTTATTGAGCCCAAATTTCCACAGGTTTGTCATTTTATGCATATGTTGGGATACACTAAGTGAGGATACTAGTCTTTGACAATACCAAAAGTATACCCCTACCTTTAAGCAAACCTTTCTTGCTTAGTCTGTGACATTTGCAGAATGCCAGTAGCTTATAACACAAACAGACAATCAATTATATTTCTCGAGGGTGTATTTTGTTTCGAAATGACAAAAATGAAGATTGACAAGGATTGTCAATATCAGTCTGTTGCCGGAACTACTAAAGAGAGACAAACATGTGTTGTTTGAATAATTCATGTAGTATGTACTCGTCGAGTTTCCCTTGAAGCGCCATTGTACTCAGCCCCTGTAACGGGACATGTACTTTAAAGGAACATTACAGAATTGGTTTTGCTGACAAAACAGTTGCTGGCAGTGTAATCACTTTATGTAATCCACCATATACATAAACTGACAAACCTGTAGAAGTTTGAGATCGATCGGCCATCTGGGTCACGAGAAAATAGTGCAAAACCGATTACAAATTTGCATGTGTTATACAATGCATGAAAAAACGCTCATGAGCGATAAACTCCAATCGGAAATTAGTTTGATTTATTTCTCGTCAAATATGGCATTTCAGACAGAAATATTTCTAGGGATGTTTTCTACTATCATCATCACTAGATCGTGTAAGTTTTATGTAAATCTGTGATCAAAAGTATATTTTACAATTACCAATTTTGTAATGTTCCTTTAAGAAGAAAAAGAGTAAAATAAAAATACAATTTATTCCCTCGTTACAACATATTGAGGAAAAGATTTTGATGGAAAGTATTACTTCGAGGAAACGTAATAACAGGTTTTTTGCAACTGCTCTATATACTTATTTACATGTCATTTATTAGGGACATCCATATCAATTGTTTTCATAGAACGTAATTGATAGAACATGACCTGTGAAAACACACGTATATTATTGTCATCATATTATTGTTTTAATATTTCTGGTAATGAAACAAAGGATGCGTCATAAGTGAACTTAATCACTGTAGCTCGCAAGCCTGAGGAAACCTGTAAACAAGGGTGCTTGCTGTGGAACCAGAAGCACCGGGGTTAACCCCTAAATTCCATGATATGCGTTCTGGGTTCTTGTACAGTATGTGCACTACCAATCCTAGTACACGGGACATACGGCTATCCCATCCGAAGGATAAAGCAATTGACACAAGTGTCACGACCGCGACTCGAACCCACACTCTAATAATGCATATGGGGCATAGTGTACACCACCCCTATTTTGTCTTCATTGTGTGCTCGGAATCTAAGGAATTCTTTAGGGGATCTAACGAGAGGACTTCTTTACAAGAAAATAGTTTGTTAAAGTATGGGAACAATCGGTGGTTGGGGGGGGGTACCTTCTGCCCCATATTGGGCATTGGTATACACACTTTGCTGATCAGAAACACCAAAGCTTGAATCGGTGCTGTTAACCCGTCGGTTTTCCATTGTGGTAGGGCCTACACATTAGTGTTGTTCATTTTTACTGTTTGTTCCCCAGTGATACACATTTATTGTTTACTTATATCACACCAGTTGTAGAATTATGAACAATAACAATAAAAGATCAAGTGGAAGTAACAGAAATGAGATAATAACCAAGATCATCACCCCAGGCTCAGACAGAACACCCCATCTACAAAATAACTTAGAAATATTGCCGTGTTGCGTGCGTGCATTTATTTCCATGAGGGAGTATTTCCTGAGATCATAGTTCAAAAGAAGTAGGCTAAAGACGGACATTTCTCGTTCATTTTGTACACATGAAAACGGCAAATCTAAAGAAGAAGATTAAGGTTGTCCCACCGAGCGTCCGTTTTACCAAAACGCAAAAGTTCATTTATTTCCTAAAGTAATTTTGATGCCAGTTTTTTCCTTGACCCATAGAAATTATATTCCAATGGCAAAACAGACGGAGCAAAGTCTCCACTTCACTTCACAGAAAGTACGCAGAACAGAGTTATATTTACTTATTTTGAATCGAAATGAATGGGAACCAAGAATGCTATGGGTAATTCTGAATTAAACAATCTAAGCTCAGTATTTACAGTAAAAGTTAAAAGGAAATCGGATAGACCTAGACCAAGGCAAGTTATAATTACTATTCAGAATATTTTCCCATTTAGTGCTGAACCTGCGTATAACTATATTCTGTCAGAAGTCAAAATACCGTAATTAGTTCTTCTTGAAACCTTATTGTCTGTGAAAATAGCATGCAAATTAAAAGATACAAAGGGACGGATAATGAAGTTACCATTCTCCGAAGTAATTTTCGAAAGGAATAGACTTAATGGCATTGACAACCGCACCGTGAAATTGAAGTTGGTCCGAACCCTTGAACCTAGTTTTGAAATTGTTAAAGGGAAAGGGTAATTCCCCTGGTTGTCAAAGAGATCGTGTATAACAAAATTCACCTCAGCGGATTCCCAGCGCTTATGATAAATGCATTTTTTTTTCCCACTTTGATGTGGCAATGAAACTGAAGAGAGCACTTTCAAGTTTCCTCGTGTGTGATACACCCATCCAAAACGTATAACCATACCGGTATGAGAGAATTGAACCCCACTAGCCCTTAACAAACATAGGTTAGAAGTAGGCCTATTCAAAAATAATACAGAAGAGTGCAGCCCAACCAGTGCATTACCAAGAGTCTATGGATCCAAGTAGACCATGCTCGATACGGGGCAGAGGGTATTCCCCAAATGTTCCCATACTTTAACACACTGATTTCCTCTTGTACTGAAGTACCCCCCCCCCCTAAAATCCGCTAAAGAATTGCTGAGATCCCAACAAGCACACAATGAGGACACGATAGGGGTGTACACCACGCCCCATAATGAGCACTAAATGGATCCAAGTGACTTTCAAGGAATCAATGTAAAATCCCACGTCCACCATTATCAAGCACCCTTGGCTATTTATTCCTTGAAACTCAGTCTTTTAGGGGGACACTTCTGTACAAGAGGAAAAGAGTGTGTGTGCTCTCATTTTCGGTACCTTATGGAGACCAAGGACAAAACAAAAAAGGGAAAACAAAAGGTCTCCACATGGAATTTCTAAAGACCGGGGTGCTCCACAAGGAAATTTGTGTACAAAGTCTATGGGAAACTGTTAAGTGCAGGGACAAAGGAAAGAACAAAAGAAGTGCTCCACAAGGATGCATTTTTGAGAATGTGTGAACATTTCGGGGTGTGACATCTCTGCCACATTATTAGGCATGTATACAACTTTGAAATTGAGCGCATTGAAGACTCTGAACCATTCAAGAACAAAACCGTGCCGTCTGCGTATTGAGAAAGACGGTGTTCGGTTTCACGGTTCAACCCACCTCAATGCCCGTCACTTTTGTATCATTACATAACAACGGTTGCATGGTTTCTGACTGGCACCCACGAACAAAGATATTGACAAAATAGGGCTAGATAGCTCAGTTGGTAGAGCGCTGGTACGTTAATCCGGAAGTCGTTGGTTCAAATCCTGCTCTAGTCATTTTGTCTTTGTTCAACCCCAAACTATTACATAACAACATCAGAGAGAGAGATAGACTTTCTGAACAGAGAAGAAACAGATAAGGGCTTATACCGTCCCCGTGTCTACAGCCCGTCTCTCGATGTTAAAAGCTTCAGTTGAAAACCAATTTACAAGTATTACAGAGAAGGAGGCTTGGTTATAAAACAGTTTCATCTCAGTTTTGGATTGAAGTTGAAACATTAATCCCACACTTTTAAGATAAAATCATGTGAACAAATCGAAGGCCTTCTCAAACTCAATAGACACAAAAAAACACCTGCATCAGTAATAACACACACGAGACGAATATTCACTCCTATAAAGCGACCAGCCATAAAACCTTGCTGTCTCTTATATTGAACGAAATGGGGGCTCAGTTTAAAGATCAACTTGAACGAAATCACTCAAACTGATTTGACTATTTATCTTTGTTTATTCAGTGCTTGGGTCATAACGTGTGAAGTTTTCCTTCCTGTATTATTTTGTTGAAATTTGATCGGAAGAACTAGCCCCTCCCCTCTTCGATTTTTGAGCTAGTATTTTTTCCAGCCGTTGCAACGCCCGCCCTGCATGGTTCCCAGCGAAGACCATACAATTTTAAAGGTGAAATCAACACTGAAGTGTGCCTCAGAAAACCAGCGTAAAACCAGTCCGTGTTGTGACGTCAAATACGTCACAACACGGACTGGATGAAGGTTGTTTATCTTTGTTGCTGTTCATTTTGTCCATTGTATTGTTTGGATCGACTCAATTTTGTTTTTAGAGTTTGGAGCAATCATTAAAGCTATCAAGGTTGCTTTCAATAATATGTTGTTGCAGAACAACAATGCTATTCCTTTCCCCAAGTTAAGTTCTCCTTATAGATGATTAAAAAAGGTTCTCGTAGATTATATGACAATTTTTATTCAGTCTAGAAGAGTTGTTAGAAACGGTTTGTGGACAACTGGGAAATGATACTGCATGCGAATCATGACTCTACACAGTTGTCTTATAGGTTTATAGTGTACCCTTTACAATCATGCACTGTGGACTAAATGGTTCCAGTTCCGTTCAACACACAGGATTTTAGGTAGACCTACAAATTCTGTTCTATTCAAAGTCAATGAAAAGAGGTTCCAATGTATGTACCATTTGTAGCATCGAAGAGGCATTTGGTGCTCGATATTGTGTCTTCATTGTAATCTGGGAATTTCAGGAATCCATTAGAGGGTTTGTTTGTTTTTTTGGTGGGGGGGGGGTACGATTCAGTACAAGAAGAAAAGAGTGTGCTAAAGTATGGGACAAATCTCTCATTCACCTTTTTGTAATTGTTATTATGTAATCTCTTTTTGGAACTCAACTATTGATAGAATCGAGGGGGGAAAACAAGGCTATAGTCTCGTAGTAGACTACGAGTTTATGGCGGTTGGTATTACTGATAACAAATTCAATTGACTGATTTCAAATTTATGCAATGAAAATGAGCGACATATGTCGTTGTATCGTAGCTATTTAAAAATACCCGAAGAAGTATTATATTTGCGAGAAATATCTCTCAGTTGTCAAAAGGACTTCTCAGAAATGAAATTCGAAATGAAATAAGTATATGCTGTTCTGTGTGAATAACCTACTGTAACCAGTTCAGTTATTATCATGATTGTTTTTTTTAATTTATAATTATTTTAAGCTCGCCCCAAACAAGGCTATAAAAGCCACCCAAGAGTGAGCTACAAGGAGAAAATATTTAAAGGAACATTACAGAATTGGTAAGAAAAAACTTGTAAAATGTACTTTTTGATCACAGATTTACATAAAACTTACACGGTCTAATGATGATGTTAGTAGAAAACATCCCTTGAAATATTTCTGTCTGAAATGCCACATTTGATGAGAAATTAATAAACTAATTTTCCGATTGGAGTTTATCGCTCAGTGAGCGTTTCATTCATTTGTTGAATCGATATGATTTCATGCAAATGTGTAATCGGTTTTTCACTATTTTCTCGTGACCCAGATGGCCGATCGATCTCAAACTTCTACAGGTTTGTCAGTTTATGTATATGGTGGATTACATAAAGTGCTTACACTGCCAGCAACTTTTTTGTTAGCAAAAACCAATTCTGTAATGTTCCTTTAAGATGAAAATAACTCAGGGGAACTTAAGGTATGAATTGATATTCTTCTTCAAACAGTCTAGATTGTAGGATAGAGGGGAAAGGCAAAGAGTTCCAAAGAAATGCAATATGTGGTAAGATACGTTACTTGATTTATTATCGTTTTATATGTCAATGTATAATGATTGATGAGAGGGCAATAAATCGTTATCCCCAGGATAAGATTTAAAAGAATATAATTGGAGGCTAGGCAACCCTTCAGCCTCTCAGCAATGCAAGCAGACGCAATGTTATAAGACGTATTCAAAAGTTCAACAGGGCGCAAATTTTTTCGCAGTTTGCAAACTTTTGGCAAAGGATTAATAATGCCATATGTTTGAGTTTTGAGAAAGTTTTCCCGAGATATACTCAAAGTTAATGGAACGAACAACGAAGCAGATACCAAGCAAGCTCCGTGGAAAAAAAAACGTTTGTAAAATTCGAAACTGAAACCATCTGAGCCAGGCGATTTGTCATTCTTTACTTTTCTTAAGGGCTAACAAAAGCTCCTCAAATGACAAAGGCCCCCAGTGCTGTCTTGCACTGAGTCAGAGAGAGTAGGATTGGCAGAGGGTACCCCCCCCCAAATGTTCCCATACTTTAACACACTACTTTCCTCTTATACAGAAGTACCCCCCCCCTAAAATCCTATAAAGAATTCTTGCGATTCACAGAACACAATGACACAATAGAGGGGGTACCATGATGCCCCATAACGAGCACCAAAATGACAACAGTGAACAGTATAGGCTTCCATAATGTTAAAATGGATGATTTAGTTGCTGGGTTACAAGCAGAAAGCAAGAAGAAAAGCGACACTTATAACGCGCATGTCTTTCGAAACCAAATATGGCACAGTCTACCCACAACAACAAGACAATAGATGAACAACAAACAAAACTCAAAACTTTGAAATGACAAACTCAGTATAAGTACAGTTTGCTCTTAAAAGGGCTTCTGCAACTTAACTGGTGCAAGCCCCATCATGCTTGATCCACGAGGCACGATTTGGTAGCTTGGGCAAAATATTAAAAGTAAGAACTATTTTTTCCTCAGTAACGACCGAACTAATTAGACTTGTATTGTTTTTTTTTTACCACTGTAATCATTGAGGGTGGCCCCGGGGAATTTACATGACCTCAACCAAAGAGTATTAGAGCGCCAAAGGTGCAAGATGCGAAACTGGAGCTCTATCTATTGTTGGAAAAGTGAAATACGCATGGGCGCCATTTCAGCAAGCAAATGTTTTGTTATGTCATTGACAGCAATGGTCATTGTGTGCACTGATCTATTTGTTGCATCAAAAGGGTGGCTTGCTGAAATGGCGTCCAGTGCACATTTCAGATTGCAGCCCGAGTTGCCCATCTTGTCCCTCCGGCGCTCTATCAGGTTCTTTACTCGAGTCTGACTTCATCCTTCGCTCGTCCCCTGGGATGGGCAAACGTATCGTTAACGTTAATGCATTAATGCTCAGTCCCATGCTCAGTCCCATCATGCATCACACTCACACTGCAAGCACTGCACGTATGACGTACTTCCTGAACAAGAATCTGTGCAAGCTGATTAGCCCATCCCAGCGGTCCTGGATAGGCCGCTGGGGCCGAGCGAAACTTCATCTGTGCCAGACTGACTTTCTCTTGCTCACGTCAACAAACGTGCTCACGGTGTGATATGAAGCACTTATGTACGAAGACGAGGTTCAACCTCGTAAATTGAGGTTGTCACTTAGCGCTTCTTGTCAAACATTGCGACATTCGTAATCTCATTATCTAGGAACGAGAAACTATAGATACGAGTAGAACCAATAACGGCATTTACTAGAAAGTACTTACTGGAAATAAAACCATGCTGTTAAAACCTTGGCGAAGATAACTGTACGGCAAAAATATGTGCTAACACTCTAACACTAACAGTTTTTTGGGGCCTGTCAGAATTTATTCAAGTTGCAGATGACTGGCTGGGTGGGGCGGGGGGGGGGCAGGGTAAGACAACCTCCAGCGGTCGTGAAAAGCAATACTTCGAGTCTGTAGTGCTGTTCGAAAAGGATGTTTTTGGAAATTTAGAATGAGTTCAGAAAAATACAATATCAAATTATTGTATTTCCATAACCAACTTAAACAAAAACGATTGAATATTGAAGATCAAAGGAGCTCAATAAATAGCATTATTAGTCAGAGGTACTTTGATATTGTACAGACTTTTATTGTGGTTTTTTTTAAGCAAGAATAAACAACCTGATCTAAAGTTACATTTCCAATTAAATTTGCACGTTTAATCTTACTTGATATTTGGTGAAAGTGCTTCAAAATGAAAGATAAAAACACAAATTAAAATTACTGAAAAAAATGCAAGTGTAACAAAACACTCCCCCAAATCCTTGAATAACTGCTATCTTTTTCTAAAGTGATCATCAGATTAAAGTAAGAAACCATTTTTTAAATAGTATTAAGTGAAATTAACCCTTTGAGTGAAATTACTGCAGGCACATTAAACAAAACAAAAGTTAACAACCTCAAAGGAAACACACACAAAATAATATGAATATATCACTTT
This sequence comes from Pycnopodia helianthoides, assembly GCA_032158295.1. Classification (NCBI taxonomy): domain Eukaryota; kingdom Metazoa; phylum Echinodermata; class Asteroidea; order Forcipulatida; family Asteriidae; genus Pycnopodia; species Pycnopodia helianthoides. Next base: position 20,097,965 of record CM063248.1, read on the forward strand.
AAATGAGTGCTAAACAGCACTGACCAGTTTTGGGCATTCAAATCACAGGTCTTGCATTGAAATACTGAACGTTAGTTTAAAAAAGAAAAACACACCAAACAAACAAAAAATACAAAATACAAAAAAGAAAATACAAAAGTAAAATTATATTTCAAAAAGGTTTGTTGTCAATCTATCATTCTGGTTACAGGGAAACCTAAATAAAGTACATCGTTTTTTAAGTTGGCCGAAACCTTTACTTCTGGTTGGCTTACTCTTTTTGAATTAGTAGGAATTACATTTTATATGGCCGACAACAGTGCTGCAAGCAGCATCTTACTCTCTTTGAATCAAGATAAGGTATGTGTTTGTCATGCTAACAAAACTGCTCGACTGGTAGTTTACTCTCTTTGAATCAAGATAAGGTATGTGTTTGTCATGCTAACAAAACTGCTCGACCGGTAGTTTACTCTCATTGATCCAAGATAACGTACACATTTGTAATGCTAACAAAACTGCTGCAACCAGTAGTTTACTCTAGTCTCTTTGATTCAAGATAAGGTACATGTTTGCAATGATAAAAAGAGACGCTGCAACCGGTAGTTTACTTTCTTTTAATCAAGATAAGCTACATGTTGCTGCAACTGGTAGTTTACTCTCTTTGAATCAATATAAGCTACACAACTGTAATGACAACAAAACTGCTGCAACCTGTAGTTTACTGTAGTCTCTTTGAATCAAGATAAGGTATACATTTGTAATGCTAACAATAACTGCTTGCCTTTTTGTTTGCTTAAACTCTCTATGAACCAAGATACATGTTTATTAATGAATACTGGCAATGTTGGGAAACCCCTACAACATTTGTAATGGTATTTGTTTTATACAAACAACATGTGAATTTTGACAAATTTTGAACAAAGATAATGACAAAATAGGGAGACCGCCAACATAGGGCTAGATAGCTCAGTTGGTAGAGCGCCGGTACGTTAATCCGGAGGTCGTTGGTTCAAATCCCGCTCTAGTCAATTTTTCTTTGTTCAACCCCAAACCAATTCATTGTAATTTCATACTCAAGGAAATTGTGAAAATGACACTTTGAACAGTGTATACACTCCCCAAAAATAAACATTTCACTGAAAATTTCATTATTCCACATCAGACGGGCATTGACCTAATGCACATGACATCATTAGAGTAGGGTGCCCTCGCCAGGAGGTCCCAAATACTAACATTTCACTGAAAAGCTCATCATTCCAGGTTAAACTGCTTCCAGAGGGTGCACCACTATTACATGAGTGGCCTTCACTGAATATGATTCCAGATATGCCGGTTTCTTCAAAATAAATAAAATTGATAAATCTGTACACTGGCATCAACAAAACATGCAATATTTTACATTTTCCCCCATAAAACTTTTTAGTGTGTTCTTGTCTTTACTTGACTCCAATGTTGAGTTGCATCAACAGGGCCCAATTTCAAAGCAGAAAACATTGCTTAAAAATGTTTCTGCTAAGCAAAAAGTGATTTGGATACCAGTCACATATGGTACATGTGAAATTGTATTTTTGGCTGGTAACCTTGTTTTGGTAAGCATAATTTTGTTGTGCTCGGCTACTTGTTTGTGCTTAAGCAGCTCTATGAAACTGGGTCCAGTATAGTCTCACACCTGGGCCCAATTTCATGGCTCTGCTTACCGCCGAATTCTGCGCTTGCGGTGACCATTCTCCGCTTACTGTTCAAGCGCCGAATTTCTGCGCTAGCTGTGTAAGCGTAGAATGCCTAGTAACGTGGAGTACGCACGCGCACAAGCCGAAAATCTCCGCTAACCCGTGAAATACGCTTGACGTAAGCGCGGAATTCCCTGCTTCCGCAAGCGCCGATTCTTTGCTTACGGTAAGCAGAGCCATGAAATTGGGCCCTGTTCGTGAGCCAATTTGAATGGCAAATTACAGATAAATGCATCATGTGCTCCAGCAATACCTCCATGATTGGAATCAATTCATGCCGGTGGTTACACCCAACAGCAGAGGTTTGCCAAAACTAAGCTTCTCCAAAGACAAATGGAATAGGTACATCATTGTTTTTTGGAAGAATAATAGCACCCTGCACTAGTGCTAACAGTAGAAGCTAAGTACCTGGATCTCAGACAAACAGTGTCAAGTGGAATGTTTGTCAAACAGCCTGGTATTTTGAGCACTACAAAAGTGACCTCATTAATGTGGAGTGCCATTTGTATTTAACCATTATATTTATTATATCAAACTAGATTGAAATATCAGCAAAATGTCAGAAAATTAAGCTGGATAATGTGTTTGAATTAACTTAAAGGCCCTGTACACTATTGGTAAGATCGAAAAACACAGTGTTCACAGATTCACACATAACTTACACGATTTAAAGTAAGTAATGGTAGAAAGGGTTCCTTAAAGTATTTCTGCCTAAAATGCTATCGTTTCTGAGAAACGAGTAAAACAATAGTAATTATCGCGCGCGATAATTTGAAAAAACAGAAAACACATAAGATCTCTTTCCACTATTTTCTCGTGACCTCAATGACCAATTGAGCTCAAACTTTCACAGGTTTGTTTGTTCATGCATATGTTTAATCACACAAAATGTGGACACTGATTTTGAGCTGTTACCAAAAGTGTGCGATACTTTAAATCATCCATCCAACCTATGACAACTTCATCACATAAGGGGGTCTGGGACTTTGTGCATCTTCACATGCGGCAATCAAATTACTTCGTGGTGATTTTAGGGCTTTTCAAATTCTATTTTGTCGATGGCAGTTGTCTGTAAAAAATATGTCGTTTCAAAATCATGAAAGAGAAAGTATCAGTGTTTTTGGCGAATTTAATTTAGAAAATGAAATCAAGTTTTCTTCTCTCAAAAATTCTTCCAGTGAATCCTGTCTTCTAGTTTTTAATAAGCACATCGTCCAAACAATCTGTGAAAATGTCATCTCATTCGTTGGTCACCTTTTAAGTTCACGATTTGGCTTTATTTTCCAATTGTGACAATTAAAATAAGCAACGACGATATGTGAGGTCTTTAAAAAGTTATTTCCTTGACTTTGACTCTATTTCAGATAGAAATATTTCTGTCGGGCATTGGGTACCGGTGTGAGTTTAATAATCAGCTAGCATTCAAATTAAATCTAATAGTTTTTGTTTTGTTTTAACAAGAACCAATCCAGTGCTTTGTCTTTAAAATATCTTTAATTTCTACTAAAGATTAGATTTACTGAGTGTAAGGAACTGTCTCAACTTCTTAAGACTCTCTCATGTGTCTCACCGAAGTTTAAAGTTCTAATGATTTCTCAGTGATGTCCATTAGTTTGTGCCACAAACATCATGGGAAATCATGGGTTACAATGAGACACGTTCAACCAGAGCTGCCAACATTTGCATCTTGCAATTGGGGAGATTTAGTACAACTATCAGGGAGATATTTAGAAGTGCATTCAACACAATACAGAAACAAAGTTTCCATAATCAGGGAGATATCCAATTTTTTTCATCAAAACATGGACAGATTGGTTAATTTTCAGGGAACTTTCTGCAGAATCAGGGAGAGTCGACAGCTCTGCGTGTTCTCAGTGAGTCAATACACTTCCACGGATGAAATGTGACGAATAAATTCCACGTGCATAAACTCAGTCCCTGACTAATCAGTGTGTATCATTGGAGTGATGGATATTACTATAGGGACTGAGGTAACTTTGTGTTTATGTTTGTGAATCCCCCCGTCATTTGTTCCTGGATCATATTAATGAATGACAAAAGCCTAAATCCATCAATCACATTAACTTTTATATAAATTTCATACAGGTTTTATAAACAATTCATACTTTGTGGCGTGTCATGGCCGAGCAGTTTAGTGCATCGGACTCAAGTTCTGATGGCTATATCATCAGGGTATGGGTTCGAATCCCGGTCATGACACTTAGTTGTGTCTCTTTGCAAGACACTGAACTATATTTGCTTCTCTTCACCCAGGGGTAAATGGGTACCTGTGAGGGCAGAGATGGTTCTTGTGATTGATTTGGCTTGGTGTGCTACATATTTGACAGCACAGGCTGAATACTCCAAAGGGAGCTGAGACGGTTTAAGGAATGAAATAAATGGTCCAGTGACCAGGGGTAATAATGTTGAAGCGCCATGAGCGTCACTGAGTAACGGATTTGAGCGCAATATAAGAAGCCACTATTACTACTATTATAACCCCCTGGGACATTTCAATACTGAGCAATCAATTTGAATACAATGCCATGTTTGGCTGGTAACCAGTGAATGCGAGATCGAACTACATGATGGCATGTAGGTTGTTCGATTTATTCGGAATGCGATTCAAGTTGCGTAAATAGAAGTTTAAGGATCTACAGACAGAGGTGACCTGCTAGGCCATGGTAGAGTCAAATATGACCCCAAGATTCCTAACTGAGCTTGAAGGCTGAATGACAGTATCTCCTACATGAAGAGTAAGATTAGAGAGTGAGCCTATAGCACGAGGGGAGGCAGCGATGAAGAACTCTGTCTTAATAAATGTGGTAATGTAATTGATGACTCTCTATTATGTCTGAAACGGGTTTGGTGTACAAATTGAAAAGCATTGGTCCAATGACACCAAAATCTACCGGTTGTTCATCTGAAAAGAAACCGGCGGCACAGACAAAGGGATGATGGTACAGCCTGGATGAATTAATGACATTGATGTTTTAAATTTGATGACTTAATACCAAAGGGTTGATGGTACAGCCTTGATGTAATAATGACATTGATGTTTCAAATTTAATGATGCAATGCTTGCAATGTGGACAAAGAACCACAAAAGTTTTAACTATTTATTTTTCTGGCCCCCCCCCCCCAACAAAAAACATAATTCATCATCAGGCTATTAAGGTTTGGGTTCAAATCCCGGTCATGGCACTTGGGCAAGACACTCAACTGTAATTGCTCCTCTCCACCAAGGGGTAATAGGTACCTGTGAGGGGTACCTGTATGGTCGATTTAGCTTGTTGCCCTACGTAGTCCCTAGGGAGTTGAGATGCCAGATAAGTGTCAAAAATTGCAGAAAACGGACCCTATGTGTTCATTATTAGTATTAAAACAAGTCCTACACATTACACAGCATTATCGCTAAGCAGGTTTATTTGCTGATCGGAACCAGCCATAAGTATAGTACAATCATAACCTGTTTCTGCATAGGGAGAATTGACTAGGCTAAGCAAACACTTGTGTGCTTAAACATTGTAATCAATTTCAGCAAATATTACTTCTGCTTTTTTTCTCGTCCAAGTAGCTCTTGAACAGAAAAGTACATGATTGTTTTGAGAAGGGCAAGTTCATACCCACCCTCTAGATTTCTATAAACACACCTTTCAACCACCTTGTGAAAATTTCATCAAATTTAGGGGTTATTTATTTATTTTTGTTTGTTGAAAAAAAAACAAGGAAAAAGGTTTCATGTTCTTTCCAGATATCGTACACCTTCAGAGCTTTAACAAGAGCAACAGCGATTTGTGGGGAATTCACACACTGTTTCCTTGACTTCGACATAAATATCTATCTTAATAGTTGTCATGGCCTAGCGTTTAAGAGCACTGGACTCAAGCTCTGGTGTTTCTGATCAACAGAGTGTGCGTTGGAGTCCATGACACTTGTATCCTTGAGCAAGATACTTTACTGTGATTACTTTGTCCTTCGGTTCGGACATTAAGCTGTAGGTCTCCCATGTACTAGGATTGGTAGTGCACGTAAAAGAACCCAGAACATTTATCGTGGAAGAGTTAGGGTTAACCCCGGTGTTTCTGGTTCGCACAGCAAGCACCCTTGTTTACAGGTTTCTTTTGGCTTGCGAGCTACAGTGATTAACTTATAAGGCATTCTTAGTTTCATTACCAGAATACATACTAAAATAATAATACTGGTATGAACTTTAATAAGTGAGCTTTTAGATTGAAAATAATTTGTTTTCTTCTTTTTTTACTAGTCCTGTTCTTTGACTTTAAATGGCGCAATGAAATGGGAGCCTAATTTGAGACAAACCATTTCTAGCCAAAATTTGCTGCTTTCATCCAACTTGTTTTCTATAGCTCTGCTCAATATAAGTTAGGACTACAAATTGGAAGGGGCTTTTTGCAAGCTAAAAGGACACAACAATTCACATATGCTAACTCGCTGTTTATCAAATACTTTGGTGTCTACGCATTTTTTTCCTCATAAGAAAACAGTTTTTGGAACTAGGGTCATGTTGTGCTCAGTATTTCCACGAAATTGACCGCTTGTTAATACATTTTGAAATTTCTGCAAAGATACATAATTTTGCCGGTCATCTATATTTCAAGTAATACTTAATTCTAGCAATTTTGTCTACACTAAATGTTGAGTATCTTTATCGAAACCCGTGCCCTGCAGTTTTTACCAAGAGACAAGTCTCACTGCAGCCATTTTGTGTCATCTTCCAGTTTAAATCACTCGCTCTTTTCAAAACCACGGCTTGGGCTTGGGTTTTGGATCGGTCAGTTTTTTTGAAAATGTGCCCTTTTCTTACGGGGCTTCAATCAGGCTGACCAAGCCCCAAGCCCCAAGCCCCAAACCCAAGCCCAAGCCCCAAGCCTTGGTTTCAAAATGGGCCAACGTATCAAGAAACCAAGGCTGAAAAGCAAAATGGCCTGGCTCCTGCTTCAGTGCAATGAAAAGTATCATTGGTGCAGACTGGGTTTTAGACAAAGATAGCTGCGGCATCATCTGGACCCGATTTCATAAAACGCAAAAATTTGCTAAGCACAAAACAATTGTGCTCACCAGCAAAAAGGTTGCCAGCCAAAGATGCCATGTCATATGATCATTTTTGTGACTGGTTTCCTTCTAAATTTTGCCGAGCAGCAATTCTTTAAGCAGCTCTATAAAATTGGGTCAAAATGTAACAGGTCCTAAACTCACAATGTAAGTACAGTGTTTGCGCACAGTGCATAAAACAATAAATAAATAAACAAAATAACAGCTCGGTAAAATATTTTTGAAGTATTACTGGTTAATCTCAAGAAACATGCACACAAATTATTCATCACAAAATACTCAGCAGGAATAGGGTAAAAATATACCGATAAATAAATTGCTATTTTGCATATTATAAATTTACATAATCACGACGATTCAGATGATGACATCATCTGATATCGACGAATGCTTTGGGGAACTTGCCCGTCTTCCCTTTCAGTCGTCCCTTCAGCCAATCAGCACTCACATGCTCCAAGATCTCAATGACATCACCATTCTGCCAATTAAACAACGATGTGATAGTCTATTAGGTTTAATCATTTAGTGGATTTGTTTTAGGCTAAAGCCTAAGCACAGCTTCCTTACAATGCCACAATCATCAGCCATCACAGAAATTTATATAATTTTTGGTTTGGTGGTCTCGCAGTTCAGACAACTGGGCCCAGTTTCATAAAGGTGTTTAGCAAAAATAAATTATGAAGGGAACCAGTCAGAGACAAAATACATTACACGGTATTTTGGCTGGTAACCGGTTTCTGCTAAGCAAGATTTGTCTGGGCTAAGCATTTTTGGGGGCTTAACAGCATTGGGCCCTTGGCTGCTAACCACAGAATTTGTGCTTACCTGTAAAGCACATGAATCTATAGAAAGCACAGAGTGAACATTGCTTATCACACATTGGTGTAGGGTATAGCTAAAATACTATACATACGCAGATTTTGCATTTCGATGATTAATAATTAACTTCAGTATACTGATGTTTGTTTACAAAGCCTACATAGAAATAATTTTGTATTAATTCAGTATGTAGCATTGATTGGTTATGATGTATAGGCCTAGATGCAATAAACAAATATTCAACATTATGTTTGACTGTACTGAGTTGTGACGAAACAAGGTGGATGTACACTGGTCTACGACAACTCAAGGGTCTAAAAATGCCCCCATCCTAACCCTTTCCCCCATCTAAAATAGGAACTATTGATTAACAGTTTTACAAATAGTGCGACACATAGGTGATGGAATTGTGCCTTTGATGATACAAGCATGAAGTTTGGCACACATTTTCAAAATGTTCAAATTAGCTGCCCTTACTTGTTATCAACTTGAAGTTTTTTTCAACGGCCAAATCTGCAATGGCCCTATAGCCAAATATCTTTCTCATGACATATTCTGACTGTGTGCCAAATTCCATGCTTGTGTCATTAAAGGCACAATTCCCCCCAAATATGTCCTTGATCTGCCCCATTAAAACACCAAGCAATGAGTCAATTCTCACAATGATTTTAATGCATTAACTGTTTTCTAAAAACAAACAACCCCCCAGGAGACAATCTTCGGATAACCTTATCCAATATAATCTCAATCTAGGACAATCTTAATCTGATATAATCTCGATCTGGGATAACTTAATCTGCGATAATCTTGATCTGGGATATTGTTAATCTGAGATAATCTTGACCAAAAATCTTGATCTGGGATATTGTTAATCTGAGATTACCTTGATCAGAAACAGTCTTTATATGAATAATCTTGATTTAAGATATACTTACAACGATAGTGAGTTCATCGGCCTCTTCCGCATAGAAGTCATACATGGCTTTGCATGTGGCATTGCTAGACGCTGAGCCAGATGCACCACCTGTGTATTAAACAAAATGACATAAACGATAACTATTATTTTCATTTGTTGATCAAGTTTGATAATAATAATAATAATAAAGTGCAGCTCGTATAATGACTTGATCACACCTGACAGGTGCCTCAAAGTGTTCATCAATTTGAAGTTCATTGTAGCAAAGCATAATTACTATCCATCTGAATCAGCTCATTTTCCCCGTAGGGAAAAATACTCTCGTGCTGTCAAATTTGGCTCTACATAAAAATTACTCAAAAAAAAATAATAATAATTGTTGATGGTAGTTGACTCCTCTATACAACATGTGTAATTCTGCCCACCCTCTTCAGATTTCAGCGTCACACAATGTGCCGGTTATTATTACTACTATTATCGTTATTATTGTTATATATTTCTGGTAATGAAATCAAGGATACCTCATAAGTGAACTTAATCACTGTAGCTCGCAAGCCTAAGGGAAACCTTTGAACAAGGGGGCTTGCTTTGTGAACCAAAAACATTGGGGTTTACGTGCACTACCAATCCTAGTACACGGGAGACTTACAGCTTAATGTCCAATCTGAAGGACAATGTAATTGCAGTAAAGTATCTTGCTCAAGGACACAGGTGCCACGACCAGGATTCGAACCCACACTCTGCTGACCAGAAACACCAGAGGTTAAGTTCGGTGCTCTTTACTGCTCTAACACAACCCGCCAAATATATAAAGTAATTCTTGCATCATATGTATGACGCATTATGGAACACAAAACTTGGGGATAATGCATAACTTACATCTAGATTTTGAAAGGGGAGTCAATGTTTGTCTTAGTGTATTATGTTGTTTGTTGAATCGGAAGTTTCACAACCCAATTGTGAAATTTCTGTGTTTAGCCATTTCGTGAATTGCCAGATATTCAGATTGCCTCTTGTCATGGACAGATACAAACTAGAACTTACCCGTCTGTTTCCCAACAATGTCCACAAATGACTTGGGGAAGATACCATCCTTTAGACCCAAGCGCCCTCTCAGCCAATCATCACCGATGTACTCTAGCAGGGTGACACGGTCCCCAACCTTAAGGGCTAGCTCACCTTCTGCGGCGGGCTCAAAGTCAAACTTTGCAATGCATTCGCCGATCTGTCAGATCATGTGAAATAGACAAGCTTGTATTTGTACGATTTGAAACTTTGCATCTAGTAAGGTTTGTGGTAACACCATGAACATAAGTAGAATTTGAAATTTTGCACGGTGGAGATACAATCTAGTAAGGTTTGCAGTAACACCATGTACATGAGTAGGATTTGAAACTTTGCATGATGGAGATACAATCTAGTAAGGGTTGCAGTAACACCATGTACATGTGTAGGATTTGAAACTTTGCATGGTGGAGATACAATCTAGTAAGGTTAGCAGTAACACCATGTACATGAGTAGAATTTGAAACTTTGCATGGTTGAGATACAATCTAGTAAGGTTTGCAGTAACACCATGTACATGAGTAGGATTTGAAACTTTGCATGGTGGAGATACAATCTAGTAAGGTCTGCTGTAACACCATGTACATGAGTAGGATTTGAAACTTTGCATGGTGGAGATACAATCTAGTAAGGTCTGCAGTAACACCATGTACATGAGTAGGATTTGAAACTTTGCATGGTGGAGATACAATCTAGTAAGGTCTGCAGTAACACCATGTGCATGAAATATCTCTTTATGAGTTGTGGTGGTTCTGAAGAGATCTGGTGGTGTAACAAACCAACATTTCCATCAACATTCTCCTGAAGACAATCAGAGCATACTGAGCATAACGTCCAGTTATTACACCACCATCTCTTTTCAGGGCCACAACTTTTCTAAAGAGATTTTTACACAGACGGTGTTACCTTAAACCTTAACAATAATAATGTGCAGCTCGTATAATGCGCTTGATCACACCTGACAGGTGCCTCAAAGTGTTCATCAATTTGAAGTTCATTGTAGCAAAGCATAATTTCTATCCATCTGAATCAGCTCATTAAACCTTAATAGGAAGTTGTTTTTGTACAAATTCTTCTGTAACTTCCTTGTGAAACAAGATTGTGTTTTGAACATTGAAAGCTTGTATAGTAATTGAAACAAGGTTTTGGTTTTACTTCTCTTTGAGGTAATTGTGTTGTTCTCATATAGACTGTAATAACAGTGGTATTAATTTAGGGAAACGCTCTTTTTAACTTAAACATGAGATTCAGGAAATGAAAGTTTATAATAATACTGATTATGACATTTTTCGGTAAAAATATTTTTACCAAAAGAATTTAAAGGGGGTCTCCAAGGTCAAATGCAGTTTTAAGATTCACTCACCAATAGATAGAGTCCTCAGAAAAATGGGGACAAATTGCAAGTCTCTAACCTCACATTAAAAAGTCACAAAATGCCACTATGTTTGATACCCTTCAAGTACAATTTTTGTCAAAATCCAAAAACGCTCGATGTCACATTCCAAACATATGGTATGTGCATTTTCGTGCAGAAAATTGTTTAGTTCATCCCTGAATTTTGATGATATTCAATCATAACGACATTCAATTTGACCTTTTGACTGGCGCAACAATTCCTCTTTGAAATGTACAGACATATTTGTTTTTGATGTCCGATGACTTTATTTTAAAAATTTCATAGTGAAAGAGTATCAAATAAAGTTACTTTTTACACAGTTTTAACACGAGGTTGGAGACTTGTAATTTTTTCTGCACTTTATAAGGACTCTATCTATTGGAAAATGAGCGCATCACAAAAACGAATTCGACCTTGGAGTCCCTCTTTAACTGAGAGGATGGGTACATGTAGGTTACCTCTGACGGACTATCGGTGAACGCAGGTAGATTGGTCGGGATGTGATCCACAAATCCCGAAGGGAAATTCCCCTTCATGCCTCGGACCTCGCCATGCAGCCACTCGGCGTTGACTTGGCCAAGAACGGTGATCCTATCACCTTCCTGTTCACGTAAAATAGTGGCATTTACTTGAGATTGTAATCACTACAAAGGAACCAGTCTTCTTTGGTTTTCAATAAATACACCGTTCAACAAGTTTGATTATTTCATCTCATTAGGTGATGGCATACTCTAGAGAACTCGATGTAATTTTTTATCACAATGTGTAATAAGCATTTTATACATAATACTTTCCAGGAAAAATCCATAAACAAGCATTGAAATCAATTTCCAAATTTCCTTTATTGCTTAAACGAAGCCGACAGAAGGAAAAGAAAAGAGACCTTCCTTTTCTTTAAAATATTATCCCAATACACTATCCAGGGAGATTCAGAATGATTTACATCTCTTTTATTGGTGGAATGTTTAACTTAACCCCCTACTAAAGTAATATATCATTTTTAATCCCCTTTAATTCTTTGCACATTTTGCTTTGTATGCTGCTACCCCTCTGGGTTTGTGGTTTTATGACTGTAATGACTGGGTTTAAGTGTTGTATTTTTAATCCTTGAAAGTTTGTTGACAGATGGGCTCATAGTCCTGACGGAAGTCATAAGTTCAGTTTAAATGTTTAGGAAAATAAACGTAAATGCACAACTCTAGTAAACTCAACCAAGATGTAGGAGAGACCCTCAACAAAATAATTTCACTTTCTATTTTGTGACTTTCTAAATGCTTCCTCATTGTAGAAGATTCTGACAATCTTAACCACTCAACCATCAACCTTGCACAGTGACAAGAGGCTGGCCCGACTATTATTGAATTAGATGCTCAACACTCCTCACTCGGTGCTCCTTCATAAAATTTTAACTCACCTTGAAACTGATCTCGTTGCTTTCAGCGGCTTCAAAGTCATACAGTGCGGTTGCTACATTCCCTGCCAGAATGAAAAGTTGGTCAAATTAGTCTAGGGGTTACATACAGGTGTGTAACATTATCAACATGTCATGTAGCTACTTATATAGTTGTGCTTTAACCCCACATCCCACGAGTCATTAACTAGGACCCTTCCACACTCTAACAAAATCCAACCCCATTAAACTCAACACCCAAACTGTTGGACTCTGATTATGGTGGTATGCCTGATCCCATGTGAAGCATAATCAGTTTACTAGTGCAGCCCTCAGTCCAACACCATTCAGTAACTCAACACCCAAACTACTGGACTCTGATTATGGTTGTTTGCCTGATCCCATGTAAAGCATAATCAGTTTACTAATGCAGTCTTCAGTACTACAGATTCAAACAAAACAAAACACATCATTAGCCTTTGATGGGTTAGGATGGTTGGGGTTAATCACACATAAGTTGCAATACGTAATTCACCATCCCATTAAAACTCAATGGCACATTTTGCTTGATTCTGTTTGTCCAAGGACTGAGCTAATTACACTTTGACGAAGGCCAGCCATACCACCATAATAGGAATCCCAACAGTTTGAGAGTTAAATTACAATGCGGCCCCTGGACATTTTAGAGTGAACAAAGATACTAGCAAATAACTCTAATGAGGTTGCAAATTTGCAAATTTGCTTTTCCCCGCCCCCAAACAAATTGAATAACAAATATTTAACAAAAACAGTGCCTGTGTGGAGGTCAGAAACTGTTGACAAAGAAAGCTTTATGCTGTGTAAATATGCAAAGCCCATTGAATGCTGCTGATGTGTTAACAGAATATACATGTAGAATGTACATCCATTATAACTTTTCAGAATTAATACACATTATATATACATGTATTATGATACTGCGTTAACTTATACAAAAAGAATCTTATTAATGTATATACATCCTGTCGGCGTGTAGGGAAAGAGAGAAGCTCAGTGCTTTTGAGTTTTTCCCTATTAGACATATAGAACATTGAACAATGGACCGACAAAATACAAAATACATAAATACAATAACCAAAAATAAACAGAGTACAGAATGACAGCAGAAACTAGATTATTCAAATGAAGGTTGATAATTAACTACAAATAAAAATTAGACAGATGATGTTTGAGTTTTCTTTTAATTGTATGCAGTCAGACAGATAGCTTTAAGTTCATGTATGTTGAGATTGTTCCAATAGACTATGCAATCGAATAGACTATGTATTCGAACAATGGGACCCGTTAAAGTGCGTGAGTATTGTTTCCTTTCCGCATTAAAGCAATGTACGTGGGACCAAAGTGGTCCCAAAAATGTTCGAATAAGTGCGAGACTTGCAAGGTCTATATGCAATTCCTTGTTGTCCAAGACTGTCGTTATGAAGTGAAGTTCGGCTATAGTTTACATATAAATCACCCTTCAATGCTCTATGAGTGGCATGGTAGTGCACAGACGATGCCAAAGAAACATATTATTGAAGCTTGTCGGCAGTAGGCCAATTTTATTTTTCAACATAAATGTACCCAAGTTTAGGCGATACAGATCATCAAATTAAAGCACTTGAACTTCCAGCAAATAACTTTTTTAAAAACTATTTTTGTACTATTCTTTTCCTTGTTGTCTGTGAACTGAATTCAAAATGATTGAAGGAAAACTGCAATGCATTAAAGAGGGGCTCCAAGGTCAAATTCAGTTTTGTGATGCACTCATTTTCCAATACATAGAGACCTCATGAGGATGGAAAGAACATTAAAAGTCTCTAACCTCACGTGGTGTAAAATGCCACTGTGTTTGATACCTTTCAAGTGCAATTTTTTTGTCAAAGTCCAAAAACGTTCGATGACGTCACACCTCATCGTCAAACAGAATTTTCAGTTCATTCCTTAATTTTGACGATATTTAATTAAAATGGCATTAGTTTGACCTTTTGACCAGCGCAAACATTCCTTTTTTAAGTGTATAGACCCAGTTTTTTGTGTTGTTCGATGACGTCAGAAAGAGTATAAAATAAAAAAGACATTTTCAACCATTTTAAGGTAAGGTTAGAGACTTGTAATTTTCCTGATCACTTTCATGAGGACTTCATCTATAGGAAAATGAGTGAAGCACAAAACTCATTTTGACCTTGAAGGCCCCTCTTTAAAAAAAAAAGCAAACAGCTTTACATTTACTATGAGATCAGTCATTTTGTACCTGAGTTGCCGTTCATGACACTGGTTGATTTCTTGGTAGAAGGTAGAGCTTCAATGATTTCAACATAAGAATCGGGGAAGATCCCGATCTGCCCGTTGTGTTGTCCCTTCAGCCATTGAGGACCGGCGTTATCAAGTAGCTTGATCACAGCGCCCTCTCTGAATGTGAGATCGCTCGGATTGACGCTGTCGTAGTCGTACTTTGCTATGCATCTCGGTCCACTACTGCGGATTAGAACCAAGTAAAATCAAGTAAATGCATTGAGAGAAAACCTGGCAGCTTCCCCCACTTCCCACCCACCCAAGAAAGGGGGAAATAATGAATCCAATACGGAGGGAACTTATCTGTATTTTGTTGTCCTGGAATATTAAAACAATACTGAAATTATTTTGCATATTTATGATGTCTAAAAGAACTTACCTGACAACGGCACTGTTTGTTGACTTTGCTGGAAGATCCACCTTATAAGTGATGAAAAAACAATGAACATAGTTTAACACAACCCTTTAAACTGTTGCGGGACCCCGCTGCCAGTTACTAACTAGTAACTAGCTTAACCTTTTTTTTCAAACCGTTTTAACACCAACAAGTCAAAATTTCACTGAAATGAAGTGCTTGCCTTCTTAATGAAAATGCTACTTGCCTCGATAACAAACCGAACGTTTATTCATGTTGCCTTGTTAATTTCAATACAAGCCGACTGCTCACATTTGAGTTGACTTGTAAACTTGTAAACTCGATACAGTCAACCCTTATTATAAAGAGGTTCTGCTTATGAAGAGTACATTCTAAAGTCACGAATCTCACTTCTGTTTTGTGTTTCTTTGTTTTCTGTCCTTTTATAATGACGTTCCTTATATAAAGAAGTAATCTGGCCAGTCCCAGCGATCTTGTTATCTCGACAGTCCCTGTATTTATTTGTGTCCCAAGTTAATTTAAATACAAACTGAATGCCTGTGCTGTGTTGCTTTGTTAATCTCAAAACAAACTGAATGCTTTTTTTTTGTGTTGCCTTTCATATCAAGAGAAACCAAAATTTTTCTTGGAGATGAAAAACGTCTCAAAAAGTAATACACACGTTCTGTGAAACACACCCAATTTTATACACAACTTGTTAAAAACTATGTCTTAAAACTTATTCAGTAATCTTTAAGAAGTGATGAATAAATACATCAGAGAGTCAAAACACTTACAGTCACTTTGACGTGGTTTGCAGGGAAGATGCCCGTGCATCCTCTGCACTGTCCTTTAAGCCACTGGTCTCCAACCCTGTCTAACAGTATGATGGTGTCTCCTTCATTAAAACGCAACTCATCAGATGCCGAGCCCTCATAGCTGAATACCGCTACTGCACTTGGCTCACTAGATTGGGACTGAAGGCGGGTTGGGTTGTGTAAGAAATTTGTTGTAAAATATTAGTCAAATTTTCAACACAGAGCATGTGCTGTCTTTATAATGTTGTCACTCATAATACACTTTATAGAGACCCCTCAAAATCTCTCATATGCTGTGCACACATAGGTGAAGTAACCCATGCCGCACTCTCCTGTCATTGTCGACCAGTGCCACCGATGGCCACTGCAGAAATTGACCAAGGTTGCGGACCTTGTGTCATCCAACAGTGACCCAAATTCCTCTGCAATTGGGCACAGCTGGTGGCTTCTCCAGTTTACCACTCTCGTTGAAGCACTTTGGGCAGTGACCCTCCTCCTTCCTTTTTTCAAAAAGGCAGAACGCCAAACATGTTTCTAAAATTTTTTTTGCTCAGTGATTGACTGTGTGCTTTGAAACCGTACATACAATTTCTATGATATTTCTATGTAAAATGGGGCTTGGAGAAATTCTCCATCTTGGATTAGTTCAACCACTTCCATAATACCGCATCATGGCTGCTATCCCCCCCCCCATCAATGATAAAGACCTACACAATACGAAACAGACCGGCTGACATAAAACATGAAACGTACTTTACTCTCCGCTTGTGGAATATCTTTGATGATTTTCAGGAAGGCTGCTGGGATTAGACCTTCTGAACTGCCGCATCGTCCCTTCAGCCAATCAGCATCAATACGCTTCAATAAGATGATCATATCGTTTGCCTGCATCACAAGATTTTGGATAATGTTTACAAAGATAGTCACCAATTTCAACTTATCATTTTCCATTTTTTAGTTGCTTTAAAGATGCTAGGTCTGAATTTCGGCCAAACTGACCCGATAAATTACATTTCAATTTTAAATAGCTATTTTGATAGATCCACAAATGTTATAAGCTTTCAATTCAGGTGTGGGATGAAAAAAATAGGCCAGTGGTTAAGTGAAAACGGTAGTCAGTTTTAAATTAAAAATGAATTATTGTCGGGAGCTTGACATCATGTCATGTCCCATCAGCCACATATAAATAATGTTGCATGTTACATGTACTTTGTGCATTGTCTGTGGCATATGCGAACGCTTTTGTGTGTTTTTGTCTTAAAATGGCACCATCTGTCAAATTCATTCGGAGAAAAAATTATATCAAAAAAAAAAGAGAGAGTATATTGGCAAAAATCGATCCATGCAACTTGAATTTTACATGTAATTATAGAGATTCTTCATACAAAATGTTTTGCAGAATTTTGTTGACTAGGTAGGAATGTTTATGAATTGGTTTGGCCTTGGGCAGTTAATTGTATTCACAAATATTTCCAAGAAGTTCCATGATCATGGACAATATGAGCCAGATGGCAGCACAAAAGACACAATTACCAATGTTGATTCATGTGCTCCATGCTTGAGTGGTCAAACTATGTGGGCACCAGCGGTTGTCTATGTCAAAAGAATTTTTATAACTAGAGGGTTTAAAGCCCATGTCCTTTTTGATAAGAGTTAAAATCTGCAGATCAGGCATAAGCAACAGCAACACACGATGTTAATATAGTGCTCATTTATGGGCATCTTGAAGCACTCAATATTTCAGGACTAGTGTGCAGACCTTTTTTCTTTTCAAATTTTGAGACTCAATTTAATGCAGCACCATACTGTACAAAATGATTCACTCAAACTGACCATGCCAGAAACACTGGCGATGAATTCTTCCTCGAAACGATGAGTGTTTTTATCGATAAGTGTCCTTTAATGTGCATTACACAGCACATGGAATCTACTGCTTTACGTCCCATCCAAAGGACGAAGCAATTACTGTTGAAGTGTCTTGCTCAAAGACACAAGTTCCTCAAGCAGGACTCAAATTTACACTCTGACAAAAGCAGAGCTTGAAGCCGGTGCAGTACGCTGCTTGGCCATGACACCCTAATGACACAGCACAGATAACAATCAGAACAGTGAAGAGGCTCTCCTCGGGTATGTCTTGATTACCATCACAACATTCATTTGGAATATTGTTTTCATGTTTGGATATATTCAGTTATAATACTTGGTTATACCCTTACAGTGATGTAGGGTAAAATAAAAATATATTTTTTATCCCTGATGCAAATTTAAAGGAACATTACAGAATTGGTTTTTGCTAACAAAACAGTTGCTGGCAGTGAAAACACTTTATGTAATCCACCATATACATAAACTGACAAATCTGTAGAAGTTTGAGATAAAACGCTCACTGAGCGATAAACTCCAATCGGAAAATTAGTCTATCCATTTCTCATCAAATATGGCATTTCAGACAGAAATATTTCAAGGGATGTTTTCTACTTTCATCATCATTAGCCCGTGTAAGTTTTATATAAATCTGTGATCAAAAAGTACATTTTACAAGTTTTTTTCTTACCAATTCTGTAATGTCCCTTTAACTTCTATTAAATTGTTGGGGAACCCGCTGCTAAAATATAGTATTCGAACTGCCTCTAGCTACCGGGCAATCTTGGTGGCCTAGTGGTAAGACATCTGCTCTAGAGTGGCAAAGGTCGTAGGTCATTCGAATCCCACCTGAGTAATATGCCTGAGGATTGTTTTCACAGAACTCGGGAAAATACTGAGTATACAGTGCTTTACATACATCGGTTTATGGGTAAAACAAATAATATTCTTTATCCCCAACAAAAACTACTTCTGCAGATTTAAATACAATTCAGTTTTTACCTTAAATCCAAGTTCATCTGGTTGGATTGGCTTGTAATCGTACAAGGCAATCCCATGCGGTTCTGAAACCTACAAGGAAGAAATAACAATCATAAGTATACAAGTAAAAGCAGAAAGAAAACTTCTATTTTTTAGAGCTCAGTTGCCAAGGTCCAATTTGGTTGGCTAAATATGCCTGGTGCTTTCTGCTGTATTTTGAAAATACAAACACCATTCCTCTGCTTGGCAACAGAGCCCAACAGGCCCCTTTGCACAAGCTCAAACAGCGCCCTCATTGACTTCAAAGGAAGCTCTATCGTTGGCAGAGAATTGTGCGTGCCCACCCATGGGGGGGGGGTCTTTTTCTTAATGGTGGTTCAGCAAACTTTCAACTGTTTCTTTTCAGTTTCATTAAAAATAAGAGGTAATTGGCTGATCAGCTGTAAAGTTGCATGCCTACTTCTGAAATTAGTTATTTATGGATTTAGCTTAGAATATGATCTTTTGGATGGTTTGTTTGTTTGGTTTTTTTTGGGGGGGGGAGGGGGCAGTGGACAAAATGTAACAAAAGCTTTTTTTTTTGCTGTTTAGTATGATCAGATTTGACTGAATACAATTTTGTCATGTTTGGGCAAAAACATTGTATCTCCATTTGGCAACAATGTTGTATCTCTCGCAAAAATGCTCCGTGCAAAAAAGTCATAACACAGCAGCCACTTGTTTTGTGTGTACATCCGGTCTTTTTTTAAGCAAGATACAACGCTTTGACAATGTCAAACTCATGCATAACATAAGTGCTATTTTAGGGGTTGCACCTTTTTTTACACTGGGACAATGATATTACACTAAAGTTCTTCACATCGAGAAAAGTTTGTTGTTGTTGTTGAATTTGTTCTATGTATACATCATAGTAAACTGTTTCAACCTTATATTGTGCGGTGAGGTGGGTCACTTATCTGTGAGGTTAATTTCTGGTAAAGTCAGGTAATCGGTTTATGTACCATGTACAGTCAAGTAAACTGTTCACCTACCATGTATTTATTATACAGTGGATGTCCGGGTCCTGGTCGTGGTGGAAGTGAATCAGACACAGATTTTTTGCTGAGTGGGCCCCCTGGCTTGACAGGGGCCTGCCTCTTTGGTTTCTGCTGGTTACTGGGTGCGTTGGGTCTGGGCGGAGCAGCACCTTTAGATTTCACTGGTCCGAAGGAGGGCTTAGAGGACAAATAAAACATAATGTTAGCATGCTGCTGTGATTTTAATATTAGTTTACATATACATGTATATACTTCGGGTCTGTAAATTGTCAAGGTTGTTTCCTGATTTCCAGATTGGTTCTTGTTTTGCTGGTGTGGCAGGAGATTCTGTCCCCCTCATACGACTAAACGTGTAGAAATTCCTCTGATAGCGCCCTCATTCGAATTAACTTCTTTTAGCTCATGTTCATTTACATATGACACCGATAGTGAAAAAAGAAGTGGCCCTAACCTCAAGCTTTCAGTTTCACGGTGATGTAATGAAAAACCTTCAAAACTTAACATCCAGAAGGTTTTTACTTTTGCCAAAATTTGATCTACATAATGTGAAGATCACACACATTATATTGGAGAATATTGGGTTCCCAAGGATGTTGCTTTAATGTACGGAGGAAATAAAATTGCACTTTAAGGGATTCCAACGTTTGACTCCGCGCCAGTTTTGCCCAGTCTATTTTTAATGACAGTCTATAATGGCAGTAGATATTTATTGTGTGTGTGATTAAAACTGTGAACACTTGTTAAGGCAAACTTGTTCAATGGCAAACTCACCCTCGGTGGTGGCACCTTGCGTTTGACATCAGGTGAGCTGCCCCGACTGTTGGGTTTGGATCCTGGCTTGTCAGATCCTGGTCTGATGATCGTTGGCTTGGAGCGAGGCCCACCTTCCGACTTGACCGGCTCAGTTGCGATCTTAAACTTTGGCACTGGCGCTGGTCTATGCGCGCCTGCTGTGGTAGGCTTTGGCGCTGGTTGCACGGGTGTCTTAGGAGGTGGCATAAGACCCATCAGGCTGCTCATGCCGAATCCAGACCCGCCTTGCTGCCCTTGGTTTTTGGGTCTTGCCCTTGCGGAAGGGTTCTGCGAGGCGGTATTTTTCGCCTGTGATTCGTTCACTTGGTTAATACTTGCTTTGGCGATACCGAAGATCGACGAAGCTGCTTTGCGCCCTTGCTCCGATCTTGCTATAGCCACACCAGCTTTGCCCACGTTCTTTGCATCATCAGCAGTGACGTTCTTTGCAGCTGAGCTGGCTACCTGCCATTTTAGGTCTTTGGATGAGTCGGACGATCTAACATCAGATGCTGTGCCCTTGGCTATACGTGAGAAAGAGCTCACCGCCTTGCGACCGTCTTCAGATTTCCCCAATTCCGTCATGGCTCCGCCAATATTATTCACATCCTCAGCTGTTGTGTTCTGGGCAACTGCACCTGCATATTGAAATGCCTCCACCTCATTCTTTGATCTAGTTCCATCAGATGCAGCTGCATTTGCAGCCAAGCTGCTAAACCTGAGGGCACTCTCAGTGTTTGCATTTTTTGCAGCAGTACCGGTAGTTTTGTTCTCTGGTTTGGAGTTCTTTTGAAAAGTGCTGTCAAACAAGGACAGTATGTCTGATCTGGAATACTTGTTTCCAGCAGTAGGGGGTTTTAGAGGCATAGCTGGTCTTGGGGGTTGACTCTCAGAGTGGTTACGTGAATCTGAAGCAGGTTGGTCATCAGCAGAAGCCTCAGAATTGTTCACAGATCGCTGCGACGGTTTGGGAGGTACAGCCGGATGAGGTAGTGAAGGTTTGTCTGCAGGCTTCAGAGGGACCACAGCGTGTTGGGGCACAGCTGGTTTCTCCGCAGGTCTTGGACGAGCGGATGGATTTGGCACTTGCGATTTGAACTGACTTACTACTGGCTGGCTAGGTGCTGGTGCCTCATGGGGTTTGTTTACTGGTACAGGGGGAAGCACTTTCACTGGCTTTTCACTGTTGGGTATGACCGGCTTCGATGGCTCAACTGAGGCATGATTCACATGTTGTGGCGGTCGGCTCGGAGCTGCCTGGCTATTTCCTTGGGGTGCTTCCTCAGGGCCTGATTTGAGTCTATGAAGCCTTGGCTTAGGCAATGGTTCAGAGCTCGGCTGGCTGGGATCAAGATTATCGGAACCCCCTTCTGTAATTGAACTAGAGGACACCGACCCAGGATGTACGTAAGCTGCTTTTGGCCTTGAGCTTGGTAGGGGAGGGGGGACATAGGGGCCTTTCGGCCTGTTTGATGGGAGTGGTGGGGGTGGACCAGACATGTTGGTGGCACCAGTAACACCAGGTGGCTCTGAGAGGTTAACAGTGAAAGGAAAAGAAAATCATAAACACAGGGCGTACAGCATGCTTACATGTCAAACGAACACAAACGAAAGCTGACAAGCTCAAACCAAACATTTAAATCATGCAGGCGACTCCCATTGAAAAGAACATTAGTTTCAGGAATGCAACTGTAACTTCACCGAAAAAGAGGAAATTACAACATTTGAATGATTTTGTATAGTATTTTTCAATTTTGAATGGTAAAACTGAGAATAAAAAAAGAGGAAATCAGCTGATCCGAGGAAAAGTTGCATGCCTGTAGTTTTAACGCTATCACACTGCTACGCTAAAACTAACAAAGTTAGGCTGCAAGGCATGCAAATGTGAGCCCCTGATGAATTCCCCTCCCTACACTGCAAATAGCGCATTCGTTTAACTTCCAATGACATTCAATTTCTCATCATTCTTTTTTTTTTTTTTTTTTTTTTTTTTAAATCAAAAGCCCATACACTCTATGCTTATGATTTGTTTTGATAAAACTCATAGCATTTCACAAAAAACTTGGAGCACACCACTTGATTGACTGACCTGATCTGTTTTCAACCGACAGTGGGTTAGATCTTGAAGCTTCTACATCCAAATTTGAACCACGTCTTGGAGCCACAACAGGATGGTCAGACGCCCTCGCTGGGATGTTTGAGGCGCCGTCTACCCCGGACGGCTGTCTGGGAGCTGCTGGGGTTTTTAGGGCCGAACCAGTGGTGTCTTTAGAGAACCCACCAACCTCACTGAGTGGTCGGGCAGAGATGATGGTTATTTCTGGTCGTCTGGTGGTGGAAATAATGGTATGATAAATGTTACACATTACTGTTCGCAGCTCCAGTCAACAGTGGAATTTCTAGGATCTTCTCTATGATATTGAAGAATGTAAAAATTTGTATTCAATATTTCGGGGTACACCATCTATGTTTAAAAAGATGATGCATGTCAATCACTGAAGGGGAAGGCAATGCTGCTCGAGGTAAGGGCATTCAGAATGAAAGCAGTAAGATTTTATTATTGCACTTTCCCTCCTGCTGTCCAACCATTCAATACACAGTACACAGTATAGTCAATCCCTCCAACTGTCTGACCATTCAATACACAGTACACAGTATAGTCAATCCCTCCAACTGTCTGACCATTCAATACACAGTACACAGTATAGTCAATCCCTCCAACTGTCTGACCATTCAACATTCAATATCATTCACGTGGGGGTCAACTGGTTGGAAAATGTTCCCAAGAGTTGAAGGGTTTCAAAACTCATTGCATGTCATACTTTTTCTGAGGGTTGCTTCCAGTGGTTGGTTTATCCTTGATGCTAGGCGCCTGGGAGAGAGGGAGATGTACGCTGGCCGGTCTGGTGCTTCGCTTGATCTCGGACTTCAAGTGAACACTTTTTGGTCGAGGTTTGATTTGGACCGGAGGTCTTCCAGGGCCTGTACAAGGGAATGGTCAGATCTCTGTTCAACTGTTTTCATTATGGTTTCTTGAAACCTAGGTTATAGGTTTATCAAAATGCAGAATTTAACACATTCCCCCACCCCCCTCATTCCAATTGTGTAGTTCAGGGATGAGAAGTTCCAGACTTTTATCTGAATTCAAATCTTTTAAGTCTGTCTAGTGAAGAAAATCAGCTATTTTTTCCACATATAGATAAATTCTGCTCTTTGATCTACTTCTCTAGTGCTTGAGGACACTGTTCCTAACAGCTCTACGAAGTATAAACCCCAGAAGTTACTGAAAGGTGGAAATGCCAACATTTCAACATACCTACTCTAAAATTTGGATCCTAGTTTTATACTTTTTTGTCTCTCAAAAAAACTCTCACCCATGAGTTACTTATTGCTGTCCTGTTGTTCAATAGTAAATCAAACAATGAATACGGCACTTGCGAGATGTTTCCAGTTTTGCTTCCATTATTTCTTGAAATAATGGAAAATGCTGAGGCTGTATCCTTTGAGAACTGACCTGCTGCTGATTTCACAAAACTTTACGCAACTGTGCAATTCCACTATTTATTGCAAAAGTTGTGCACCACTAACACAAGAAATCTTGCACAAGTGGAGTTACACTTTACGTAAAGTTTTGTGAAATCTGCTGCTGGTAATTGGTAGCTTCCTGCCTCCAAAGAATAATTTGTACAGTGAATAAGGCGGGGCAGACCATGTACAATAATCCTTTTATTACTGAAGGTGACCTCAACTTCCTTCAAGAATACTGTTGCTTCAAGGAATTGTAGATAATAGTATCATGCACTTTACTAGATTGCACTATGTGCAAGATAAAGAGAATACAGTACCGGCGGATGGTCTTTCTGGAGGCCGGCGTCGACTCACAACATCACTGTGGAAAATGGAAACGAAAAGTTAGAAATACAGGTCAACCCTACAGCAATCACCAATCTTACCCAATAAAATATATATATGATGTTTTAAAAAACAGTTCATCTAAGTAAGCCATTTGCGAGTTACATTTGACTTGTTGGAACACAAGTTACCACTTAAGTTTGAATTTCTCAGACTATCTAGACAGTTGCTGCATCACATGAAATCAGGGCAAGCTTTTGCGTAGTTACGTAAAAGACGGCGAAAACTCTTTGAATATTGTCTTTCGGTGGTCAAGTGGTTAGACTGCTGGACTTGCAATCAGAAGGTTATGAGTTCAAATTTGGCCAAGCTAATGCTGTTTTCACAATTACTAGAGTAAGTTTTTTTGTTGAGTTACTGAATCACAATTTATTGATTTGTGCAGTTCATAATCGTAGGTGTTAATCTAATGTTTGTATGAAAGAGATTGGCCGTTGCCGGCTTGGCTTTTCTATCTCCTTGTGTGAGCTTTGTCAATCTCCCTCGTTGGGAAAATCAACCAAACAAACAAACAAAATAAAACTTGACTGTACTATTAGGAGGGTGTTTGGACTTGAAATGCTAAAGTGTGCATTTGTTAAATCTGAAAAGACTGCAGGGCTTGTTCAGTTGTGAGGTTATAAACCAAATGCTTAAATTACTCATTGCCAGTGGTCCAGTAAGACTCACAAGCCTGTTCCGACCCAACTTTAGAATCGTCCCAACTGTAGTTGGGACCAGGTCCAACTTGGGTGATACAGTTTGGAAGGCCCAACTATAGCTTAGAGCAGAGAACGATCTGTCATACCAAGGCAGGGAACCAGTTGCTGTCTTTGCATGAGATGGTCGCAAAACTACTACTAGCTTGGTGGGTATCACGTACGAGCCCCACTGTTGGCAGAGATAAACTGGAGAGGATTGAAAATGTGAGGCCCATCTCTTCCGGTTATCTACATTTCCTTACTGGCACTGTCACTATCTGGCAATCTCATCTATAGTTGGGCCTTCCCAATTGTAACACTCAAGTTGGGACCGGTCCCAGGGCCGGAACAAGCCCGCTGTGGTATCTGAATCTGAATTATAGTTGATAAAGCATCATAATGGAAACATCACACCAACTTTTGTAAAGAAGACAATGTCTCGTCATTTTGAACCAACCCATGCATGATGCACACTACACAGTGCCATTTTGCTCATGTAATTGAGTCTGCACTTACATGCAAGAACTTCAAAGAAGAAGAAACTTCAGTTTTAGAAAAGGGGTAAAAACCCCAAAGAGGGAAACCCACACTGTCAGGTAGGAACTGAAAACACAATCTACATGCAAGGCTCCAGTCCAGGAATCGAACAGGCGTTCAAAGAGGTGAAAGGCAGCTGGAAGAAACCAACCTGACTGCCCCGACTGTATCTACAAAGAAGGAATAGTTTTTTAACTTTTGAGAGCACACAAGAAATCGAACAGGCGTTCACAGAGGTGAAAGGCAGGAAAGAAACCACTGAAACCAACCCGACTACCTGATTGTATCTACAAAGAAGGAATAGTTTTTTTAATTTTTGAGAGCGCACACAAACTATGTACCTGTTATCGGCAGGCTCAGGCTGCGAAATTGGATTTCCCTCAGATGGTGAGTTAGAACTCTGGTTAGAATTTTCCTCATCAATATTAGTAGATCCTACACATGCATACATATGAAACTAATGTTTAAATAATACTGCGCATGCAAACTAAACGGGGGTGGGGTGGGGGTGGGGTGGGGGTGGGGGTGGGGGTAACTTAAAAGCAAACAACAAACTCAAACTGGACCCAGCTAAACACTTAATACTTATAAGGGATTTCAAAAAAAGGTATTCTCTTATAAACAACTGAGCAAAAAAATACAATTACAAATTTATCCATTTGCCACTTTTTTGCTCATTACAACCAAAAACGTAATCTTATTTGGGTGGGTACATGAGAGCAATATTTTTGGTCAAAATGAGTGAAAAGGGGGCCATTTGTTTCAGCATATTTTCCACAATATCAAAGAAAAACATATTTTCACAATGGTACAGCATGGATAAGCATGGAGGTGGAATTCTACCTCCATGGTAGACCCAGTAACTGGGGCGCAGTATTCCTTTTTCGAAATTTTGACATTATCTGTCATTACTAGATAATGTCAAAATTCGAAAAGGAATACAGCGCCCCAGTTACTGGTCTACCTCCATGGATAAAGTAACAAATTTATCACTTCAGAGTTTGCTATCTTTTAATTTTTATATTTCTTTTAAAATTAAAGCAACAAACTACCTAGCAATTATTACTATTATTAATTAATTATTTAGAAGGCCTAGATGATAGATGCTAGATAGATCACATGAAACAAAAATTTAGAGAGAATCAAGGCTTAGGTCTGAAACTTTGTGAAAAAAACATCATGAAGTTTAAACTTTAAAAGAGCCCTAAAGTGAAAAGTACATTTTTTTAAACGTATTCAATTACGTCGTTCGATTCGATTTAAAACGTTGTTATTATAGAAAGTTTCTAAATTTCTATGTCGGAAATAGACGTTAAATAATATCAACATTTGATGTTTATCAACAAGGGTGTAACGTTAAACCGTTGGTGTTACTTCTGACTTTACTCATAATTTTGGCTGATCAATTACTACCTGAACAATCTATAAACTGAATAAATTTACCAGATTTTGTTCCAGCACGTATGATTGTAGGTCTTTTAACTGGGACAGGGTTTCCAGTCGATTGCTCACTCATCGCTGACAAGGAAAGGTTCTGCAGCAAGTTCGATTGTTTAGGGAAGGATTTTTGTCATGATCGTTGAATCGCAAGGCTCGCGAACAAACGCTTCCGCATCATCAAGTGTGACACAAAATGAGACTTGTATCAGTCCTTTACTGTCATCATAAACGGTGTCATGTTTGGTTTTACCGTTACCCTGATTTGCGATAAGCGGTCAGCACCAGGTTAGCACTGGGTGCTTTCAGAGTCCGGCTAAGGAACTAATAATGCAGGCTAGGGTGGGATTCGAACCCAAGATCCCCTCTCCAACTCCAGAGCATTATGACCACGGCCGCATGCCACCGACCGGTGTCGAGACCGTATCCTGTAAGAAGTGGGTATCCCCCCGTTATTGCTCACTGAGTGCATTCAGTTTCAATGAGCCTTTGTAACGAGGCAACTTTTTACATGGCAACTTCGGGAGGCAACCAGCTGCTGTATAGTGCATGCAGTGACCACTTTGACATAAGAGCATTTTGTCAAACAATGTCTTACGGTCCCCCAAGAAAAATATGTGAACATGTGAATGCCTTTTCTTCTTGGACTCTGCCCGAAACCGTCGTTGCTTGTAAACTAGCCTCGCGGCATGGTTTTTCGGCCTGCGAGCTAGACAGTGATTGAGTTAATTCACTCAGCTCTCCTTAATTGGTTTCACTTTCACCACTCACTACCAGAAAAATATAATCATAAGTCAATCAGTAAAATAAAATGATCGTTGTCCACTAAAAAAATACAAAAAGTGATTTTTTGTGTGTGTGAGGGAAGCGTCAGATTAGCTTAAACTAATATGCGATGATGTATTGAAATTTATTCTCAGTGTGTTTTAACGCTCTAAAAATAAAGAACAACAGCATGAAGGAGACATCTGAAAATTGAAATAGAAATTGTTTTTGCATGTGCACTATAGTAGCGGCTGTGCTGAGCATGGGCCTGCAAGACCTGCATCACATCGTTTTTGGCCATAGGCTCTTGATTGAATGGTATTATATTAAATGTGCCATTTACTATTAAAATAATTTTGCAATAATCTCAACAATTGTATAGTTTATAGCCTATCATTTGTTTGATCAAGGAACGACCGAAACCCAGTCTCAACAGTATCGCCTACTTAAATGTGCACACTTTGCACACGAAAGTCAAATTTAAGAATAATTTTTAAAAAGTACAGAAAAATGAAAGAACTTAAGAAACAAAGAAAGACAATAGGAGTTGCTGAATAATGAAGAGTTGTTTATTTTAAATGTGTAATTATGTTGGCCAGTGATGCGAAGAACTGCCCGTATGTGCGGGCGCGCACTTCGGTTACGATTTGCAACCTTTTTTTGTTTACCCGTTATTAAAATGCTTGGTCGACTTCACAAAGTCTAGGTTGAAGACACTTTCGTAGTCTGTTTCCGGTACACATTCTTTCACATAGAAAATACGCGTGGGGATGCGCACCCGTAGAGGCCAACACCAGACTTCTGAAAGAGACATTTCAAACATATGCAGGGAGACAGCGTTAGCTGAACCTCTTGTTTCCGTCTTATTTTTCCTATGATTCAAGATTGGGTGTGCTTTGTAGTGCACCCAACCTCAGTGGTAAGCTTCCACAGACATTTTAAGGGCAACAAATTGGAATTTTGAATAATTACAACAGTTTGACCTAAATTCACTTTGTCGCTGGTACTCCACCGCACTGTCACCCTTTGGCTTTACAAAGTAAGGATACGTCCGCGGTACGACCAGTCGGATACCAGTGTGAAAATCTACCATCATGATGATGGCGCCAAATACCTAGGGAGTGTTCGTTGCAGAAAAAGCCGTGGTTTTTGACCAAATGATACCGTAAGTATGGGATGATGTGCTGGAATCCAGTAAGCTAGAAAGTAAATTAAAATGCAGTTGTTTGAAAATGTGTTGTTTAAAATGTAATCGGAAACCACTAAAGTGAACAAAACGGACGATGAATATTTAATTAGAACTAGCAACTCGCTTGCCAAACGAGCATGGTGTGTGTGTATTTTTACATGGTGCATCAGTTCAGCATGAACTTTAATACAAGTTTAGGCCTACATTGTACATTGTGTATGGTGGTTAATTTGTAGATCATGCCTTATAATAAGTCGTCCGTACATAATTGGTATTATTGTAACATGGGTGGTTTTTTTTTTGCTGTTTTTGTAAATTATATCATAATGTTGCAGTTGCACTATCCATACGGAAATCCCGCATTTATCATTATATGTTATCTGTCTGTTGTTAAAAAAGATCAAATATTGAAATAATATTCAATAAACCACAAAGAAAAACAAATCATGCAGGCATTTTTATGATAAACCACGGCTAACATTATTTATTTTAAAATTTGAAATAGATTTTAAAATTAAATTCAGTTTATTACGGTGAATGACTATGTATTGACCGCAGCAGGTTTCTGACTACTGTACCACTACCAGTACCACTATCTTACTAATCAGGGTTCTGCCCACAGTGGTCAATGCCGGAAAACCCGCCTGGCACTCAGGATTCCCCAACCACCACTGGCACAATTTTCTCTGTTTCCGAACACCACACATTTTCAAAATTTTGTAAATTACACTTGCAATTTCCTTTCAAAGGTTTTCAACGAAATGTAAAATTGGGTATTTACCAGTAAAAATGGTATCTGAAGCCATTAATTTTGAGTACCGTGTAACTGATCCATCTCGCAATGGTTTCCAGGGAATTTTTCCACCACTAAAGAAATCCTGGGCAGAACCCTGACTAACCAGCGAGAGAACTGTCTCATTCATTGGACACCAGACTAAAGATAATTTTTCCAGGCCTACTTTTTTATTGTTATTAATTTTTCTCTTTATTTAGTCAAGTTAGTATTTACAAAATATTGAGTTCCGGCCTTAAGTCTGAGAGGGCAAGCCATTTTCATTTGTATACAAACAAAGGGCATTTCCATTGATTGGAAAATCTTAAGATTCTTAGTTTGGGAAATGTTTTTAAATTGAAGGGGCATTAAAAGGCCAAGACCAAGGCAACAAAGGATGTGGCTGTGGCCACCATGCAATTCCAGGGCTGTGAGGTCAGTCATGTTTTTCTACCTCCTTGGGCCAATGTGTAATGAATTAAAATCAACTCTTACTCCAACCAACTCGTACTCCAACCAGCTCGTACCCCAACCAACTAGTACCCCAACCAACTAGTACCCCAACCAACTCGTACTCCAACCAAATCATACCCCAACCAACTCGTACCCCAACCAACTGGTACTCCAACCAACTCGTACTCCAACCAACTCGTACTCCAACCAACTCACACACCAACCAACTCGACTCCAACCAACTCGTACTCCAACCAACTCGTACCCCAACCAACTCGTACTCCAACCAACTCGTACCCCGACCAAGTCGAATTCCAACCAACTTGTACCCTGACCAACTTGTACTCCAACCAACTTGTACTTTGACCAACTTGTATTCTAACCAACTTGTACCCCGACCAACTTGTACCCTGACCAACTTATACTCCGACCAACTCGTACTCTGACCAACTCGTACTCCGACCAACTTGTACCCCGACCAACTTGTACTCCGACCAACTCGTACTCCGACCAATTTGAACTCTGACCAACTCGTACTCTGACCAACTGATAATCCAACCAACTGGTATTCCAACCACCTCGTAAATTATTGTAAAGACCATTTTTTTTAATGAATGTGTATTATGCTTGAGCAGATTTTTTTTAAAAGGTTAAGAAAAGTGAACACTTGCTTATAAGAGGCCTATTATTGATGGTATAATCTTCAATTAAACATTAACAACCTAGGAAAGAAAAGAACGAAATTACTAAGTATTAACGATTATCATCTTTCCCTAATATTTCATTAACATAATGTTATTTCCAGATGCTGTACCTAAGTGCAATCGTCAACTTGCTCCACAAGGCGTGAGCTCATTCACGTCAGTCACACGCGACCATCATGTTTAGTCCAAACATGGCGGGCACCAGTGCAAATCATGGGCACCAGCCTGCGGAGGTATGAGACACGCGTAGATAAAGCACTATATAACTTGTACTTATTTTTTATAAAACACTTAGTGGTGGTTAGGGGTGTTGGAAGTAGGTACATAACTAGTGCCATTTGGCACTCAACAGCTGGGTCTGTTTTATTCGGAGTTCTTCACTGCCAACTGATTTCAGACCTTGCACATAAGCTTTTTCTAACGATCAACTTTCATCAGGCTAAATGAAGCCCTGCTGTTGCATTGTCAATAGACATGTAACAGTTGGACTTTTGACGGGTTCAAGGTGGATCCCAGCACAGACAAAGGTCCTTGCTCTATGATCTTAGTAGAGATAAAGAGAGTTAGTGTATAAATTCCCCTGATTTTTGTGCAAAATTCTGCTTTCTCAACTGTTGTGTTGTTTTAATTGTAGGTTTTCCGCAAGGATCTGATCAGTGCCATGAAGCTTCCCGACTCGTACCAGTTGCTACAAGACGAGTACATGGTCATCACGGACACATGGAAACAAGAATGGGAAAAGGGCGTCCAGGTACCGGTTAACCCAAGTAGCATCCCGTCAGTGACATGTGATCAGATCCAGGACTGGCAACCGGTGAACTTTAAATTGTAAGCAAACCTTGAAATATATACACTGGTTATCACGTAACAAGTTTGGAGTTTTGTTTTTTGAAGGGGCAGGGCAGGGCCTTTTTTTCTCTATGAAGGGGAAAAGAGCGATACTGTGATAGGAAACACAGAAAGGCTAGGGGGACATTTTGAAGGAGGGGCACCAGGGCCAAGACCCGACTAGAAGGAGCAATGGCCTTGGTGACCTCCGCGTAATTCTAGGCTTGTTGGGATTTTTTTTCGAAAACTACCCCAGTTTCCATTTCATTAGGTCAGTGCAAAAAATATTGTATCTCGATTTTGCGAAAAACGCCTAATCTCGCATGAAAATGCTCCGTGAAAAAACTTTGTATCACGATGCGTACTTGTTTCGCATGTACATCCGAGATATTTTAAGCGAGAGTCACTTTTGAGAATACTGTTCAGGTACAGCATATTATGCTGTCCAAGCGCTTTTGGGGTCTAATTTCAAGCTCTGGATTACTGTACGACTATTGAAATATGAGTGATTTGTGATACAACGGATGAAATGGTAGGGACACAAAGTTATGAATATTTCCCTTGATAGAACAACGCAGTATAAACACAAAATGCAGGCCTGGAATTTCATCTTGGAGAGGGCAATGCCATTTTCATTTTGCAAAGTGCACTTCCATTAAAAATCTTAAAAGTCTATGGGAAACTTTTCAAGGGCACCAAGACGACGAAGGCTGTGGCCTTCGTGTAATTCCAGACCTGAAAATGATCAATATTTCCCCAAACCAGAGTAATTTACCCGGTCAACAAAAATAAACTGTCGTCAGTAGTCCCTACTTTATCACTCCTAGCTATTGAGTTTAAGTTACCATACATTGTGACTCGCAGGCCAAGGAAGTTGATCTGTATGTCAGGAGGTACAGCTGAGCAGGAAGACTTTGCCGAAGCCCACCTCAAGAAGCTGGAGTCCGTCTGTCTGTATGACCTGGACGAGGTTGATGAGCAGTGGCTGGAGATTGTCAATCAAGAGAGAGACGAGATGGGTGAGGAAGTTTGATTATTTTTCATTTATGTTTATTTATTCTGGTTGTGATGCCAAGGATTCTCAGAAAAGCTAGCCAAGAAACCCCACGGAAAGAAGACAAGGAAGAAAGTTTCTTAAAGGAAAACCCAGGCAATTAGTTAAAAAGTGAAAACCCTGTCCACATAGTGCCCCCCGGCAGGATTTGAACCGGGGTCCTAGAGGTGGAAGGCGAGGAAAGATACCCTGATGCCAACCTGATTGCTAAGGATGAGGAGTATTAAACCATCCTTCAATACTGGCTATTCAGATACATTGCACCCTCTACTGTTTACACCAAGGAGGCTATTTTTGAAAGTGGTAGACAAAACAAAAATCCCACTCACAGCTCAGCTTGTCGTGGGGACCTTGAAGTGGCTGACTTGACAGTAAAAATCATTCAACAACCTAACAAAAAAATGCCGTAAACACAAGTGAAATACGACCTTCTTGCTTTGTGAATCTTGAACGAACTGGAACATACCTAGGTCATGCAGCAGGCGCTGCGTGATGACTGAAAGCTTGTATACTGCCAAAATAGCCTCTCCTGCTCAAAGCTGTAGAGGGGGCATTATGTTGTGAATCGCCCGTACTCCAACTGCATGTTTTGTTTGATTCTAATTGACTGAGAACTCCAGCGACAAACTGGTTATGCTGTACATTGCATCAGGTGTACCAACATAATCACAGTCCAACAAAATTGGGTGTAAAGTTTTCATGGTGATGGATTTTGGTAAAGTTTAAGAAAGGATCCTAGGCCCTTTTCTAGACCATTGCTTGGGCTTGGGTCCTGCCACCTGTTTGAAGCCCCCAAAAGGAAAGCGCATGTGTCTTTAAATAACTGACGGAGCCCAAGCCAAAGTCCAAGCCCTGGTTTGGAAAAAGGCCCTAGTAAATCAATTGGGGGGGGGGATAAGCTGAATAGCGCAACTATTTTTATCGTAAATCTAAGAACTGTTTGTCTTGGCCAAGGTGCCGCTTAACCAAATTTCAAAAGTATGTTCTTATTTGTTATCTGTTTGTTGTAGCTATATATTAAATATGCATACTTGTCTCCCAGGCGACCCACCCATCGACGAGTTCACCATGGAACAGATCATTGAAGAGTGTGAGATGCAGGTAAAGTGCATGTAGTATAATCTCTGTTTGTGGTAAATAAAATATCAGAGGCAAATTGCTAGAAGGATAACTTGTCTCATATTTTTGGGGAAGCCAAATATTGAAAGGGAAAAAAAAAAAAAAGGCATATGGGTGTTGTCCCTTGTTATGCACCTCTTGATCCATACTCAACTACACTCACAATTGTACCCAGTAGAAATTGTACGGTTGTAGATGGAAGATAGTGTGCATTCATCAAGCTTTTTTTGTGTGTTGGATAAAGCAGGGTCCCTTAAACGGCCCATATGGGCTCAGCCTGAAACTGTCTTGATTTGGGCCCGATTTCTTGGCACTGCTTCCATTGTGCGCTTACAGCCTGTCAAATTACGTACTTTACAGGGCTGTGTTAGCTCAGAATTCTGCAGTAAGCAGAGCCATGAAATAGGACCCAGTTCTATCGTAACATTAATCCATTTAATTGTCAGCTAATGAGTTTGGGATGTGCTTTGGCGTTTGGCGTTTATAAAGATAATTTTCTTATCTCGACCAACAGCAAAACTGTTCAGATGTGGATATACTCCTGTACCCTTTATTCATTTAATTCTCAACCTTGAACAGCGTGATGGGAATAGAAATAATATGCAGTTCTTATACGGTACTTTATCTATGCCTGATGGTATCCCAAAGCGTTCATTTTACTGAGGGCAGGTATTATTAATAATAATAATTAATAGTGGCTTCTTATATAGCGCTCATATCCGTCACTCAGTGACGCTCAAGGCGCTTCAACAGTCAGTATTTTCCTGCAAGGTATATATGTGGAGCTACTTTTTGAAGTTTGAGACCTATTCCTTTACATAGCACCATGTAGTGGTTTACAAGGTGCTGTGGCACAATATGCTGCCAATCAAACCAGGAACACCGGGGCGAACCCCTTCTCTTTTTGATAAGTGCACTGGGTTCTTTTACGTGCATTACACAACACACGGGACCAACGGCTTTACGTCCCATCCGAAGGACGAAGCAATAATGGTTAAGTGTCTTGCTTAAGGACACAAGTGTCACGACTGGGACTCGAACCAACACTCTGCTGAACAGAAACATCAGAGCTTGAATCCGGTGCTCTTATCCGCTCGGCCACGACACGCCACGTATGCAGAGCTGTGTTAGAATTATGAGACTCATTCAGGTAGCACCTTGTTGTGGTTTACAAGGTGATGTGGCGCAAACTGCTGCCAACAATGCCACAGACACCGGGCCAAACCCCATCGCGTATCGATAAGTGTGCTGGGTCCCGGTGGCTTTACCTCCCATGGGAAGGAAGTAGCAAATATGTTTTATTGTGTCCTGCTCAAGGACACAAGTGCCCTGACCGAGGCCCGAGACCCTCTCTTCGACAACAGCAGAACTTGACTCGGATGCACTAGACTGCTCCGCCACTACAGTCCAGTGCAGTGCAGTGCAGTGCTAATAATTGTGACATTTATTCATTTATTTGTGCAATTGTTTGTTTATCTTGTGACTGTACAGTGCCATAAGAACATGGAGCATGCAATGCAGACAGAGGAAGGACTAGGCATCGAGTATGACGATGATGTCATCTGTGATGTATGCAGAGCGGTAAGTTGATAACTTTTAGGGGTTTTTCGTTTAAAGGAAAGATACAACATTATCTGGTTGACAGATGTACATGGCTACTAAAAAATACTGACATTTTAATCTTTTGTTTCTGTACGCCATCTCATTGATGTGTCTTTCTGATTTGATGTGTGCCTCTTAAATACAATTGAATGCTTGACTTGCTTTTGATGCTGGTATTATTGCATTATCTTTATGATCTTTTATTGTGCATAAATATTTCATAGAATGTGACTTTACAAACTATCATGACTTGCTTTTTCTCGGACACTCCTTTTCCACACTCTCCTTGCATCTGTATCTTGATTTCCTTTTATAAATTGCCCCAATTTTCCGTTGTGTTCCCCCGTCTGTAATATACCCTGGTTATTTCTGTGTATTCTTGTACGATGTTATTTCTGTGTATTCTTGTACAGTATATATTTCAAATGTTATTTTGAATAGCACTCTGTACTCATGACATCATTTTTTCTCAAAATACCCGGATGTAAGATAAACATTCCACAACTCACGCGATCACCGCATAGGCGCGCCAAGTAGCAGTAGTACAGTCAGTACATACGAGTAAACATAAAGCTTTACACATGTACACACGTTAAACTTCAAACCGTTGGCTTTGTTTTTTTTATAGATTTGCCATTTTAAGCCAAGCACAGTATAAAATGTAAATCTCAATCATTTCTTTCACATATGTTGCTCTTCGTGAAAAGTGGTGATGATATTTTATGTAAACCATACATAAATGAATGCCCTGCCCCACAGATGTAAAGTACTGTAATCAGTTTTGCTCTTCCATATTTTTCATGGCCAACGGCATATTTTCAGTTTTATGACGTCACAAGCTCAAACAGCGCCCTCACTGAGGAACACCTATCATTGGTTTCAGAGTTGTGCGCGGCGTGTTCACACATGCACTTTTCCAATGTTTGACCTCGGGGATGCCGGCGTATGCATAGAGTTCGTGTAGAAATATCATGTGGATTTTGTTTGTTTAAATGTTTATAAAAAAATAGACAATAATGAATTCACTGGTTTCTTGTATTATCGTTACAGCCGGACTGTGAGGAGGGCAATGAGATGGTCTTCTGTGATAAATGTGACATCTGTGTACATCAGGTAAGTTTCCTGAGTCAGAAATATAAGATATCAATGTTGGTGATTTTGGATTGTTTCCAAATTTCCTTAACGGTTAGATGAAGCTGACAGTTAAAAAAAAAATAGACCTTCCTCTTTTGAGGGATGTGCTGATAAACAACAGTGATTGGCCTCCAAAAGTGGTTGTTTTGCGGGCACACGTGTTAAACAGATTTGAGTGCTTGTAGGACGTTTAGTAAGTGCCTGCCAAGTATTTAGAAAATACATAGAAGTCACTAGAAGGCAACTTACAGGCAACCAGTAAACACATTCACATTTCAATTTTCAAATAACTTTGGGGGGATATTTTTTGACCACGTTGGGGCGTGTGTGAATCACATTTATGTGGTGCAAAACAAACTGGTTTTTTCCATTATTCACCTTGGAGAGTTTATGCACTCTGATTGGTCAAAGACTGGTCACGTGGGGGTGTATTAACATGTGATATAAGACCGGCCAGTGAACTAGCAAATAAATGGCCCCTTAACAAGCACATTGTTGTGTAAAATTCTATGCACTATGTGCTTGTTGCGCGGCAAACTACTGGCTTCAAATCAACTCATTTCCTGTGCGTATTTATTTTTTATTTTGAGCAGGACAGATGGTGCCGCGTGCGGAAACATTCCACGCGTAGGCGTGAACGCGCAGATAATGTATCAATTAGGGTAGCTTGTACGCGCATGAAATCAACATAATGCAAAGTCATGGTCTGGTTCTTGAAAATATGTATAAACAGTTAATTATGTGTAAGAGATTAGGTACCACACAAAAGTTGAACAGCCAAAGGAACATGAGTAGAACATTTATAAAAATAACGGCGAAAGAAAAATCACAAATTCTGTACGTTTTTTCGTTATAAGGCATTTATTAATGGGAATAACAGTGCGATGAGCCGGTCTTCACTGCGTGGTAATGACCTTGGTTGGTGGCTGGCCGCTGTTAATGGACCTCGCCTTCGGCTTGGTCCATTACAGCGGCCAGCCCGGTCATTACCACGCAGTGAAGACCGGCTCATCGCACTGTTATTCCCTAATTATGCCATATTACATTATTTGATACAAGAAAAATTACTATTATTTTGATACGAGAAAACAACATACAACATACGGGCAGTCAAAATAAGATCAAACTGTCATGCAAGACTGTCATGCGAGGAAATAAGCCTTTGAAAGTGCCCTCATGCAGTTAAAAATACTGTCAGTTGACAGCATTGGCAGTAGCTGTGGCTAGAACACGGAAAAGTTCTATTCTTAAATGCTGTCATTGTAAATGCATTTTGCATGTACACTGTTCATAAATGTAAAGCCTGTACACTGTTCATACATGTACACAGTAGTTCTGTGCACAGATGTGTCAGAACTTGTGCAGTGGAATGATTTCAAACAGTTGGGTCAACTCACTGGATAATGGTACCAATAGTAGGAGGGCTAATATAACAATTAGACTAGTAGTGTCATGTTTTGTATGGTTTGTTTGTATGTATTCAGGCATGCTACGGCATTGTGAAGGTACCTGAGGGGTGCTGGATGTGCAGAACCTGTGCCCTTGGTATTCAACCCATTTGCTTGCTATGTGGAGTGAAAGGCGGAGCCATGAAAAGCACTAGGTGAGGTTTGTTTTTCTTCCCAACAAGGGAAATCGGCAAAGCTTCCCACGAGGGGATATAAACGCCAGCTGGCAACGGCCAATCTCTCTTATACATGCGTTGGTTGAACGTCAATGACTATGAATTGCTCAAATCTATCAATTGTGATTCAGTAACTAGACATCAATGCTTAATGCTAGTCATTGTGAAATCAGCAGCTGGCTCGGACGGATTCGAACCCACAACCTTGTGATTGTTGTACTTGCATGTTAGTTATTATTGACTGCTAAGCTAGCAGCTTCCTAGACTGGCAGCTCTGCCCACTGTACACTGTTCTAAAAGAAAAGCATGCTATTGAGGGAACTTAATGAGCGTCAATAGACCCTTCCCATAAAATATGCAAATTGAACATCGCACGTGTGCACTCTCCCTACTGGTTGGCAAAATGAGTGAACATCGCGCCTTTTTGTATTGGACTGATGGTGGCGTGACGCACACGGTTTGTGCATCTGCCTAGTGCACAACTCTATGGCGTTTGCCAACCAATAGTGTCTGTACGCATGCGTGAATGTAATTTACATATTTCATGGGGAGGGTCTATTCTGGTTTATTTCTGTGTTGTGACCTGTACCATGCATTCCATGTGTGTCATGTACTACTTCTGGAACAAATATCACTGCGCAAATATGTCATCATCCACAACAACAATAGACTTGCATGAGTCCTTTCGTTAAAGCACATGTACAACATTGGTCATTTTCAAAGACTAGTATCTGCACTTTATGTGACCCAACATATACATGAAATAACAAAGCTGTGAAATGTTAAGCTCAATCGGTCATCAGAGTCATGAGAAAACAGTGAAAAACCCATTACATGTTTTCACTGTTTTCAAACATCGGGTTTTGGACACGCACGATAAAGACTAAAAGACTAACTATAGCTTTTCAAGCACAACTATTTCTAGGAAAGTTTACCACCATGACCATCTTTATACCATGTAAGTTGTGTGCAAATCTGTGAACATTTATATTTTCACTCTTACTAATGTTGTACAGACCCTATAGATAGTTCCCAGTAGACGCCATCTTTACGGGCAAATTACATTTTGGCTTGCAGGTGCGTCAAACGCTCAACTTATTAACGCAGCCGCGTTGTTCACTGACCAATCATGCAATGAGTTTTGTGAAATGCGCGCGTGTTGCACGCCGTTCTCACATGAAACGCACGACTGTTTGTTCTAAACTGCCCGTAAAGATGGCCGATTTACGTCATACTGCAACCTATCTATAATACATTACAGTATGTAGTTTGTAGTCCCCCCTTATCTTTGTTGATTATGTTCTCTCCCAAACGCAAGGTGAAAAAAAAAGTAGTAAAATCTGGCAACCTTAAGATAACAATGTTCCTGTGAGAACCTAATAGTGTATGTTTTGGGTTATATTTTCCCTCGTCACACAGGAGCGGAACCAAGTGGGCCCATGTCAGCTGTGCTCTATGGATCCCTGAGGTCAGCATCGGATGTGTGGAACGAATGGAACCCATCACTAAGATATCACAGATACCGGTAAGATCATCACCAAACCTCCACGGTTATATTTCTCAGTGAAATCTGTTTGTTTTGTTTTTTTCATTTCACTCGGCTTTGCCTCGTGATAATGATATAGTCCATAATTTCACTTTGTGATTGTATTCTGCGACAGTGCATCCACATGCACTCAATATTTGTGTAATATCACACTCTTGTTGTCATGGATCGACCAATCAGAATCAAGGATTTAAGTTTGCTTGAAGACACTTATTCTATATCTCTGACCTGGTCTATAACCACAGTCAAGATTAAAAACCTGATTAATTACTGCATATTCATGAATATGTTTTCCCTGTTTTTTTTGTTCAGGGAAGTCGATGGGCATTGATATGCAATCTATGCAGGGTGAGAACTGGCGCATGTATACAGTGTTCGGTAGGTAGCAATTGTCTAGTGTTCAACTTGCATTCTGTTGATGGATTGGTTTACCTGATAAGTACCTTTTTTGTTGAAGATGCGAGGTCCATTTTTTTGGCAGATTTGACCCAAAGATTTGACCCACCTGTCAAGATTCATTCGAAGAAGAAAGAAAAATAATAATAACTGTTTAATAACTACATGAATCTGCTTTCGAAGGTCCTTTGACTTGGACATTGAGCTAATGGTCCTGTGTATTGTGTGTTAAAGGCACTGGACACTATTGGTAATTACTCAAAATAATTGTTAGCATTAAAAAACTTACTTGGCAACGAGCAGTGGAGAGCTGTTGATAGTATAAAACATTGTGAGAAACGGCTCCCTCTGAAGTAACGTAGTTTTTGAGAAAGAAGTAATTTCTCAGTAAAATTTTTGAATTGATTTTGAGACCTCACGCGTGAGGTCTCGAAATCAAGCATCTGAAAGCACACAACTTCGTGTGACAAGGGTGTTTTTTCTTCCATTATTATCTCGCAACTTTGACGACCAATTGAGTTCAAATTTTCACAGGTTTGTTATTTTGTGCATATGTTGAGATACACCAAGTGAGAAGACTGGTCTTTGACAATTACCAAAAGGTATCTGGTGTCTTTAAATAAGTGTTAAAGAACCTCGGCAGTGTTCCCCCTTAACAATGGTCCACTGGCCAAATTCTACTTGAAACACCCAACGACCAGTCAAACTTCTCTCCAAGTGGCCAGCTGGCCAGTTCAGTGTTGAAATGCGTCCTTGTTTAATATTAAATACAGTGACAAGCTGGGGAACTAGTGAGACGACAAGCTAACTGGCCCCGTTGGTTAGTCCTTGAAAAAGTAAAGGGCAACAGCTGCCGGGTCACTAGTCGTGAATGGGCAGGGGCCTTCCGTAGTGTTTCTGGCCGTGGCAGCAAATTGCACCACAGCAGCTTTTAATGCTCAAAAGGCACTAAAGTAATCGGATGTCATTCATTAATTCCTCTATCACAAACCGCCCCCCCCCCCCTCCAACCCACCTACATGTATGTGTAGAATATAGTTTCTGTAAAGTATTGAGATACCATATTACTATACCCTTTATACATATTCATGATTTGAGAGCTGAACTCTCACTGGTCCATACCAAGCAAGCGATGAGCAGTGTGCATAGAAAAGCATGGCTGCACTCGAGTGCTTCTGCCATAAGGTTGGAAGCAGCCATGCCTTTCCATGCACACTACCTGTTGCTTGCGTGGCTGCGCCCGAGTGTCTCTGCCGTAAAGTAGGAAGCAGCCATGCTGTTCCATGCACACTACCTGTTGCTTGCATGGCTGCGCCCGAGTGTTTCTGCCGTAAGGTAGGAAGCAGCCATGCTTTTCCATGCACACTGCATATTGCTTGCTTGGCTGTGCCCGAGTGCTTCTGCCGTAAGGTAGGAAGCAGCCATGCTTTTCTATGCACACTGCATGTTGCTTGCTTGGTTTGTTTACATTTTATACCCACTATGAGTCACGTGATTGCGCCGATTGTGTCTATTCACTACCAATAACTTTCATACTCTACTCCATAGGTGAAAACCTGCAAAATCGCGTATCATGTCACCTGTGGTTTTCAGAACAACTTAGACATGAAGACGTACCTTGATGATGAGGTTGAAGTTCGATTCAGAGTAAGTGATAGGAAGACAAGCCTCAATGACAGTCACTTTTGTACAATTTCTGACTCGTATGCCCCTGAGAAACTTTTCAGTTTTGTGTTTTGTCCTGGAATTAAAAATGCAACAGTCATACATGCGAGTTTGGAACTGTGCTATAGCACTAAGTATATCATGGGTAAAGTGGTGTATCAGGATAGGTCACTTTGTGGAAACGCAAAATGGCAAATCTAGTGATACGTCGTTCATACTAATTAGTGTAATTACAAAACTATTACAAATTAGGTGTTGAAACTTGCTGAAATCAATGATAAGTGTAATAATAATTTATACAAAAACAAAAACGACTTGCAAAATGTTGTGGTTTTTGACAGGTAGGTCACTTTGTTGGACCAGCGACGAATTTATCAAAATCTACTTTTTTTTCCTCTCTTTTAAAGTCGTTCTGTTTGAAGCACAGCAAGAAACGAAATCCTGACTCAGACACGGACGGTACACCCCAAAAGAACTCGGTAACGGGGACCCCGAAGAAGGAGAAATCTATCGAAGAGAAAGACAACGAGCGTGCAATAAGGTGAGCGATGTGATGACAAACTTTATCTGTTCTGTATACATTACCTATCTCCAAATCAGATAAAGTCTAAAATAATCAAGAACTAACTTTATGGTAATCAGGGCTTGACTTTTTGGGGGGAAAATCCACAAGACCACAGAGCTTGTTACTCAAAATGTTTTGGACCGGAATTGTTTTTACAAGACCAGAATTAAAATGAGCAAAACTTCCTGACACTGTTAAACATGCAGTTACCTGTTTTTATTTGAACAAGCACTAAGACAGAAGCTTCATCTCATTTGTCTTTATGGGTATTGTGTATACTGCATTACTCTATAGAGTTGAAAGGCATTTTATCAGACTCAAAGTCAACATTTGAACATTATGAGTTGTTTGGTTTTTTCAAGATATTACACAGAGTGAGGTATTATTATTCAATTAAAAAAACGCGAGACCGTCGGACTTGTTCGGTCTTGAGTCTACAGGCCCGGCACTAAAACTACTGGCCTCGGGCCTGTGGTCCAGTGTAAAATTTAAGCCCTGGTAATTCTGCAATCCTCCCAAACAGTCTCCAGGAAGTTGTTTGATTATGGAGGATTAATAACACCGGTCCTAAAGAACAACTGGTTATCAATGGGCCAGGCATACCCATCTTGTCCCAAGTCCAAACATGTTGGCAATTGAGTGACCATTGACTGGAGAATAGTTTAGGATTGAGGGTTGCCTAGGATCGAGGTTGCCTTTGAGGTTGCAATTGAGTAACCCTTGACTGGAGGATACTGGGAGGTTTGAGGTTGCCTGTGGGGCAAGTGGGTAAGGGTTAAGGTCGGCGAAAAGAAAAGGTTTTCTCGCAGTAATTTTATTTCACATGTGCCTCTGTCTTCTGCAGAATTCAAAATGTGACGGAAGATTTCTACAAGTACGCCAAAGTTAAAGAAGTGGGCACAAACGTAAATATGAAGGACGACCTTGATGTGGTCGATCTTGTGTTCGAGTACTGGAAGCTTAAAAGAA
This sequence comes from Pycnopodia helianthoides, assembly GCA_032158295.1. Classification (NCBI taxonomy): domain Eukaryota; kingdom Metazoa; phylum Echinodermata; class Asteroidea; order Forcipulatida; family Asteriidae; genus Pycnopodia; species Pycnopodia helianthoides. Next base: position 20,141,446 of record CM063248.1, read on the forward strand.
AGGTTAGAAAATTAGATTTTACTAATAATTGTTATTTCAATTTCAGCACCCTTGTTAACAGGTTTCCTGAGGCTTGCAAGCTTAAGGGATCAAGTTCATTTATGAGGCATCCTTGATTTCATTACCAGAAATGGTTAATAATAATAATAATTATTATGATAATAACATTTTAGGAAGTAAATTACAACATTTTTTTCTTTTCCGATTTGATGTCAGTCTGGTTTCAACAAGCCGCTGGTTGTTCTACAGAAAGAGGAATCACCGAGCTCCAATGAGGAATACAACCTCCATGCTAGGATGAGGATGTTTGTTCATCTACGTCAAGACCTAGAGAGGGTAAGATGCAGGTTTAGTCTGAGGGGATAGGGTTGGGGTTTGACCAACCTCCATGTAAGGATGAGGATTTTTGTTCATCTTTGTCAATACCTAGAGAGGGTAAGATGCAGGTTTAGTCTGAGGGGATAGGGTTGGGGCTGGGGGTTTGACCAACCTCCATGCTAGGATGAGGATTTTTGTTCATCTACGTCAAGACCTAGAGAGGGTTAGATATAGGCTTGGTCTGAGGGGATAGGGTTGGGGCTGGGGGTTTGACCAACCTCCATGCTAGGATGAGGATTTTTGTTCATCTTTGTCAATACCTAGAGAGGGTTAGATATAGGCTTGGTCTGAGGGGATAGGGTTGGGGCTGGGGGTTTGACCAACCTCCATGTAAGGATGAGGATTTTTGTTCATCTTTGTCAATACCTAGAGAGGGTTAGATATAGGCTTGGTCTGAGGGGATAGGGTTGGGGCTGGGGGTTTGACCAACCTCCATGTAAGGATGAGGATTTTTGTTCATCTTTGTCAATACCTAGAGAGGGTTAGATATAGGCTTGGTCTGAGGGGATAGGGTTGGGGCTGGGGGTTTGACCAACCTCCATGTAAGGATGAGGATTTTTGTTCATCTTTGTCAATACCTAGAGAGGGTTAGATATAGGCTTGGTCTGAGGGGATAGGGTTGGGGCTGGGGGTTTGACCAACCTCCATGTAAGGATGAGGATTTTTGTTCATCTTTGTCAATACCTAGAGAGGGTTAGATATAGGCTTGGTCTGAGGGGATAGGGTTGGGGCTTGGGGTTTGTACAGCCTCTATGGTAGAAGACAGTTATTTTGGTGTCAGATTTAACTTGCTGTCCTGACTGAGTTCCAAAGTTTTAATTCTAAGCCTCTGATCTTACAGGTGCGAAACCTCTGCTACATGGTCCAAAAACGCGAGAAACTAAGTCGCCAAATGGGCACACTGCGAGAGGAAATCTTCATGAAGCAGAGAGACATCTTCTGCAGTGATACTTCAAGGTTTTCCATAGAGGATCTGGAATTCGCCGAACATGCCGCCGCCCTTAGTTCTCAGGTCGCCGAGAAATCTGAATCCACGTTCGACCTGTTTTCAGAAGTCAGTGTCGATGAGGATAAAGTAACTGAAGAGGTGAAACTAGTGGAGGACATAGTGATGAGCAGCGTCGTCAAACCTAGGAAATATTTTGAATCCAGTGAGAGTTCGTCTTCGGAGACTGAGAGTTACAGCGAATCGAGGAGTAGCTCCAGAACAGAGTATTCAAAGATTTCCTCGGAGTCGGACCAGAAGCCAATGAACCTGATCGCTGATTTTGATTTCAATGCTGCGGAGGTGGACGACGTTAAGCGAAGCGTAGTGGTCGAAGGGAGCGATCAACGGTTGACGCTCGAGAGAAGTGAACCGAAGACCACTCAATCGCCATCTGGCAGCACCCTTGAACACACTTTGAATCATTCTGTGAACCTGAATAACAATAGTTTATTAAGGCAGAGACAGCGAGGCGGTCAGTTGAAACGAACTGCTTCCGACTTTGATCAGGCAGATCATATACAAACAAAACGCACCTCGAGAAACGGTAGACATACACCAAATTCGGTGGTGAAATCAAAAATAACATCTTACCTCAAATCGTCATCAAAGTTAGACTTTCAGAAGCAAGAGCTCAAACACACACAGGGGAAGTTATTAAATAGTCCAACAGCGGAGGCAGCGGAAAAACCAAGGCATCCACGGCCGACGCTGTCGCCGAGACAACTTCAGATGCAGGAGGACGCAGCTCGTCTTAGAGAGCAGATGTTTGCCTCCAGTCCTGCCTCGCGATCCCTCCTAAGCGGCTACCGCATCCCGAAGAAGAAATCCATCCCATCCAGTGAGTCCTCACCCCCTGCCATCGAGGCGGACGTCGCCACGGCGTCGTCGCAGCCCAACCGGGAGGATCGCAGCCTCACAGCCACCCCGGAGACGCGCAGCGTCCGGCGGAGAATCGAAGATGAACTCGACCGGGAGAGCAACTGCAGCGACCGTCAGTTTGAGAATATCGACTCGGAGGTCAGTATTTGTCTCAAGGGGAAAGAGTCGCCCAGTTCGTTGGACTCAGAGGATGACATCATCATTGTCGACGACGACCACCAGGAACAAGTTACGAAGCAGCTTTTATCCCAGGGCCTGAGCGCCTCCGGCTCAAAACTCACCAAAAGCCAAAGTGTAGATAGACCCGACGTTAATAACAGAGTGATTGAGAACAAACCTGTTACTACTAGGATTATTGATGCTACGTATCGTTTGCTCAACAGCGCTATTCCACTCTAGGCCAATAGTTCACTTCTTATATTCCCTTCTTCGGTGTCTCTGACAAACTTTCATAGAGTTTTATTCTTTGTTTTTCCCGGTGGTGGTACAGTTTGTTATTCAGGGTTTTTGTATTGATCATGTTTATTCAAACACTCCTCAAGAATTGGAGCCACTTGTTGTATTTCTTGTTTGCTCTTTAAAAGAGAAACTATCGTAAAACGGTCTACATGCACCCACTGCTCTAAAACACCTTCAGAAGTATCAATTTGGAGTCGTTGGTATTTTCAAAATCTTCATATACTTGTCGGCTTTTAAATGATGTAGCGCGTACATGTAGGTTGGCTGGGAGAAATAACCACTGGCCTACTAACCAGAGTCCAGTAATTTTAGCATTTGGCAAGTAAACTCTACAAACAAACAAGTCGTGCAGTCAAGTTTTATTTTTCCATGGGCCAAAAAAAACTCACACTACTGACAAGTCCTGCAGTCTAATTTTATCATGGCCTGTAACCTCAACCAACAGTCCTGCAGTCTAATGTTTTATCCATGGGCCTGTAACCTCACACCCAAACAAGTCCTGCAGTCTAGTGTTTTTTTTCATGGGCCAGTAACCTCACAACCAAACAAGTCCTGCAGTCTAGTGTTTTTTCATGGGCCAGTAACCTCACAACCAAACAAGTCCTGCAGTCTAGTGTTTTTCCATGGGCCAGTAACCTCACAACCAAACAAGTCCTGCAGTCTAGTGTTTTTTCCATGGGCCAGTAACCTCACAACCAAACAAGACCTGCAGTCTACTGTCGTTGTTTTTTCAAACACACATATCTGTTTGTTGACAAGACAGTTGGGACCACTGCTGGGTGTAACAGATATAAATGCTTTGTGTGTGCATATGTGAGAGCTCCATTTGAATACTAACTTGGGAAATCTCTCATCGTTCATTCAAGTGAATGTGTGTACATTTTAATTGATGTTACCATTTCCACCGGGGATGAGGAATTTTATTTCAGACTTGGTTCTAGCCTGTACACCGATGTGTGTTTGATAAAACACCAAACACTTGCTGCTTTGCTGTAAGACTCTGAAAGCATTGGTATACCACACATTGGTCTAAGGGCCAAATCAAAATAATATTTTGAGGGCCTGGAATGTCATCTTTGAGTGGTCGAGGGTCATTTTCATTTTGCAACAGGCACTTCGATGGGAAATCTGAAGGTCTATGGGGAAACTTGTGAAGGGGCACCAAGACCAGGGCAACAAGGTCCTGGCTTCTGTAATCTCCTTTGATTCTAAGCCTGATTTTGTGTCTTCTCAGAAAAGCACTGAAATTTTATTATTTTGTTTTTCAAATGCTGGAAATTGACTTTAAGATCAACCCATTTGCTGCATTGTTGTTATGCTGCATGGGGCAAAGAGCATGACAAACTGTTTGTTTGTTTCTTTCTTTACAAAATACTCGCTTGGTTATATGTAAAGTAATGCCCCCCCCCCTCCCGCCCATTTAGGAAGGCAACCGTCTTCACTAACATTTGGTAGCATTTGACTGAAATCCATTATTTGACTGAAAAATTGGTTGTGTACTGTGTAGATTCATTCACCACATGGCATCATATTGGAGGCTGGTATAGTTTATCTGTCATTCAAAGCCGCAGTGGATGATATTGAAAGATCAGGCAGTAGGAGGGTTGACTATTTACAGTGTAGATGCATTCAGCACGTGATATTATGTTGCAGACTGGCTTAGTTTATCTATCCTTCAAAGCCACAGTGGATGATATTTGTAAACCACATCTGAGTTGTGACATTGAAAGGTCAGACAGTGGGAGGGTTGACTGTGTACTGTGTAGATGCATTCATCACATGATATGTTGCGGGCTAGCATAGTTTATCTATCATTCAAAATGACTAGATGATATTGAATGGTCAGATAGTGGGAGGGTTAAAAGTTGTGTCATTGAGCAATTATTCATGCAGTATGTTGTTATTGGTTAGAAAACACTAACAAGCTCCTTGCACTTGGTGCGATTTAACTCGAGCACAATGTCGTGATAGTAGTGATGCTCCAAAGGTTCTATACAGTAACTTCTCCAAAATACTGGCTTCTACTGTGATAAAACATTCGCAGGTCAGTAAAATTTGAAGCTTAGCATGATGTTGGAAGTAACTGAGTAGGCTTAAAGTTAGGGTCATATATTGGTAAATACTCCAAAAAATTAATGACCCTAAAAACTTACTTGGTGAGAAGCGTTGCAGCTGTTGATAGTATACACTATTTTTAGAAAGGATTTGCTTCGAAGTAATATGATTTGGATATCTTTTCACCCCCAAACATTTTAATCTCAGAGACAGTTCATGCGTGAATTGTTTCTTAGATTTGTGAGGGCTGGTGTCCGTTTGCCAATGCTGCGACCAGAGATGCGATTGGTACCCGCTGTCACCTCGCCAAACATGGATGGTTTCCACGTTCTTGTGAAAATACCGTGACAGTTTTTTGCTGTTTTCTCAGCAAGTAGACACTGTATTCAGCTGAAACTTTCACATGTGACTTTTATTGTATCTTTCTTTATAGTTTTGCCCCCAAAATAAGCATAACGTTGATTAAAAAAAAACAATCTATAACCCTACCTTTGAAGGGTAAAACAACCATGTGAATTAAATCTCTTTTGGGTCTGAGAAGATCCGGTGTTGAGGTCATGTAGCGTCGCGGTGTACTCTGCTGATCTTCAGGACAATTCACAGGTCAGTTTAGGCAAATTATATTTTTGATTACAGATGCAGTGTTTTACTAAAAACCGATTAGCCATTTGTGAGTTGGATTTGAATAATGTCTGGGCCCAATTTCATTGAGCTGCTTAAGCAGAAAATTTTGCTTAACAATTGCCTGCTCAGCAGAAATGAGCAGGATACCAGTTACAAATTGTACATGTGATATGGCAGTTTGGCTGGTAACCTTACTTTTTGTGCTTAAGCAGCTCTATGAAATTGGGCCCTGGTATAGCGCCTTGTTCGGTCACACGTGAGTGCTCAATTTGAATTCCTCAGATTGAATCCAGTGTTGCTATGTCACATGGTTTGCTTAGCAACCACCAGATCGGCATAGACTGGTATCCTTGTGCCACTCATTCATCGAGATTGTTTGTGGGTGTTCGCCGTCTCTTTGGTGACTGAACAAGGTACCAGACGTCGATCACGTCTAACTTGCAAAGGGGCTTCTTACCCTTTGAGGTCTATTCTAATCTCCTGAATAATAATCACCGAAAATAAAACTTTATGGAAATTTTGAGTTGTGTTTTGCGTTCCCGGTTTATTCTCAAATATTATTATGTCTTATTTTAGTGTTTTGTTTGTCTGCATTTGCTTACGATCTCGTTGCTCGATGATAATGTCTTGTCATTTAGCCTTCGAGAAAGACTCTGCTAGGGTCGAAACGTCAGGCCACTAACTAATTTTTTGCATTTATACTACAGGTCCTTAAAGCAGTTTGCAACAGCTAATTCTAATTTCTTATTTTATTTCGATTACTGGCAAAGTTGATTTGTACATGTGGTGTTTTACATCATTGCTGAGCTGACTATGAACGTGTAGATATCACTAAACAAAGTCCCTCCTTTTTGCAATTTCTTTGTTAACATTTGTTCCTGAATAAATTTGGACTTGTACATAACAGAAGTGACGACAGGTGTATGGCGTTTGTTCCTCAGACAAAACCACAGTGTATTTTTTGTTTTGTTTATATGTATGTATTTATAAAGACAAATGTCGCTGCTGAAAAGATGTAAATCCTATGGTGCGAGTTGTAGAAAATGCAAAGTACTTCTTGCGAAGGGAATGGTGTTTATAAGTTCAGCCAGATATATGTATATTACACAATGAAGTTACAGTGCTGAAAATAGGGTTACATTTTGGGGCGGGGGCACACCATCTTTTCTAGGGGGGAGGGGCTACTTTTGGCCAATTTAAAATGTAGTTTACAGTTGCATTTTCCTAGATATAAATCCCTTTTCAGTGCTGTCTTTATGTCATTTACTATTTTGTGAAAGATAATCTGCCTTGGAGGTTTAAAACTACATTGAGTGTAAATAGTTTTAAAAACACTGAAAATATTACAGGAAAGCTCATCAAATGCAGTTGTTCGGGTAACTTTTTGTTCGGGTAATTTTTCATCTGAAGAGTCGCGGGGGGGGGGGGATGGTGGCTGGACATCAATTTCAAGGGGGACACATAGGGAACCATTAAAAATGTTGGTCAAAACATTGCTTTGGAAAAAAATCAATACAAGGTGATTCTAAAAACTCTTGAAATAACATTTTTTGTTTGTTATTTCACTTTGTCAAGTAGAGTTCAAGAACCAATATCAATCATCACCTCAAACCAATTTTTGTTGATGAACTGCCGTTTCCTTGGCTTCTACAGTTAGGATCAGCGCTGGTAAGAGATTTCAAATGTATTATTATATTTAGTATTATTTTTTTGATCATAGCACTCTTTGCTGCCTAAATTTGAATTGCGCTGTGCTTATTCACTAGAATACAATAAAAATTTACAAGAAATTTACAAGTAAGAATATGAATAAGAAGTTAAAAAATATATATTAATGGGACACAAACAAGCAAGTAACACAAAATAAATCTATATTTGACCAACTTCGGATTAACAAAACATACAAACTTGAAAGGCAAACAAATTTGAAATTAACTCAAAACTTGTGAAGTGATCAATTTGTTTCTTATTTTTGTTGGCGTTTACTTTTGTTGACTTGTTCATTTTTAGGCAACAGAGGGCGCCATATAGTGACACCGTTAATTTTTTCCCATGGGGCGTTCCTCTCTAGCTCTGCAGCAGTGCTGTGTACTTTTTTGTGCATCACACTCGGTATTGAATCATTTTCTTGGTGCAGACAACTTGGGAAAAGGCATTGAATGGTAAGAAACACATTTTTTCTGCAAAATTAATTATGTCTTTCGGGCTTCACTGTCATTTCATCGAACCCTTGTAGTCTTTTGTGACTCGTTTGTTGTGTTTTTTTGTGGTCGGACCTGGATGTCATTCGATAATTATAGTGTGTTTTGGATGATGTAACCAACCAAGGTCACTCGTCTCTAGTCCAAGACCAAGGTCCGAGGTCATGATGGCACAGTCTGGCTAGTGCAGTCGCCACTCAGTGGATGTGGAAATGGACGGTCTTAGTGTCTTCTACTGACTGGGGTGTACTACCTACTGACTATTAACATTGTTCAACTCTCTAGTCTTTTATCAGTTAACGTGAAATATAAACCAAAAAACAAAACATCATCGAGGTTATTAAGCAGTACGGGTGCATAGACATTTTACAGGATTTTTTGCTGTGATGGGATTTCTTGCAATAGTCAGACATGACTAGTTTTAGGCATTCAATCCTGTTGTCATGCAGCTGACGTGCCGTGTGCAAAACATGTGCGAGCGATCTCCAAAAATACCTAAGTTACTGGTAATTGTTATAAATCAAATAAGTAAAATGTACCTGAAATTTGAAAAATAAAATACTAATTTTACCTTTTGAAAAAGTAAATAAAATGTTCGTATTTTCTATGGGTGTTTCAATTGGAAACAAGAAAGTAAAAAAAAAAATTTATTATCCCAACCACAAAAAACTACCTGCCAAGATTGGTCTAGGGGGCCTTTTCACGCTGAACACAATGATGCTATTCACACCGCGCGAAACTGGATCGCTTTTGCCGAAGAGCTTGCCAAATAATTATTGTCTCAGCATTGTCAGATTTTACCACTATGAGAGGACAATAACTTCCGATCATAGTAAGAAATCCGACTATTGAAGGGCTGGTAAGAATGTCCCGTAAAAAGTCTACGCACCCGTACTGTTAAGTAAAGTGATATGTCACTGTATTGTCGTGTAATGGTGTATTGTAATGTTAGCCCTGCCTGCCTGGTAGGACGTCAGTATCCATTGCAGTGTAACGGACGAGTCCAACCTGGGCTATAAATGTCATGTATGCTTTCTCGGTATTTGCTTTCTCTATGGTGACACCTTGCCATGGAGGTAGCCACTGTCCCCACTGACCATCACTGCAGTGACAGTGACAACTGACAGTAGGCTATTGACAGCATTAAAATTGTAATTATATGAAACGGAAAAATTTCCGCAGGCGGCCGCCACTTTCCGAAGCTTTTTTTTTGATTTTTAAAAAAAATTTATTCATGAGGATGTTTCCAATCGATTGGGGTAGGGAACAAAATTCTACGATAAATGGATTTCATAGGGGGACGATTTCAAAAAAAAATTATTTTGCGTAAATCCCAAAAAAAAATTGCGAAAAAAAATTCGCGCTTATTGCCACACTCTATTCTTCTCTATTTCTCCCCCATTTCCTGTCTCCTCTTCACCCAGTCTCCATGTATCTACCTGTACCTTATTGCTGGAAGGAATGGAACGTTAGTAATCAATGAAATAATGCAATGGCGTCGTTACCGAGATTCGAACCTGTAAAGAGAGAACAATTTATTATACACAAGAGAGCATAGCCTTAACCCACACGGCTATGAGGCGTTGATACAAAGATTGGTTTGCTTGTCCTACATGTTTCTCCCATAAACTGGTTTACTAAAGGTCATAATGAATATGTAATTTTTATGAATATTAAAATAAGCTGTGATTGTCCAATACTTTGCATAAACTGAATAATCATAAATTTATGAATGAAAACCTGCCTTACACGTCAGTCGCGCAAAAGGTTATTTCGGATTATTCCATTAGTAGGAGTCCTAGGTAAGTTCAACAGAAGACGCAGGTAATCACCAAAAGTCATTCATTTGGAAAGTTGTTCTTTTGAAGTATAAGGAATCTCTAGAAGTGTGCAGCCATCTTAACACGCATTAATAAATCCGTGTTTGTGTTGTACGTTACGACACCCGTGCTCATAATGACCACGTTGTGGAATTCAGAGAGACTGCTGGAGACAGTTGCAACGGCGGATTCGGTTTCCGACTAGCTGAGTACCTGTGGCGGCGCCAAAATGCATCCACGGATCATTTTGAGCAAATCCTCAGTGACATCTTGCTGTTATATAAACCACCTAAACGTTTTTAAACCGAACCGTCCCCGACTACCCCCTCCGAATAATTCCAAAGGCGCTGATTCCATCAGAAAGCCACACAATAAATCAAAAGATAGAATTAATAATAACAAACAACATAACAACTATTGCCATTTATTGAAACACTTGCTCTATTTATTAACCCAAAATGACGACCAGGAGGTGCGCGTTTAAGTGCGCTGCGCATTTGCAATGGGTCTATAAAATGGCGGTCTTAACAGATTCCGTGCGCGTTATTAAATAAAAACATCAGTGCAATTTATATCCTAATTTACGGACATTCATATCATCAACACACGTGTGCTAATGTACCTAGTTCTAATTTCCCCCTAAACATCATCTGCGTTTACCCCTTCCAGAAATTGAATAGTCCTATCGAATTTCCATCGCGCATGAACGATGACCGACTGATTGGAGAAATTGCAAAAGGCGCGAACACACACACAGTAGGAAAACGATACAAAATGGCGTTGGGCCATTTTCTCACGTCGTGTAGGCCGGTTTTCGGCCCATTTTTCACGCCTTTCCAATTTTTCCAACGACCTATTCATACGTAGGATATTTTTCTCCACTCCTTCCGGACAGGTAAGACCCAAAATTTTCTTAATTCGGGGCGATTAAAGTGGCGGCCGCCTCCGGAATTTTACCCTATGAAACTTCTGACCTCCAACAACTTTCAAGTTTTACCAATTTCCCTTCCTACAGAAAAACTCACCCAAAAATGAGTCATTTAACACACAATAACTTAGAATTGTGTTTATTTTAACTGATTTACTTCATGTCTGGTATGACTGGTTGGTGTTGAAAGATTGTAGATAAAGAGTTTTGTTGACGAGAACAAAATACCTGACAACACACACACACAAAATAAGCTAGAAATGGGATGATCATGCAAGATCATTATCAAACCCTAAGTTAATCTATTTACTGACACACCAACTCATTCTTCTAAGCTTTTTTTTCCTATTATGTGGGCACCTTCTGACCTACTCCTAGAATTATGAGGTTCCATGAACCTCATAGAGGTCCATGTACAAACTACAATACAAAACTTTTTTTCATTTACGTTTCTGCACCTGGAGTTCTCATTTGAAATCGGATCTCGCCAAAATTAGGCTCTACGTGTTCCTTGGAATCTCATTGAGCGTTGCATGGGTCAAGAAAATCCACTCCGCAAATTTAAAATTGTTAAAAAGCAATAAATTCTTACCGTCATTCCCAGTCCTCTTCAAACAGTGTGAGTGCTGCGCTCGCAAAGGTCTACCGAACAAACTGGTACTCCGCGCGCAGCAACGCTGGTCCCGGCAACTGTAGGTTGGTTTTGTACACACATTATGTGACTCCAGCGCCATATTTGTTATAACACTCACACTGTTTGAAAAGGACTGGGAATGACGGTAAGAATTTATTGCTTTTTAACAATTTTAAATTTGCGGAGTAGATTTTCTTGACCCATGCAACGCTCAATGAGATTCCAAGGAACACGTAGAGCCTAATTTTGGCGAGATCCGATTTCAAATGAGAACTCCAGGTGCAGAAACGTAAATGAAAAAAAGTTTTGTATTGTAGTTTGTACATGGACCTCTATGAGGTTCATGGAACCTCATAATTCTAGGAGTACTTCTGACCCCTCCATTTCCTTGCCCTCAACTGAAGGGCCACAAATGGAGTCCCAATTTCATGGCTCTGCTTACTGCCGATTTTTCTGCACTGGCGAACACCATTTTCCGCTTACTGCGCAAACTCCAAATTTCTGCTCTAGCTGTGTAAGCAAAGAATGCCTAGTAACATGGAGTACGCACAGGCAAAATTCCCAGCTAACCCGTGAAATACGCTTAATTCATGGGATTCCCTGCTTCCGCAAGTGCCGATTCTTTGCTTCGGTAAGCAGAGCCATAAAATTGGGCCCAGGTTGGCAGAAGGACAGTAGTTGTTTTGAATTTATCTTGACGTTGTTAAACTGCAAGTTGAATTTCTCTCTTTGGTGCACCTTGATAGACTTAATCATTTTGATCTCAGACTTGGCAGCACTTGCGCAAACAATTACTCCAGGTACATTGTCAAATTGTTTGCTGTTTTTGCATCAAGGTTACTTTAAAACACAGGCGACTATGTAAACAAAAGCCAAGTTCACACAATGACAAGGGCCATAATTTGTCAGCTGGAGGCGGATATTGCCTGGTACCCAACACGTAGGGGATCAGGTTGGCTCAGTGGTTTCTTAGGGAAACCATGGAGGTAGAATTAGATGGGAAACCAAGATATTCAGAGAAACATTCTTTCAACATGCGGACTGGTGAAAAAGCTTGTAGAATATCTTTCTCTAAGTCTGGAAACCACAGACAAGGTATCCTCAATAGATTGGTCTAAAGTTTGTGTAACTAAGGTTGCAGGGTTCTCCAAAACTAGAGGGCATTCTGGACAAAACATTTGGAAATTTGGCTTTAAGCACGCTGAATTGGAACAAGGTTTGAACTCAGAATGTTTTTTTACTTCATTCAATTTTGCTTATTCACATGTGTTCATTATTTCATCATCCGCGTATAATTAGCGTTTATCTTTGGTTTTAAAGGCCCTACTGTGCAGTCAAGATTTGTGTGCATTTGATCTGAAATAAAAAAATGTATAAAAGTTTTGGTTTTTTGTGCGTATCGCCCTGATACGCTAGCTCAAGAGCAAGGGGAAGAAGCCTGTTACTGGCATGCTGACAACAGGGAGTTATTTCCTTGAACCCCCAAAATATGTATACTTTCATACTTGGTATGAACAGGTGTTTAAACCCGAACATTGGTATCTACATGTAAGCATTTGTATTCATGCAATGGTCTTTTGAACCTAATTCATACGTTTTTAAAATATATGCACTCGCTGAAGCATGAACAACTGGTTCAGCCTTGTTGATTTCGAATCAAATTAAATTATGCATCTCGTTGAGTATTTTTTACTTCGCAAGGATTTTTTTTTTCTAAACTTTTTTGCAAGCACACTTCTTTCTTTTTTTTTTTTTAAAGAGTAGGCCTACTGGGAAAGCCAGTACAAGGAGACAAGGTCAACAGAATCTAAACACAATTGAGGGTGGGTTTTTGAGAATAAAATACAAGTCATGATTGTGTAGTGTGTGCAATGCATTCTGAACTTCCAGCAAATACATAAATTTACCTTTTTATATAAAGTTTGTTTTCCATTAGTTAAGTTGTTCAGGTAAGGGTTTTTACTCTTGAAAACTATAAATCAATTTTATTGGGTGGTATGATAATGTGTGTATTAGAGTTTCCGGTATTTGTCCGTGAAGATTCTGAAAGAGTTGTAAAGGGCTTTACAAATACCATGGATAGCCCCAGTTATAACCTCCCTACTTGTTTTGTTTTGTATTTTTGTTTGTTTGTTTTTTTATTTTTTTTTTTAAATGGGTCTCTAAGGTCAAATTCAGTTTTAAGACCAACTCATTTTCCAATAAATAAGAGTCTATTTGGAAATGGGGGAAAAATTACGAGTCTCTAACCTCAAATTGAAACGATGTAGAAAGCCACTGTTTGATAACTCTTCAAAACGCAAAAACGTTTGCTGACGTCACATTTCAAATATGCAGGGTTCTGCCCACAGTGGTCGGTGCCGGAAAACCCGCCCGGCACTCAGGTTTCCCCAACCACCACTGTCGGCATTTTCTCTGTTTCTAGCCACCACACATTTTCAAAATTTTAAAATGACACTTTCAAAGCTTTTCAACGAAATTTAAAATTGGGTATTTACCAGTAAAAATGGTATCCGAAGCAACAAATTTGGAGTACTTCTTTGATTTGAGTCTATTTATATGATCTACCGTGTAACTGATCCATCTCGCAATGGTTTCCAGGGAAACATTTTTTCCACCACTAAAGAAATTCTGGGCAGAACCCTGAATATGGTCTGTACATTTTTTAAAGAGATTGTTTGGTTCATTCCTGAAATTCTGTTGAGTATCAAAGTATACTTACAGTTACACATAAGACAAATGAGATATATTTGCTCTTTGGGCTTGTTCAACTCATTTTGATTCTTGTCTTGTGAAATAAATTCTGGTCCAGTAAAAATTTTGAGCTACAAGCCCGTTAGTCTTGTGGATATTTCCCCCAAATTCAAGCTCTGAGGTTTGGTACATTTCGGTACGTAAAAAACTCTTTAAAATGAATTAAAAGCTTGTAGCTCATTCTACTCAATTTGATAAAACTTATATGTGAATTACGTTGTTTATTTTTCTTTCTTTCTTTATGAGGTAGCATTTCCGCACCTAAACACTGAGTCACATTCTGAAAGGGGAAGAAAGCAATAAACATTGAACATGAACTACGCTCGCTTCTTGAATGCTGTCAGTAGAGCGAGACGGCCGTCACCCCTCAGGGGTCTGAGTAAGTAGTCATAGTCTGTCTGTGTGTTACTGTTAGTGACTCAGTGAACAACTGCTTCTGTATAAAGGTCAGAGACTAAAGGGAATAGCTCCATGATATCTTTGGGAGCTAGTAAGTGTCAAATCAACTACACGCACTATGCGCTCGACATCCTCTGGTGTGGTATCTTTACATCAGCCACTTGGAAAAACTAAATACTATGGTGATCGATCATTCACAATATTTGTCCCCCGCTTGTGGAATGTACTGCCGACAGCAATCCGATCTGCTGATACCCTTGAAAATTTGTAAACTTCTTTGAAAACCCACCTTTTTAAGAATCACTGTTGTATCACTTGATATTGCTATTGTTATTGTCATTGTTAATAATCAATTTATCTGTATTTCTTAATAACTTATGTATTTTTATTGTACAGTGCTTTGTGATGTCTATGTGACATGGAAAGCGTTTTTCAAATAATAAATATATTATTATATAAGAACGCTGCTCTTTGCATGAGGTTTTCTATTTTAAGACAAGGCAATAGTAGCCTCATTCATAAGTTTTCCCTATCCCTGGGTTTGCCCTTGACACGAGGCTAGCTTTTAAAGTAGCTGTAGCGGGCTTTTAAAAACCTCTTCCTAATCTTAGTTTTGTCTTTCAACCCTAATGACTCCCTTGATAATATGTAGCCTGTAAAATCCGTGCTACTAGAACTTCCAGCAAGTAATCTGCACAGGTAATTAAGCATGATAGGTTTTGTTAAGAAGCATGATGGGTTACTTAAAATAACAAAACCTTAAGCCAGGGCTAGAATTTGGGGGGAAAACCCACAAGACCGCAGGGCTTGTAGCTCAAAATATTTACTGGACCGGAATTTTGAGTACAAGACCAGAATTTAAGTGAGAAGAAAAAATGTCTACACAGGTTAATCATTGAACTGTTTGAATTTGAAAAAGCACTAAGAGAAGATCTATCTCATTTGTATGTTATGGGTTAGTAGTCTTCAGTAATCAACAGAATTGTATTTATCAGACTGAAAGTCAACGTTTGAACACAAACCCAAGACTGCCGGACTTGTCTCGACATGAGTTTTCTGGCCCGTTGCTAAAATCACTGGCCTCGGGCCAGCGGTCCAGTGTAAAATTTGAGCCCTGTAAGCCCAAGGCTCGCTATCCATAAGTTATAGTTTTTCATGGGAGACTTTTGTGGATACTAGAGAGCAGCTGACTAGCCAGTTATATCGTCATATTTCTCAGTGCAGCAAGGTCGTATGTGAATGTTATTCTAAATATCTCACTGATTGATGTACGAAATCTCCCTGATTGCAAGATGTAATTGTTGGCAGCTTTAATGCCCTTCCCTTAATGAAAGCTGTACTGTTTTGTTTTGTCTTGTCAGGGTGTTTTGTTTTTTTAATTTTTTTAGCGTGCATTACACAACAAACACAGGGCCTACAGCTTTAATGCCATATCCAATGGACAGGGTGTCTTGCTCATTGACCCAAGTGCTACGATCATGACCTAAACCCACACTCTGAAGCTTCAAACACTGAGCTGTACTTTTTAACATTTTGGAATTTCCTTCTTTTTTTTCAAGCTGAGATTCTCCAGCAAAGTCCTCCTGGCACCATCTCTATGGCAACCGGTCTTCCCAATGTTGAACAATTCCCATTTGAAGAGGCTACTTTCAAACTGAGGTATGTTAATATTATCCAGAGAGCTGCTTTTTAGTAAAAACTGTTAAAGGGACATGTTGCCCTGGATTGGGCTCTTTGGGCTATAAAAAGCATTTGAAAGCATCTCTTATGAAATTTGAATATGGTTGGAAAGATGTTTTAAAAGTAAGTGTATTGTTCCACACAAATATGCCTCAAAATTGCTTGGTTTTCCATTAACTTTGTGAACTAACACGGTCCGCCATTTTGTGGAGTCATAAATTTGGTTGTAGTCTATTAGTCTACAGGAAGAATGAAACATGGCATTAGAAGTGCAGACAACCAAAACATCAATGTGATGTGATGTCTTGAACAATCTCTATTTTTGAAAGCTCATTCTGAGCTCATTCTGGGCAGAAAGTGACTAGTTTTTGGCATGGATCGTCACAATTTACAGATTGTAAACAGAGAATGAGAACTTGAGAATGCTCTGGGCCCATTGAGCATTTAATTGGATCGAACTGATTGAGCACAACGTCTTCATATATTAATTTTATCTCTCTTTTATTTTGCTGCAGAGATAGCACCAGTATGCATATTAATGCAACAGAGATGAGGAAGGCGTTACAGTACTCAGCAACTCCAGGGTAAGTCCCAGAGGAAAACTTGGAGACAAATTGCAACTTATCAAAATATTATTTATTTATGTAACGGATCTGTTGCTACCCTGATTCTTTCAACCATGATTGCATTATATATTTCCTGCAAATTTTTTAACTAACTAATCATCAATTTCAGCTGCAGTAGTATTTTCTGTGATACCTTGTTGTTGATATTTATGTATTATTGTTAAAGGAACATTACAGAATTGGTAATTGTAAAATATACTTTTGATCACAGATTTACATAAAACTTACACGGTCTGATGATGATGATAGTAGAAAACATCCCTTGAAATATTTCTGTCTGAAATGCCATATTTGATGAGAAATGAATAAACTAATTTTCCGTTTGGAGTTTATCGCTCAGTGAGCGTTTTATTCATTTGTTGAATCTATATGATTTCTTGCAAATGTGTAGTCGGTTTTTCACTATTTTCTCGTGACCCAGAGGGGCGATCGATCTCAAACTTCTACAGGTTTGTCAGTTTATGTATATGGTGGATTACATAAAGTGCTTACACTGCCAGTAACTGTTTTGTTAGCAAAAACCAATTCTGTAATGTTCCTTTAACAATTCAGCATAAATGTGTTCTACTTTGCTGTGATAAACCTCTGCAATTTGTTATACTGCAATTTATCCATAATAGTTCTGTGATACTTGTATGATATTTTATATGTGATTATTACCTGCAAGTTGCAGTCATTGCTTGTTTAATATTGTTTACATTTCTGTTATGTTTCTCTGTGTTTGAAAAAAATGTCATATACTTTATTTTGTGCAAATAGTTGCTATGAAATTCATGTATTCTTGGACTACTTCTTGAATATTTTCATAATGCTTGTTTACGTACGATTCCATATACTCTAACTCAGGCTTCTTGAGTTGCGGGATTGGCTGATTAATATGCAAATCCAACTTCACAATCCTCCAACGTTAAACAGTAGCGATCCAGACACCCAGATGGATCTGATTGTGTCTACAGGAAGCCAACATGCCCTCAGCACGGTAAGGGCAACTCCCATTGAAGACCTGTCTGATTTGTGGCCGATTTGATCCCAAAATTTAGGTTTAAATAGGACCCAAGCTCTGGGGCCAATTCTATAGAGCTGCTTAAGCAGGAACAGTAACTAAGCACAAAAAATTATGCTTACCAGAATCTGGTCACCTGATTTTGTGCGTAGCAGAAAACTTTTAAGCAATATTTTCTGCTTAAGCAGCTCTATGAAATTGGGTTCTGGTGTTGTCAGCAGCAGAGTGTGGGTTCAAATCCCAGTTTTGACACTCGTGCTCTTGAGCAAGGCACTTAACCATAATTGCTTCATAAAAGTTGGGAAGGTAGTGCATTTTGCTCCACCAGCTAGGCTCCTAGTGGATGAAACCCATGTCTACATCCTTACAGACTGTAAAGGGGATAACCCTGTTTCAGCCCCAGGAGTAGATGGCATTGTGCCCCTGGTGACAGTTGATTTGGGTTATCAGCCAAAATCAGTAAAGTGTAGCCCTCACCTTAAAGTGGCTGTCCGGCCTTGTGATGTTAGGCGATATTTCATTGAAACAAAAATTTAAAATTAATCTTCACGTCTGATATTTGTTACTTTCTTTTGCAGTCTTGTGAAATGTTACTGGCAAAAAACGACAATGTCTTGACATCAAGTCCTCTCTATCCAGGCACAGTGGCAATTGTAAGTCGAGATTTATAGCATATTACTTCTGCCCCTTGAAATGGTAGAGAAATTGTGGTGATTCGCAAACACAGTTTTTTTCCCAGGACTCGCTGCTTTGTCATAACTCAAAAACTACAGTGACCCAAGGGCTCAATCTTGGTAGATATGTACCCCCTGACCCAAGGATGTGCCTTTTGGTCATAATGACTTTATTGGTGATGATAGTTTCTTTTAAAACGCTATAAAAACCAGAAAATGTTCTAAAAGGTGTTAGTGCAGGCTACAGTCCTTAGACTCCATCACGGATTAATGTCTGACTTGTTTTTTCACCAGCTCCGTCCCTTAGGGACCAAGTTTCTAACTATTGAGGTTGATGGTGATGGAATGAAAGTAGAACAAATACGGAAAGTCATGTCACAGTGGGACCCAGAGGACGGCCAGAGTGAAAGGTAAGCTCGCACACCCTTTGTTCACCTTGTGTGACTGTGCTTTTTCAAAAAAATAATCCATGGAATCTGGTTGTCTCAAAACCACCGGCTGAGTCTGGCCGTGGACCCAGTTCCTTATTCAGACATAGCAATAAAAAACTTTAACTGAATGGAAGTGAATTATTAGGGTGAATAAGGAACAGGGAACCATCTTGTATGCTTCACAGGGAGTTGAGACAGTTTGAGGAACAGTTCAAGTATGCCTGATGAACAGGGCTTACAAATAAACTGCATGGTTGACTAGACAACAATTACATGAACAAGCAGGAAAATGACAATAAGTAACAAGTAATTAAAACCCAATATTTTTGTCTTTAGTGACTGTTATAATTTTCTACCCAGAAATGCCCTAATTCAATGAAATTTGCCTGCATTTAATTCTCCAAGGCCTTATACTTAAGGGTCCACTGACCACACTATTTTCTGTTTCTTTCTCCTACCCAGTTCTGACATTCCGAGGGTTTTGTGTGTTGTGCCAAATGGTGACAATCCTTCCGGTGCTGGGCTATCGCTAGAACGGAAGAAAGAGATCTATGCAATAGCGCAGAAATATAACATGATCATCATGGAGGATGATCCGTATTACTTTATCCAATTCAACAAGGTGAGAGGTCATGACACGTTCCTTTATAGACCTTTCCATTGTTGATAAACAAACCGTGCTGGTTGGCATGGACGGCCTTATGTTAGCAAAATATTAAATTGTGTTAACAAAGAATATAACCAGATTCAACACTTCTGCAAACTTTTACTTAAAACGAACGCATCCCATGGTTAGTTGCTTTGTTTCCAACAAATTGTGTAACATTGTTACAAACTGTGTCTATCTGTTTTTTCTTTGCGTTTATGGCTTCCCATAGTTTTCCAACCTTGGTTAGCAAAAACTTGGGCTGTGACGTTTTAATAGAAAGGTCTATAGTTGTGCATTTTCCATTGTTTCATCATCGTTTTACTTCTATGGTGGCAGGATGACGTCAATGCATTTATAAGTTTCATTACTGTAACCACCGCCCAAGCTTAGCTTACAAGAGCATTACTTTAAAGAGAGGCTCCAAGAATCCAGTTTTGTGATCCACTCATATTTCAAAGGATAGAGTCCTTATGAAAATTGGAAACAAATTACAAGTCTCTAATCTGTGGGTTGAACAAAGACAAATTAACTAGAGCGGGACTTGAACCTGAGACCTCTGGATTAAGGTGCCGGCGCTCTACCAACTGAGCTATGTATGCGGTCTTCGTATTTGAGTTTCTAACCTCGCATTAAAACGGTGTAAAATGCCACTGTGTTTGATACCCTTCCAGTGCAATTTTTGTCAAAATCTAAAAATGTTTGATGACGTCACATTTCAAATATATGGTCTGTGCATTTTTTGGACAGAGAATTTTTAGTTCATTCCTGATTTCTGATGATATTCAATCAAAGCTGCATTGAGTTTAAGCTTATGACTAGCGCATAAATTCATCTTTGGAATGTACAGAATCATTGGTTTTTGCTGTCCAATGACGTCTTGTTTCATATTTTGCTTTGAAAGAGAGTCAAGTAATCAAATTTTAATATACACCGTTTTAGCGTGAGGTTAGAGACTTGCAAAAAATAGAAATTGGCCTGACGTTTCGAGCCTAGCAGAGTGTTTCTTGGAGGCTAACGATGAGAGACTTGTAACTTTTCCCCCACTTTCATGAGGTCTGTATCTATTGGAAAATGAGTGCATCACAAAACTCAATCTGACCTTGGAGGCCCTTTTTAACTTCAGTGGGTCCTGGATTTACTTGTAGGCACTTCCCAAGTAACTCACTTTACATGCTCAACAGATATCGGGTTTTATATTTTTGTTTAAAAAAAGAAAATTGCGACTTAAGATTTAAAGAAACAAATTGAAAATCATGGCATTTGTGTTGGAAGTGTTTCCTCAGGACTTCGACGGTAAAGTTTGAAAACTGCATCTTTCTAACCCGAAACCCAAACCATGCTATCCTTTAATTTGTGTATGATTAATCTTTTCGAATTCCTCTTGTAGCCAAAGGTCCCGAGCTTTCTCTCATTAGACATTGACGGTCGTGTTCTTCGGTTTGACTCGTTCTCCAAAATTCTTTCAGCCGGGTAAGATTATGTTTCTTTTTTCCGTCTTACGCTTATTGCGTTAATCTGTTCACCTACCGACAGTTCATGGGGATCAGTGTATGTGAGCTCCTGTAAGGAAATAGCGCTCATCAAAGTTATTCCTCGAGCAAACATTTGCTGGGAACATGATTTAACGATTTGTGGGGCAAATTTATTGCATTTTACTTGTTCTTTGGTCTTTGCTTGGACTTGGAAAGTCTTTGGCGTGTTGTGGCCGAGCGGTCTAGCGCATTAGACTCTGTTCTGGTGGCAAAGTCATCAGATTGTGGGTTCGGCAACAATAGATAGAACTCCAGGGGTCGATTTCACAAAACTCTTCCTAACTTAGGACTAGTCCTAGGCAATGCTAAGAGATAGGACTAGTCCTAAGTTAGGACCAGTACTTAAGACTAGTCCTATCTCTTAGCATTGCCTAGGACTAGTCCTAAGTTAGGAAGAGTTTTGTGAAATGACCCCAGTTCCCCATCTTGCGCCTTCTACGCTCTATAATCTTTGGACACAAGTGTCATGACCAGGAATCAAATCCTTACTCTGATGACCAGGCCATCAGATCTTGCGTCCGATGTGCCAGCCAGGACATGCAATATAGGTCCCAATGTGACCAGTCAGCTTTACTCTCCTACTAATTAGTCATTGTTTGCAGTTCACATATTTTTTGTAATTATACTGCTGTGATTTTTTTGCTGATAACATTTGTGTGCTGTTAAAAATAATATTAAAAGTTATTGACTGTGTGAAGTACCTGCACCATGGAACGTTTTAATTGAATTTTCTGCTGCAGGTCTGAGTCAATGTATTGTTGATATCTTCAACCTCATCATTGTTTCCACATTGTTTCAAATCTGTATTAGATTAACTGAATTAAGTGAGCTGCCAACTCTCTCTCGTTCTGCAGAAAGTTCCCTGAAAAGAAACCAAGCTGTCCATGATAAATATTTTTTTTTATCTTCCTGATTATGGAAACTTTGTCCCTCTTGTGTGTTGAATGTAACTCTTAATATCTCCCTGATTGTTGTGCAAAATCTCCCTGAATGCAAGATGCAAATGTTGACAGCTCTGAAATTTTGATTGTTTCATCATCACCCTTTCCTTCATATCTTGGTAGTAAATTGAAACAAATTATATTGCTTTTATTATTTTCGAACCTCTTTAATCTGTTTGCCATTGGTTTCCAGTTCTTAAAGGTGAATTGAATTTCTATTATTTCTACGACATGTTTGACCAACCTTTGTGTTACTTCCCCATTGTTTTAAATTTCTAGTGACCTAAAAATTGAATCTCTATTGTTTCTTTGACCAACTTCTTTGTTATTTCCACATTGTTTCATTTCTACTGAACACAATTGAATCTCTATTGTTTCAATGACGAATATTTGTTCTTTCTGCATTGTTTTCAATTTTTACTAGTGAATTAAATTGAATTTCTATTTTGTCTATGACCAACCTCTTTGTTCTTTCAACACTGTTTTCACTTCTTACGGGTGAATTAAATTGAACTTCTATTTTTTCTATTACCAACCTCTGTTATTTCGGTGTTGTTTTCAATTCTTACTAGTGAATTAAATTGAATCTATTGTTTCTATGACCAACCTGTTTGTTATTTCCACATTGTTTTCAATTCTTACTTGTGTGTTGAATTGAATCTCTATCGTTTCTATGACAAACCTCTTTGTTGTTTCCCCATTGTTCTTTCAATTCTTGCAGGTGAATTGAAATATAAATTTCATGCTTTGTATGATACAGGATGCGTGTGGGTTTTGTGACGGGGCCTAAACACCTGTTAGACAGAGTCAACATGCACATGCAGGCGTCTGTACTACACACCGGTGGCATGGCACAGGTAAGGTTTCACACACTCGGGAGTTTAAACACCAGCAGAGTCGAGTCATTTTAGCATTTTGCCAGTGACCTCTCGAAGAAACAAGTTTGTCAGTCTGTTGTTCTACTCCCTGACAAAAACGTAGACACACGTTAAAGCCAAACCTCTCTATAGCTTCAACCAAAGATTATAGAGGGCCAAATGGGAACTGGAGCTCTACTATTGTTGGAACGTGAAATTTCATGGGCGCCATTCCAGTAAGCAAATGTTTTGTTATTCATTGATTGCAATTGTCATTGTCTGCACTGATCTATCGTTGCATCAAAAGAGTAAAAAGGCTCATTTCACATTTCAGCCTGAGTTCCCCATCCTGTGCCTTTGATGCTCTATAATCTTTGGTTTTAGCCACTAAAAAATTTCTTTAGGAAAGAAAATGTGAATTAAATTATGCAATAATGCAATTTGCTTGCCAAATGATAACGATGTTTTTTCAATATTTTGACATTCTGGCTAACACAGGGGCACCTTGCGCTCTTATTTCACACGCGCTCTTGGTTGGATATAGGACGCAGAAGCACTATATTTGTCCGTATTCCACTCCCGATTGTGTAATAACTAATGTTATGTTACTGCCATGTACATTCACGTGATATTGTTTTGCCAAACATTTGTGTCGCGTGATTTTATTTTGCCATACCTCTGTATGTCCACAGTAGGACACAAAGTGCGGTCTAGCTCAGCCTTCTCCAGGTTCTATTTCCATGGTGCCAACTTACATCTGCTGGTTCATTACTGTACTTCAAAATCACAATGTTTCTTGACATTTTTTTACCCATTCTTTGCCCACATTTTGATAAATGTTTCAGCCATGTGCAATTCTATAGATAGTTCCCTCAGATGCCATCTTTACGGGCAGTTTATGTTTTCGGCTTTGAGCATTGTCAAGCATTCTAACTATTCTACACAACAAGGTGGTTCACTGGCCAATCATGCAAGGAGTTTGATAAACTAGTTGTGCGTTTCAGTTGCCCGTAAATTGTACATTGTGTGACAATAAGTGAGAACTATCTTTATGTGTTTAGTATTTACCGGTAATAATCTAACAATAACATTTAAATGAATCAAATTAATGGGCTATTATTTACTTACATTTTAATTAGTCAAGTTGTCATATTTTAGGTTTGAGCTTGCCTCCATTTTGTTTCAATAAAGGACATTTGTTTCGATTGATTCCTCTCTGCAGATGTTGATTTACAAGTTACTAGATCAGTGGGGCATGGAGGGGTTTTTAAACCACACTGATAAAGTAGCCACGTTTTATGAAGAGAGACGTAACATCATCATGGAATCTGCAGACCGATGGCTGAGAGGTGAGCATCAAGTTATTGGAGTTTCTGGTCAAACAACTCCACGAAAAAATAGTAATAATTAAAATTTGTGTAGCACCGGTATCCGTCAGCTTTTTAATGCTCAGGCCACTTTTCAAATTTAGTACGTATATTCAATATGTTTCGGTTCCCGTAACCCTGAAGTGAGTTGTGTAGGGTGATCAAATGGTGCTCCTTTCTTCTGAGTGCTAGTGGATCCCAATACAGTGAGGCAAGCATAGCTGACTGAATTGGTAGTTATAATCGTTAAAAGATAAATCTGGCTCCTCTACGTTGAACGGCTTCAATCTGAGTTATTTGTTTTTGTGTATATTGGTCCCAAACTGCTTAGCTGTACTAAACTGCAGTCAGCTCCAGTAACCCATTTTGACTGTTACACTGTCAACATGAAATCATGTAAACACATTCTGAAAAGGAAACGCTGATTCTTGTAGTCCTTATGATTCTCTCTGTCTATGTTTACCACCTAGGCCTTGCAGAGTGGCATGAGCCCCGCGGCGGCATGTTCCTCTGGCTGAAACTCCTGGGTATTGAAGACACTACACCACTCATCATGAAGAAGGCTAGAGACAAGGGCGTCCTCTTCGTACCAGGGAGCGTCTTCTACCCAGAGAGTGATAAGAAATCTCCTCATCTCCGAGCGGCGTACTCACTATGTACTCCGGAGGAAATGGATAAGGTGACACACTTTACATTTATGATTTTTAATTTTATAATTAACATAGAAGCTGAAATATTCTCTGTGAATATAATCTGTTTCATGAATCGTGGCATGTCGTGGTCAAGCACTCAAGCGCACTGGACTCGAGCATGGGTTGTTCTAAAACCCCCATGACCCAAACCCCCATGACCCCCTAGACCCCTCAACTTATTCCCCCGTATTCAAACCCTATTCCAAAACCAGACTTCATTTTACGGCCCGAGTTTAAATAAAGCCCCGATTTTTTAATGCGGCATGCGACACATCTGTCATGCAGAACTACATGTTTTCTGGTATGGTTGGCTGCAGATTGTGCCACAGCACCTTGTAAACAGTCACATGGTGCTATGTTAATAAATTGGTCTTATAGTTTGATCATAGCTCTGCATACCTTGTAGACAAAATAATGAGTGCTAATAGAAAGTGCTAAATAGGAACTGTTCATTCATTCATTCATTCATTCATTTCTTTTATTTGTCTCAAATCGTGGCCCGGAGGCCAAATTCCAAAAGACAATAACATTAAAACAATAAAAGTAATAAAAATAGAAACTGTATTGTTATTGTTATTATAATGAGTGATTATTTCATAATGAATTATTTCACGTTTTTTATTTTCTTATTTATCTTTCATAATGCAGCTATTGTATGTTGTATTTATTGATGCATCATTCAGATATTCTTTTGAAATCTCTCCCAATTTTTCATATATGTTTTTATGATTGTGTTCCAATTGCAATATGTTTGTTTTACTCCTTTGAATGATGCATTTGTACGTTGTTGTTGACTATATTTGTAAATTTTCTTTCAGTTGTTCATGTGCTCATAATTTTGGACAATAATGTACACCTCCTTCGATTGCCAGAACTTAGTCTGTTAGACCACTCTCAGATGAGGTCACTATTCTATCGCTCACCATGCTGGAGTACTTACACAAGCTTGTCGTGCACACACAGTCATGTTACTAGAACTAAACGAACATGTTGTCAACTCAGTGCTAGATTTCCACGCTAGATTTAACCATCATTAAAATGTGCATAGATAAAATGTTACAACTATTTTGTATGCTTCTGTAATTAGTGTAGGTCTAATAAACCTGTAGGTAACTAAAATATATACGTGTATTTTAAAGTCTTGTTTTGCAAGATTGTTAAGTTATCCCTAGCATCCATGTATTGTCCAATGTTTTCTTGTGATTATTAATTTCAACCTTTTGTATGTTTTGCTCAAAGGGTATGGAAAGATTGTCGATGATTGTCAAAGAAGAATTATCGGAGATGCGGCAGTAGCGGAAAACGCCCAACGGTACTACGGGAAATGTTTTGCTGTGGCCTCCTCGTCTGAAATAAATGTTATAGCCACCATAAAAAAGATTGACCACATTAGTGTGTCTTTTAACCAGGGTTTGTTGTAGAGTAAAGGATGTACAGTCGTTTTTTAACCCCATTGAAATGAATGTAACCAAACTGAGGCCGGATGAGGAGAAACAGTCTGGCACCCTGATTGTGTGATGACAATCACTAGTCCTGATTATTGTTTGTAGACAGGGAGCCTGACAAAGATGGTGGTGGTAGCATGAGTTTGCCTGAGAATCTTCCAATGTACACTCAACATGCTTTTTCTCCTCACATTTACTTCTAAGATTATCCCTAACCATAATTCATCAAACTCCAACTGCATTGTTTTGTCTGATTCTATTTTGGACTGAGGGCTGCACTTGTAAAATGATTATGGGATCAGGCATACCACCATTATCAGAGTCCAACAGTTTGGGTGTTGAGTTACTGAATGGTGTTGGACTGAGGACTGCACTAGTAAACTGATTATGCTTTACATGGAATCAGGCATACTTCCATAATCAGAGTCCAATAGTTTAGGTGTGGAGTTACTGAATGGTGTTGGACTGAGGACTGCACTAGTAAACTGATTATGCTTGACATGGAATCAGGCATACTTCCATAATCAGAGTCCAATAGTTTAGGTGTTGAGTTGCCAAATGGCATTGGAATTTTTTAAGCACTTCACGTCTGTATTCTGATAAATTTTCTGTGCCCACCTGCAGTATTATTTTTCTGAACTTTTTTTAGCTTCTTGAGTAATCGTTTGTCTTAAAAAATATTGTTGCCACAATGAAACCCTGACGTGACAAAGGAAAGACAACAAAGGTGTTGATGTTGTCGTTTATAAAAAAAATATGAGTAGGCACTTACCTTGATTCCCAGAACCTCGTTCAGAGCCACGGCCGATAATCTGCCATGGTATGCTGGAATCTCGGAACGCTCGGACATACCTCCCATTGAGCTGAGTACAATGACAAACAATAGATAGTTCCCAGTAGACGCCATCTTTACGGGCAAATTGCATTTTGGCTTGCAGATGCGTCAAACGCTCAACTTATTAACGCAGCCGCGTTGTTCACTGACCAATCCTGCAATGAGTTTCGTGAAATGCGCGCGTGTTGCACGCCGTTCTCACACGAAACGCACGACTGTTTGTTCTAAACTGCCCGTAAAGATGGCCGATTTACGTCATACTGCAACCTATCTATAGTGACAGCCTGTCCATTCTTTTGCCACATTTGTACTACAACAACAGGACAACAGGTCTGGAATCGGGGTTACACAAAACCCCTGGGAAAAGGGATATTACAAGGCATGTTTTTCAACTTCTGGTGCCCCTCTTTGTACGGGTGAAACAAAGCATTGCAAGGTAGGTGCATGGTGTGCACGCTACACAGTAGACAATTGTGGGTGGATATTACCGTCAGCTGCAGGCTGCCAGCAAAAAGCTCTGAAGTTGTTCTGGTTGTCATAAAACGTCCGCTGTAAGTCAGTCCAGAAAAATTTGGCATGTATACACGTCATCGGACGTGAAGTGGTTAAGAGGGAGGAAGCATTCTAGTGTAGTAAATCACTTGAGAGGTTAATATGACAGTGGCCCCATGCCAATCCTACATGTAGTTTGTGGCATGGGTGGCTGGTGCATAAAGCACTCGCCTCTACCCACTGTGGCCTTGGTTCGATTCCCAGTGAGGTTCAAATGTACATGAAGAGAGTTGTGTGCTACTTATTACAGGGTTGTAATTGGTCTCTTTTTTCACCAGGCACACTCGGTGGTCTAGTGGTTGAGACAACTGCCCTAGATCGCTGGGTTCGTGGGTTCATGGGTTCGAATCCCAAGTAGCCCTTTGTATTTTTATCGGTAGGTCTCAGGAAAGCACCGAGTATACAGTGCTTATCACACAATGGTGTAAGGGTTTTACTAAAATAACAAGGTTGTTGTTAAATTGGAATAAAAATATATAAGATGGGTTTTATTTTTGCAGTGTCTGGAAGTGACTTGAGTTGGACAGTTACTTTGGTTTCATGTAACCAGAATGAAGCCTCTCTTTTGCACAAAATTACTTTTTTTTCCCAGTAAGAACACGTAGGTTTGCTTTTGTCTATATGCATTATGTTGTGGTATTCCTGTTCAACTGAAAGTGTCTTGTAACTGCCAGTATTGTTCCTCATTTCTTGTCATTCTTGCGGGTACAACCAGGTGAGAATCTGTCTTTGGAAGAAGGGTCGTCTCTGAGTCAAGCCATTTTGTTTGTTCTCATTGTTTTGTTCTCGAAAGTTCTTGTCGTCTGTTCATATGAACACATCACTATGAAGGCCCGTCCCTCTGTACTGAGATCTGACAAATGCTTATTTCATATAAGGCTAGGCTCGCATGAAGCAAAACAAAAATTGCTCAGTGAAGGCACATAGCCTTACTAAAGAGCCTGTGTCTTCAGTGCTGATCTTTGAATTATTTTCAACAGTTTTGTGTGCAATTGGGTAGGGTATACACATTCAAACTGGGCACCTATAACAAAAGAGGACAATAGGGTCTCTGTTTGGGAAAAGGTCCCCAGTTGGAAAACGTGTACAAAACCAATGAGAGCTGTTGCCAAAAAGTTTAAGTACAAACAAAAGAGGGACAATAGGAGGTCCCCGATTGCAGGTGTTTACACACTTGTGTACGTTTGGGTAGGGTATTACTATCTTTCCAAAAAGTCCAAGGGTTTAGATTGTTGTCATGTTGTTTCTGCATGGCCCATAATGTCTGCTAGGTAAACACTTAGTTTGTACATGGGGGTGATTGAGATTGTACTTCAAACTCTCATCAGGGTCCACTTCAGGGATGGGATAGAATAGTGACAGCTTCATTGTAGAGCTGTCCAATTAGTTTATTTCCTTGGGTCAGTTTGTAATTATTTGACTTTGTAGAAATTGAACGGTTACAATGTGTTGCACATGATTTTACACCATGTTTAGCTTTGGAGCAAATTCTGTGTGCATCGATATAAGCTAGTCCTTCCCCCCTCCTATTTTTATGTGGAGAGTTATGTTGTTGCTGCATCGCAAATATCAACCTTTCCATTGGTCTTTCGGGTAAATTGTTTTGGTTATACACAAATGTCATAAAGCTATTTACTGATATGGTCCTAAGGGTAAATCCAACCTAGTTGTCCCATCCCGGTTGCAATTATTGCATCAGTTTGGCGCTAAGTACAGGATTTGAACTAGCCTCTCATCACTGGGGCAGGCTCATTGGTCTAGTGGTTCAGATACCTGCTCTAGAATGCAGGGTTTGTGGGGTTCGAATCCCACCCGAGTAGCCTGTTGATTATTTCCCCCCCCCCCCACAGCACTTGGGAAAGCACTGGGTATACAGTGGTTATCACACATTGGTGTAGGGGTAAACCCAAATAATAGAACAAAAGTGTTTTGAAACAATTCACAATTTTGTTTTTTTAAAGGATTAATTTTTACGATCTCTGATAAAAATAATTAATTCTAAAATACATTTTTTTAAAATTTGTTTACTTTAAAACGCACAGAAAAAAGCCTGCAACCATCTTGAAAAAATGGCCCGGCCGGTTGTCTGAAAAAATGTGTCGGGCGGCCATTGAAAAAAAAAGCCTCCTTTTTTTCAAAAAGGCAGGATGCTAATCATTATTTGTTTACCTTATACTAAGTCATGGAACTTTTTTCAAAGACCTCTTTGCAAGAGATTTCTGATTTCTGCCGGTTAGTGTATCTTGTGTAACTGTTTCGAGCATTGGAATTTTTCCTGATTGCAAGATTTTCCCCCAAAAATCTCTTAAAGCCTTCCAAGACCTAGACAAAAGATAGGTCACCAAAGAGACAAACAAATAGTGCTTATTGTGTCCTAACCTGTAGTTTTAAATTTCTTGGTGATGCAGAGAGTCTGTAAACCTCCTGAATTGTAACATCTGGGAGGTTCTGGGCCAAGAATAAGGGGAATTCTCACATTCATCAAATCATTCCTGTTGTTTGTCCATAAATACATATTTGGTATGCAACATATGTTTGGGGTTTTTTCCTCCAGAGGGGCAACACATTAAATAAGTTCAAGTGTGAAACATTGTCATCAACACATTTCTTATTCAGCAGTGTTGCTGGTTTTATTACAATATCCATATTTTGTTTATTTTGAATTCAAATGCTTGAAATAATAGTCAGAAAATATATTGTTTACAGAATTTATTATAATAGAATGTTTTTGTACGTATTGTTGATACAAATTTTTAATTATTTTTAGAGCGCTAAAACTTAGTCTCAGAAAGTGTCTTTGGTTTGAGTGTGTAATGATTTATTTTAGAAGCATGTATGAATTAATTTTTTGAAATAATTATGGAATGTTTAGCTATTTGTGATGCAATTTACAATTTTTTATTTGTGGGTTTAAAGTAGTACAAGGGTGGTAGATATTACAACTATGCTGCCACTGGTATTAAAGCTTACTCTCTTTGAATCAAGATAAGGTACAGCATAGGCAATGTGATTGAACTGCTATTGTTCACTCTTTTAGATCAATTTTATAATGAATTTTGAATTTCTTGTACTCGTATAGATCCCAAATGTTTATTCATATCTAAAAACAAAGCAAGTTACCAGAGACAAATTCTTTCAGCCAATCAATGCTTTGCTTAAACTCTTGAATGAAGGGAGTAAGCCAACCTGTGGATTATTTTTCAATGTACCCGGAACTCTTGTATCGGGTATGCTTTAATGTTCTAGACAATGGATTTGAAATAAATTAGACTATTGACAACTTCTATTAAAGAGGAAGCAAAACACAAGGTTATTTTTATCTGGTAATGTTTGCTTATATACAAAGACCTTGGCAATAAAATTTATGATTTTGCCTTAAAATGTTATTATCAACAGTTTGCGTCTTTGGTGGTGTTGCAGCCCTTGATTGTCTCTATTTTATTTTTTGTATTTATTTATTATTATTTTGGAGGGGGTCTATGTTTTGATGTACAATGGTATTTGAAGAAAACGGTTCAAGCCAAATGATTGCAATTTTTGTTTGTTTTCCAAATTGTTGGTATAACACACCCCATGAGTGTGCACCATTGTCACAGAAAGCTGTGATTTTCTTGCTAGCAAAAGAGCAAATAACCCTCGGTTAGTAGCCCCCTGATAATCACCTTTTAAGGCCCTTGCAATATTCTCATATACATTCAAAGTATCAATTAATAAGGAGTAAACCTTTAAACCCCAAAAAGTAAATTTAAACTATTACATTTTAATAATAAATGCCCTTTTTCCTGACTGTATCTTGGAGTTTGTCAATTTTTGAATGCAGAAAACAGTGATTTTTACATTTTAGGGAAAACAATTACAAAAACACACAAATTACCCCTGCACCATTGCCACATAAAGCTGTGATTTTCTTGTTAGCAAAAGAGCAAATAACCCTCAGTTCCTAGCCCCCTGGTAATCACCTTTAAATCCACTGCAATATTCTCATATAAATTTAAAGTATCAGTTAATAAACCACATTGGTAAATCTTTAAATAATTTTGAGTTCAACCCCAAAAAGTACATTTAAACTTTTAATTACATTTTAATAATAAATGCCCTATTCCTGACTGTATCTTGAAGTTTTAGTTGATGATTTTGAACGCAAAAAAAACTGATTTTACATTTTAGGGAAAACAATGACAAAAATATACAAATCACCCCGAGTAAATTCCTTCACAACCCCGAGAATATTTCAGATCTGAAAGTCAACGCCGCATGCCTTGCCCTTTCCAGATCGCTAACACCAGGGCCCAATTTCATAGAGCTGCCTAAGCCCAGAAATTAGCTTAGCACAACAAAATGATGCTTACCTTAATAAGGTTACAAGCCAAACGACCCTGTCACTTGTACAACTTGTGACTGGTATCCTGCTCATTTCTGCTCAGCAGAAAATTGTTAAGCAATATTTTTCTGATTTAGGAGCTCTATGAAATTGGGCCCAGGCCTGCTTTTAAAGCCGGCGAACGGTAAACAAATCGGCTGCATATCCAAACAGGTAATCCATGTCCTTTTGTCCAAGCATTTCCCACTGTCCACTGTCTACCATATCCTTTATTGCAGCTACCAGTCGGTTTCTACTATCTTTCTGCTCTTGGGTTTCATTCCCAAACGATACTTTGCCCATACTGAAAACCATAAAGGCACCTTGTGAAAGAAAGAAACGGACAATCATCATTATTCTTAGAGTTAATATTAAAAGTTCTAAAGTAATCTAATTCCTTGTGTTTATAGACCAAAACGTCTTGAAGACTATTGTACTTACTTCCAAGAATCACACTTGCTCTGAGTAAAGACCATGTAACATACGGTCTAGGGCATTTTGCGGCAGGCAAGATACTACACTGGCCATATAGGAAATTTGACACTTAGTGTCATAAGTTCCACATAAATTCAAGAGTTATAAAAATAACAGCTGTACAAGGTTTTGAGAAGTACCCCCTTTCTCCATACAGAAGTTGATAAAAATCGTACACTGCAATCTCCATAAAATGTAAGATTTAATGTTGTTTTCCATTGAGCTGCGTACAATTCATGCCTGCAGGAACTCCCGTCTCTGTGGCTCTTTTGTAATCATGTGATATCACAGGTTACTTGGTGTATAGCCAGCAATTTTATTTTGGATATTTTGTCAATCTGATGTTAGTGTGGATGTAAGTTTTCAAGTGCTTCATGCATTGGCGAATCCACAAATGAGATACCATTATTACAACCATGTTACAACCAACAGTAACACCCAGTAATATGTATATTTTGTGGCTTTTATATACTTTTTTGTTGTTGAGAAGCCGGGATTGTGTATATGTTTTGGTTGAGTGAACACACACATTAAGTGTGTTCTAGTTGAGTAGTCAATCACACAAGGGCGAGGGCCTACTAGTCTTCACTGTTGTAGAAACCTTGACCACGTTGTTGGCTATGATCCATTAAACAGCAGCCGACCCAACCTGAGCCCAATATCCTGGAGCTGCTTAAAACCCTTTCCTTACCATAGGTGACTAAATGTCGGCCAAGCTTTCACACACAAAAGCACTCAAGCCTGAGCACAAAGGCCATTTGTAATAAAGCTGCAGTTTTGTCCATGTTCACCCTCCATATCAAAGCTTACCATCATTGGAAAGGGAAATACCAGATCTTTCCAATGATGGTAAAATAAAATAAAGTTGCTATTTTGCAATCTCTTCAAGTTGGAGTTGAAAGATCCGAAATGCCAAACACCTACGGCACGGTATATATGGTTTTGTACAAAAAGTGTTTGAGATTACAGATCACACTGAGAAAACAAACAATTCGGTAACGAAAGGGTTAAGCAGAAAATAGTGCTTACAAAAATTTTTGCTGAGCAAAAGTAAGCAGGATACCAGTCACAAATGGTGTATCTGACATGGTATTTTTGCTGGTAACCTTATTCGGATAAGTATAATTTGGTTGTGCTCAGCTACATTGTGTGCTTAAGCAGCTCTATGAAATTGGGCCCAATTTCATAGAGCTGCTTAAGCAGAAAATATTGCTTAAAAATTTTCTGCTAAGCAGAAATCAGCAGGATACCAGTCACAAATTCTACATGTGACATGGTATTTTGGTTGGTAACCTAATTCTGGTAAACATAATTTTGTTGTGCTTAGCTACTTTTTGTGCTTAAGCAGCTCTATGAAATTGGGCCCTGGTCTTGACCACAGACAGTGAAGAGTCCTCGGTACTGCTATGTTGCAATTATTAGATAAATGTTTTTTGCACTGACCTTTCTTGACAATTCGGTTCCATTCCGCAAATGCATCTTCAGAAATATGACTAATGCCAATTGCTCCTATGCAGGTTAAAGCATTGTAACAACCTAAATGAAGGCGATGTACAATACATGATTTAAAAGTATTACAAACAGGTTTAATCTTAAGAAATAATACATTAGGAACTTTGACTCGTGAGGTCAACAACACTATCAAAGTTATGATAATTTGCTTGACTTTATCAGATGCGAATATTGCTCTGGAGGATTGGAATTGTATGAACTTTTTATAATATTTGCGAGCTTTCGGATTAAAACATTTTTGGTCACCAATCCTGTATACACTTGAACTTTGTCTTAGACAATACCTCCCTCCCAGCTGCAAACGTAAAATAGTTTCATACCATCTTCAACTCCCTTGATTTTGTTTTTGCCGAGGCTGTCACAGATGAGCTTTCTGTAGACTTTCTTGGAGGCGCTAATATCCAACGACTTCTGAGACATATCTACAGCGTCAATATTTTTGAAACCTCGTTTTGTCAACTAGGTCAAATTTTAAAAGAAAAAAGGGTCAAAGTGAAACATTTTTTTCATGGAATGCATACATGGTTTGGGGGAAAATCAAATAGTATAAATAAAATAAGCAAATCCTAAAGAAGCTGACAATCTAAGTGTCATATTATTCAATTTTGAAATTTTTCCCAGTCAATTTTCAAATTGATTGGTCATTCAGTAAAATTGTCAACTGAAATGAACAGACACACTGAAAACAACAAACAAGACCAAACAATGATCTGGCCAGCCACACTTAAAAATGTACAGTGTTTTTTTAGTGTTTTTCAATTTGCTATGGCACAATAACTAAAAAGGAGGAACTTTGTGTGGTTTTGGGGGGGATTTGTGTCTTGGAATTGAACAAGTTACATTGTGATTATGTGGTTATTAATTTCTCTACCTTCACCAATGTCTTTAAATCTTTACATAAAAGAAAGGTACCGATTAACTTTCTAGGTAATTTATTTTTTACAGAGACTCCTGCAATATCCATCAAATTCGATACCTAAAATATTGTATTTGGTTGCTTGGCTTTAAGGGGGCTGTGTCAACATGATCAAAGCAGACCGGTGGCTGTACATGGAATTATGAACTTTCTTACCCAGTCACTGTACGCGTGCGCATGATCTCCGTACATATGATGCAGAGGGAAGGCACACACGTGCAGAAACTTGATGAGAGTTCATGATTTCATGAACAGCCACAGGCCTGCTTTGATCATGAATGATACAGCCCCTTCCTAAAACTATAGGCCATATCATATACCTTCATAGCGGTCAAAACCATAATAGTATTTTAGAGGGTTTGTAACATTTGAAATGCAAATGAATTTCAAGAAGATTATTCGCACATAAGTGAAGAAACATAATGAATGTATACCTCCACTCCGACTTGCCCAGTACCTGCTGCGAGGTCAACAATGAGGGCGTTCTTGTCCTCCACTCGTTTACTCAATTCCTCTGCACCTCTCACTGGTGCAACATACTTTGAGCTTTCCAGGTCCTAAACGAGCAAGTAAAAAGAAAAGCCATGGTTCAGGGAAGGGGGTGGCAATCTACAAATGGGTCACTTCTCAAAAAGTTTTGCTCGTATGTGATTTTTTGGGGTACAGCTGGCAAGGAAACCTGTATCCCCCAAAACTCCTTGATTGGCAAACCTTTCAGCGCTCGAAATTTACACTATACTGCAGAACAGGCTAGTGATTTTAGCACCAGGCCAGTAAACTCACGACTGGACAAGACCAGCGGTCTTGTGTTCTTCAATTCACTGGGTCATATATTTTTAATATTAAAAAAACAGGTTCAAGTGTTGACTTTGAGTCTGAAAACTATCTTTCCATTCTGTTGAGTAGTGAAGTATACGATCACTTACAAATTAGAAAATAAATTAAATCTTCTCAGATTGCTTGTTTAAAAAAAACAGGTTTAAACTGTTAGTTGAGTTGATAGCTTTTTTCCTTGTGTGTTTCTGGTCTAGTAGATATTTTGAGCTACAAACCTCGAGGTTGTATCGATTTTTTCCCCCAAATTCAAGACCTGCCTTTGTAGTTAGATGAGGTTGGCATGCCTACCCCCCACCCCCCCTCCTTCCCTGCCCCCGCCCGTGCCAGGAATTGTTTGGATTTGTAGTACTAGATCCATCAAACCCAGGAAAGGATTGTCATGATTGGAGGTGGTTGACACCTTGGGGTGCAAGGCCCGACTTACCTGGTCGTAATGTTCAGCCCATTTGTCATAGAACTGACCGACAGCTTCTTTGACGTCGGCCCTGCCAGACAGTTGATAAATCATCTTAACATTGACTTCTGTATCTCGGACTGGAGTGGGATCCATTGTGGTTTCTTGAGTTTGCTTTCAGTTGTCTCTGTATGTAAACAGACAATATTTATATACACTGGGAATAACTAGGCTGTACATGTTGGCTCTGACATTAAAACTTTGCCTATCAATCAGTAGCGAGTGTAGGGCCATTCTCTTATACATATGTGTGACTTTTGGAAGCTTTTTTTGATGCTTACAGTTTGGGTTTTTGAATTATTTCATATTAATATAGTACATAAGTCAACTGTAGATGTCACCTTAGTTAATAGTAAAACATTTAGTAAACATTTATCTGGTAGTTTAATTTTACAGGAAAAATGTTCGTCTGTCAGACAACTACGAATATTTGACTCGCCATTTTTTATCCTAAAACTCTTTGATTTGGCTGAGCTTTAATTCTTAAAACTTCTACATGTAACGCCTGTGTGGTATCGTGAAAGATGCCAGCAACAGGAACATTTAAATTATTCGCTTTCTGTAAGGAAAGGGCAGAAGAACACTGGTTGAATATACTGTTCACTTATCAAAACTCTGCCATAAGTGATTTTAATATATAAAATCCACTCTCAAACCGTATATTAAAATACATACAAGTCATAAACTGACTAGACACATGGAACTGTCTCCAATAAAATAATACCACAACTCCTATTCCTATGTCTTTCTACCACCCATAAACAACTTCGGGAATTCTTCTGGCCCTAACTCTTGCAACCATGGAAACCTGGCCTGGCTTGAGCCAGCACTATTCCAACACTAACTAAACCTGTGGCAAAAGAACCCAATTACTCTTCTACGAAACTGGACATTTATACTCCAGAACTAGGGTAAATGACAGTGAATTCCCACTAAACTAACCAAAGAAAAACATAAAGATAAGGAATAAAGAAAAACATTAACTTAAAACCCACTTGTTTGGTGAAGACTTGGCACAGCTGTGGTCCTAAAACAAACCATCCACCGACCATCGCCCCAGGGCATAAGTTAATGGCTTTTCCAGGCATGATGGTGCCACACAGACCAACTGGGGGCATTGTCTCACAGACCACGAGGGCTCTGTGTGTATGCTGCTAACTGCCCTATGCCTAGCTATGTACATTATACCTATCCCACAATGGCATCACTGAAACCAACTGAAACTTAAAACCAACCATGGATGCACGAAGTTTGGTCACAGTACTAGATTAACAGTACTTCCAAACTAAATCATTTTACCTCCATGGTTATACACAAATGAGCACTAAAAGGGCAACTTAGAGATGTTGCAATAAACAATAAACAAGCAATCTTTAGATGTGG
This sequence comes from Pycnopodia helianthoides, assembly GCA_032158295.1. Classification (NCBI taxonomy): domain Eukaryota; kingdom Metazoa; phylum Echinodermata; class Asteroidea; order Forcipulatida; family Asteriidae; genus Pycnopodia; species Pycnopodia helianthoides. Next base: position 20,178,785 of record CM063248.1, read on the forward strand.
AAATAAACAAAATATTTAAGGATACAGCCTAACTTAACCTTATTAAAATCCTTCTCATAGCCAAATGAGGATATAATCAATGATTTAAGAAATCTTCAAAACACATTCTGACTGTCTTCGAAGTTTAAATAAATCAAATCTTGCAACTTTGGAGTCAAAACTCTTAACTCTTTTCCAGATGACTTGAATCACAAGAATTAGCATAATATAATAATACATAAATAAAATGAGTACATACCTGTAAGGAAAGGGCAGAAGAACACTGGTTGAATATACTGTTCACTTATCAAAACTCTGCCATAAGTGACCAGTACATTCAATTCAGCAAACTCTCTGTCCACACACAGAATGTACCATTCTAAACGGGGGTGTTTATACAGAAGCTCCAAGGACCTAGGAGGGTGAAGTTCTACATAAACAATGACTTTAACAAAACTTAAGCAAGTAAGGATTGGTTCATTAATTTTTTTAGGGGTGTCCAAAAATCCATGATCTCTACATACAGACATTGAGAATAGACTTTCACCATGGCAACAGTCATCTGAGTGGTTTTTTTTCATCAAATTTGTTTCTTTCTGCCAAAATGAATCTTTTATGATATGTCACTTGTCATTGTTTAGATTTGCACGATAACATAAGCGTTTGAAACCTGACGTGCCAATTTGTCCTGGATAAAAAATATTTAATGTCGTTCTGGCATTCAAGTGTAAAGACTAAACTTAGCTTGAACTATATTTTTTGAATGAATGAATATGCATTAAACCAGATATTGCAGCGACCAGTTCCAAATGCGAGATTTGTGGGATTGAAATTTTCTTTGAGTAAAGTTAGAAGATTGGTATGGCTACACGGCAGTTAACGGTTGTATGGCTTCTGACTGGCACCCCCGAACAAAGATATTGACAAAATAGGGAGACCGCCAATATAGGGCTAGATAGCTCAGTTGGTAGAGCGCCGGTACGTTAATCCGGAGGTCGTTGGTTCAAATCCCGCTCTAGTCAATTTTTCTTTGTTCAACCCCATACTAAGATTGGTATGGATCAGAAGTGCTTAAAAAGTGTGTCTATTTCTGGGTTTCAGGCACACCGAGGCTTGATTTTTTACCCCTCAAAATGCCAAAAGCTCAGAGCTTCTGGGGCTTCGCCCCTGGACCCCCACCGGGGCCTCACCCCTGGACCCCCACCGGGGCCTCACCCCTGGACCCCCACCATCGATGTTACAGAAAATTTTCCAGTAAATTTAGAAGATTTATATGGATCTGATTTCCTATAAAAGTGTGTCTATTTCTCTGTTTTAGGCACATGGAGGCTTGATTTTTAACCCCACAGAACGCCAAAGGCTCACAGCTTCAGGGGGCGTCGCCCACAACCCCCAACAGGGCTTCACCCACCCTGGACCCCACCAGGGGCCGTTAGGCCGGCCCCTGGCTGCACCCCACCCATTTTTGGTTTACCCTCTAATACAAAATCCTGGTTGCACTGTTGTGCCCCCCCCCTCCCCGGTTTAAAAAATCCTGGGTCCGCCCCTCAGCAAGTCGGCAAATAGTTTAAATCCATCCATGCGAGTCGCATGGTGACTCGATCGCTCGATCCGACGATCCCGGCCGTATCCTCCCACTCTATAGACCATGTTACATTTGTTTACAGAGTGGTGACCTTATAATGCTATTCCTGACGGGCAAAATGCTATATAGTATAATTATAAATACACAGGCGCAATTGTCAATGGGAAAATTTATATTTTGTTTCACAATTTTCACATAAATTCAAATTTACAACGCAACAGCTGTAGCCTACAGCTTTTGAGATGTCTCCCCTTTCTTCATATCAAAAGTTGAGGAAAATGCGATCTCCATAAAGATTTGTTGTATTCTTCCATTGAGCTATGTACAAATGTGCCCGCCGGAAGTCCAGGCTCTGTGGCTCTTTTGTAAACATGTGATGTCACAGGTCACATCGTCTATTTAAACCCCCCTCTCAACATACACGAAGATTGACATTAAAAATGTAGCAAGGGTCAGCCGTAATTAGCAGGATCGCCTGTTTCATGGTTTTACAAACTCACCTTGGCTGAAGTCAACATTCATCCAGTTACAGCTGTGGGCACCAGTTTACTTGTGTCTTGTTGTTGACATTGAGATTAGGACGATCGACGGATTTCGTTTTTGTTTAAAAGCCTTTGTAAAGGGGTCAAATTTCAGGGTACGAAGTACCTGTGACCATGCTGTCACAGACGTAGAATAGACCGACAGCAGGGGGGGCGCTAGACTGTAATTTTTGATTTTCTCAAACCATGGGCGCAAGTGAAGGCACGCCAAGGCTTGTTGTGCACGTTTAGGCATACCAGCGAGGCAGTGCTCCCACTTTCATGTATTTTTTTTTTATTTTCAGGAAATATTGACCCTACGACAGATTGGATTGTATTTGAAGAGATATATTTAAGAATAATTGGAAGACGAATCATGTAGATTGTTTTTGTTATAATAAAGGCCTAAGATAGTGTTAGAATAGATGTTTATTTTACAACCACTGTCAACTAACTGTAGTCTACTGTCTTTGAATCTTAAGAATAATTGGAAGGAAAGTGTCGATTTTTTACACACATCCCACGCGCTCGCCCGACGCACAGCTCTGTTTTGATAATCATGCAGTGGGTGAGGGATTTTTTTTTGGGGGGGGGGATTGTTTTTCATTTGTGACTCTCACAAAGCTTAAGTTAGGGTAAAATGTCTTGCTTTGAGTACATCCCGTGTTGCAAATTAAAATGTGTCTATTTTTGCAACCGCAAAAGGGGCGGAAATAATCATTAATTTTCAGTTATCTCTTTGGTTTATACATAATGTTGTAAGGGCGCCGCAGAGGTAACAAGGTTTACTATCATTGCAGGCTAGGTATAACAAGCACAGATGACACAATATGGTTTACTAAAGACACTGGACACTATTGGTAATTGTCAAAGACCAGTCTTCCCACTTGGTGTATCTCAACATATGGATAAAATAACAAACCTGTAAAAACTTAAGCTCAATTGGTCGTCGAAGTTGCGAGATAACTATGAAAGAAAAAACACCCTTGTCACACGAAGTTGTGTGCTTTCAGATGGTTGATTTCGAGACCTCAAAATCTAATTCTGAGGTCTCGAAATCAAATTCGTGGAAAATTACTTCTTTCTCGAAAACTATGTCACTTCAGATGGAGCCGTTTCTCACAATGTTTTATACTGTCAACGTCTCCCCATAACTCGTTACCAAGTAAGGTTTTATGCTAACAATTATTTTGAGTAATTACCAATAGTGTCCACTGCCTTTAAATGAACATTACAGAATTGTTTTTTGCTAACAAAACAGTTGCTGGCAGTGTAAGCACTTTATGTAATCCACCATATACATAAACTGACAAACCTGTAGAAGTTTTAGATCGATCGGCCATCTGGGTCACGAGAAAATAGTGAAAAACCGATTACACATTTGCATGAAATCATATATAGATTCAACAAATGAATAAAACGCTCACTGAGCGATAAACTCCAATCGGAAAATTAGTTTATTCATTTCTCATCAAATATGGCATTTCAGACATAAATATTTCAAAAGATGTTTTCTACTATCATCATCATTAGACCGTGTAAGTTTTATGTAAATCTGTGATCAAAAAGTCTATTTTACAAGTATTATTCTTACCAATTTTGTAATGTTCCTTTAAAGTTAACATTTAAACACCCGATTAAAACATGGACGAGGATTTTTTTTCATAAACCCCATTGCCACCAATCATGCCCGAGTTTGTACGACCATAAACGTTTAAAGGCACAGTACACGTTTGGTAATGACTCTGAAAATTAATGGCAATAAAAACTTACTTGGTAAGAAGTACAGCAGCATTGGGTAGTATAATGAATTTTGAGACACTTTTAAATATTTAAATGGAAAATATATCACTTTTATTTACCCAAAGATTGAATCTAAGAAGCGTTTCTGTAAGAAACGCTTATCAGACTGTGTATTCCTATGGGGAATATTCTTCCTGCGTGGAAATATTCGCTCTGGTTTTTCGGTGATATCTAAAAAAAAAACACCGTTGCATAGAATTGTGTGCTTTCAGATGTCTGACAAAAGCTTCATGCCTGAAGCCTCAAATTTTGGGGTTGAAAATTACCTCGTTCTCAAAAACTGCATTACTTCAAAGGGAGTCGTTTCTCACAATGTTTTATACTGTCAACAGCTCTTCAGTGCTCCTTCAAGTGAGTTTTTTGATGGTCATTAACCTGTAGAGTAATTACCAAAAGTATACCCTGCCTAAAACGTCCGATGGCTCAAATTCTTAATTGTTTACAAGTTACCGGAAACAGAGGTCAAGTCTTTTTCTCGGTTTTTTCTTTGTTGATGAAATCTGTATTTTAAATAAAATCGTGGTATCTTTTGATATGACCAAATAATGTAAATGGTTTAACACTAATTTGGGACTATTTCCGAAGCCTAACTCACAAGCCCCGGTTGGCTCGACGACTGTTTTCTGACAAGCGGACAATAAACCTGGTGACCGTCCTTGTGCTTTTGGTCTTGAGTACCATGCGATTTTGACAGTTTTCCCCCAAAAGTTCCTATGCGTAAACTTGTTGCGCACCGGCCTGATTCCCGACAATCTTGGAACGTAAAAAATACCCCTTCGCTATCTATATTGCTGCAATAATAAACCGTTTACTGTCTAGAAAATGTCGATCATAATATTTAGTAGGCGGAGTCACTCACGGTCACAATGTCGTCAGGGTAACCATGGGAATCGGACTGGGTTGGCCCGGTTCTAGGTCAGAGTTCATCACCATGGTGTCAGCATTGAGGTAGGTTTTCAGGGAGGTCATGTCAAGGCTAGTTGGTCCGCAAAATTATACAGCTTCGAAGTGCCACCAACCTTCAATGCGGGGGGGGGGGGTCAAGAATGCATCAGACTTTTCGTGGAATGGTAGTGTTACTTAAACTTAAAGGAACATTACAGAATTGGTTAATTGTTGCTAACAAAACTGTTGCTGGCAGTGTTAGCACTTTATGTAATCCACCATATACATAAACTGACAAACCTGTAGAAGTTTGAGATCGATCGGCCATCTGGGTCACGAGAAAACAGTGAAAAACCGATTACACATTTGCATGAAATCATATATAGATTCAACAAATGAATAAAACGCTCACTGAGCGATTAAACTCCAATCGGAAAATTAGTTTATTCATTTCTCATCAAATATGGCATTTCAGACATAAATATTTCAAAAGATGTTTTCTACTATCATCATCATTAGACCGTGTAAGTTTTATGTAAATCTGTGATCAAAAAGTCTATTTTACAAGTATTATTCTTACCAATTTTGTAATGTTCCTTTAAAGTTAACATTTAAACACCCGATTAAAACATGGACGAGGATTTTTTTTCATAAACCCCATTGCCACCAATCATGCCCGAGTTTGTACGACCATAAACGTTTAAAGGCACAGTACACGTTTGGTAATGACTCTGAAAATTAATGGCAATAAAAACTTACTTGGTAAGAAGTACAGCAGCATTGGGTAGTATAATGAATTTTGAGACACTTTTAAATATTTAAATGGAAAATATATCACTTTTATTTACCCAAAGATTGAATCTAAGAAGCGTTTCTGTAAGAAACGCTTATCAGACTGTGTATTCCTATGGGGAATATTCTTCCTGCGTGGAAATATTCGCTCTGGTTTTTCGGTGATATCTAAAAAAAAAAACACCGTTGCATAGAATTGTGTGCTTTCAGATGTCTGACAAAAGCTTCATGCCTGAAGCCTCAAATTTTGGGGTTGAAAATTACCTCGTTCTCAAAAACTGCATTACTTCAAAGGGAGTCGTTTCTCACAATGTTTTATACTGTCAACAGCTCTTCAGTGCTCCTTCAAGTGAGTTTTTTGATGGTCATTAACCTGTAGAGTAATTACCAAAAGTATACCCTGCCTAAAACGTCCGATGGCTCAAATTCTTAATTGTTTACAAGTTACCGGAAACAGAGGTCAAGTCTTTTTCTCGGTTTTTTCTTTGTTGATGAAATCTGTATTTTAAATAAAATCGTGGTATCTTTTGATATGACCAAATAATGTAAATGGTTTAACACTAATTTGGGACTATTTCCGAAGCCTAACTCACAAGCCCCGGTTGGCTCGACGACTGTTTTCTGACAAGCGGACAATAAACCTGGTGACCGTCCTTGTGCTTTTGGTCTTGAGTACCATGCGATTTTGACAGTTTTCCCCCCAAAAGTTCCTATGCGTAAACTTGTTGCGCACCGGCCTGATTCCCGACAATCTTGGAACGTAAAAAATACCCCTTCGCTATCTATATTGCTGCAATAATAAACCGTTTACTGTCTAGAAAATGTCGATCATAATATTTAGTAGGCGGAGTCACTCACGGTCACAATGTCGTCAGGGTAACCATGGGAATCGGACTGGGTTGGCCCGGTTCTAGGTCAGAGTTCATCACCATGGTGTCAGCATTGAGGTAGGTTTTCAGGGAGGTCATGTCAAGGCTAGTTGGTCCCGCAAAATTATACAGCTTCGAAGTGCCACCAACCTTCAATGCGGGGGGGGGGTCAAGAATGCATCAGACTTTTCGTGGAATGGTAGTGTTACTTAAACTTAAAGGAACATTACAGAATTGGTTAATTGTTGCTAACAAAACTGTTGCTGGCAGTGTTAGCACTTTATGTAATCCACCATATACATAAACTGACAAACCTGTAGAAGTTTGAGATCGATCGGCCATCTGGGTCACGAGAAAACAGTGAAAAACCGATTACACATTTGCATGAAATCATATAGATTCAACAAATGAATAAAACGCTCACTGAGCGATTAAACTCCAATCGGAAAATTAGTTTATTCATTTCTCATCAAATATGGCATTTCAGACATAAATATTTCAAAGGATGTTTTCTACTATCATCATCATTAGACCGTGTAAGTTTTATGTAAATCTGTGATCAAAAGTATATTTTACAATTACCAATTCTGTAATGTTCCTTTATGTTTCGCCAAATATTATAACAGAAAACCGAAATGTTAATATTTAGGATTTTTGGCTTTCAAAATGCTGAAATTGAAAAGTTAAGAACTTGAAGTAGTTAAACTGGAATGGCCAACGCAACAGCGGTAGCTTCATTACATTGAGAATCGAAACTGTTTTGAAAATGAACATTTGGTATTATGGTACGGCTCAAAATGATACGCGAGGTAAACAAAACAAAGACCACACCAAATGCGGCGCGAAGAAAATGCCTAAGAAATTTCCTTGGAGTGCTAAAGGGTCATCTTTTCTCATCATCCAAGGGGGCTGCAAGTAATGATGGAACCACGGGACTTTCCCCATTGCGCAAAACTTGATTATGTTTATACAATAGGTGACTTCGTGTTTTTTTTTTATATTTTGGGGTGGCAGAATGTATTGTTACGAGCAGGCAGCAGCCGAAAGGTCACTTCCTGGTGGTGGCTACAACGTTGTGAAATCGTACTCTGAAAGTAGGCATGCATGCACGGAGTAGTTGGAGTATTTGCTATTGTTCATGTTGTGAAACTTCACTAGACGAGTACCTGCCACTGTCAATGCACCACCAAAAAGAGACAAACTCCTCGCGGTTTTAGGAGGACGTATTCAAGTTATTGTTTACAGTTGAACATCGCGCTCTGTGCTTGAACAATCCACAGTATCAGTAACAATCGGCGTCTGCTGCACTTGCACGTCAAGACCTCCGAACGAACATTTCGCGATACACGAAGGTAAGCTTCACTATACTATGTATAGTAAAGGCCTACATAAATCTCTTTACAAAGTCATGCCCTTTCTCTGTTGTCATCTTATAGCCCCATTTTGAGTTGCTTTTCGAGACCACTGTGGAACTTTCAATAAAAACACAAACGCACAACATTAGAGGTGGTTTTTAATGTGTTTTTTTTCTTCTGAAAGCTCATTTGTTGTTAAAACTAGTAACAACTGGTGACCTGGAAATATACGTCTGAGATACAGAACAAGTGCAGTAAACTTTTCTTGTTTTTCTGACGTCTTGCATCTCAGTCTAATAATACGTGTTGTCATCTTTCTGAAAATGGCTGCATTATGATGAGCATGCGTTGCTTGAACGCTTGTTGTTGTTGTTGCTGTTGTTGTTGTTGTTGTTGTTGTTGTTGTTGCTGGTGTTGTTGTTGTTGCTGCTGTTGCAGTTGCTGTTGCTGTTGTTGTTGTTGTTGCTGTTGCTGTTGCTGTTGCTGTTGTTGTTGTTGTTGTTGTTGTTGTTGTTGTTATTGTTGTTGTTGTTTTACTCAATCGTTGACTGTTGATGTTGGTTTTTACTTTGTTGTTTATATTCTACTTTCATCGGTAATAGATCGTGCAAGTCTCGCGCGTATTCGAACATTGGGACCACTTTGGTCCGACATACATTCCAATGTTCGAACACGCGCGAGACTTGCACAGCCATAGATATAGAATATAATACCTAGATCGGCCGCGCGTACATACGCGGGTTCTGGCATGGGCGCAGCCATTGGTACCAAGCGGTCACGTGCTGGTGGTCAAAACATTGAACGCGCACTAGACGTGACGAACGCGTTTACGTTTGAAGTGGTGTTATAGTATAGCAAAAAATCGTTTTGGTTTAATTTCGTGACTTTCCTCCAGCCGAATTATGCATACAATTTAATGTAATTAGGCCTTTTAAGGCTAAAGGATGGTTGCAAATTGTTCTGCAGCCATATGTCTCAGTAGAGAAAAGAGAAAGGGGCCCGGAGTCCTTCGTAAGCTGACATACCATAGGTAAGTATAAAGTAGGCCTACATGTTTATTGAATTTTTAAAATTTTAGCAATTACTATAGCTAATTACCATCACCATTGATGTGTATGAACTCCATTTCGGTTATTTATCAGGTTTACTCTTTTCTTTCCTCCATCGTATGCTGTAATGATGATATTCACTGGGACTTTGGGTCTAATACTACTCTAGGCTATAGAGTGTTTATTGCACGGTAATGAATGGGTTTATACGTTGCGATAGTATTATTGGGTAGTGGTTGTGATTTTACTTTTTTTTAGTCGTTGTATAATTAAACTCCTCTCAAGTGATACGTAGGCCTACATTGTTTTGTTTAATGCTTACAATTGTTATTTCACTCCAGATTCCCCCATGAAGACTCAAAACTGATGCGCGAGTGGGTTCATCGGATAAAAAGGATGCCCCGCCCGAACGGTAGAAAATGGAGTCCCACAGTGCACAAGACCGGCTTTGCAGCAACCATTTTGCTGAAGAATGCCTGGAAGTGTGGTGGGGCAAAACCTACCCTCGGGATAATGCAGTGCCATCAATCTTCGATGACTATCCCAGTCATTTAAGACCTGTATGTTATATGTATTGTTTCCTTTGTTAAAACACTTTTATTTTAAACTGTGGGTTATTCTATGCGCATATGAATAAATTGTCAGATTAGATTAGATTAGATTGTAATTATTTATTCAGCCAACGTTAAAAAGTTAAAAACCAAAAACATCAGAAATTGTAGTGCAACTCGAGCTCTCTGGTCTGTTTTATGGGTTACCTGACTCTCTTCTTGTTAAGCTTCAACGGTTTCAAAACTCTGCTGCAAGACTTGTAACTTATACTCATTTGCACATGAACCCATTTCTAGAGCAACGTTTAGCGCAGGCCTAATTACCCTCCAAACTGATATAATAATACGTAATTGCTTTGTTTTCTTTAATTGTATAATTCAAATTATGCACGGTCTACGTGCACACTGCAGTGTTTTTATGCTACTACTGGTGAAAAATAAATGACTAGCCCGTATTATACTTACACCTATGTGCTTATGTTGAGTTTATGAATCTTGCTTTTTGTCATTTATCCAAGAAATACGTCGTTAAATTGTGCCACAAACCTGTCAAATAATATAGCCCACCATGTGTTTAAGGACTATTCTCCATGTTCATCTTCAGTGCGTTACCACCAGCACGTGACTTTTTAGCGCGTCCATGAAGAACCAGGAATTTTTGTGTACGGCTTATAGCGCGTATGTACGCGCGGCCGATCTAGGTATTATATTCTATATCTATGTGCACAGCCTATACGTAATCTTGAGTTTTCTGAAGCACAACATTAACTGAACTGGTTTTTTTTTGAAAACTTACTTTTTCATAAAATGTGATATTTAGTTACCAATATCCTGAGAAGAGTTTTCGTCGGGGAAAACCCCCGGTAAAAAAATCGTCCACAGCAAAAAGTTCTTAAAATGTAACTTAACAAGTGTTTTGTGGAGGTGACGGAAATGTTTAGCATATTTAGGGAGTCCTGGAAGTGCTATCCGACTCACTGAGATCCTGGGATGTCATTTCAGAGTCTCAATAAGTTGGATGGACTTCCAGAGCTCCGTAGCATTAAAAATAAATCACACACAAGGGTTTTCCCCAGGAAAATAACCCAGGTATATTTATGATATTACATCACCAGTGGGCTTTACATTGAAAAATTACAATGACTCGTTTTCTGCTTTCGGTTACACTCTTTTTGTGTTTTCATTCGGGTCCAACTTCACAAAGGTGTTTCATTACCAGCAAATAAATCGGCGTGCATTTCTGTAAAATTATGATCGACAAGATTCGGCAAATTGCTGTGCTTACTGTAGCGGAAAAAACAAGCGTCAGCAAAAGTGTATTTTATAAACGATCGATCGAGATGATTTGACAGCGTGTTCACAATGGATTTGCATTGTTGCGTCACTCATCTGCTGACGAGAACCGCCGGCAAGGTAGCGTGCCTTTTTGCTTTGCTTACGGTTAGCAGTGTTTTGCACATGGCCACTCCGTAAGCAGAAGTTGTCATTGTCAGCTTACAGGCTTTATGACATTGGGTCCTGCTTGCAAGATCCACTGGCATGTTGGCGTGCGTTTCTCTTTGCTTATGAGCACATCCACAATCATGGGTACACTTTTTGTTACAAAGACACCAACATGAAAACAACACATAAATATTGAGTAACTCTTTGCAGATCTTGTATTCGACAAACTCAAGTACTTTCTGCTTCGCACAGCGCTGGTTAATTAATTTACAAACAACATTGAAATAACTGTTACATCACTGGTTTTCAGTCTGTTGTTCATAACATGGACACGAACAAAATGTGTACACATGATTGTGGCTGTGCACTTATGGTAAGATGTGGTTGACATCGAGAAACTGTGCCGAGGGGCTGCTCCGTTACGTATAGAAAACGTCTCCGTCTATGTGAAATTAGCACCGATTTGTCCCTCAATCCTGTGTGAGCATGTTTCTGTCAATTTTCCCTCTGAGAAAAGTCCTTGGTCTGATTCCACAAAAACACTAAGCTTCATCTTTTCACCAGATATCGAATAGATTGATCTTAAAAGTGTTATAAATCAGGGTTTTTTTTTAAAGAAGACTCAGTTCGTTATATCTACAATTCAACAATCTTTGAGTTCACATAACGTTCATCAAAAACACGGCCAGCAAAAAAAAAACAATCAGAGAAAACGGCCTCTGAAGTTGAACATTTTTTAGAAACCCACTTTCCTTCAAAACTTCGAAGTATTTCCATTTAAATTTCTCAATGTAGATACTTGATGACCTTAACTTAAAAATCAAACTTATTATGACTCATTTGCAGAATTAATTAAGAAACTAGACACGAGAGAAGTTCCGTGCTACTTCGTGAAACCAAAAAAGTGCGAAATATGTCTTTTTTCGTTTTCACGAAGTAGCACGCGCCTATACTACAACACAGCATTTTGTGTTACTTCATGAAAACTAGGTCAGCGCGCGCGCGCGCTCACACAAGTTGCGTGCTACTTCGTGAAAACGTTTTTACCTCACTTTGACTTGAGTGCGTGCCGTGCATTACAATGGTAAACAGAAGCTGGGTGCTACTTCGTGAAATAAAAAAATGCCGCAATTGTGCCAAAGTCGAAAACACTCATTAGCTTAATTGAAAAAGTAAAGCTGTCTGAGCTTTGAAACTTCATGGAATTGTAGGTCTTCATGCATTATCAACAGAAATGTAAAAAAAAAATAAAATGTAAAAAAAAAAAATCCTTAAGCACATAGCGTGCTACTTCGTGAAAACGCTGACGGTTTGTTGAAAACTATGATCGGAATGCATTGCATTAATCTCTTGGTGTATAGACATTTTACATGCAAATCATCCATTGGTTGATATTTGTCTCTATTTTACTGTGCCAGATGGATTAAAAAGCCATTTCCTCATTCCAAAATGAAAACAATAGTTTCAGAAACTCTGCATTCAAGCTTAGTTGGGACATGGCAGAAGTACGTCAAACCTTAAATTAAAGGCACACTTAAAGGTACACGTTGCCTGCTGGGATCGGGCGAGTTGGTCTTTAAAAAGCGTTTGAAACCGTTTGTTATATAAAGAGCATATCATTATGGTTAGAAAGATGTTTTAAAAGTAGAATACAATGAGCCACACAAATATGCCTCGAAATTGCGTGGTTTTCTTTCTAACCATATGCATTTTATAACAAACGGTAACAGACCAACTCGCCCGATTAAAGGCAACGTGTACCTTTAAAGGTATTGTACACTTTTGGTAACAGCTCAAAATCAGTGTCCACATTTTGTGTGATTCAACATATGTATGAACAAACAAACCTGTGAAAGTTTGAGCTCAATTGGTCATCGAGGTCACGAGAAAATAGTGAAAAGAGATCTTATGTGTTTTCTGTTTTTCAAATTATCGCGCGCGATAATTACTATTGTTTTACTCGTTTCTCAGAAACGATAGCATTTTAGGCAGAAATATTTTAAGGAACCCTTTCTACCATTACTTACTTTAAATCATGTAAGTTATGTGTGAATCTGTGAACATTGTGTTTTTCGATCTTACCAATAGTGTACAGGGCCTTTAAAGTAGAATATTATAATCGACAAAAATACGTCTCGAAATGTTGTGATTTTCCTTTTACTTCGTCAACTAACACGGTCCGCCATTTTGTGGAGTAAACAAATTTGTTCTAGAAAATGGCAGACCGTATTAGTTCACGAAGTTAAAGGAAAACCACACAATGTCGAGGCATATTTTGTTTGGATCGTTATATTCTACTTTTAAAACATCTTTCCAGCCATATACATTTCATAACAAACACTTTTTTATAGCCCAAAGCGCCCAATCCAACGCAACGAGTCCCTTTAAGTAACGACTTTCTGCCGGGCACGCAAAGTACATCATTTTGTCCACGCGGAAGGTCGACGCGATCGAATGCATATACTTTGAAAAAATGTGTTGTAAAGTAGCACACCGGACTTGTAAACGACTGTGCATTTTAATACTTGCAAACGGGAGTTTTAGCACCTCAAATTTTAAACCTGTATTGTTATAAATGTATCTGTCTGATGTATTAATGGTAGCGACCTCAACCAGTTTAATTATCAAATGTTCACACACTTAAACATAAATGAACACATTTTTGGAAATTCATTAATCACATGTGAAAAGTGAGCAATATGAGCATTTTAAAGGAACATTACAGAATTGTTTTTTTGCTAACAAAACAGTTGCTTGCAGTGTAAGCACTTTATGTAATCAACCATATACATAAACTGACAAACCTGTAGAAGTTTGAGATCGATCGGCCATCTGGGTCACGAGAAAACAGTGAAAAACCGATTACACATTTGCATGAAATCATATAGATTCAACAAATGAATAAAACGCTCACTAAGCGATAAACTCCAATCGGAAAATTAGTTTATTCATTTCTCATCAAATATGGCATTTCAGACAGAAATATTTCAAGGGATGTTTTCTACTATCATCATCATTAGACCGTGTAAGTTTTATGTAAATCGGTGATCAAAAAGTATATTTTACAAGTTTTTTTCTTACCAATTCTGTAATGTTCCTTTAAACAAGTATTTTGCACAGTTTTTAGTAGCCCACAGGGCAAGTTGAGCTGTTGCGTTTCGCACCCCCCCCCCCACCGGGGAAATTTCGTAAGTTTGATAAATATTTACATTCAAAGGTGTATTCTATTTGCAGATTGAGTCCCCGCTCCCCAGTGCTTTGTTTCTTTTAAGAAGACGCCATGGTTTCGTCCGGTGTACATCGTTTGCTCCTATCTGATCGAGATGGTTGGTTTCTTGCGATCATCTTGCTGGTTGTGCTGTTGCAAAAGACCTCCTCATCGTGTCCAGAAGCGCTCTGCGACTGCACCAAGTACATCACTTACAAAACGATCCGGTGTGATATTAGCAACCTCACAGTAGTTCCTCTCGGGTTACCTGCCGACACGAAGACCCTCCGACTGGAGCACAACAGGCTCACCAAGCTCGCAGCCGCAGATTTCGTGAATCTCTCACAGCTTGAAAAGTTGTACCTATACAACAATCACATCAGCGCGATCGAAGACGGTGCTTTTCGTGGTCTATCAAGTTTAGTCCATCTGGATCTGACAAGCAACATCATCAGCGAGATTACTAACGGGACTTTTGTTGGAGCCCCGAAGTTAGAGAAATTACTCATGCGAAACAATCGCCTGTCGGATTTGCCACGTGGTACGTTCAGACAAGCTCCCCTGCTCAGCTTCTTGGACCTAGCGAGCAATAACCTGAGCGAGTTTCCAGCTGACGTCACCCAAGACCTGGTGAACCTCAAGGTGTTGGACTTGTCCAAGAACCCAGTCACATTGGCGCCATCGTTCGGACAACAGCTGGGGGCATTGGAGGATCTCCGTCTGAAAAGTATAACTAATAATGCAATGGGACAGTTTCCCGTAGCGGGGTCTGCTTTTGACGGACTGGTGAATCTAACAACCATTGAGTTGCAGGAGAACAATCTGGTCGAAATACCAGAAGCTGTCAGGTCACTCCCCAACTTAGTCGCAATCAGACTTGGAGATAACTTCATAAGGAATGTAAAGGATGGGGATTTCCACGACCCCTCCCTCCTTCAGGATCTTTACCTTGACGGGAACTCCCTCGTTGAGGTACCCACAATCGGTCTGTCTAAGCTGCCCCAACTCGTTTACTTGACCCTTGACTTTAACTCGATCGACACAATCCCAGCACGGGCTTTTGGGCACAACACGCAACTACAAGAACTGTCCCTGTATTCCGCTGGGATATCGTCCATTGACAAAGACGCATTTCAAAGTCTCCCAAGCTTGAAAGAGCTGTGGCTTGACAACAACAATTTGACGACTATAGTAGACGGGGTCTTCGACAACATTAACCCAGCACTATGGGTGAATCTGGCCGAGAATCCACTGCTGTGCGACTGCAAATTGCGTGCATTTGGAGGCTGGCTGAAGAACAACACGTCATCCCCAAAAACTCTTGAATGCGCGGCACCTGGGCGTCTACAAGGAACCCAAGTGGTGGATATAGAGCCAGGGGATTTTGCTTGCAGACCACGGTTGCTCGCCAACACCATACACAGCACTTTAGCCACACAAGGTACCGATGTATCACTACCATGCGGAATCGAGGCTGATCCCACCACGGATATCTACTGGATAACCAGTAACCACTCCCTTGTTTATCCACACCAGCCTAAGCCCGGCTTCTACTTCCTATCGGGGAGCAACGGCACACTGATGGCAACCGCTGTCAGCCTAAAGGACAGTGGGTCGTACACTTGCGTTGTGAACAACGCCGCTGGAGAAATGTCGGCCTCGATCACTCTGGAAGTCTCGTCGCGGCCTGAGACACCGTCAACCCGAAGCCCTACGCTTAGCCTAACTAGCGGTAAAACAGGGACGGTTCATGGTACCGCAGGAGGTGTGGTTTATGGTATCGCAGGAGTAATCATAGTCCTTGTGGGCGTACTCATACTGCTCGCCACAATCGCCGTTCGCCGAAACAACAACCACCGCACTGGTATTCAAGGCATCCCTTTACCACCGACACCCGTAAGGGATTACTGTAACTCGGAACTGTACGACGAAATCCCGGGTGCACTTATTGACGCAAACGGATACGCTACTCGTATCAGTATAAATCAACCCACACAGATCAACCTCAATGAAAACACAACCCCTGCTGACCAACACATTGTCCACACGTACCTGGATCCGAAATGCGAGATGAAGAACAACCACAAAGAGCCGGTGGCTTCTCTAAGTTGTGATGGAGAGAAGTGTGCCGTGGATCTCTCTAATAGCGGTAGTCAGCGCTACACTACTGTGGGGCAATCGAACCCAACTGCTGACCAAGATATTGTCAACCACACGTACCTGGACCCCAAAAGTCAGAGGAACAATAACAACCAACAGAAGGAAGAGGTTTCTAACGGATGTGATGAAGAGAACCAAGTCGTGCTGGATCTTGCCAATGATAGCCAGCACTACTCTACCACAGTGCCGTCAAACCAAACTGATTACATGACAATGAAACAATTGCCGCATCTGGAAAGCGAATAAAAGAAGAAGAAGCCTATTTACCCTATTCGCCCGACGTCATAATCACAATAATAGTGTTTGCGCCATTTTGGGGAGTCGATGACACTGGCCCAATTTTATGAGTGCTGCTTACCAACGTATTTTGTGCTCAAAA
This sequence comes from Pycnopodia helianthoides, assembly GCA_032158295.1. Classification (NCBI taxonomy): domain Eukaryota; kingdom Metazoa; phylum Echinodermata; class Asteroidea; order Forcipulatida; family Asteriidae; genus Pycnopodia; species Pycnopodia helianthoides. Next base: position 20,195,364 of record CM063248.1, read on the forward strand.
ATTGCTAAGCACAGAAAAATATTGCTTACCAGAAACTGGCTACCAGCCAACATTCCATAAAGTTTCCATTGTTGTGACTGGTGTCTCATTATTCGTTTGCTTAGCAAAGAAATGTGTTAAGCAGTATTTTCTGCTAAACAGCTTTATGAAATTGGGCCCTGAACGTGTGTACTTTTGTGAGCCCGAGCAGGGCGTATTATACGCGCAGAATTCCACGGTATAGCAGCATCATGAGATGCATTGAGGCCCTGGGCTCGAATTCATACAGAGCCAAGAATTCTAACACTGTGAATCAATCTTTACTGCGAAGCAAAGTGTGATGTCACAATACAGATCACCAATGGTAATGGTGACACATTATTTTAGCTGTAACTCACTGTCCCCAAGAAAATAACTAGAGAACTGAAATGTAAATGAGTGTTCTTATTGTGGAGACTGCTGTTACCTGTAAATTGCCTCGTGTGCCATGGCCTTAAGATGAATATTTGTGCTGCGCCGAAATCGAGCCCTGGGATGAGTTCCACTCAAGCTAACAATGGACCTTATGCACATGACGTCATTTCAGTAGGGCGCCCTCGGCCATAGGTCAGAAGAAGGTTGCTCATTAGCCCGAACATCTGACGTCACACTTCTAGGCTCGTGCGTTTGGAGGAATCCTGACAAACGCACCTTTGACCTCGCATCCCATTGCGGTCTTGCAGATAGGGGGACCAGTTGGACAGGGGACCAGTAGCAGTGACCATCTCTTTGACTAATAGACCGGTGCCTGTCCTTATCCGTCTAGTTGCTCATTAGCTTATCGTGCGTGCCGCACGTACATCGTTTTCCATTGTTTAATCATTATCGTTTCACCTAAAGTGAACCCGGCCCATTTGGCCATTCGGGAGCCCTATGCCTAGAGTTTGGGAAGAGGAATGCTGTTTAGTTGTTGTTTTAGACCGTGCAAGTCTCGCGCGTATTCGAACATTGGGACCCGTTAAAACGCGTGAGTTTGATTCTTTCACGCGTTGAAGCAATGTATCGTGGGACCAAAGTGGTTCCGAAAATAATCGAATACGCGCGAGACTTGCACGGTCTATATATTGGCTCACTTTTTATGTCTGCTGTCAGGTTATCTGGCATTATTACTATGGGGTTATTACCGATCTCAATTGTTTTATGATGACCGTTTGTACAAATTTAATATGTTCGGGCCTTGACAAATTATATATTCCAAACAGAGCACAGTTATTATTTACACAGCTCCCACTAAAATGTACACAGTCATTATTCACATTGTCATTTGCGCTTGTTGGGATTTCACACATTTTTATGTGCTTATTTTGTTAACTTCATATCTTACGTAAACTAATTATTGAGTATTGTGTATATGTTGTTTGACTACTATTGTTTAGATTGCGGTTGTGGATTTATAAACAGTTTTATTGGATCGTTGGAGCCCTTCGGGCTTGGCCGATTTATCAAAAAGGAAATATCAAAATTCATGGAACTTATCTGTGTAATGAATATTATACTTTGTGAACTGTTGACCCATAGTTACGGGGTTTGTGCCAACCTATGGTTTTCAATATATAACCCATCGAAACTGAGACTGCAGTCAAAGCTCTCATTACTGGACACTGCAAACATTGATAACAAATTAATAACCAATTTTAAAGGTAGTATAAAGGGTTGGTATATACACCATCGTTTAATTTTAGTCTGAAAGCCTTCTAATTAAGAAGTTCATAATAGGCCTACAAGAAGCATTTTTTCTGTGAAATATTTCCCTCTGAAATGAAGTCATATTCGAGGAAACTGTATCAGAAAAGCCTAACAAAAACGCAACAGCTGATTTCGGTTGGTACAACCAACTTTAAGGACAATGTGTTTACATGCTGAAAATTGTGCGTGGTTTCTCACTTATTTTCTCCTGACTCTCACAAAACGGAGAAGTCCAAATGTTCACAGGTTTGTTATTTCACGAGTTGATCACACAAAACATAAACACCGTCTACGACTATTTTGTCGGCTCTACCATACTGTGCAATACCTTCAGGGGTTGAAATCCCAAACTAGCTTAAAGACACTGGACACTATTGGTAATTGTCAAAGACCAGTCTTCTCACTTGGTGTATCTCAACATATGGATAAAATAACAAACCTGTAAAAACTTAAGCTCAATTGGTCGTCGAAGTTGCGAGATAACTATGAAAGAAAAAAACACCCTTGTCACACGAAGTTGTGTGCTTTCATAATGGTTGATTTCGAGACCTCAAAATCTAATTCTGAGGTCTCGAAACCAAATTCATGGAAAATTACTTCTTTCTCGAAAACTATGTCACTTCAGACGGAGCCGTTTCTCACAATGTTTTATACTGTCAACGTCTCCCCATTACTCGTTACCAAGTAAGGTTTTATGCTAATAATTATTTTGAGTAATTACCAATAGTGTCCACTGCCTTTAACCCAGTGAGTGAGTCTATAGGCATCTGCAGGCATTCAAAGGCGGTTTTTATTTCGGTATTATTGTAGATATTGATTACTCATTTCCTGAAAAAATTGCAGTATTTTTGACCGCGTATAGGGGCGTGTACAAAAAAAATTATATGGTGCAGAAAAAGGTCAAACAAAGTGTTTTTCCATTGATGACATTATTAATATTACTTCACGGAAACAAAATACATGCAGTTAAAACAAGATCAAACTGTAAATGTCATTCAAAAGAATTAGCCTTTGAATGGTCTGTGTACAATGGACATGAGATTATAAATAATGCTATATATATATAACCTTAGAACCAATTAAACACAAAAATATAAATGTTGGTCAAGATAAATTTTTACATACATTTTCTGATGATTTTTTTTCCCCAATTGTTGACAGAAGTCTGGATGTAATACAACTTTTGATGACAGTTTTATTTTTATTCTTTTTCCTTGACAGCCCGTGTGAAACTTGTATCCATTATACTTTCTAAATTTGTAAAATAAAATATAAAGTAAAACAGTTAAGGGTTCAAATTTATTAACACTGGACACAGTTCAAAAACATGCAATTCTGAACAGGATTATTAAATTGCACACTTAACTTTTATGTAGTACACATTGTGTATACTTGTATTGATGTGTGACGAACTTTTAAAACTCACTTTGTAAGAGAACTTGTCGACTCCTTGCGAATTGGATTCATTTATTTTCTAAATGTTATTTTTCTGGTTGAAAAATATGACAACAATTTGCCATTGTTAATTGTGGAGTTTCGTTGCCTAGCATTCGATCGCACCAGACTCGGTTCTTGTAGCAAAATCGTAATCAGAATGTGGGTTTGAACCCTGGCCCGGTCATGCCGCGATGCTTTTCTTTGCGCATTGCACATGACCATATATTGCTTCTCCTTATCCAGGTGTATAAACGGAAACCTGCGAGGGGTGAGCACATGACACTGTGTTGAATTAACCTATTTTGGGCTCATAAAGCAGATTGAGACTGTGTGCTCCCCCAGGGAGTTGAAGAAATTTGAGGAATTATTTAAATAAATATAATGGCAGATAAAGTGAACAGGAATTACAATGTGTTTGTTATACCACGTTAATAGATTGTGAATTTGTAGTGGTCGAGAACTGCGGATTGTGCTACAAAGACGCTCGTCCCCAGCGCCTTGCCTTAAAACCAAAGGCGCTGGGATGGGCAAACGTATCGTTAACGTTAAGGGCTCAGTCCCATGCTCAGTCCCATCATGCATCACACTCACACTGCAAGCACTGCACGCATGACGTACTTCCTGAACAAGAATTTTGTGCAAGCTGATTAGCCCATCCCAGCGGTCCTGGATAGGCCGCTGGGGCCGAGCGAAGGCTCGGGGTACATCACTGTTGTTCGTTTCCAGGGTCTTGTACAATATTAGAAATAGCCCGGGTTCGAAGTTGTAAAAACGCTGGCCAGGCACAGTGATATACGTTCCTGTGCGATGTGCCGTAGGGAACAGTGAATTAATATTCGTCTGGTTTGTCAACTGCCAATAAAATGTTGAAAGATGAACAACAGATCACCAAAACACCAGTGACCCCGTCACACCTTGCAACAATTGTGTACAGCGGCGGCGCTAATGGGGGGGGGGGCCACGGGGGGGGGGGCAAATGCCCCCCCCCAGTTATTTGTTTGCCCCCCAGTTATTTGTTTCCCCCCCCCCAGTTTTCCCCCAGTTTTTTCCCCGATGGCGGAAATTGAGTTTAATCCCAAACCATTGCACCCAATTTGTTACAATGTTGTTTGCGCTGTAAATAATAAACTCAATTTCATCCATCATAATTAGCTGGCACCATCAAAAAAGCCCAATACACTTTCCATCTCCGGCAATGTTAATAAAACGTGGATTTATTTATCTGTACAAGCTTGGAAACTTGCTATAAATAGAAATGCATTGTCTGCCCAAAACCGTAAGCAGCCATTGTACACGCAGTTCGCACATACAGTGCAAAATCTTATTTCTAGAGTGAATTGTAGGCTTATACAGTACATTATAGACTTTTGTTTGCCCCCCCCCTAAATTTAAGTTTGCCCCCCCTCTTTCCCTCCAGTTTAACAGGTCTGCTTGGTGCCGCCGCTGATTGTGTATAGTGCCTTGATCTGTGTGTGCAACATGTACATATTTTTTTATATATATTAATATATATAAACCCGATATAATAAGTATTAGGCCTATTAGTAAAACTGGAGCCAAGTTACCTGAAGTGAAACCCAATATAGTACAGCGGATGGGATGTGTGCCGATTGTTGCGAACTCGTATTTAGTTTCTGTATAAACATAATTGACTTGAAACTATCCGCTTCTCTGCCCACATTAGGCTGTATAAAGCGCCCGTGTCGATACTTCCTTTTAATGCTGTGTATGTAAACATTCATATTTGGATGAAACAATGAAATACTGAGTTTTTAGTATTTGCTCTGATATCATGTTTTTTTTTTCTTAACTGGCAGTGGTATACATTACATGGTGTTGTTGTTGCTTGTAAGAAAAGAGTTCGGTGTAAAAAACCTTTTTGGTGACCTTGAATAACGTGGGGAAGATAATATTTCAGTCTTTCGGCTATACAGGCAGAGGCAATTTTATAGGAAGTGTTCAAAAGGGTAATGGGGCGCCAGTTTTTTTACGGCGAGGTTTGTCTCCTTTCGGTACTAAAAAGTTACAATACCATTTTTCTGAGTCAACGAAAATTGACCGTAATCATAAGCATAATTCAAAGAACGTACAAGAAAACATAATAAGTCATTATGAAAAAACTTTAAAAATCATAACTAAAACCATCTGAACCGGAGACTTGTCATTTTTACTGCTGTTTAGTGCTTTCATTACTAATGAGCGGACCTTCAATACGATCACGCATCTCGTCAGAAAGAGGATGTCCGTCTACCTTAACAAAAATTGACAGCTTCAGCATCAATCTCTCGAAAAGAGTAAAGCTTCTTGTACAAATTCCTTGCTTCTAAAAGATTATCATAACTTCGAGTCAACGCACAATATCATAATTAACAATACGGCTGATAGGCCTACATTATTTTGTTTACAAAATTACGCTTTTCTAAATTCAGGAATAATTTGGAAGGTTTTTCTCCATGCTCCATCCAACGAGTCTTTGACCTAATTGTAACACCGTCCATTGTTTTCTTACGCAACTGGATAAGGTCAGCCTGTTTGTTGTTTAGAGCTTCAACTGCGTCGAAGTCTCCATCAGCCATTTTGTTATGTAAATCTGCAATTTGGTTCTCTAAATCACTCTCGGCTTTACGGGCTTGTTTCTTTTTCGAGGCAGCAAAAGAAATAGTTTGGGTACGAATTTTCAAAGGAAGCATTTAAAAAAAAGCTGGTCATTGATTGAAAACTGAATATCTGTGGAATGAACGCTATTAGGATGGTAGGGAGTGGCAGCATATTCTTTCACAACTTCTTGAATGTTGTTTTTAACTATAGCCTAATCCAGCTCCCCGTTCCATAAAGTCGAGTTGAATGTCGAAGTTCGGTAGAAATAAGGAAAAAAATCAAGTCTGGATTGTTTAAAAGAAAGAGTGTTGTGTTGTCTCCAAGTGTATGAATGGAGATCGGGTTACAAACTCGCCAAACATCCACAAGGTCTAAATCGTTGCACATTTTGACGTACTCTATTTCTAGCCAAAGGGTTATTAGTATGCAGATAATCCACACTATCAAAGTTCTCATCTATCAGATTCCAATCACCACATAAAATTGCACGTGCATTGTTCAAGTCACTTGAGAAAATCTGAAACATGTTAATAAAACTTGGGCTGATCGTTATTTGGCCCGTACAAATTAACTAGGGTTAAACGAAAATCACCAATCTCAATATCAAGAATCAACAGATTACCGTTATCATCCTTCTTAACGCTGTGAACTTATTATACTCAAAATATTATTATTAAACAAAATAGCAACACCTCGAGAATTACTTGTGTGTGAACTAAAAAAAACCTTAAAGAGTAAATCTTCTTGGTGGTCTGTTGGTTTTGTTTTATTTTGCCAAAATGTTCTTTGGTCTGGACAGTATGTTCTGGTTGTTTAATTTCCCATAATAAACAAATAATGAAATGCACACGTCAAATCTGACCGCAGGCCAAATGTAAGTATTATAATGATATTGTATAAATAGGTGTCTGACGCTCATTCAATAAACAACGTGTGTACACTAGTTTACATGCTGTTATGTTCACCATCGGCGTATCCACTGGGGTGACAAGTACACCCCCACCCACCCGACAATCACTTTTCGCAGTGAGGAATTTTGACTGAATAGAGCTTTGGTTTTGCACACTGTTCAAAACCGTCAACCGCGTCCACGGGTTGAACACTTCACAGTAAATCCCCTGTTTCGCACACGAATTGGTGTCACTGGCCATGGAGGTAGAATTCATTCTACCTCCATGTAGAATTCATTCTACCTCCATGCATTGGCCATCAACCGCTAGAACCAAGGCAGCTAGCTGATCAAGGGCCAGAGGGATTTTAACAAACTCAAAAGTTTTAATTCGAAACAAAACTACAAAACTAGAACCAGCGGTTCTACTTAATTATGGAACAAGTGGTTTCTCTTTGTGGAACCAGGTCGCAATCGACTTTTATCTGTGAGTCATGGAAATCCTACCCTCAAAAAACTTCCAGGGTCAGAATTGGCACGGATCCGGGTTACCTGGGGCCTGGCTCATCAGTCTGGGTCAGTATGATCCGGAATATGTGTCAAATTACCCAGAGATAATAGGTCAAATTCACGCAGAATCAGGGTCAAAATCAAATTTGGAAAATGTTCAAAATCTGTCTGACCCCGAAATGAGTCAGGTCCCCTTGAACTCGGAATCCGGGATTTTTTAAAAGTGTTCCGAATGCGTCTTAAAGGCAGGGTATACTTTTTGGTAATTGTCAAAGACCAGTATCCTCACATGGTGTATCACAACATAATTATGCATAACATAACAAACCTATGAGCATTTAGGCCCAATTGGTCATCGAGGTTTCAAGAAAAACACCCTTGTTACATAGAATTGTGTGCTTTCAAATGCCTGAGAAAGGAATTCATGCCTGAAGCTTTTCTCAGATCCAATAATTTTAGTGGGGAGAAACTACCTCTTTCTCAAAAACTACATTACTTCATAATTATAGGGAGTCGTTTCTCACAATGTTTTATATTATCAGCAGCTCTAAGGTGTTCCTAATACCAAGTAAGTTATTTTTATGGTAGTGGGTTTCTTGAATAAGTACTAAAAGTATCCACTGCCTTTAAATGTTATCTACTTGTTATTGTTATATCACCTTACCAAGAGTGGCTTTTAGCCTTGTTTGTGGCGTATTATTTTACTATAAACAAATTAGTTTAAAAAGCACTGTTTTGCCAAAATGAAAACCCATGTTATCGATTGAGCTTCCTCTGCATCTAAATGTTGACAATGAACATCCTGAGAACACTTTGCTTCGTTTTCTTGTTCGTGTAAAGGGATGCACTGTGCGGCATTATTTGTTTTCCTGTTTTTACTTTCAGTTTATTTGTCCCATTGTCATCTGCGTCGTTGTTTTCAGCACAACAAGGCCAAACCGAGTCCGGTTCTTTTTGGGGGGACGATATTTTCAGTAAGTGGAATTGGTCGCTATAATCCAGTAAAAGTTACCTTGAAAACGAAACAAACAATATTCAGTAAATGAGTAAACAAACAAACTGATACTTCCTATTATTAGGATTGGAAACTTTGCATGGTGGAGAATACAACCTAGTAAGGTTTGCAGTAACACCATAATATACATTACATGTTTTAAAAATGAAATATTGAGGAACAAGTGTTATCGTAAATATTGGCGTCACGTCAGTTCAGGACTTATGGCACAAGTTGTCAAGTTGTGAAATTTGTCATGGCATATTGACGTACATATTTATGTTCGGTGTCTCATCGGGGCCACCGTACCACTCTACTTTGGCATCGGTAACGGGACATTTGTTCTGTCAAAACTTTAACCCTGGAAAGCGCCCCCTATATTTTGCGCACATGGACTCGGTGCTTAGTGATTGCAGTCCCTATGAGGTTCTTGCATATCATAATTGAGTTCAGAATTTGGAAAAATTACTTTCTTTATGCTTTTTCTAACTTTTATGGATGCTAGAAGTATCCTGAGGAGATGTCGATAGTATTTATTTAATTTTTGAAAGAAAATATTTAAAACACTTTTAAACCATTAAATACTGTATAGGGACAGCAATCCCCAAGACACGCGCTGATGGACTAACTAGCTGTTTTTCCCTGACCCCAGGCTAAATTGGGCGGCAATGTTTGCAATTCCACTTTGAGGTGTTGACAGATGCCCCATTACAGGATAAACTGAAATTGTAGGTCCAGTGGTTTTTGTTTCCAGGGGTGGCAGATTAAAAACCCATTGGTCGGTGACAGCTGTCTCAATAGTGACTTGTTCCAGGGTTTTAAACAGGAAGAGTTCCTCCAAGAGCTATACTCAGCTAAAGTCACGTGGCGCTATGACGTCTACACACCGGAAACCAAAACCCTACTTCACCACGCTTTGTCTCAAACATGTATGGTTCGTTCTTCATGATTAACTATTTGTCTTGACGGCTCGACCCTGCTGTTCAAAATGACGTTTATCATAACTCACTGCATTATTTCACAGTCTGGGAAATCGTATTACACCCGGGGTATGAACATTTAATTTCCCCACAATATCATTATAAGTCTGATACCCCTCAGAGACTAGGGGCTGGATATGCTTTTGTTACCTACAAACAATTGGAATGGTCCCCCCCCCCTCCCCACCCTCCCCCATTAAGCTGGTGTTATGAATGGTCGATGTTAGCCTTGGCATGGGGCTGCCAACTATAGAATTTGTAAAGAGATTTTCAATGTGAACCAATAACCCCCACTGGGGGTTATTCAAGGTTCAAGGTTCAAGGTTCACTTATTATGTTCGGTGTCCCCCAGTGCATTCAACTTCTGCCTTGTGTTTCTGGACGGTATGGTAATGGATGATTCCAAAGGCTGATTTTTGTTGTTCTTTTAATTCATGGGCGATGTAATAATTTGTTTAGCAAAAACCTACTGCAAACAAAATTTAGGGTTTCGCAGCTGAGAGTTAAGATTATTGTGTCAACCACATAACTTTTTAGATAACACGTCTCTATATTAGATGGTATAGAAAACGGTAATGACAAAAATAATAGTATCACTATATCATACTTTGCTTGTGAAGTGGATAAGTGCTTCACTAACACTGGAAGCGAGTCGGTTTGGGAAAAAGCACATTGTGTAGTGCACCCAAAGGGGACCATTAGTTAGGTCGAGCGCCCTCTATGAACAATTCTTTTTGTGTGTCTAGTAACTAGTTACCACTTCGTACAATAAACTTTACAGCAAGTAGTTCAAAAGGTTACCTGGCTATTTTAATCAACGGCACGCAATTTTTTTCCGTACCACACTAGAGCCAATGCATAGACGCATAAGGTATGGGCGCTTTCCCGGATACCTTCACTGTTGACCCCCTGTCTCAAGTGTGGTACGAAAAAATTGCCAACGGCACTTCTTACCAAAGCGGCTGCTAACTGGTCCTCGTTTTATATGCAGAGGAAGAGTGCATTAATTAACTGTAATTTCGTGGGAATTTTGAGACTGGACAATGTCGAGGTTTTCTGGGTTGACAAAGTGGAGGTTTCCAATTGTTTTTGGAAGTATTCTAGCAGGATTTACTACGGCTTTCGTGTTCAGGTAAGAAGCAACAACAAATGCTCAGCAGTGTCAGTGAGTGAGTAAGGCAGGTAGGTTTTACTCCACAAAAATTGACATAAAAACTTAAGGAGTAACTATAGTATAGAATACAGGTCACGTACGTTTTGATTGAGTAACTTGGTAGTAGTACTAGTACTACAGTACGGGTGCATAGACATTTTACAGGATTTTTTGCTGTGATGAGATTTCTTGCAATAGTCAGACATGACTAGTTTTAGACATTCAATCCTGTTGTCATGCAGCTGACGTGCCGTGTGCAAAACATGTGCGAGCGATCTCCGAAAATACCTAAGTTACTGCCTACTAATTGTTATAAATCATAAAATAAGTAAAATGTTCCTGAAATTTGAAAAATAAAATACTAATTTTACCTTTTGAAAACGTAAATAAAATGTTCGTATTTTCTATGGGTGTTTCAATTGAAAACAAGAAAGTAAAAAAAAAAAATAATTATCCCAACCAGAAAAAACTACCTGCCAAGATCGGCCTAGGGGGCCTTTTCACGCTGAACACAATGACGCTATTCACACCGTGCGAAACTGGATCGCTTTTGCCGAAGAGCTTGCCAAATAATTATTGTCTCAGCATTGTCAGATTTTACCACTATGAGAGGACAATAACTTCCGATCATAGTAAGAAATCCGACTATTGAAGGACTGGTAAGAATGTCCCGTAAAAATTCTACGCACCCGTACTGTACTAGTAGTAGTAGTACTACAGTTTGTGAATGTATTTTGTGCGATTGATGAATACATGCAACAGATAAAATGTTAGGGTCGTAGGGAGTCAAACTCAAAGTGTGACGTGGGTGGTGAGGTAGGTGGAGCAGCCGATAGAGGGCGTTTTAGGAAGATGAGCATATGATGCAATCGTGAAGACGGGGAAGGTGGAGGCGTGGAGTCGCGGTGTTGGCGATGGCCGATAGAGGGCGTTTTTAGGAAGACGGGCATATGATGCAATCGTGAAGACTGGGAAGCTGGAGGCGTGTAGGTGGGGAGTTGCGGTGTTGGTGATGGCCGATAGAGGGTGTTTTTAGGAAGACGGGCATATGATGCAATCGTGAAGACGGGGAAGGTGGAGGCGTGAAGTCGCGGTAACGGAATTCGGGGTTTATTTCCCTTTTGGTAATGATCCTCTAATGGGGTCATATGTATTACGGCAATATTAATAATTGTATGGAATTCGGGCTTTCTTTCCCTTCTTGAAATAATCCTCTAATGGGGTCATGTGTATTACGGCAATATTATAATTTAACGGAATTTTGGCTTTATTTCCCTTTTGGAAATAATCCTCTAATGGGATCATATGTATTACTATTACGGCAATATTAATAGTTATTAATAAGTTGAACGGAATTCGGGCTTCCTTTCCCTTAATTTTTGAAATAATCCTCTAATGGGGGGTCATGTGACTTATCGCATTAAAATAAATTGACAGCACAGTTGCGCATTAGCGACAGAGCAGTTGTGCATTTTCGAGCCTAATGAGGGCGCTGTTGTGCATCTTTCAGAGTGCCCCCTAGGTTGCCAAATATTTATAATTAAGCAACAGAGCGCGACTCCAACTCCGGTGTACTGTGTACATATATGAACGTGACCGCGACTCCGTTTCCGCGGAGGCGCAGTCATAGCTTCGAAGTGTACCTACATTCTATAGTTGTACCAAACTGAAAACAAAACCTATTTAGGGAATAACAGTGCAATGAGCCGGTCTTCACTGCGTGGTAATGACCGGGCTGGTGGCTGGCCGCTGGGCGAGGTCCATTAACAGCGGCCAGCCACCAACCAAGGTCATTACCACGCAGTGAAGACCGGCTCATCGCACTGTTATTCCCATTAATAAAAATGCCTTATGACGAAAAAACTGTAAAAATCGTCAGAATTTGTGATTTTCTTTCACCGTTATTTAAAAAAATGTTCTACTCATGTTCAAGGGCCAATCCTTTGGCTGTTCAACTTTTGTGTGGTACCTAATCTCTTCCACATAATTAACTGTTTATACATATTTTCAAGAACCAGACCATGACTTTGCATTATGTTGGTTTTATGCGCGTACAAGCTACCCTAAATTGATACATTATCTACGCGTTCACGCCTACGCGTGGAATGTTTCCGCATGCGGCACCATCTGTCCTGCTCAAAAAATAAAAAAATAAATACGCACAAAGAAATCAGTTGATTTTAAACCGGTAGTTTGCCGCGCAACAAGCGCATAGTGCATAGGATTAAATTACACAACAATGTGCTTGTTAAGGGGCCATTTATTCGCTAGTTTACTGAGCCGGTCTTTATGTCACATGTTAATACACCCCCACGTGACCAGCCTTTGACCAATCATAGTTCATAAACTCTCCAAGGTGTTTATTAATATTAATTAATTGTTATAAAACACTGGTGAGTTTCAGAAAAAGACGTAATTTTTCACCCAAAACTTTAAATCTGAGAAAGGCTTCAGGCATGAACAAAATGAAGCCTTTTTCAGTCTTGGGCATCTGAGTGCACAGTAAAGCACGCAATGCAACAGATTACAGAACAAGGGTGTTTTTCTTTCGTTATTTTCTTGCAACTTTGACGACCAGGGAGCCAAAATTGTCGCAGGTTTGTTGTTTTATGCATATGTTGGGATACACCAACCAAGTGATGAATTGTGCTCTTTTACACTTACCAAGTTAAGTTAAGTTAAGTATACCCTGACTTTATCAACTGCATATAAACATATAAATAAATAATTGTAAATTGTGCTATGTAAAACATCAAATCGTCATAATTAGCTCTACTGTAACTGGGGCACTGTACTCCTTAAATAAATTGACATCTGCAGCTAGTATTAGTTATATGACTTCAGATGTTAACATTTTTGTTTAAAGGAGTACAGCGCCACAGTTACTGGGTCTAGCCCCATGCACTTGTACAGTACATTTTAATCAAAATAATCATCTCGTTAAGTCATAGTGCAGTTGGATGCTAATGTGCTGGACTCCCACCGCTTCTTGGACCTGCATGTACTTGTAGCCCCACATTGCATCAGGAAGTGTGATGAACTTTCAAAAAGAAAACGTCATGTTTTTCTGCAGAAATGTTTTCCCCAGTGCCAGTTCAGCTGTCACACTTACCTGATTGCCTGATTGTGGAGAGTAGTACATTAAATCAATTTTGTGTAAACTCGTTTTGGTTTTATTTCATAAAGAAGTATCTCCGACTGACAATGACACTTCAATCGTCAGCACCATGTTGTTTTTAATAATGTGCTTGAAACAGCGGCATTAACTGCTGTTTTACTCCATGCTGCTTGCTAGAACTAACTGGTTCAAGTTATGCGGTGGTGATGCTGTTTGTGATGAATACCGCCTTGACTAAAGACTAGTGCTGGGCGGTGAATTTCACTACCCAAGTAGTAGCGCATCAATAAGTTGCAACTACAATACAAGTCATTTAGTCCTATTTTTCAATACATCATCATGAAAAAGAAATGGTAGTAACACCACAGCCTCCAAACCAAAGATCATGTACCTGGATGCCACTTCAGTAAGCAACTCTTTGGATTTATCAACAGATCAGCGCAGACAATGACCATATATTTTGGCAATCAATGATATTTACAAATTTGCTTACGGAAGTGGCGCCGTTAAACCCCATCTTGCACCTACCTGTGACTTCAAATCCAGGATTTCAAAAAGATAATAACTGAAAACAATTTTCACTTAAACTTAAAATTTTTTGTAATTTTTTTTCAGCAAATAAAACACCGTGCGACATAAACCACAGCCAGATGTGTTTAAACGCGCAGGTGCTTATTTATGCAAAAAACGCAATCAATACATACTGGTATTCAATCTGTTAGTACGCGCGCGTTGGCACAACTGTTGAGCGGTGCATGCATAGTGACTCCTTCGCAAAACAGGGCCCAAGGGCATGACAGGAATTTAAAGTTAACAGAAAAGTTAATTTTTCTACAACCCTACTGGTTTGAAACAACCGGTTAAGACCGAGTCACTACTCTTTTATTCCCTTATTAAAAACTAACAGCAAGTCAGCACTCTGTAATTGGCATACAGCGGACGGCAATCCAATCGCATTTAAGCTGTGAAAGAACTTGATGCATCCCCATGGTAGAACTGTAGTTTGATCTTGCATATTCCACTGCTGTCTGTTTCCGGACCAATCACAAGCCACACATAATGTAACTAATAAATGTTGATGAGCCTGCATAGTCTATGGCCTGTGTATTGTTGTTGTTGATTGCTGAGCTGAAGTGTGTGTGTGTGTGTGTAACGTTGATCCGTTGACTGTGTGGCAATTGTGTTTCCATTCAGTACGGTGTCGTCTTGAAGGATTATCTTTCGTAAGTACATTAAGTCCTCGTGAAGACACATTATGTACACAGGCAAATATTTCTGAATTCTTTTTTTAGTTGTGGCGCAGCGTAGTTGAAAAGCGGCAGTCGCTCCTAGACATAGCAATCATTAGTTGTGACTACCCGACTAGTCACATAGGCTTACTAATGACTACTGACTAGGACTTAGAATCCAGTGAAGTTGTTACAGTTTGTCATTGCTCATGCGCCGCAGTAAGTATCATAGCACTCAATGATTCTAAATATCAAATTACACTAAAACAAGCTTGCAAAAATTGGTATAAAAAACTCACCACAATTGTGCTGCAAGTAATTGAAGATTGGGGGGAAAATTTCTGGGAAAAAAAGTGAGTTTTATCACAGTTCGCGATGCTATGTAGGGCTAGGGCCAAGAAGCAGAGGGAGTCCAGCGTATGTGCACTATTTATGGGGCTAAATCATCATCGATTAATTGGTTGTTGTGGCTAGATCTAAACAAAGGAGTAAGTTTGGGTATCTGACTAGAGTCGACTAGACTTAACCATAGTCAATCTACTCACATGTCACTCAAATGCTGCACGTTGTTTGACAAGCTAGTCCAACTGGATCAACTGATCCCCGGAGCACTGTTTCTCTAGTCAATTAACGAAGTTACGTCACTTTGTCAAGATGGCGGTTAGGTTATGTGACAGAGAAAGTTGTGTAAACTTTTGCTATCACACAAAAAGTTGGTTTAACGATGAATGGTAGGTTTTTGCCAAAGTAATATGTCAATTATTAAGATGATATTATCATTTCACGATATTATGCAAGTAATTTTTTTTATTGGCCAATACCAATACATATTTGATAAATCAATCAACTAAACTTGTTCGAGTGAAACATGGACCATGCATGCATGATTTACAGTACATAGCAAATTGACGAAAGGTAATGGCACCCGAACTACGGTTGCAATCACGGGTACTTTCACGTTCATTTTTATTCATGAATGCGTGTACACTCTGAACATATTACCCCCTCTTTGCAGGGTTCTGCCCACAGTGGTCGGTGCCGGAAAACCCGCCTAGCACTCAGGATTCCCCAATCACCACTGGCAGAATTTTCTCTGTTTCCGACCACTACACATTTTTAAAATTACACTTGCAATTTTCTTTCAAAGGTTTTCAACGAAATGTAAGATTGGGTATTTACCAGTAAAAATGGTATCTGAAGTCTTTAATTTTGAGTATTCCTTTGATTTGAGTATGATCTACCATGGCACTGATCCATCTCGCAATGGTTTCCAGGGAAACATATTTCCACCACTAAAGAAATCCTGGGCAGAACCTTGTTTATGGTCACCATGTTAGGCAAAGGCACATATTTTTCAAGCATCAATTTGTGTCACACACAACTTCCACAAGCCTTCAATCAAATTAATCAGGTCACAAAAACTGCAGTGGGCTGGAAAACTATTTCTTATTCAGTGGAATTATTATGCTTCAATGAAAATTTAAAAAAACAATGGAATGCCTCGTGTCGCAGTTTGGGGAAAAACAAGCTAGTTAAATTTTGTGCAACATTTTGTGAATTCTTAATGATGAGTTACATGTACATGTAGGTCATGCAGTTAACTGAGTCAGTACCCATGCACCTAGCCTTGGCTTAGGAAGGATCATACTTTGGTAATAACCCCCAGAAAGTAGTGTTTATCGGAAAGCCTGTGTTACAAAGTAATATTAGTAGGGGAGGTGAAGTGAAGTCGATTCGAAGCCAATATGGCTCGTCAGGCCAGTGTTTATACCAGGCTTCATTGGCATTAAACGACTGAGAATATTTCTATTCTCCCTGGACAGGATGCCAGTCCATCGCAGGTTATTCCCCAGCTCTCGCCGGTACCCATTTGTACTTCTGGTTGGAGAGAAGCAATTACGATAAAGTGCCTTACTCTACGACACAAAAAATGTCACTACCGACCAGACCAGGATTCGAACCCACATTCTGTAAATTACAGAACTTGAGTCCACCCACACGCTTGACCTCGACTACCCATAATGGTAGTGAGCATCCTACAAAAATGTCTGAATCGCCCCTGTTGATTAGAAATCAATAAAAGTATGTCGAACAATTTGATCCTCCAAAGATCTTTTAGAAGGCGCCTTTTCGAGATTCAAAAATCCGTGGTGTGTGTTTGTGAGTTCCGCAGCCGGGGACGGAGTTGGTACATTTTGTACCCACTGTCACCTCACTGAATATGAATGTTGTCTGCTTGCAGAATCATGTAGTCAGACCTTCAGTAGTGGGATTGATTGCAACATTACTGGTTGACAAATGTGAGGGTAGGTACTCAATATAACGAGCTCATTAAAGCTGCATACTGCTTTTAACTATAACCTTGGATTTAGACATTTTGACTGGATGTATGTGAGGCACACAGTTAACTTAACATGGTTAACCAGTTACCGCCAGGTATCTTCCTTTTTTTTCTTCTTCCAGCCTGACAAGATTATTTTATCAGAATTCCCAAATTCTAGCTAGGAAAAAATTTGCATATTACATGTAACACGACATCCAGCATCAACTGGTTAAACTACATAACGGGAATCACAATAAATTGTACCTACCACTTGTCTACCATCTCATTAGCAATTTTTCCAGTGGTTGTAGCTTTTTTTAGGTACCTGAAAGTACTTTGTGTTTCAACATGTGAATAACGTGCAGGCTTATACTAAAAAATAATTTGCATAGTTCGCAATCCTAATGGAAATACACGTCAAGCATTAGGCAATGCACATAATTTTTTACAGATAACACATTGAAATGAAATAATATAGATAGTGGAATTATGTGTTGCTTGGGGTGAATTTGGTGTTTTTGTGTTTTTGATCACATGCGCGATTGTGTAAACTATTTTTTAAAACTTTAAATTCTGTTTCAGGTGTAACCAACTGTTTCAGAGACGGTTACACTTTTACAAAAGTAATCTTAAACATACAGGCTTAGCATGTACAATGTATACTTTTTAAGTGAGCTCTTTGCTGTGTGTTATTTTGTCCTTTCCCCCCCCCCCCCCCCATCACGCAACCCTTAATGTGTTGTACTACATGTAGTACCATCCAGGAAGTCACTCATTATTTTCAAAAGAGTTTCCACAGAGCCAGGGTTGTGGAAAATCAATGAATGCAGAGAAAAACTTGTGCAGACAATTTTCTCATTAAACTGTCCAGGGACAGGGAACGCCATTGCTACACTTACAAAAGCCCTTGTAGTTTTTTAGAACTGAAAGTGTGTACTATATACAGTCATCAAGTATGCGTGCAGTACATATACCAATCACAGTTTCCATGGAAATCCTGTGTGCAATGGAGGGGTAATAATGAGACAGGAGATTGTATCATCCTGTATGGAATAATAGAGGGAAGTACTCCTGTGATTGAGATGTATACATTATTAGAGATGACTGGTAGCTGGTAAGGGCACTGTTGATCATAACTGTGTTGATCTTCTTTGGGTTGAACCATGATTAATTGACTAGAGCGGGATTTGAACCGGTGACCTCCGGATTAACGTGCCGGCGCATGCTGTCTATTATCTTTGTCAGATCACCTGTACATGACACACGATGACATGTACAGGTAGATGCATTCAGTATTAGAAAGCACTAATTTTTACACACACAAAAAAGACCAAGACTACTTTTTGCCAAATTGCAATTTGCAGCTATGGTTATGGCTGTTGCTAAGGGTGTTTCTAAGGGCAGCCTTTACTTAAACTATTTTTACCAAGCATCTGCGTGGCATAATTTGTTTGAGAGAATATCGTCATCACAATGAAACCCTGACTAAAACAAGTAAAGGCAACAAATGATCTCTTAAAAGGCATCGCAAGTTTTTGTTCTGATGAGAAAATGTGGAATGTCGTCATTGTTTATTTGGCAAGCCCTTGGCCATAGAACCGCAGCTGACAATCGGCCATGGCATGCTGGAATCTCGAACATGTACCTCCTTTTCGTGCCAAAACAACATTGGTGGCAGCCTAACGTCTTATTGTAGTTATGGAAGGTCTGGAATTGGAGACTACAGAATAATCCCTTGAACAAGGGGGAATTCTGAGCATGAGTTGCAGTGCCCTTTGACCCTGTTTGTTATTGGAAATAACGCGGTGAGTTCATGCACTGTGTATGCTATTCAATGGAATACGGGGGCGTGTTATATTAGGTAAGCCGCAGGCATCAAACTTCTGGTTTATCAAACTTCTGTTTGTCTGTCTGTAAAAGTTTTCATGCTTGTTTACACGTTGTTCGGCGTTAACTGGTTAAGGTCAGCCTAGTTTATAATTTTTGTCTTCTCTATTTTGCTTGACAGACTGCAGTTCATGCCAGAGACTGAGGAGCTGCACCGTAAACACAACAGGAAGACACTGAGCACTTGGATGAGATGATAGCTCACAAGACCCGCGTCAATGTGCAGAGGGCTCAAATCATTGAGGAGAAGAGGAAATCCATGGATGGCGTCAATTCGTAATGAGACCACACACTAGAGTCTTCAAGATGGGTCTCTGATTGATGGGATTTCATCAGCTGTAAATTGCTAAATTGCGTTAAAAAAATGAGTATATTTGCTTGAACGCTGAGCATGCATGATTGTTGTACAGTATTGAAAATTGACAATTGAGAGATGTTTATTGTAGTAACCGATAACTCTTATTATGTGATCAGAAACCCATGATTGTAGTTGCATGACCCATAGTCGCAGCAGCATCATCAAACTAGAAGCTATAGGAATCAAAAGGCGTCCACCTGAAATTTCCTGATCGCTTAATTTGCATTGAAGCAAATGTACGATTTCTCTGACTGTTTTGACCTGAAGGTAGTGATCTTAGTTGTGATTTGAAGTGAACGCAATGAAGGAGGTGCCTCAGGGGGAATGTGCCGAGGGTGACAGAATTACATCCAGGGGAAACCCACAGCACAATCCAACAACTCAAAAGCACCCAGACACTTTGTTAACAGATGGAGTATCCTCTTGTGCATGAGGAGACCGTTCTTGCTCAGAGTAAATGCAGTGAGTCTGATGAGGCAAGCACCGGGGACGCCTCCGAGACAGGAAACGTTTCAAAGCCTACGTCTTCTTTGTCGGCGGTGTCACGGAGACACAAGCTATCTCTACGCCGAGCAGCCAGCCACCAGGCCAAATCCAAGGCACCCAGGGAGGTGATCAAAGCCATTTTAGGGGAGACCACTTTGAACCAGAGCAGTGACTTCAAGGAACCCCTGGTGAGAGGGTCAATCAATGCACCGAAAGGCAAACGGAGGATAGGTAGCTCACTCAGCAGATCTAAACAGAACAGATCCTCAAAAGCCACAGCTCTGTCTGAGTTGAGCTGCAGTGCTATTGTTGATGACGCTCGTGAGAGCGACGAAAAAAGTGATGAGAGACCGACAAAACAACAAACTGCTGAACCCCAAAATAGAAATGCTGGAGTCACTGTGGCCAATGTCTCGGCAGCAAAGGATTCCCCCATCAAAGGATGCAAGGTTTATGTGTCAAAGTTGAAGTTGAGTACAGCGTCTCGACCGCAAGAGTCCAAGAATGTTGACCCCATGGACAAGGATACTTTACCAGAGGTCCAGTCCACTAACCAGCCCTCCTCGAAGGATTCAGCGCAAGTCCTCACCAGTGACAGCCCTAGTCGTCTTGCTTCATCCCCTGAGCGAAAGAGTCCCCTTTCGAAAACCAGATCCTCGTGCCCGGACGGAGGGCCTACACAAAAGCGCTGTCTATCTTGTGGGGAAACTTTTTCAGGGCAAGACGCGGCAGAAAGCCAACGGAAACACATTCAGCAGTGTCTTCGGCAGCGATTTGCAGCAGTCGTAAAGACGAGTGATGGCATGGGTAACTCAGGTATGTCTTGGTCTTTGATTTTGTAATCACTGTTTTTTGATTGTTTGAATTTTTAAACAGTAACAACAACAAATCCTCAATTTTACTGTTCTGCCCGGCTGCGTATTGATTGACACCATTTATTCTTGAGGTATTTTAAAAGAACAACTGGCTTTGTTAGACTATGTTGGCTACAAAATGGACTTAATTATGACTGAAGTTCTTCTAGGAGTAGAGTAGAATGGTCCCTAAAACAAATCATAAAATTTGCCGTTTTCAAACATTTACAAACAAAATTAGGTCATGTGATTTATCCGAACCAGATTTTTGGTTAGGTTAAATCACTGGATCTTTGAAAATAGTCTCACTTCCATCTGAATAAAAGTTGATTATTGAACCAAAATCAACTCTGGTTTTATAAAAGTTTTTTTAAAACAAATATTCATGAGTATTTGACTAAAGAGACTATGTATTCAGGATATGGATAAAAGCTAAAAATAGTTACGAAAAATCAAACTAAAGATTTTAATTCAGAGAGTCCATGCAACGGAAGCGTGTTCCAGGGTAGACACAGCGTGGGGGCTAGTGAGACATTTACCCTAATTTCGCCACTGAATTTCTGCTCGATTGTTTGTATAACCATTGAAGACGATACCAGTGGCGATGAGGAGTTCGCTCGCCGCCTTCAGAAGCGGGAAGATGAGAAGAGGCAGGAGGAGTTGCTGACTGAGACTGAGAGGTTCTTCTGTCACATCTGCCAGCGTGAACTCACACACATGAACTCAACGAGAAGAGGTCAGCATATCAATAGGTACACCAAACCTCAATTGTTGTCATTCGTTTTTTGCGATTTTTGTTACGACCCAGAGCAGAAAAACATGCCAAGCATGGCCTGTTTTTGAAAAAAGTTGTTAACCACTTCACATCAAATGACGTGCGTACACGCCAAATATTTCTGGAATGACTTATGGCGGACAGTTGATTACAACCGAAACAGCCTTGTACAAGTGATTGTGCCTATTGCGTTGATCAGCAGTACAAGCGTTCTCATCATGCGTACCAAGAATTTGTACAAGCTCATCAGCCCATCCCAGTGGTCTTGGATGAGACCGTTCGGCTGAGCGAACAATTTATGAAGCTAATTAACAGAGAATCTTGTTTAACACAAATATCTCTGTGTTTACATGTACGTGGCTACGGCCAAGTGCAGCTAATTTATGTAAAAAACTGTTAATAAGGATATAATTGCTGAATAAATTTATGTCATCGCAAAAAGCCTTGATTGGCAAGATGATGGACATGACATGTACACTGTACGTGTACTATGTAAAGAGTGGCCCAGTTCATCAAGTTAATGAACAAAGAGCGTCGTGTGGCGCATTAATTTCCTGCTGGAATGACTGTGCCAAGTACGGTTTATTTACATTAACAGCTGTTAATAAGGAAATAACTGCTGAATAAGTGTATGCCATAATATATCACAGTGTAAAGCTTGATATTGAGAATTTAGAGAGCAAACAGCTAGCAGCCGCAAACGCCTGTACCGAAATGCCCATAAAAGGCCAACAGTTGACCTCTTTCCACTCAACCAAAAAGGTCAAGGTAAAGGCCATGTCCTGAATTAACATTTTCCATTGTTTCCATGGTAGGCCTACACCTAGGCTATGTACAGTTCCAGAACAAAACCACATGTTGAAATGAATGGTCTTTTAAAGGGTTAAGCAAGGCCTAGTATGTTTGATATTTCCCGTAAAACATTTGTTTTGGGTTTTGTTTAACCGAGAATATCTTGCATTGCGAATTATTTTCATTAAGCAGGGACTAGCTTCAGTAACCACTTAAGGGCGGTATTCAAAAATATTTTCCATGCCTTGGCTCGGTATTATATTTGAAATTGTTGGAGTTGAACTGGTGTTATCATTTTTCTTTGAAAATATTGCGGTCACAATGAAACCCTGACTTGACGAAGAATAGACAACAAAGTTTCTCATAAAAAGGAATCTGTTGTTCTCTTCCAAGAAAATATGAGTGTACGTTCAACGTGAATAACAAAACCTTGGCCGTATGCCAGGGCTGATAATCTCTTATGGTATGCTGGAATCTCAGAACACTCTTTACCTCCGACTTACTGCCCATTGAGCCGAAAATTTGCTTTTACGGATAAATCTTGGTTATAAATGTTGCTTTTATAGGTTTTTAAAGTACATGTACATGTAAATGTAAAAAGTAGAAATAAAAAAGCCAAAATGCCATGAGGTTGACCTTGCTACGACTGGTTCACTTAAAAGAAATTTGCTTTGCGAAGAAGTTTTCTTAGTATTTTCTACTGAACAGCTTTATAAAATTGGACCCCTGATGTTGAGCATGTCATATTATTATTAGGACTGCCCCATGATGCTAAACAGGCAGGAAAAGATGATTCGTCCAATGCATACTATAATTATCGATATAGGACTCCTATATTAATTTTTGGAGTGTCGCAGCAGTATTCATGGCAAAATTAAGGATAATGCGTGACGTGTATTCCACCAATCAAATGACAAAGATCTGTGTGTGCGGTATACAGGTATATATCAATATTTATGGAATGTTGTGGCTGAGTGGTCTACTTCACCAGACTCAATTTCTGATGTTGCCAGCATATACCATGCCCGATATGGGGGCAGAGGGTAGGCCCCCCCCCCCAAGTTTCCAATACTTTAAAACACTATTTTCCTCTTGTACAGGAGTACCCCCTAAAATCTCAAAATAATTCCTGAGATTCCAAGCACACAATGAATACTCAATAGAGGGGGGGGGGGGGTACCACCATGCCCCATATTGAGCGCCAAATGTGTCAGAAGTTTTGTGTTGGTTTTGAATCCCGGTCATGGCATGTGCCTCCTTGTTCAAGGCACTTTACCATAATTGCTTCATCCTTTGGATGGGATGCAAAGCTGTTGGTCCGGTGTGTTGTGTAACTCACGAAACAGAACCCAGAATGCTCATCATGAAAGAGATGGGGCTTGCCCTGCTTTTTTTCTGGTGTGGTTTGGCAGCAAGTTGCGCCGTCACACGTCCCTAGTGGGCACTTTGAGGGTTCACAGCCATTCCTTCTTACAAATCCCTCACCTGCTTGTTTCTCTTTGTGCCAGCGCCTTGAGTACCGCATTGGTAGATAGATGCTCTACATCTATATATGACTTCCATACAATATGAAAGAAATATATATGTGTAGAAGGTACGGGTGAAGAGCTAATAGCCAAATTGTTCTTCTTTGTTTTCTCTGATGACATGTAGGTGCATCGATAATTTAGAAAAAATTGAGCCTCCAACAAGGATTGTCAACAGCAGACCGCAACCAGCCTCAAGGAAAATCTCAGACTGTCCCATGTGTGGAAAACATTTCAAAACTAAGAAGGTACAGTACCAACATAATTGTCCTTGAGTGTATTTCCAGTGCTTGGATGTACTTTGCTGCAAATGCAAAGCTGAATGTGTGTAATTTCACTGTAATTTGTTTGAATGTTACGTTCTTGACATCGCCAACCAAATGCAGTTACAGAAATTGTGCATAGGTCTCTCAGTTTTCTCCAACAAGTTAAAAAAGCTTGGCGCACCACGTTTCTCCATCTGCCAAGTTCATGCATTTCAGAGTTCAAATGCAATCTTTAAAACCTGTTCTCAAAGAAGTCGGGAGAAAGTGGCCATCAGGAATCACCTCAGAGTGCATTACCATGATCACAGAGCATGGACAATCAATATTTTTCCGGGTTTTTAGGTTGGCCCGGACTCCACGCTGTAAAGGAATCGTACTTCACGCTCGCTTAGGCCCCCCCCCCCCCCCATGCCAACCTTTAATTTTCAAAGTTGAAGAACACTGTTCTCTGTACCAGCCTTGGCTTCACAAAAGTTATAGGTCTCAGTTTGGGTTCACTTTTGGGTTAAGTTTGGTTTAAGTTTGACTTCAGTTTGGTTTCAGTTTGAATTCAGTTTGGGTTCACTTTGGGTAAAGTTTGGTTTAAGTTCGACTTCAGTTTGGTTTCAGTATGGGTTCTCTTTGGTTTCTGTTTGGGTTTAGTTTGGATTCAGTTTTAGTTTCAGTTTTGGTTTAGTTCCATTTTAGTTTGGGTTCAGTTTGGATTAAGTCAACTCCTGTTTCTTCTATTGTCTGTACGCAGCAAAGGGAATCTCATCTCAAGAAGTGTGCCAGAGAGAACAACGTGTCACCCCAGCGGCTGATTGCATTAGTTAGGGTACAGGAGGGGGCCTCTGAATCACATTCAGCCCAGGGTACAGGTGCAATAGCAGCCTCGGTTACTGTTGGAACAGCGGCGTCACTGGGTACCAGGCTCAGAACAGATTCTGTTGGGGGCACAACAGTGGGCTCTTCAGGCAGGGGTGTCGCAACAGGTGTGGCTACCAAAGACGGTGGGCGTGTTGGTGTTTTGGGAGTGCCTGTTGCTTCCACAACGCTTGGTGAGAGCCATGGCCCACGGATGAGTAACACAAGGCCAATCGGCATATTGGGGACAACAATGGATATTGCCGGTGGCAACCAGAGCGCAGGTGTGTTGGGAGCTGCCGCAGGGGGTCCGCAGTTGTCTAACAGGCCCTCCGGATCCAGAAGAGGTAGGCCTGCCAGAGGGGGAACTGCCACAAGAGGGAAGGGCAAGAGGAAACAAAAGACTGAAACGGAGGCAGAGTAAGTAAAGATGAGTGCATGAATGAGGTTGTCAAATGTTCATTTATGGACACCCGGAATACTTTTTGTAGTTTTTATAGATTTAACATTTGTGCAGTTTGCAAATACTTATGTGTGCTGTGTAAAGGCAAGTTTCAAAGATACAATACGCAATGTTTTTGCACTGACCGATGAAATGCACATTCTGTTCAGTGTACATACTACCATCAAAAATTTGTTAGGCCTCATGCAAAGATCATGAAAAAACTTTAAGATTAAAACGTTACCAACTATGGTAACATAATGTTTTTAATGCTTGAAACCAGCCTTTCTTCAGAGCGAACTTTCCTTAGTGTTGACCTTTTCGGTTGAATGGAGGTATGTCAGCAGCTACATTGTACAAGCCATTGGCGACGGCTTCTATATCAAATGGTTAAACTCTCATTCATTCACTGATTTATTGAATTGTATTTTATATTAGGCCCCTGGATGAAGAAACCCGGGTAGCGCTAGCGTTATCTGCCTCACTCTATCAAAAACCTTACTCTCTTGGGTCAGTAGAGGGCGCTGATGGACAGATAACTTCAGAGCCGGCTAAACCACCTGGGAAGCGTGGACGCAAGAAAAGAACTACAAAGAAGGAAACAATCAAGTATGCTGTTTTAATTTTTGTAATAATAATAACCAGTTTATATTTAGTGCTTTATCCACGGGTGTCTCATAGAGCTTATAGTGTTTTAAAAAATCACTCCAAAGAAAATTGCCTTAAAAACTTACCAGGTGAGAAGCACTGCAGCTGTTGATAATTTAAGCTAATTTGTGAAAGGATTCCCTTTGAAGTAATATGGTTTGGTAAATTTTTTCACCTAAAAACATTTGAATCTGTTTCTCAGATTTTGGGGGGTTGGTGTCCGTTTGCGAATGCTGGGGCCAGAGATGTGGTTGGTACTCACTAAAGTGTGGATTGATTTGACGTTCTTGTGGAATTACCGTTACAGTTTTTTACTGTTTTCCTCAGCAAGTAAACACTTTGCTCACCCAAAAAATTAAAATAGGACTTTTGTTGTATCTTTCTTTACAATTGTGCCTATAAATGAACATTACATTGGCAAAAGCTAATCTATGATTCTGTTCTGCATCTTTCAGGGAAGTCCCCATACTTATTCAGCGAACAGAGGAGGAACGTAACGAGTTTTAGGGGAAAGAATAGCAGATATAATTCTACCAAAGGTAAACTGAAAACTCTTTCCGTTTGTAATCTTTGATTATTTCTATCACAGTATAACCATTCAGAGTTGGGGATGAAAAATTTCAGTTTTTCATCTCATACAAGTTGCTTGCAGCTGTGAAAGGCTCTAAAGGATGGAGTCATGATTTATGTTTTGATTCATTTCATTGTTTATACAAATTGATTATGTTTTTGTTCTCCTTTGTAAACAGGGCAACCGTGTTCTACAGAAAACACCCATTATGAAACTGAGCAAGGTCGCCGTGAAACACAAACCGTCGCCGTGGAGACGAAGCACAAGGATGCGAGCGGTTGCCAGGCGAACACGCCAAGCGAGCGGCAATAAGTGTGCTAATTTGACACAGGAGTCGGCCTTGATTGATGAGCGGAGACATGGGGTGAGGATTTCAGGAATATCTGTAGAGTGTTTATTGCTCTGGGCCCCATTTCATAGTGCTGCTTAAAGGGTGTGTACAACATTGGTAAGATTGAAAATATAAATGTTGACAAATTTGTACATAACTTACATTGTATAAAGATGGTCATGGTGGTAAACTTCCCTTGAAATAGTTTTTCCTTGAAATGCTATAGTTTTTAGGAAATGAGTAAAACAATTAGTCTTTATCACGGTGATAAAATCCGATGTTTGAAAACAGTGAAAACATAAAAGAGGCTTTTTCACTATTTTCTCGTAACTGCGATGACGGATTGAGCTTTAACTTTCACATGTTTGTTATTTCATGTATATGTTGGGTCACATACAGTGCAGATACTGGTCTTTGACAATTACCAATGTTGTACATGTGCTTTAAAGGTATTATGCAGAATTGGTAGAGCTGACAAAGTAGTCGCAGACATTGTTCATGTTTTGTGTGATTTAGCCTTATACATG
Source organism: Pycnopodia helianthoides (assembly GCA_032158295.1). Lineage (NCBI taxonomy): Eukaryota > Metazoa > Echinodermata > Asteroidea > Forcipulatida > Asteriidae > Pycnopodia > Pycnopodia helianthoides. The sequence goes on from CM063248.1 coordinate 20,222,608, forward strand.
AAATAAAAGTTTTACTTAATCCATTCTGTGATTCAGGAGAAAATAGTTAAAAACCATGTACAAGCAGCTGCTGCCATTTTTTATGTTTTCAGATACAGTTTTTTTTTATCAAATATGACTTCATCTCAAAGGGAAATATTTAACATAAAAAAATGGTTCGAATTTCAAAGTCTTTTTAATTAAGCGATGATGTTTTTTTTATCCTTACCAATCCTGTGTAATACCTTTAATATTGGGGCAGATAGGGGCAAATATTTGGGGGATTGTGCCTTTGAACACACAGTCATCAGCTGGACAGGCTTGTGATTGCTCAGGATTTTTTCCTGATTTCAGGATTTTCTCAAAACCTCCTTGAGCCTTCAAATTTTCCTCAATTTTTCTGTTGAAATTCCAAGTATCTTTTGAAATTCTGTTTCTCTCGTTTCCTTGATATCCGCAAACTGTTTCTTTATAAATTTGCAGCCTGTGCCCCTGCTGTGGAGTCTAGCATCAGCCTCTGATCCGTGTAGCCAGACTCCTTTCTACGTTCCTCAATTATTGCCAGTAGTCACCCCTCAGAAGAGAAAGACACCACAACGAGGGAAAGACGTCAATCGAAGAGGCTCACTGCCGAGGATGCCCAGTCCTGTGGAGTCCAGTCAACAGGTATGTTTAGATATTAATCAAAACCATTCCAAATGCAAGTTTTGCTTGAATAAGACAGACACACAACTACACCCTAAGCGATGACTATTCTAGATCCTTCCATCAGCAGTTTGCTTGATTTGTGTTCGCTTTGCTCCTGCCACAGCTTCACACCAACCATTTGAAATTCATAAAAATCCAACATCTTTCCAGGCCTGGAATTACACAGAGGCCATGGAGGCCATGGCCTCTGTTGCCCTGGTCTTGGCCTTTGCAAAATGCAACTGGCCTTGCCCCCTCAAAGATGAAATTCCAGGCCTGTCTTTCAATCGATTCTTTAACCGAGCCATCCCAAATAAATGAAAATCAACAAGTTTCAGTAATTCTTCAATCCAACGATCCCAAATCAATGAAAATCAACAAGTTTCAGTTAATTCTTCAATCCAACCATCCCAAATCAATGAAAATCAAACAAGTTTCAGTTAATTCTTCAATCCAACATCCCAATCAATGAAAATCAAACAAGTTTCAGTTTTTCTTCAATTCAACCATCCCAAATCAATGAAAATCCAACAAGTTTCAGTTAATTCTTCAATCCAACCATCCCAAATCAATGAAAATCCAACAAGTTTCAGTTAATTCTTCAATCCAACCATCCCAAATCAATGAAAATCCAACAAGTTTCAGTTAATTCTTCAATCCAACCATCCCAAATCAATGAAAATCAACAAGTTTCAGTTAATTCTTCAATCCAACCATCCCAAATCAATGAAAATCCAACAAGTTTCAGTTAATTCTTCAATCCAACCATCCAAATCAATGAAAATCAAACAAGTTTCAGTTGATTCCTTAACCTCGCATCCCAAGTCAACAGAAATCTGTGAAGTTTCACTTGATTCGAATGTATTTTTTTTAGTAACTACATTTCTTTACCCAGGGTTGGCCTAAGCAGTTAAAACTGGTTTCCATTTGGCCCTGTATTGCACTTCAGACCAAATTTGTATCTCATGCCCATTAAAAAACCTTAACAGCAGATGTTGTGATGCTTTTTGGGATTTTGGCTGATCAATGTGATCATCACTAGTATTATTATAACTATTTTATTTGATAGAAATAACACAAAATGTATAGTGAAGTAACAGAAGGACAAAAGTATGCAAGGGTGTATTAAGTAATACAACAAAAACTAAACTTTATAAAATCCAAAGCAAGCAAGAATTACTACACAATAGAAGAAAACAAAATTAAAACTTGAAAGGTCCTGTCATGGCAGAGGAATCTGGTGCATCGGAATCAAGTTCTGGTGGCCGTGTCATTGGGGTGTGGGTTCGAGTCCTGGTCATGACAGTTTTTAAGTGTCCTTGAGCAAGACAGTATTTGCTTCTCTACACCCAGGAGTGAATGGGTACCTGTGAGGGCACAGTCCATCATGAGTAAATGCAGGTCAGGGGCTGCCCTCACGTATGCAGCCCCAAATATAACATATAGACGCTGCTGGCATAACGTAATGTTCGATAGTGAAGTCATTGAACATGTTAGAATTCATGGATTTAAACAGTTTCCACTCGGATTGATAAATGTCATGAATGTATTATTATTATTATTGCAACCAAATTGTTGTCTCCAAAATCCCCCGTATTTGTGGACTGTGTGCAGTGTAGAATTCACTTGACTTTTGTGCTAAATCAATTTTAGAAATGTCAAAATATGTAAACAACTGATGTGTCGGTTTGAAACCGAAATGCCACAGTGTAATTATTAACCTGCAGGGTTGACTTCATTGAGGCAATTGCCTCCGTTGCCCCTGGTCATTGCCTTGGTGCCTTGAAATATATTATATAGTAACAGAAACATTTCAATCAGCTTTTTGAGGTGAATGAGACCAATTATTATGAGACCAATTTATGTAGCACATTAGAAGGGTTTACAACTTGCTGCGGTGCATTCAGCAGCCACTGCCAGAAACACCCGAGCAAACCCCTTCTCTTAGCAATAAATGTTAAGGCCAGCTGGGCCCAATTTCATAGAGCTGCTTAAGCACAAAATGTAGCTAAGCACAACAAAAATATGCTTACCAGAATAGGGTTACCAGCCGAAATTACAATATCACATGTACAATTTATGACTGGTATCCTGCTCATTTCTGCTTTAGCAGGCAATTGTTAAGCAATATTTTCTGCTTGAGCAGCTCTATGAAATTGGGCCCAGTTCATACTCGTGCGTTTTCACTGCGTATGCAGCGCGCAGACCCATTTATCACATTTCTGATTCTGAATTATAAAATAAATAAAAATAAAGTTGTTCACACTAGTCGGATGCGTAGTCTGACAAATTGAAATATTTTAACATTTGTCGGATACGTATACGCAGTGCCTATGAATAATGGCAAACCTGAATTATAGAAGATGAAAACCGTGGGCCTATTTCCAAATCTGTATTACACAAGTTTAAAAGAATATCGAGATGTACGAGGGCAGTGACTTTATGGAAGGATATTAAGATGCAAGGACAAATCAATCAAATTATACAACAAAAAAAATCTTGCACCGCACGAAAAGCGAATGCAAATTTAATGCGTATCTATTTTTTATTGTGATGAAGTATGAATACTTGTATGAATGTTATGAAATTTGCATTGTCGGATGCGTGCACTCAGTCACAGCCCCTTAATTGGGTTCCTTTAATTGCATTACACAAAGGATGAAGCAACAATGGTTAAGTGTCTTGCTTAAGGACACACGTGTCAAGACCGGAAACTCAATCCCGCACTCTGCTGACCAGAAACTCCAGAGCTTGAGTCCGGTGCTCTTAACCGCTCGGCCATGACACGCCATTAAATGTTCCGGTAGAAATTTAACTTTCCCTCATAGAGGTGCCCTGTTACTAAGGAAAAGTGGTTACCATTGCAAGCAAAGTATCAGGTTGAACCTGTCAAAAGATCTTATGGTATTGAAATTGACTTTTTGTATACATGTGAATAAGCGAAACATTTTCTCTGTTTTCTCAATAAAATTTAAATCACAAGACAATAGTAGCAGTTTCACAGTGACTCTTAACACATTGACCATATCTGGAACTCTTAGTTTCTGAATGTTTTTTGTGACTTGATTAGTTTAGGGTTTGCGCTATATAAGAACCAAGGTTTTCGCTGTTTTTGGCTTGGCTTACAGTGGAGGTCAGGCCTGGAATTTCATCTTTGAGAGGGAAAGGCCATTTTTATTTTGTAAAGGTCACTTCATTAGAAAATCTTAAAAGTCTATTGGGAAACTTTCGAAGGGGCACCAAGGCCAAGCACCAGGGGCAAACAGAGGGCCATGGCCTCTGTGGCCCCGTTTAATTCCAGGCCTGGGAGTCACATTACACTTCCAAACAGGATACATGTACAAACTTATAGAGAATGCAGCAAAAATTGGAGAACACATTTACAAAGTATGTAATTAGAGACAAAATGATGTTTATACATTGCTAGAGTTCTGCTTTTGTTTGTATAAATACTGGGCGTATTGCTTAAACCATGAATTTCGTACAGATTGTGCAATTTAAGTTAGGAAAAAGGGGTCGATTTCACAAAACTCCTCCTAACTTAGGACTAGTCCTAGACAATGCTAAAAGATAGAACTAGTCCTAAGTTAGGACCAGTACTTAGGACTAGTCCTATCTCTTAGCATTGCCTAGGACTAGTCCTAAGTTAGGAAGAGTTTTGTGAAATCGACCCAAGGACATTTTACAGGTTGTGCGTTGGGTATCTACAAAGCGGTGTGTAACATGGTTCACAGTCCTCAGTGCTCCAATCTTACTTCAGTACTCTTACAACATGTACATGATCCCAGCCATGCAGTGAAAATCCCATGAGCAGCCTGCCTGAAATCTTTATTTCTGAGGTAGTATATGACCATGTTGAGCCAGCAGCTCGCATTCTGCAGCACAAACGTCCACCTCAGGATATCGTTTTTCCGACGCGTTGTCTTCGCGACCATCAGGGCGATGACTTCTGGCAGCCAGCAGACGGCGAGCGACACGACAATGATGCAGAAGGTGAGCAGCGACTTTGCCTTGAACCTCATTCGGAGAGTCGGATTGGCCGACGGGAGCTCCTGCTGGGCGATGCGTTTTTTATGTCGATGAGCGATCATAGCAAGGCGTGTGTACAGAGCCAGTATCGTCATCACGGACGACAGAATGATTACGATGGTGATGCTGAAGTTTGTAGAATCCTTGAGCTGGTGACATATGTGTGCTTCTTCCTGAATACTCCGGTGGCGACACAATGACGTAGGTGAGAGAGTAGATGACAGCGAGGGCCCATAGAACACACACCAGAGTCCTTGCTTTTGGCACCGTCATGATGCTGGGGTAGCGTAGACAGTGCACGATGCTCACATAGCGATCCACAGTCAGTATGAGCAGAGACAGAATGTTGACGTGAAAGAGCAGCATTCCGCTGGCGACTTGGAAACTACACAGAGCTCTCCCGGTTGTAGTCTGTGGTAGTAGTGCTCTTATCAGGCTGGGTAGGGCGTAAAACAGAGCCATGCCGATGTCGGAGATCGTCAGAGAGCGGAGAAAGACTTTACCCTGTTGCCTTGATGGTGTGCACACGATGCAGTATAACCAGACCAAAAGTATTGAGCGTGACATTCAATATAATATTTATTCCAAGAAGGGCGATGTAGATGTACCGCTCAGTAGTACTATAGAAGTCACTGTAACTAGAAGTTTGACTCGCGGCAGTCCGCATCAAAGTTACTTCCATGCTGTTCGGACTTGCTTGTTCCATTCAGTTTGCTGGTGTCCTCTCAGATTTCAACTTCTTTGATGGTTTTGTTCTTGGATGTTTGTCTTGCTATTGTTGTGGGTAATGGCATCCACATTAGGTATGGATTGTTTGTTTGTTTGCTGTTTGTCTAGATGATCTTCCCAATAAGGGAACTGGGCAAAGCACCCGCAAGGGGATATAAGCACCAAGCTGGCAACAGCCAATCTCTCTCATACAGGCATTGGTTTAACGTCTGACGACTGTTAACTGGCTGGATCAGAACCTCCAATGGTCATGAGGGGTCTACTTGTGATCCATGATGCACTGGTGACTCCTAATCAGTGGCTGCTGCTCCAGTGTGCACAAGGTACCAACCAATCCTTCAGATTGCGGAACTGCATATTCAGGGAATATTGTCCTGGTATCTACACAGTATTTCATTTGTCAATGCGACAATCGGTGCCGTGTGCTACTATCTACAAAGCAGCCTTTGCACAGACCACACTGTCGTTTGGATCGCACCAGCTACTATTAGTGTTTGGTAGTGTACATGTAGGAGTGGCCTAATCATCAGACGTCACAGGCTTTTGATATACACCAGATGCAGACCCTTCAGCGCCGAGTTCCTTGGCATTTTACCTTTGACCTTTTGGTTGGTGCCATATAATGCAAATGCAGTTTTATCAGGGCATACCAGCTACCTCAAATGAGTATCTGGTCGCAGGCCCCAGTCTGCCTGCAGTGTAAGCTCATCTAATCAAACTATCAAATTACTAATACCAAAGCCTGTCTGTGATGGCGTCGATTCTTCTCCAGAAAACAATCAAGTTGACAATGTAAGATTCCCAGATGGTGCTCAGTGAATAGGGTATAATTGGTATCCACAATCCATGTTATAGTACTGTCTGCTTCATGTACACAGCCACCTGTCCATCAGCATGGATACTGCGATTCAGACACCACTCAAGCAAATGAGCAAAAATAGCTGTTGGCCGAAAATGACAAAAATCCCACAATTTATGAACGCTCCCCCTTCATCTGTGCCTGGAGTATGGCACCGGTAAATCACATCGGCAAATATGCGGTTATTCTATACTTAATGTTCCATAAAGTCCGCCAGACGGGATGGGGGAAGAAAAACAAATACAATAAATGACAAATGTGAAAAGTACACCCTTAATGATTAGACTCTGCACCGGAGAAAATGAGTAAACTGCACACTCGACACACAAGGACTGTTAATCACAGTCATAGGAGGGAAGAGTCTGTGACGATATTGGAGGGCCCTCCCCTCCCCCCCTTCAAATGCATTTATCACCAGGCTCTTGAGGTGAAGAAGAGCTGATGTGACAGGATGTCTGTGTACATGTCTGTGTACATGTGGCTTTAAAATAAATACAGATGTTGATTTGTATTCCCTTCTATTGCATGTAACCAACTGATTGTCATCCTGCTTTTGTCTGGTTTTCATTTGTTGCCCTCAGAAATATCAGCAAAATTGTTACTAAATGGTCTGAAAAGTCTATCAAAGCCTATACCTTATGTACGTTACATGTAGGTCAATCAAATTTCCTACTTTTTTCCCAGGGTCAAATATCATGCCAGCAAAATGCTTCTTCTTCCACATTCTGTAGTCAGTTGCAGCCTAACTCGGTCGTATGCTTCATTGGCTCAAGTCCCATTTGGGGTGTACACAGATTTTGGAAAATGGTTTTTGGAAATCGGTTTACAATGGTCAGTTTATTTTTAAAATGAAAAAATGGCGTTTGACATTTTAAATTGAACTCATATTGAACTTATATTTGTGCTTTGTGAAGCACATTGACTCTCGTTTGTTTGTTTTTGTTTTCTGTCTCATTGAAAGGTTGGTTATTAGAGAAAGTGTAATTAAAACTCATTTGTATGACAGATTAAATAAAGTAATAAATTTAACCAAATAGAAGTTTGATTTGTTAAAAACTTTGCACCAACTCGTACACCAACTCGTACACCAACTTGACACCAACTTGACACCAACTCGTACACCAACCGTACACATACAAACTCGTACACCAACTCGTACACCAACTTGACACCAACTTGACACCAACTCGTACACCAACCGTACACATACAAACTCGTACACCATTTCTTACACCATTTCGTACACCAACTCGTATACCAACTCGTACATCAACTCGTACACCAACTCGTACACCAGCTCGTACACCAACTCGTACACAAAACTCATTTGTATGACAGATTAAATAAAGTAATAAATTTAACCAAATAGAAGTTTGATTTGTTCAAAACTTTGCACCAACTCGTACACCAACTCGTACACCAACTTGACACCAACTTGACACCAACTCGTACACCAACCGTACACATACAAACTCGTACACCAACTCGTACACCAACTTGACACCAACTTGACACCAACTCGTACACCAACCGTACACATACAAACTCGTACACCATTTCTTACACCATTCGTACACCAACTCGTATACCAACTCGTACATCAACTCGTACACCAACTCGTACACCAGCTCGTACACCAACTCATACACCAACTCGTACATCAACTCGTACACCAACTCGTACACCAACTCGTACACCAACTCGTACACCAACTCGTACATCAACTCGTAACCAGCTCGTACACCAACTCTTTCACCAACTCGTACACCAACTCGTACACCAACTCGTACACCAACTCGTACACCAACTCGTACACCAACTCGTACACCAACTCGTACACCAACTCGTACACCAACTCGTACACCAACTCGTACACCAACTCGTTCACCAACTCGTACACCAACTCGTACACCAACTCGTACACCAACTCGTACACCAACTCGTACACATACAAAACTCGAGAGTTGTCCGACTATATGAAAATGTTGAATTGAATGGACTGTATGGCAGCATAGGATGCATTCACCGCATTCATAGCTGTATTTAATATATAATGCAACACTACAGTGGACGATATTGAATGGTCAGACAGTAGGAGGGTTAAAGAGGGGCACCAAGGTCAAATTCAGTTTTGTGATCCACTCATTTTTTGGGAGCTAGAGTCCTAGGCAAACGACAATCTCCAAACTCACATGAAAAGAATGTAAAATGCCACTGTGTTTGATAACCATCAAGTGCATTATTGTCAAAATCCGTTTGATCACATCACATTTCAAGTGTACATTTTTGTACAGGGAATGTTTAGTTCATTGCTGGCTTTTTATGTTACTCAATCAAAACCGCATTGATTTTTACCTTTTGACTGGTGCAAAATTTCCTCTTTGGAATGTACATAAATTATGTAGAGACCCATTTGTTGTTGATATCCAGTAATGTCATGTTTCAAATTTCGCTCTTAAAGAGTATCCAATACAATGACAATTTACACTATTTTAACGTGAAGTAGAGACTTTTTTTCCCCCCACTTTCATGAGGCCTCCATCTCTTTGAAAAAGTGAGTGCATCATAAAACTTGATTTAACCTTGGAGCCCCTCTCTATACTGACTCAGAATTGGGGTGATATTGTATATTGATACAACAATATTGACGATGAATGTATTAAGGGACATGTACAATGTACAAGCGGTTGCAACTGACTACCGAGACGGCAGTCATCTTGTGATATCCCAAACCAAAAGTACAAAGTGTATGCTGCTTTTCATTCCATCATTCTTAATTTATTCATTTAAATTAACACATGGCAGCTGCACGCCAAATTGTAGACACTTTTACATCATGTTAAAAGATGCTACATGTAAGTGTGATTTTGGCCGATTTGACCAAAAAATGTAGAATTAAATGTTAATTAACTATTTTTATGGATTCAAGAAAGTTACAAGCTTTCATTTCAGATATAGCATCAAAAACATGCACCAAGGATTGGTTATTAACTCTACTATTGAGTATTGACTGACCAGTTGAAACCATTTAATAATCCATTCAGGTTGTATCATAAACTTGGGTGTGATCCCTGGCTACACGACAGTTAACAGTTGTATGGTTTCTTACCGGCACCCCTGACCAAAGATATTGACAAAATAGCGAGTGCGCCAACATAGGGCTAGATAGCTACAACAAAAATGGCTCATTTTGTCATTATTCTCATCCTGTTATTGGTGCTTGCACTGTTCAATATTAAATTTTTACGAAATCAATAAAGAAATAAACATATTTCGTTCAATGTTCTTCGATGCAAATTTAGCATCAATTTAAATCCATTGAAGTACCAGCTGCTAAAATAAAGGATTCAAACTGTTTGTAGCTACTCGGTGGTCTAATGGTAAGACTTCTGCTCTAGAATGTCAAAGGCCATGGGTTCGAATCCCACCTGAGTAATGTGCCTGATTATTTTGTTCACAGGACTCTGGGGAAAGTACCGAGTAAACAGTTCTTAAGACACATTGGTGTATGGGTAAAACACAAGTAACATTGTTCTCTCTTCATAGGGTGTCGTGGCCGAGTGGTTTAGAGCATCGGATTCAAGTTCTGGTGGTTGAGTCATCGGGGTGTGGGTTCGAATCCCGGTCGTGACAGTTGTGTCCTTAACATAACATAACATAACAATTAAAATTTATAAGGCGCTATTCCATCAAGATTATAGCGCACTAGAAAGAAATTAACATGGAAAAAGGTGAGTCTTAAGGACTTTACGAAAAGCAGATCCTTGAGCAAGATGCTTTACTATAATTGCTCCTCTCCACCCAGGGGTATCAATGGGTACCTGCGAGGGTAGAGGTTGATATTGTGTATGAAAAAGCCTTCGGTGCGCCACGGCAGCACGGGGCTGTATACTCCCCAGGGAGCTGAGAAAGATTACAGGAATGCTATTGGCCCAATGACCAGGGCACTAATGTAAAGCGCATTGATACGTTATTGTGAAATGCGCTATACAAGAACTAGTTATTATTATTATTAAGACGAGCAGAGTATATTGTTCAAATGATCGAGACCACACCGGTTCATAGAACCAACTCTTCTCCCAAAAGAGTTTTACACGTGGTTGTACCCGCAAGTTTACTACTATAGTTTTTCTTAACATTGTTCTTTGTTGTTCCTCTATTTATTCAGAAATCTGTAATTTGTGACGCCACTTCTCCGCCCCTGAGTTCCCCTCTTAGTCAGGGAGGTGTAGCCACGCAGTCCTTTGAAGCACCTGTCTGCTCTTGGCTGAGCTGGCTGCAGAGAGTGCAGGTTGTCTCGACTCACAGTACAGTGAGACCAGTCTCATCAGGGCCAGTGGGTTCATTCCAGCCAATGGTATAGATGAGGAGGAAAAAGAAGATGAAGAAAAAGACGAAGAAGAAGAGGAAGAAGAAGTTGAAGAAGTGGATGAACAGAGGACAGCCGTAAGTTTGTTTAAATTGTATTTTAATGAATGAGATTGAAGGGTCAGACAGTAAGAGGGTTGACTGTGTACTGTGTAGATGCATTCACCGCATGATATCACATTGCAGGCTAGCGTAGTATATCTGTCATTCAAAAACCACAGTGAATGCGAATGAAGAGTCAGTCAGTAGGAGGGTTGGCTGTGGACTGTGTTGATGCATTCACCGCAACATTATAGTGCAGTCTGGCTGGCATAGTGTATCTCTCATTCACAATCACAGTGGATGATATTGAATGGTCAGACAGTAGTATGGTTTAATAATAAGTTTGTGTTCCTTTATTTATGTAGGTGCAGACTGTGACTGACCATGAACGCAGTGTTCTTTGCAATCTCTCGGAGATGGTCAATAACAGGAGTTTAAGCGATTTACATTTCCTAACATCAGATGGTTCCACACTCAATGCACATCAGTTCCTGATTAAGCTGAGATGTCCCATCTTGGCGCAGGTAAAATTTAATCCTACGCAGAAAATGTTCTGAATTTTCTTTATTATATTGGTCTAAGAAGTAATTTGGATTATACAAGGGGTGAGCTGAGCCCGGTTAAGTTGGATGTGAAACTTTGAGTGGCGGGAGAACAATCTGGAAATGAATTCTTGCTGTCAGGCCTTGTAACTACCACTCTAGCAGCCTTGTCACACAAGACAATTTACAGGCAACCACAGGCGTTTGACTTCTCATGATTTTTCCTGATCTCCATGGGCATTCAATTTTTTTTGAAAAGAAGAAAAAAAGTCACTGAAGGAGAAAAGAGTCCACACTGTGCCCAAACCTGTAGTCTTGTATTTCTGGCGATGCACAGAGTCTGTAAATCTCTTGAATTGTAACATCAGGGCCCAATTTCAAACAATTTCTGCTCAGCAAAAATAAGCAGGGTACCAGCAACAGATGGTGCATGTTAGTTGGTATTTTGGCTGGTAACCTTATTCTGGTAAGCATAATTTTGTTTGTGCTAAGCAGCTCTATGAAATTGGGCCTTTTTCTTCTTTTCTGAATGTATTGTTTTTTTGCCGTACCCGCTGCTGATTACAAGGTTCGAGCTGGCCCCTGGTCACCGGGCACGCTTGGTGGTCTAGTGGTTAAAGGAACATTACAGAATTGGTTTTTGCTTACAAAATATTGCTGGCAGTGTAAGCACTTTATGTGATCCACCATATACATAAACTGACAAACCTGTGGATGTTTGAGATCGATCGGCCATCTGGGTCGCGAGAAAATAGTGAAAAACCGATTACACATTTTGCATGAAATCATATAGATTCAACAAATGAATAAATGCTCACTGAGCGATAAACTCCAATCGGCAAGTTAGTTTATTCATTTCTCATCAAATATGGCATTTCAGACAGAAATATTTCAAGGGATGTTTTCTACTATCATCATCATTAGACCGTGTAAGTTTTTTTGTAAATCTGTGATCAAAAAGTATATTTGTTCTTACCAATTCTGTAATGTTCTTTAAGATATCAGGTTTATACTGCAGAGGTCCTTGGTTCGAATCCCATCCGAGTAGTATGATTGTGGATTTTTAGGAAGCTCTGATTATACAGTGCTTATCATCAACGTGGGGTAAAACTTAAAATATTACGAATATATTTAAATCTCATGATTTTTTCTTGTCTTACATTTGTGCAGCTAATTGAAGAGACTCCGTCATGCAGTGACGGTTTTCAAGCAAAGACAGTTGACTTGCAAGATTATAACCGCACTGCCATTCTCTCTGTATTGGATTTCATCTACGCGGGCAAGCTGACCGTAAACAGCTCAGACGCCAAGCAGGTTGAACAATTCGCTAAAAGGTAAACTTTTGCTCGTTCTCACCCATACACTCTGGCTTGGCTGACATTGTAGATCGTAGAGCCATTCCAACAGCTTTTTTGTCCACGTACTGCATCGCTTTGGCATTCCTAGCCTGGTGCATGTTTTCCTCCGTTGTACTATCTAGATTGTTTGAAGAGAACCATCAATTCCTTCCTTCAGCTCCCCTGAGTTATTTTCATCTTAAAGTTTCCTTCTTGTAGCCCCTTACCAAGAGTGGTTTTTAGCCTACTTGCATAAAACAAAACCATAAATAAAACCATAAAGTGTCAAGGTCCAAATTTTGTATGCAAAGTCTAAGCTCAAACATTTGCAAAGCACTAAAATCTTGGTTCAAATGCCATGCAGTATATTTTAATAATGATATTAATTTAATAATACTTAGGTCTCATACAGCGCATATATCCCAGTAGCTAGATCAAGGCCCTTTACAGCAATGTTATCCCTGTTGATCCAACCGCATCTCTTAACCCTGTGGGGAGCATACAACCCGAGCTGCTTAATAGAGCTAAGGGGTTAATCCAACTTGGTGATACCGTCTCATCGGTTAATTTTCCCCAATAAATTTTACTGAGGGGAGAAAGTTAAAACTGCTCAACGGTTAAAACTGCACCTTTTTTTTTAACCGTATAAAATTTGCTGCTGACATTTATGATTGTTGTCTTTTGCTGTATTTCAGATTTTCCTTGTCGGCATTGAGTGATTATTGCACTAATCTGTTCAGTAATATCATCCACCACTCCATGGCATCAAAGTCTGTTGAACCAACGCAAGCAAAAGGAATGTTCCATGTGGAACAGCAGGAGAAGACACCAGGACAGGACAGTGACACCTTCGTTGAGAAAGGCCTCGATGAGCTCTTACAGAGCCTGTGGGATAGTGAAGATGACAGTGACAGAAGTCGCAGAGGAGACAGCGATAATGACAGTGACAGGGAGGTCGAAGAGCTGACCGCATTCTCACAACCAAGGCGGAGGATTTCTCATCAAGCCACTGACACGGAGAATGACGCCGAGGATCGGGAAGAAGCGCCGACGAACAGGACCTGGAGGAGATCTACGAGTTCTTCAGCACTCAGAGGAGGAAGAACAGCCAAAGGAATCAATCTGGAAACCTTTCAGGCGTGACGGAACTCTCCGCAAGTGATAGCAGTAGCGACGAGAACAAGGATGGCAGTAGCGACGAGAACAAGAATGGCAGTGCTGTCAAACAAAACTGCCACAATGTCAGCACAGACCGCAGGAGACAATCACTAGGTATTATCGATCAGCTTCAAAGTAGCTGTTCGCCACAGACTCAGAAATCCAACGCCTCGCTAGATCAAGTCTCCATAGGTCTTACTGCATCACCGAATGACGACTGCATCGCCCCAGAGCATAGAAAGGGTCAAGACAGTGACAAAGTAAACGCCTCGGAGACGTTGCCTTGTTTTGTTCGAATGGAAAAACTATCGAGTGATCTGACTGTTTCCCCAATGAAAGAAAATCAAGGTGGCTCTGACAGTCAGCTCCTGTCTGGAGAATCAGAAGAACTTAAAATGTGGCGGAGGGGAGAGTAGGATCGGGAAAAATGGCAAGAAGTTCATGAATCGGGGAGAAAAGGTGGATTGCGAGAGAGAACATTTAGGCGGAGACTGCAGCTTTATCAGAGATACAGACGCCACACTTGCTGATGTTAGGGATAGCATCTTCTATTCTGATGATGACAAAGAAGTGGAACCGATGGACTTCAGTCAGTCCACACAGATTGACAGTCAACAAAGTACTCAGAGTCCATGTCAGATTGATGCGCTTTTAGATGGGATACAGATCATAGAGCATCACAACGATGAGGATTCAATTTTAAGGATTCAACCTTTTGAAAGGGCAAGCAAACTAGCCAAGGAAACAAAGTCCAAGACTGGAGCATCAGGCATGATAAGTTCAACCCTCAGCCCATGGAAGCCTGACACCGCCGCAGCAGATAGAACCACCAGTCCCTCAAAGTCCAAACCAAGACCATCTGGGACGTCAACGTCAGCCTGTAGTCTATCCAGCTTGGAAGATGAATCAGTCCTCCCCTTTGTTGATGTCAGGAGTCAGCCGCAGCCGGACAAACCCCAGACTTCAGAGAGTGCTTCTACGGGGAAACCGCTTTGCCAAGAGAAGGGGTTGGTCAGTGACTCCCGCAGTTCTGATGATGGAGTCATAGGATCTCAAGAGACGAGCATCAGCGATGTGATTGATCTGTCCCAAGATGGTGATGACAAAGATGATGATGCAACTGATCATAACGAAGATAGCAGCGGAAGCGCCCAAGATTCAGATAAAGATGATGCCTGGGTTTTACCACAAACCCCTCCATCGTTGGCATCCAAAAGCAAGAGTGCGGCCGTGTCATTATACCACAAGCCCCCTCTCAAACAACAAGGTGCTGTAAACCCCCTAAGAGCAAGGAAATTCAACTTTAGAAGGCGTGACAAAACAAAAAGTGATGATGAATCGACTTCTGGAAGGCCAGAATCTAACAAACATCCTGTTAAAAGTACAGTGAAGCCATTTTCAGGGAGGATTTTACGTCCGTCACTGAAACACCTGCTGCCTTCAGAGCTGATATGAACAAGATCAGGGATTCATCAACACCCATTTATGATCCAATATCAGAAAGAGTTTCTTACGACCATGGTCACGTCTCACCAAGAGTGTCTCCTGTGGAAACAGGCACAGATGCTGGTCAGAAGAAAGATGAAAAGCTGGGTCATGTGAAGTCTCCATTCAAGGTGGCGGTTTCACCAAGACGACACGGCAGAGCACTAGAAAGAGGAAGTCTGAACGATGCTAGCCCAGATCTAAGAACTCTCACAAGAGGCATGAAAGAAGCGTCAGACACTGACCTTGAGGAGTTGGAAGGTTTAGAGCACAACACCTTGTCCCAAAGATCAAGGACTTCTGTGACATTTGGCGATGATCGTGGACTTGATGAAGGTAGGCAAGGATTGTCTGATGTTTCAGACACACCTATAAGATCGACACCAGACTGCTTTGATGCTGATACTCCTTTACTCGTACGCTCCATACCTGCACCGCCCGTTTCACCCTCGCCTCCCCCGTCCCCCATCTTCGTAAAACCCCACAGTGCAACAAGTCAATCATCTGTACGGGAGAGCTTGGAAGAAACCATTATAGATGAGGGGAATACAGACTACGGAAGCCTTAGCTTGCGGTGTAAAAGGAAACTACAAGGTGAAGACTCTGACAACTATGAGGTACCGCCAAAGCGACCCAAGAGCCACACATCTCGTCAACCTCATTCATCGAGGCAAATTCCCTCAGTCCACTTTGCATTTCTGACGAGGATGACGATGTTCTCATCTCAACTGAGGATGAGAGTAACAAAAAACTTGGCATGTTGACCTCTAAAGATGGCACGGCAGCCTCTTCGATGGAGGGCCACACTACCCCCTGGTCAGGCCAGCTTTGTGTAGGTCAATCTCCTACAAGAGAATCTCTCGATACGGTCCCTGATATCGAAACTGACGAGGTCTTAGTCCTCTCTTCAGATGAGTCATCCCAAGACTCATCAACACCTACAGTTCAAATCAAGGAGACACTGTCACCAGAGCACACCATCTCCTACCGAGCAGGACGTCTACAAGTTTCCCCCATAGAACAAGACAAGCTTTCCCCTTCCTCCGAATCATTACCCCCTGAAAAGGAGACGATAGAGGCAGGATCTTTCCCCAAGTCTCAATCAAGCGCAGACAGGACGTATTCTCCCTCACCTCCCAACGACAATGAGTATCAATTTGCATACTTTGGTGATGATGGCGGTGGATACATGGATGATTTCAAATTCTATGCAGAAGGAGGAGAGGTGTCAAGAGAAAAGAGTGCGGAACAAGAGATCAGGAAGCCACAATGTGGTGGGGGGTTCAGCTCACTGAAAGAGGTGAGTGCATGAAACACAATGTATCAGAGAAATCAAATTGTTTGGTTTTAATGTTAAATCTGCATCGGGGATCAAGAATATTATTTGGTTTTACCCATACACAGATGTGTGTTAAGCACTGTATACTCAGTACTTTCCTAGTCTATGAAAGTACTTTCCAAGTCTATGAAAAGAAATCCACAGGCGTATTATTCGGGAAGCATTCAAACCCACAGCCTTCGCCATTCTAGAGCAGATGTCTTAACCACTAGACCACCGAGATTGCCCAGAAGCTAGAGGCAGTTTGAATCCTATAGTTTAGCAGTGGGTACCGCGACAATTTCATACCAGTTTTGTAATTTAGACAGTCTGAGAAACCTTTGTCATTTTGAACCATTGTGCTGCCAGTTTTGTTTTATCTCCCGTTCAAATCAGTGTCACCATAGTGAGGCTAGAAGGTAAATAGCCAGGTCCCTTTTATAATCATAAGAAAGATTATAGGAGTCAACCATGTAAAAAACTCTTTTGGGAGTAGTGTTGGTTCTGAGAAAAAAACCGGTGTGGTCTCCTCAAGATGAGCAGAGTATACTGATTGAAAGGTCAAGTCCACACCGGTTCTTCTCAGAACCAACACTTCTTCCAAGAAGAGTTTTATACATGGTTGGACCCGCAAGTTTAAGACTACAGTTTTTTCTTTGCTTCTGAATGTGTTTTTGTTTTGTGTTTGTGTAGAAACCTTGTACAAATCAGGCTAGAACCTCCAAGTACTCGTCATCACTGAGTAACCATGGCAACGAGAGTATCGAAGCTTCCCCAGTTCGGACGAGGAGAAGTCCCCGCAACGAGGCTCATCTCGAGACGTCTTATCAGAGTCGGTACTACTGAGGGATGAGGCCCAAGAGTTTGCATGCAGTGAGAGTTTCCTGCAGGAGCTGAAGGCGGGACACATCGATGAGGAAGCTGCTTGGGGCGGGGTCAGATTGACAGAGGGCGGTCCAAGTAAGCAGCATCCCAAAAGTAAGACACTGAGTATTTTGACATCCTTCGAGGCTAATTTACTCACCTATCAGATCAGTGCTTTCACCTATTTATTCAGATTCTGTTAGCGTGTATCTCACTAACTATTGGCCTAGAGCAAAAACTGTTCCATTTCTGGCAATTCCTCATGGGTTTCTATTATTCCCTAAAATTTGAAAACAAATCTGAGAGTTATGGGGAACTTTTTGGTTGGTTTGACACACCCTGCGTTCACAGGCATGACGTTTTGTTAAACTCTGTCAGGTGTGTGATTGCTCAGGACTCTTGCTGATTTCAGGATTTTTAAAAATCTCCTAAAGCCTTACAAATTTTCTTCAAAGAAGTCGAGCAGTCACCAAAGTGAGAGAGAAATAGTCCACATGGTGTCCCCAACCTGTAGATTTGTATTCCTGGTGATGCACAGAGTTTGTAAACCTCCTGAATTGTAACATCTGTGGGTTTCTGGATCTAGAAGTAACGGGGAACCCAAACTCACAATTAATGTTTCAGTAGTGTGTACATTCATCAAATCTCATTTTTGCTCTGTTATAGAAACTGTTTCCGAAGTCGGCAATCCAGTCATCCAGACGCCTGTAGTCAACAGAAAGCAACCGATGGGCAAAGAGACCGTAGATGAGCTGTTCTACCCACCAGCACCAATCACCCCTATGCCCCCCTACGAAGACATGAGTACACCCCTCCTGAAGGTGATTATTATTATGTTAGTTTCCAGTGTGACCTACAGTCCAGGGCCAAGTTTCATAGAGCTGCTGAAGCACAACATGTTCCTTTAGATTTTCTGCTTAGCAAAAACTATCGGGATACCAGTCACAGATTGTACATGAGACATGTCATTTTGACTGGTAACCGTATCCTGGTAAGCATGATTTTGTTGTGCTTAGCTACTTTTTGTAGCTCTATGAAATTGTGCCTGGGTCATAGCCCGTTGGGCCCACTGGCTCCCGATCAATGTTGACCCCAGCTGGGGTGGTTACTGTTATGATTATTATTGTAAAAAAAAATTGATTAAACCCGATACGGGTTATCTTCAGTTTTAAGAGGTCAAATAGCACCGTGACCTAACACAACAACATCCGCTATATTTACATAAAACCCTGCATTTACATTTAAAACAATCGTGTTCAAAAGACGCCACTTTCACAATTTATGGCGTGTTACGCAACACGTCCTTAGTCACCGGTCACGGTCATCGATTATTATTGTACTCATTATTATGATTATGCCGCCAAGATTTCAACTAACATGCAACAATACATGAAGATAATATTTGTTACTGTTTTGTTTCCAATGATGTAATGGGACAGTAACAGAAAGGCAAGAACAACTATTGGAATCAGATAACATGACAAGCTCATTTCAAAATGGCCAGGACTAATAAAAGCCAACCAAATCACTGTGATTAGAAAGCCTATCAATCCAATTTTAAAATGGGAAGAGAATCCTAAACAGATAAATCTAGAATGGGTAACAACATTGAGCGGGTGACGGAGGAGGGTATGTTCATTGTCAGGTTGACCAAGCATTGGGGCCGGTGTCGCAGTCTCAGATGTCCGGTGTGCTAAAAGTTCCGGTAGACGTCACCGGGCATTTCGGCACGCTGTAATCACGGTCTCAGATGTCCGGCGAGCCAAGCTTTCCGGATGACGTAGCCGGGGGTTTCAGCATGCTGTCGTTGTGGGCGTGGGTTTCCCGTGCTCTGCATCTGCGGACGCCGCGAATAAATCTCCGAGACCTATTTTTTTCTTCTTTTCCGATTCTTTTCTGTTCAGTCGCTTTCAGAAGAACCTTGTCTGTAATTCCCACTCCTCAAATACTCGATTATGTGATTGCTTTTTTCACAATACTGTGGTACACGATTAACTCGTTCACCACTCGATTTACTTGTGGACGCCACCATGACAGCTACGAGCTCGAGCAAAAACAGTCGACTCAGCCCGGCACTAAAATCGACTACTTTCGCTTGCTGTGCGCAGGTATAGCATGACGTAATACTACGGTATTTGGTAGTCCGGAGCTTTTAGCACACCGGACATCTGAGACCGCGACACCGGGATTGTAGTCCAAATCCTGTTGGTAAGCGGGACGTAATTCCATTGTAAGCCACTTCTGCTTTACACTGACTAGTGCCAACGATCACCAGAGACCCATCGGAATTTATACAAGGAAAAGTCGGCAAAAATGGACTCGGCTTTTACATACGTTCTTCAAAGACTCAAAATCTTCTCAGAAATCAAAGTTTCTGTCATTAGAAACGGCTTTGAAAAATGAAGTGGGTGATTTTGGGGGGTAAAGTTACAAAAGAAAGAGTATGCCAGCTTTGGGGCCAGAAGTAGCCCAAACTGTTGGCGTGCAGCAGATGGGCATGCGTGTGATGCAATGGCGTGTAGGATATTAAGAGAACAAATTCCCTAGTAGCAACAGTTGAATCATTCTTGTATCGATTGTTTTCCATGTTGCTCCAGAATGAACTCAAGAGGTTCGGGGTGAAGCCTCTACCGAAGAAGAAAGCTCGTATGAAACTGAAAGAGATGTACAATCACACACATCAAGGTAGGTTTGTCCCAGGTCACATCAAGTTTTGTGATGAACTCATTTTCCAATAGATAGAGTCCTCATGAAAGTGGGGAAAAATGTTCAGTCTCTAACCTCACCTTAAAATGGTATTAAATGTCATTTCATCTGATACTCTTTCATAGCGAAATTTGAAATGTGATGTCAACGAACATCAGAAACAAATGGGTCTATACATTCCAAAGAGGAGATTTTGTAGAAAAATGTACAGACCATATATTTGAAATGTGACTTCATTTAAAGGCAGTGGACACTTTGGTAATTACTCAAAATAATTATTAGCATAAAACCTTACTTGGTAACGAGTAATGGGGAGAGGTTGACAGTATAAAACATTGTGAGAAACGGCTCCCTCTGAAGTGACGTAGTTTTCGAGAAAGAAGTAATTTTCCACGAATTTGATTTCGAGACCTCAGAATTAGAATTTGAGGTCTCGAAATCAACCATCTGAAAGCAAACAACTTCGTGTGACAAGGGTGTTTTTTCTTTCATAGTTATCTCGCAACTTCGACGACCAATTGAGCTCAAGTTTTTACAGGTTTGTTATTTTGTCCATATGTTGAGATACACCAAGTGAGAAGACTGGTCTTTGACAATTACCAATAGTGTCCAGTGTCTTTAATGTTAAACTGGGCCCATTGTCTTCATTCTCTTCACTACCCCCCTCCCCTTTGACCTCCCCTTTGAGATTGAACCCTTGATATTTAAGTTGTAACTAAATTTAACATATGATTTATAAGAAGGATTATTATTACAACACAATTTATTAAGAGTGGTTTTGTTTTAAATACATATTTGCTTTATCTATTGTTGTATCAATTGCACTGCCAAACCTTGTTTTGATGTTATGCCCCTTTGAAATGTTGTTTGATAGAAATTGTGAAATATATTTAAATGAATTTGGGGTTAATGTGCTGGCGCTCTACCAACTGAGCCATCTGGCCCTAATGTTGGCGGTCTCCCTATGTGGTCAATATCTTTGTTCGGGGTGCTAGTCAGTTTCCTGTGTGGTTTATTACTTTTATACAAATATTTAAATTTTCACTTTTATCATTGTGATTGTTGATTTTTTGTTCTTCTTTTACCCTCATCAGATGGAGCTGAGCTCCATTTAATATTATTGGTATTATTAACTATGTATATATTATTTTATATTTTCAACGATGATCCTGTTACTTCTATTTCGCAGGCTGTGTGGTAAACTTACGTTTTTATCCCTGGATATACAGCAGGTTGAATGGTTCTGACTGGCACTCCTCCCCTCAAACAAAGATGTTAACAAAATAGGGAGACCACTTACATTAGGGCTAGGTAGCTCAGTTGGTAGAGCACTGGATGGTCACAGGTTGAAATCCTGTTCTAGTAATTTGTTCTTTGTTCACCCAAAAACTGAATTACTCCATTAATTATATTAAGAAGAACTTCAACTAATATGTTTACTTTTCACTTTCCTACCAGTTTTAGAAGATGAAGATTCGGACACAGATAAATCAGGCCCCATCACCTTCAAGTTGCCGTCTGCGTCCGCCAAACCGACCTCAACAACAACCCAGAAGCCTGCCCCAAAGAAGGCTGCTCATCACACCAAGGCTCCTCAGCAGAGAGGCAAGAAACCCATGGCCAAGAGGAAAGGTCAAGATGCAGAGGATGTTGTGAAGAAACCAAAGTATCCTGAATTGGAGATGGACGGAGGTGACCCGTTCTCAGAGGAAAGCGATGATAGGTTAGCCTTTCTATGTTGTAACATCTGCCATTGTTTCCCCCTAGCAATTTGTAATAAATACAAAAATTCAATTTTACAGATAATTTGGTAAAATTTACATTGAAACTAAATACAAATTTTGGACGATGTTTTTTTTTTGGGGGGGGAACCCCATTTACCAATCACGCTTAAATTTTTGCAACTATTTTATTCATAGGTTTTTAGAGGATGTGCCGTGTTGACTGAATTTGATGTTTTTCTGCTTTCTGATATATTTGAAAGCATACTAACTTCTCTTTTGTGACATTAAATTATTAAAAATTGTGATATTTGCAGGTTGAATTAAATTTCATGTAACCAGAAACGGAGGTCAAGTCTTGTTCTCTGGTTTTCTTTGTTGATTTGTTAAACGTATTTTACTTTAAAAAATTTCATGGCTTAAAACCTTACTTTCCCAACAATATGATATACTTTTGATTGCCATAAGCTGTTAAACTAAAGTATTTGAGGAAACATAATCGAGCACACGTAAAACTCAATAGGGTTAGGACCAACTTGATTCTGGAAGTTTGAATACGAGTTAACCTTGCACAGTCTATTGTGAAGTTCTTTCCAACGCTATAGTGCAATACCAATAGGATGCCTGTGCTTCATTACTTAAACAGATCAGGTATTTAAGCTTTTTGTAAAGTAGCCCACCGGGCTAGTTTAAACTTTTCCTTTTTACTTGCCCCCAGGAAGTTTTATTAGACCAGATTTTAAACATGTATTGTCATAAAGGTATCTTTCTGATGTATTAATGGTAGCAATCACAACCAGTTTAATGGTCAGATGAACACACTCAATAATAAGTTAAGACATTTTTACAATTTACAGTTCACATCTGAAAAGGAAGAAATATTAGCATTTTAAACAACTAGATTGCGCAGTTTTTAGATGCCCACAGGGCAAGTTAAGAAGTGATGCTTACTAGCCCGTAGCAGTTTTTACTAGACAATGTACGCTGGGCTAGTGTTTAGGGTGAGCCTTGCATGATTGCACAAAAGGTACATTCATTGATATCTAAAGGTTACTATTGTTGTGTTTTTGCACTGTGTGATAATTGATTGTCTGATTGTTTTTTTTTTGCAGTGGATCAAGTCAATCTGACACATGGCAAGATGGGGAAGATGATGATGATGATGACAATGATGATGATGATGATGACCTTCCAGAACCTTCTCAGATGGTAAGACCATCCAACATCAACTTTGCTTGTCTTAATGAAGAATGTTAAATAGTGCATTGTGATTCTTGTGTTTTTTCCAACACACCTGTTAGTAACACCGGTGTCCTTCATGAGTTGTCTTTTTGATTGTGTAGCTTATTATTTGAATGGAACTGTGAGTAATGTGATTTTTTTAAGGGAATAAACCAGTGGCAACGAGGTCCTAAGCGGCCGTTTAAAACCTTCAGGTTTGTGGCCATGTGATAAAGGACCGAGCAGAAAGCGAGGTCCTTCATGGCATGGCCAAGACCCTGCAAGGTTCTAAACCCCCCTTTAAGACCTAGTCACAACTCTTTTATTTCCATTCATAAATACCTTTCCGTTATAAACATCCAAAACTTTTAAATGTTGAGAACAAATCTGACAGTTGAGCCTCAACTCACCTTGACTCTGCGTTGAATTTCACCCATGTTGAGCCCTAATTAGCTCCTAGCGAGTTTCAAACTATCACATGGGAGTTGCAAAATTGCGCAAGCCAAATATATGACCTATCAACTGAAATTTGGCTGTGAAGTTCGCACTCCACGCAATCATCTGATAGTGCCCTCTTTTGACTCAATTTCCTTAGGCCATGTTTAAACACTCCTCACCGTGGTTATATCGTACATTTAAATAAGGCAAGTTAATCTCCTCATGACCAATCAGATGTGATAAACTGTCCCAGATATTTATTAATTAGTTTTAAAAATGTGTTTTAACTTGTTTGTGATTATGCTGTTGTTGTCACCTAGCTGGGCCCAATTTCATCAAGCTGTTAATCAGAAAACATTGCTTTTGTTTCCCCTCCCGTAGACTTCGGCTAACATTCAAGAAGCTATCAGAGTATTCATCAGAAAAAATTCAAACTGGTATGAAAAGATCCTGCAGTACGAGGTAGGAATTGCCGCAATTTTTGAGAATTGCCATCATTTTGAGGTTATGAATATTTAATAGATTTAATAGATGTTTGAAAAAATTTGCATCAGGGATAAAGAATATTATTTGATTTTACCTATACACTGATGTGTGAGAATCACTGTTCACTCAGAACTTTCCTGTTTGGGAAAAAATTGGGTTTGGGCTAATTTATGTTAACCTTTTAAGCCATTTTGAAATTTCAAGGTTATGGCAACCACTTTTACTTTTAAAAGTTGCTTAGTTGAATTTGCCATGTCAGAAAACATATTATTAGACACTGAAATCATTAGAATCGGATGATGTTAACTTTTGGTGAATTTGACTGCCAGTCAAAAGTGCGTTGATCTTTCGACGTTTTTGACCATAGCGCCCTCATTTAAGGTCGACACAATTGGAATATATCTGAATTTTGACCTCTGTTTGACCTTTGTTGACCCCTCCCGGAAATGCCTGACATTTTCAAGGGGGCAGCTCAAGTCAAAAATGTTTGGTATTCGTCAGGGAACACAAAAAACACTTTCAAACCGTATTTCCCAGAATTTGGTCCCGGGACCTACAGGCTGGTCTCCTACTATAAGAAAAAGGGAAAACAAATTACAAGTCTCTAAACTCTTGTTAAAATAGTTTAAAATGTCACTGTGTTTAAAACCCTTCAAGTGCAATTTTTGTCAAAATCCAAAAAAGTTTGATGTCACATTTCAATTATATGGTCTGTAAATTTGTGTACAAAGAATTTTGAGTTTATTCCTGAATTCTGATGATATTCAATCAAAATGGCATCGAATTTGACATGTTAAGCGGTGCAGAAATTCCTCTTCGGAATGCACAGACCCATTCGTTTTTGATGTCCGATGAAATAATGTTTCAAATTTCGCTCTATAAGAGTATCAAGTAAATTGTCATTTTACACCATTTTAACGTGAGGTTAGAGACTTGTAATTTTCCCTCCACTTTCATGAGGTCTCTATCTATTGGGATACCATTCCACAACACATCCGGGATGCTGCTGTAGCTTAAAGCCAACTTAAAGCCGTCTGTTTAAATCCAGTTTGACCCGGGAGCATGCATGTGTGTGACCTTGATCTTCTTCCTCTCCCTCATATTGTCTCGTCTTTTTTCTCCAGTTTTCCCTGTTTTACTATGTGTGGGACAACATGCTTCCGAGCATCAGTAATTTAGTTTATTTTTGTTGTCCCTTACCCGCATAGTATTGTTTGGTCCTTTTGTTGAGTAGTTTTCTTGTATCCTTCACCAGATGTTATAACTTCTTATACATGCATGCTACCCTCATAGACTCATGTTTGACTGTTCTCTCTATTTGCCCTCATGTCATCACCATTTATTTAGTTAGTTAGTCAGTTAGTTAGTTAGTTAGTTAGTTAGTTAATTATTTATTTATTTGTTCATATATTTATTTATTTTGATTTATTTAGTTAAATACTTATTTATTTATTATTGTTATTATTATTATTATGTATATATATGTATTTTTTAATTATATTTATACATAGATATATATATATTTTTTATATATTTTTTTTATCTCTTGCTATGTCGTTTCTGTTTTGTTTTTTTGTTCCTTTTATTGCCTTTTATTGTATGTTTTGCTCTTGTATTGTTGAGGTCGAATAAATAATAATAATAAGTGCATCACATTAACCTTGAAGCCACTCTTGACAAGTTAAACAGAGTTATCACAACATTAAATGAAAACAAACAATGTTTTAGAAATGTTGTTTAATGATTTGTGTTATGGCAATTCCTTTTAATGCTACAATATTAATGATATTTTGTCTTCTTGCAGCCCCTAGATATCGATGCTTTCAAGGCAGAACTTAAAAGCTCCGGTATACGTTACTCCATGAATAATCTCAAAGAATTTCTGGATAATCATGTAAGTGATTTAACGTCTCCCGTACAAAGTTCTTGACTCTCCTAAAAACTTATTTCTGGGGGTAAGAAAACTCAACACAATGTCGATGCATGGCAACTTTTCACACAGACCTAAACTCAATGAAAATTAATGTGTGCTTGGCAGATTAAAGCAATAATTAAGCAAAAACCGTGTGAGGAGCCGGTCTTCACTGCATGGTAATGACTGGGGTGGCTGGCTGCTGTCAATATAGGCTGAGCGGCCAACCAAGGTCATTAAAGTTACCAACCAAGGTCATTACAGTTACCAACCAAGGTCATTACAGGTACCAACCAGAGTCATTACAGTTACCAACCAAGGTCATTACAGGTACCAACCAGAGTCATTACAGTTACCAACCAAGGTCATTACCACGAACGCAGTGAAGACCGGCGCCTCACACTGTTATTGCCTTTAACATAAAAAAAAACGGTAAAAAGCATCAGAATTGTTTGGTTTTTAAATATTTGTATAACTTTTCTGTTCATGTTCAAGGGCCATACCAGCTACCTTAATTTGGTACATTGTGTGCGCATTCATGCATATGTGTGGTATGTGTGTGCACGCTGCACAATCTCTTCATCCCCCCAAAAAACACTACACACAATGAAAACAGTTGATCTGATAGCTGCCACACAACAAGCAAAGTGCATACAGAACTTTTACATAACAATATGCTTGTGTAGGTGCCATCTAGGTCACAGAGCTGATCTTTATATCACCCCCACGTGACCAATCTTCAACCAATCAGAGTACATAAACTCGCCACGTTATTTATTAATACTATTTATGTTGAATATCTCATGATTTCTTCTGGTTTTTTTTGTGATAATGCCTGGAATTTGTTTTCTCATTACAGAGTATAACGTACCGAAATCTCAGCAGTAAAAGGAACAGACACGTCAGAAAGCCAAAGAAGCCCAAATCCAAATAAAAGAGCTCTCCATCCAGCTGAAGTTTCATCGCCGTCTGGATTCCAGATTCTTTCTTCTTGATTATTATTTTTTGGGGGGAGGGGGGGGGGTTTTAGACACTTCCCAGCTCTAAAAATTACATTGAAAATTGCTTGAAAATGATACTTTTCAGTACCTAAATTGTCAAAATTTTCGCCTAGGCCCCTGGACCCCAGCATGCCTCATCTTCGGCTCGGGACAAGCCTGCGGCTTGATTGGGATCATTAATAGTGGGTCGATATTTTCTATTTTTTTTTCAACATAATCCAATCTCATGCCTGAGGTAACTCATTTTGTATCTTTTAACTAAACTGCTCGTAATCGTTGACGAGTCAATTCATTCAGTATCTCCCATGAAAGTTTAAACTTCTTGGCTACAGGAAAATATTTAAATAAATCTTTTAACATCAATCTGGCAAAAAGTTGGGCCAGGCATCTGTAAAGGTAGGGTTATAGATTTTTATTTTTTTTTCAACGTATTGTTGATTATAAAGACAAAATTATCAAGAAGGATACAATAAAAGTAACCTGTGAAAGTTTCAGCTGAATACAGTGTCTACTTGTTGAGAAAACAGCAAAAAACTGTCATTGTATTTTCATTGAGAACATCAAATCCATCCACGTTTAGCGAGGTGACAGTGGTTGCCAACGGCATTCTCTGGCTGCAGTATTCGCGAGCGAACGAACACCTGTTTCAGTCAACCCTCAGAAATCTGAGAATCAGATCGTTTTTCAGATTGAAATGTTTTGGGCTAATTATACAAACTATATTACTTTA
The DNA here is from genome assembly GCA_032158295.1 of Pycnopodia helianthoides. Classification (NCBI taxonomy): domain Eukaryota; kingdom Metazoa; phylum Echinodermata; class Asteroidea; order Forcipulatida; family Asteriidae; genus Pycnopodia; species Pycnopodia helianthoides. The sequence goes on from CM063248.1 coordinate 20,250,220, forward strand.
AAGAGAATCCTGTCTCAAAATAGTTTATACTGTCAACAGCTTGCAGTGCTTCTCACCAAGTGAGTTTTTATGGTCATTAATTGTTGGAGTATTTACCAATCTATGACCCTACCTTTAAGTAAACGTGTATATAAAACAGCCTTGTGATTGATTTGAATCTCCCTCTACCTAAAAAGAAAAGAATGAACAGTTGTGAACATGGATGAAAGATGTTGCCCTTTTCACACCAGACGTCTAGTTTGAAATTTGTTTTGGGGTAGGGAGTCTGTAAACCCTTGAAGTTCAGTTGGTTTCTGTGAGGAGTGGTATCTTGAGGAGTGGATTTTTAACTTATGTAAAATGACACCTTGATAAAGGGAACATACCATATGTGTAGTAATGCATGTAGAGCCCCAGAGACAAACTGGTTTAACCACTTCATGTCAGATGACATGTATACACGCCAAGTTGTTCTGGACTGACTTATTACGAATAGTTTATTATGACCAGTTTCCTCGATTCTTTAGTGCCAGCCGGATGGCTGATGGAAATATCCACCCGGACTTTCCATTTTGTAGTGTGCACACACATGCACCTACCCTGCTATGCTTCACCCGTACAAAGAGGGACACAAGGTATTGAAATACATGCCTCGTAGTACACCTTTTCTGAGGGTTATTGTGTAACCCCTGATTCTAGACCTTTGTCCTGTTTTGGTGCAAATGTGGCATATATGTACAAGAATAATGGACAGACTGCCACCATTGTTTATTATTGTACTCGGCTCAATGAGAGGTTAGTCTGAGCATTCCGAGGTTCCAGCATACCATGGCAGATATATTGACCATGGCTCACAGCCAAGGTTCTGTGAATCATGGTGAGTGCCTACTCAAATTTTCTAAATCTGTGATAAACTTTATACATTAACTAACAAACCTGTGAAATTTTGGGCTCATTCTGTTGATGTGTCAGTCTGGAGAAAGTAGTGAAAAACCAGGCACAATTTTCAGCCTGTAAACACATTGTCCTTACTTTTGGTTGTAACAATCGAAATCAGCTTCTGCTTCTTCTTTTTTATAGGTTTTCAGATACAGTTTTCTTGGATTAAAAAAAAAGGACTCTGATATGCGTAGTCAAATAGTTTTCAATCGCTTTATTATGACTTGCAGGAGAGGAGTTTTCTTGCACGTTCTTTGAAACCCAACTCTTTCACTTTTCAGACTTTGTTTTCACCTTTTTGTGCCTCTATGTATTTATCAAACATTTTTGTTTTGTATGAAATCACATTGAATTAATTGCACATAACCAAACAAATGTTTATTTAGTTTTTTATGTATGAATACAAATACAGAAAAGTTTCCTTCCATGTAGTTTAATTATTCCGTTTGGAGAAAACAAACTGTCAAAGTTACTCCGAAAATTTGTGAATTTAGTCGTCATAAAGAAGAATGAATTTGCATTTTATTTGTAAAAAATAAAAATTGGGGGGAAAAATGCTCTGGAAAGGAATCATCCAAATCGGTTTTTTGTTTTTTTTAATTATTTATCAATAAAATTGGTATGAGTTATATTAAAGTATATCAATTTGAAATCAAGTTTTGGAAGAGTTTGACTTTGTTTGTCTTGTGTTATAGTTAGCTAAAGGGTCCATCAACGTTTACAAACACAATACGCTGAAGATAGGAGGGGAGGGTAGGGGAGGGGGAGGGGGAGGGAGGAAGAGCGAATGAAAAGGGTGGAGGTATATCGGTAACACCCCCAAACCCCCTCACTTGCACTACTATTCTCACCTCTTCCTCTTGTCTGCTTGTGGGGGTGGGGGAGGGAGGGGATGGGTAGAGGAAATGATTGAGGTACAGTTGACTCGTGTGATAACAAGATCGCTGGGACTGAGAGGGGTGTGGAGGTGGGTTATTGAGGAAAAGGTGGAGGTAAATCAGTTTTGGGAGAGAATCTTACTGTGCTTGTCATTGATTAAAGGGATCAATCAGTGCATCTCCCCTCCACCTCCCCTCCCCCCCCCCAGCAAAACAACAACAAACCTATACAGAAGAAGAAAAAAATGTAAGTTTCTAGGCCCTGAAAAGATTCTGTAAACCAATAATTTAAAGGGAATTTCTTCAAGGGCTGTGAAAATACCTTCAAATAATTATGACAAATGATTACTTGTTTCAAGAAAAAGAACAAAAACAAATCTGCACCCGTAAGAATCCGATTGAACCGCGTAGGAGACGTGTCCAAACCGACAGCACACCTATCCAATCACTTCACCTGTAAATCAATGACACCCATGCTGTACCCACGACCAATCACCGAAGCTTGCAGTCACACAGAATTTAGAGACCGTTAAATGTGTTTAGCGCCCGCTGTTGTTGACTCTTAACAATTTTGACTTACTCTGGAATCCCGGTAGTTTTTGTTTGGGTAACCGTGTACCTAAGGCCGCTAAACGTCGCACGTTTGTCGTGTCGAACTCAAACAGTTGTAAAATTAGGAATTATATTCGACAAAAGAGCGACGTTTAGCGCAAACCTTTTATTTAAGTTCGGCACTGCCGTGTAGCACGGCAAGCCGTGCTACACGGTAGCGGCACGACACGGTGACAAACGTCGCGCTCTTGCCGTGTCGAATCGAACTGAAAACATTTGAGTTCGGCTCGGCAAAAGTGCGACGTTTAGCGCAGGCCTTAGGCTAAGCCGGAAAAACACTCGGTAGGGCACTATATAGGGTGCCGGTATATATTTTAGTTTTTACAAAAGAATACAGAAAAAAGGCATAAATGTATTACATGAGCCACAATAATTTCATTCCCATACACTCGCTGGTTTTATTTCTCAGAATTAGTTAATATAAGGTTGACAAACTGGACTATAAACTTCTCTATGTGGATATTTCTCGGAAGAAATGCCTAACAGTATTGAAGGGGTATTCTTAGAACATAATTTATTTTTAAAAATCAGATACAATTAATTGACTTGTTTTATTATATTATTTTGTGAGCACATTATTTTTGTCATCATAATTAGTTGGTATACTCTTATTTAATGCGGCATTAATAAAACACCGAGCGTGCAACTGGTACGTTTGTAAACACACTTTATCAATTTAAGTGTAATTTAACAATAGTGACAAACGAATGTTGTTACCATCTAAACGAAATAAAGATTCAGAATTAAAGAAAAGATACAGTTGTTTTTTATCAAGAGAATGCCAAATCCCTATACTCAACAGCGAAAATGCTAACGGACGTTTCAAAACCTGAAAGCAGTACTTTTTGCACCTGCAAGTCTTTACATCACGTTACATAATTGTTTTTCTTGTATGCAAATTTTTAAGGAAAGCTTGACATCAAGCCAAAGTTTTTGTCATCCACTTCTGTAGAGCAAAAGTGAGCAACTGGGCGGGGCCTATTTTCCACTGGAATTTCTAACCATTCAATTGACCGAATTCGCAAACAGGTGTGTGTAACGGGACAGTATTCCATTGTTATGCAAATAAGCGGGATTGAGCGGGGTTGTCGAATTGCTCATTTTGGGCAGAAAGAGACGCCATTGTCCGAAAAGTCTATGCACGAAAGACAATGTGCTGCAGCTATATTCTAAATTCACATGAAAAAGTGGTGGTTTTTAGAGAACACTAAATTTAATGTGACTCGGACTCTAGTACCACCCTTCCACCGGCCAGGGGACATTGTTCTACTCTTTGGAATTAATTTGTTGCTCAAACGTGGGCCAAACTTCTGTGTTGAGTTTGCAACCGGCTTTGAGAGATCTACACGAGGTTGGCATGGACCTTCATTACCAACGAGAACAACACCACGAACTGCAACTTGAACTTACAAACTGACCAACTTTGTTGTAGAACTCTTGGCTGCGATGCGAACTCCACTTAGTTTAGCCTGAAGACTGTAGCCAACAGATGGACTAACTTCAATGTCGTGCTTGCAAGTGACTGCAAGAACTCTGGGATGTAATATATTTTGTAGGATAACCGAAAATGCCGAAAAAATTTGCTGTCTTGTGAGATCCTACGAAGCGTTCCTATAGGCCGAGTAACCAGGAGGCATGGAACCATCCGAACTAGGGAGAAAGGAAACGGACGGGGGAGGAGGAGACGGACGGACGGGAAGGACACGCGGATAGAGAGGAACCACACAGCATGCATCCAGCCACGTCCAGGGAGGCCGAGACCACAGCAGTCTTCAAAAAGACATCAGTCGTAGACTCGTATACAAGCAGCAAGTGTTTCTGCCAGGGCAAGTAGTGTTTCTTCAAACAGATTTCTCCCAAAGATCATGGTAAATAAACATTAATTTCAAAGACTTTAGATATGATCTTTTGGAAGAATTGTAGAGTGTGTGATGTTTTGTCCAATGAGCGATTTGTCAAGAAAGAAGTGTTCAAGCAAGAAATCTGCAATGTGTTATTTTTTTGTCTAATGAGCGATTTGTCAAGATACAAGTGTTCAAGAAAGAAATCTTCATTGTACAATTTTTATTTATTTTTTTTTTTTGGGGGGGGTCCAATGAGCGAAAGAAATCTTCATTTTTTATCTGAACTCTTGGCCTATAATATGAACTCTAGTGCCTCACCAAGGAAATGTGGACTGAACTTCATTTTTTATCTGAACTCTCTGCCTATACCAACTCTAGTGCCTCACCAAGGAAATGTGGGCTGAACTTCATTTTTTATCTGAACTCTCAGCCTATACAAACCTTTTTTGGGGGGTCCAATGAGCGAAAGAAATCTACAATGTGTTTTGTTGTCCAATGAGCGATTTGTCAAGATACAAGTGTTCAAGCAAGAAATCTTCAATGTGTTCTATTTCTTCTTTTTTTAAAACTTGGCACTTAAAACCTTGGTATTTGAACTCTAGTGCCTCATCAAGGAAATGTGGACTGAACTTCATTTTTTTATTTGAACTCTCGGCCAATATGAACTCTTGTGTCTCACCAAGGAAATGTGGACTGAACTTCATTTTTTTATTTGAACTCTCGGCCAATATGAACTCTAGTGCCTCACCAAGGAAATGTGTTTTGTTGTCTAATGAGCGATTTGTCAAGATTTGTCAAGTGTTCAAGCAAGAAATCTTCAATGTGTTCTATTTCTTCTTTTTTTGTCTAATGAGTGAAAGAATTCTGTAGTGTTTATATTTTTCTAATGAGCGATTTGTCAAGATAGAAGTATTCAAGCAAGAAAATTTAAAACCTTGGTAAATTAACTTTTGTACCCTACCAAGGAATGTGGACTGAACTTCACTCAGAAAACTTGTGTATGTTACAAACTCTAGTGCCTTAGTAAGTTTTTATCTGAACTCTTGGCCTATAATATGAACTCTAGTGCCTCACCAAGGAAATGTGGACTGAATTTTCTTTTTTATCTAAACTCTCTGCCTATACAAACTCTAGTGCATCACCAAGGAAATGTGGACTGAGTTTCCTTTTTTATTTGAATTCTCGGCCAATATGAACTCTAGTGCATCACCAAGGAAATGTGGACTGAACTTCATTTTTTTCCCCTGAACTCACGGCTTATATGAACTCTAGTGCTTCACAGAGGAAATGTGTCATGAACTTCATTTTAATTTATTTTTGAACTGAACTTCATTTTATTTGTATTCTAACTCTAGTGCCTGACCTAGGGAAATGACAACTTAACTTCTTCTTTTTTTCTCTCTTTTTTTCTTCTTTGAAAACTGATAGCCTTGGTATATGAACTGTAGTGCCTGACCAAGTAAATATGAACTAAACTTCATTTTATTTATTTTTTAACTGAACTCTTCTAACCTTGTTAGATGAACTCTAGTGCCTAACCAAGGAAATGTTGTTTTTTTAAACTAAGAAACTTTCAAAACCTTGGTATACAAACTCTAGTGCCTAACAACAGAAAGGAGAATTGACCTCATTTGCTTTGTTCCAACTAAACTTTTAGAGCCTTGATATAGTAAACTCTAAATGCCTGACCGAGAAATGTGGACAGGACTTATTTGTATTATTTTGTTTTAAACTTGGCGCTTAAAACCTTGGTATGAACTCTACTGCCTGAACAAATTAACTCAATGCACAAATTGTTAATCTATGAACTGAACTCCAAGATACAATTTTTGCTGACTATTATCATTGGAAGAAACTTTCTTCAATGAACAAGTTTGAACACTTTCTTGCATGCTGTGCATCTGCTGTATTGTCTATGGATCTGTGGTGTGTGTATTGTCTATGGATCTGTGATGTGTGCTTTGTCTATGGATTCTGTGGTGTGTGCTGTGTCTATGGAACTATGATGTGTGCATTGTCTATGGAACTATTGTGTGTGCTTTGTCTATGGATCCTTTGACGAAGAGGTAAAGAAATCATCAGTTGGTAAGCTCGCTAATTTCAAGATTAAAGTGGATGGAGGTAAGCGAAGATCTAACCAATTGTTTCTCCCAATTTTCTCCACATTTTCCAGGTTTTTTAAATTTCTAGGTACTTGTTGATGTTGTCATCGTTGTATTTACTTTCATTGGTGATAATGCCACTACCACTGCTAGTTCCAAGGGTCTGTCTTGTATTGCATATGGTCATAGCCAGTGATGCAAAAATCTTAGCTTAATTTCTTGGCAAAAGTTTCCCCGGGCTGTAAAGGACCAATGGTTGACATGTTCAGTTTGTACAAAGTAATAATTTCAGTAGGCATAAAGCCAACAAATATTTGTTTATCCATTTTGGAAACTCTATACTTGTAGAACAAGCCCCAACATCATATGTATAGTATTGCCGCATTTCTTTTACAATCTTCATGTGGTAAATGAAACATTACGCAGATTGATATTAAGGAACAAGTAATTCTTTAAATCAGATCTTTTTTATTAAGACTAATTGACTTTATCTCCAGATAAATATATTTAAACTTATAACACATTGATTTTTGGAAAACTGATAGATAATTCACATCAAATAGAACAAATAATTAGGTTTCTGTAACATAAACTACCTGATTCATTGAGCCTAAATTAGTCTAGACTAGTAGACTCCACCATACATTAGTAACGAGCAGTGGAACTTGGCATAAACATCAAACATAAGCATGCCCTCTATTGTCGGTATGTCAAATAAATAAAAGTTCTACCATAAAAATAAACTTCATACAATTCCCTTCTAGGGCCTGTATCATGTATTGTAGCGCGTCTGTGTTTATGTAGTAAAGGCTAGCATTTATCTTTGATAAATACTTCAACAAGAATATTATTAACTGACTAATTTAGTCTAAATTGGTCTAATAGACACCACCATAAGTTTGTAATGAGTAGCTGGAAGTGGCATAAATTCCAAACATGAGCATGCCCTCTATTGTCAGAATGACAAATAAATAATAAAGTTCTGCTGTAAAAAATTAATTTTATCAAATTTACTTCTAGGGCCTATATCATGTATGCCTGTCTGTGTTCATATAAAAACTAGTATTTATCATTGGTAAATACTTCAACAAGAATATTAAATAGTTAAATAAATACCTGAAGTTTATGCAGTTTTCTCCCTTGTAAATTACAGTAGAGATATTTGAATCTTTACTTTATTTACTAATTTTCAATTATTTGGTTCATTTTAACCTTAGCAAGTTTTTAAGTGCAGTGATAGAAAGGTTGTTTAATTGCTGGAAAATATTCACTTTTAGTGGATTTATCTAAGGAAAAATATTGATTTCTTGAACAGAACAAATATCAAGCGCTGCGAAATGTCAAACATTGTTGTTGCTGAGACAAAGAATAACTTCAAGCACAGAGGGCAAGAGGATGCATGAAGAACCTTGAGAAGCAGCTCTCATTCCAGAGGGTACCATGCATAAGCCTAGTCTTCTGCTGGTACCCGATTGTTGAAGCCTTGACACATGATCAGCCATGGAGGAACCAGACATTGATGCCTTGGTAAGGTTTGTATGAGTGGTAAGAATCATATAAAGGCCTAGTAGTAAGTCGTAGGCTTAGAAAATATACAAAACTCTACTCTCCCCTATCCAGGTTCAAGTACAGGTTGGTGTTGGTTTTACTTAGTCTTGGTTCCAAAACTCTACTTTTCGGACCGAGAGACTTTATAAAGTAAACTAGTAAAAAATTAAGAAAATTTGGAACCAAGACAAAGTATTATTACACTGTCAAGACGTGATGGAAAGAGGTTGGCAGGGTTTGGAATGAACAACACTCCATGGCAAATGTTCCAGTATAGCAGCAATGGTTAAGTATCAGGTTAAGTATAACAGTTTGGTGTGGGTTAAGGTAAGGTACAGGAAGCCAACTCTCATTGTCAGGTTTTAACCATGTTTTCTCTATAGCTTTAACCCTTTTTTCCATAGTTTAACAATTATTTTCTCGACAGCTTTAACCATTTTTTCCCGACAGCTTAACCATCTTTCTCCGCAGCCTTATATTTGTCTTAATTTTTTTCTTCCACAGCCATAACCTTTTTTTGTTTTCATATACAGTGGAAGTGGTATTGTAACTACAACAATGTGTGTCTGGAAATGGAGTTTGGTAAAGTATGTGGTAAAAGGACAGTTGTTGTTTTTAACCTGGATTTATCTATGTATCTTCTTCCACAGCCATAACCCTTTTTTTACATTTTTATGCAGGCAATGTCTTTTGAGGCTAGATGTCGGGAAATTGAGTTTCGTTAAGCGTGAGGTAAAAACAAAAACAGTGTTAATGTTAACCAGGTTTAACTATCTTCTTCTTCCACAGCCATAACCTTTTCTTTGTTTTCATGCAGGCAACGTCTTCTTGAGCTAGATACAGCATTGTGTGCCACTCTGGAAATGGAGCTTGGTTAAGTTTGAGGTAAAAACAAAAACAGTGTTAATGTTAACCTGGGTTTAACTATCTTCTTCTTTCACAGCCATAACCTTTTCTTTCGTTTTCATGCAGGCAACGTCTTCTTGAGCTAGATAGATACAGCATTTTGGGCCACTCTGGAAATGGAGCTTGGTTAAGTATGAGGTAAAAACAAAATTTGGTAATTGTTAACCAGGGTTCAATTATGTAACTTCCTCCACAGGCATAACCTTTTCTTTTATTTTCATGCAGGCAACGTCTTCTTGAAAATG